>OZ001661.1:21219645-22419645 GCA_963924145.1 Pyrausta purpuralis
CCCAATGGATACTGGAGTGGGTACAACAAGGGAACTCGACATAATTTTCGTCTTCTCCATGTTCATTTTAAAACCCACTTGTTGGGAGACTCGGTCAAGGTCTTCGAGCATAGTGCCAAGATCGTCCAGCGTCTTTGCCACAACGACTATATAGAACTTCCTAAGACATTGTGAAACCGCCCATAAGTACATACAGCCCAGCTCCATTTAAATCCACCTATGGGATAATTAAGCAGTAGATTTTTGCGTTGGCATTAAATCACACTGGTGTTAAATGGATACCACATATTCGGTGATGTTTTGTGGGGATCCATTTTGTCTCCCTTCGACCCACTTTATATTACTTAATGGATCCACAAGAAATCTGAAATTATATTTTAAAGACGTATTGACATAAAATATGAGGTTTAAATTTTTAAAGCAAACTGTTGTATTTTTAAGCTTTTCTAATCTACTCTCGAGTGAAACTTTTTACAGATTTACCATTTTATTTTAAAAGTATTTATATTAAAAATTTAATAAATGTTTATCGATACGATTTATCGACAATTGTCAAGCACAATTAAAATTAAACTGACAAGAGAACGAATGATAAACATACAACAATCCTACCGTATAAAGTATACGTTATCTTGTTGATTTTGTAGTATCTGACCACCACTTTTTTAAATGGCAATGTTACTTTTCTCTTGGAAAACACATTTCACTATTTTCATGAAAAATATCAGCTTTTTTGGGATAAAACGTTACTTACGGATGGAAATGAATATTTTTTGTCTTGCCGCTATAATTTTTATACAAAAATAAGCCATATTTACCCATTTTTTCCGACAATGTTTCTCACTGAGCTCTATCACCGTACTGACAAGACGTCACCTGTAAGTGAGGCCAAAAAGCCCGCTTCGTGGCTAAGGGGGCACAAGCGAAATTGCACGTCATTGCGCGTCCAGTGGTTTATTCGTCCAAGGTTTAGAACAGTGAATCTTCTTGGTCTATGGTTTCGAAGGAACTGGAAAATGATAAAGGCCCTAAAAAGACCTATAGGTTCGAATCCCGGGATGGACCGATCGTTTTTTCCGGTCTGATATGTTTTGAAATATCTCACAAACAGCTCAGTTGTGGTGTATCACCCCCGCGTCTCAGAAAACACACTATGCTATGCATTAGATGTTAGTTCCGTTTTAGATAATAATAATTTTGTATTTTATTATGTCAGAATATTTCTGAAAAGTAGAGTTATTATTTGCTTGCATCCAAAATGGCTACGTAGTGGTCACCACAGGTGGTCACAATTTATACATATCACTTTTGACGACCTCCGTGGTGTAATGGCTAAGCACGCTGGTTTCAAGGCGTCGCCGCTCCGCGGTCCCAGGTTCGATTCCCGGTCGGGTCTCGGGTCTGGGTGTTGTGGTACCACCGTTGTGTCTGATTTCCATAACACAAGTGCTATTAGCTACTCACTTTGGGATCAGAGCAATGTATGTGTCGATCTAAAAAAAATCTTTAATTGCAGATTGTTCCAGTCTAAAATCGACACGCCAACAAGATACCGTTCTCTGGACACGCTGACAGCTGCAGCAGCAAAAGCTGAAACTGATCAGCAACTCCCCACCCCGGGACCTTTGACAAAGCGATTGCTGGCTGCCGCTTATGGGGACGACAAGAATGAGCAAAAGGTTAGCAAAATAATGGTAAAATGCTGCAGCAGTAAAAGCTGAAACTGATCAGCAACTATCACTTCAGGGCCTCTGACGAAGCTATTGTTCGCTGCCGCTTATGCAGATGAGAAGAATAAGCAAAAGGTTAGCAAACTAATGGTAAAATGCGGCAGCAGCAAAAGCTGAAACTGATCAGCAACTATCACTTCAGGGCCTCTGACGAAGCTATTGTTCGCTGCCGCTTATGCAGATGAGAAGAATAAGCAAAAGGTTAGCAAACTAATGGTAAAATGCGGCAGCAGCAAAAGCTGAAACTATCAGCAACTATCCACTTCAGGGCCTCTGACGTAGCTATTGTTGGTTGGATGAGAAGAATGAGCAAAAGGTATGCAAAATAATGGTAAAATGCTGCAGCAGCAAAAGCTGAAACTGATCAGCAACTACCCGCCTGTATCTGACAAAGCTATTGTTGGTTGTCGCTATATGAGAAGAATGAGCAAAAGGTATGCAAATCATCATCATTATCAGCCGAAGGACGTCTTCTGCTGAACAGAGGCCTTCCCCAAGGCTTCCTACAGCGACTGGTTAAAAGCGGTCAGCATCCAGTATGATCCTGCGATCTATACAAGGTCGTCTATCTTGTCAGTGGACGGCTTATGCTGCGCTGTTTGTCGAGATCTTTTCAGTGTATTTCTATTTACCGATTTTATTGTTTTCTTTCAGACTACAATGTGTCGAAGGCAGAGCACTTACACATTATCATCTACCCCCGGCAGTAGCATTCGCCGAAGAAATAAAACATCAAGGTAAGTTTTATAAAGATGAGAGTTTTATGAAGACTATGTAACAATTACAAAATTATAACGTAGTTCGACAGGAATAAAATGTATTGGCATAAGTCTTCAATAAGACCGTCAGTTGTTGCGAATAAAGGTATTTCCCTACTGCACCGTGCCATACTATTACCGAGCTAGGAACGTGTCAGGCACGAAAGGAACACGATACGCTCTACCTTGCCCACTGAGCGAGAACGCATTTTACCGGTGCCGAAACGCTCCGTGCATGGCACTTGACGGTGTTGGTCGGTGACGGAACGGTCTAGTGGGCAAAGTGTCCAATTTTTTTTGCCGGACACGTTCCTAGCATGTTCATAGTATGCTACGCTGTTCTGGGCTAAGAGCTCAACGACGATGACGATCTTTGATGTCGTTTTGTTGTGAAGCGATGTTGATTTTAATATTGTGCTCAACAAAATATATAGATGATGATACATAATTAATGTATATAAAAAGTTTCCCGCGTAAACCTTTGTGTCAGTAAAAAGGTGAGAGGTAAAAATGCTCATCATAATCTGAACATATTTTTCCTGTTAACTTAATAAACAGGGAGAGCCTTTTTTTATCAGTAGCCAAACTTTATGTAAAGACTCATCTGATGAATATGAACATATACATTTTGGCCGCCCGGCAATTGAGTTATATAGCAAATTTTTTGAATTATTTATTGCATAGCAAAAGTTATTCATATTCATCAGTAGTTATTACAAAAAAAAAAACGAAACTGATAATAATGACACACTGCAAATTTACCCCCTTTTTCAGTCCAATCCAGTCCCTCCAGAACCCCCTCCTAGAAACCATTCTAGAAGCGGAAAAAGATGCCGAGGAGTTACGGAACAAGATCGCGTACATTCGCAAGGAGTTTATTGAGGAGAAGAACGATTCGTCTATGTCGTCACTCGCGCTGGACGTGTCCAAGATATCCGTTTTGAAGGTAATATTATCAATATTATGTACAAAATGTCTCTAACGACTAACCCAGTGATTCCCAAACATTTTCTGCCATAGGCCGGTAATTTTCGCAATGCTTCTTCGTGACCCACTGAATACTGTTAAATCTAAGCTGAAACCAGTATCATCATCATTCATCATCATTATCAGCCAAAGGACGTTCACTGCTGAACATAGGCCTCCCCCACGGCATTCCACAGTGACCGATCACTAGCAGTCTGCATCCAGTTTGGTCATGCGATCTTTATAAGGTCGTCTGTCCTACGCTGCGTCTTTGGTCAAAGGGTCTCCAATCTAGAACTTTCCTGCCCCAACGGCCATCAGTTCTTCGCGCTTTGTGCCCTGCCACTGCCACTTGAGCTTACTGATTCTCAAGGCTACCTTAGTTCTCCTACGTATCTCCTCTACGTATCTACGTATATCTGATTCGATCCCGTAGAGAACATGGAAGCTAGTTCCAGTTAGGTAAAATAATATCACCGCTTACAAATGCTGACTGGCGTCGATCGTATTATTTATACAATAAGTATATTTATTATGTCGTAGGGATTAATTTTTAAAACAAGGCGGCAATGTGGCGAGCCGGTATTTTATTTGAATGGCCCGGTACCGGGTCGCGACCAGGCAAATAGGAAACGCTGGCCTAACCTATTTAAACGATGATCGCTTGAACACGCGACACAACGAGCGTTACTTAAAAAAAGACGACACGAGGCGTTAGTGATTTGACTCATAGGGTAGTTAGGCGGCGGTGACCTAGATTGTACTGATATACTTATCTTCGCATTGTGTGATGCGCATGTATAGTGTGCAAGTGCAATAAAAGGTGAACAATTCAGGCCGGCTGATATCGATTAGAGTGATTTCTTCAATAATGCTTTGGAATGGCTTTTACACATTCTTATTATTTAAGTGTACAAAATATTGCTCTCGTTGAATTGCAATTGCCCAGTAAATATTATCATCATCATGGGCGCCATCTTCAAATTGAAGTTGGGAGGTCAGCATGTAGAAACCGATGCGGTCTTGAGCCAAATAAATTAAAAAATATAAATATTATATATTTATATAAATATTATCTTAATTAAGAACATGGAAAAATAATGTGACATGTTACTCGGTGAAATACAGAAATTCTTCTTAAACTTAAGAGCTTCGCTCTTGGTGAGTAATCGTCATGATTTTCTTTTGTTTGCCTTTTTCTTGACATCCTGGTATGACATGACATTGGCGTTGGAAAATGTATAGAATAAGTTAGACCGAGAAAAAAAGAATAAAACTATACTCTGATTTTTAATTAGATAGACCAAAATGACATTTGGTGGGATGCCACTTTTTCGTAATATAAAAATAGTGATGTGCCTAAATATTCGACAAATTCAATTCTGATTCAATTGTTGCTTTTATAGAATAATTAATTGGATATAGATTGAATTTGTGTTGTGCAGAAAATTATTTGCATAAAATAAAATAGTTATGTATAAAAAAAATACCAAACAAGTTTTGTTTTAAGATCATGTTACCTGCAAAATAATATCATAATTTCTAATAGTGTATTAAAAGAAAGTAGTTAATAGTCAAAATAGGTTGCAGTCATACAAAATATTGGTATTGCATGTGAAGGGACTTTTTTTTACCTATTAGAAAAAACTATATTTATGTATTACGTTTCTTTGTAATTGTGTTCAATGCTTTACATGTATTATTTATCAAAATAAGTAGAATCACAAAATTGAATAATCTTATCACACATTCAATTAATCGTTCACACTTGCATTGTTACAACACTATTGCACTACGCTTGCAACATTAAAAAATAAAAAGTGCGATTGTGGTCTATCTAATTAAAAATCAGAGTATAGATAAGTGATACTGTACATTAGCAAACATATTCATCAAACATCTTGATATTTTTTAAATATTAAACATTTGTACATGATTTAATTATGAGTTGAAATAAAGTTTTGGCGTCCTTAGTGACGTCACTGCTTACAATCGATAGTCTTTTGACAGCAAAATACTATAAAAGGTTGTTGATGACAGAAAAAAAAGCCCGCCGTCGTGCAAGTTTTGACGTCACATCCTCTGATAGGCATTTGCGGTCACGTGACCAAATGTGTGTTTTGAAAAAACTTAACTTTTTACAATATTAATAATATAATCCTAATTCCAATTTAGGAAAAAATAGTTTTTTGATATCTTCATACTATAATTGATCACTAGAAATTACCATTGTCATTTGTTTTTAGTGAAAACTAGCCTTTTGTTTTTGATAATCATGTTATACCTTACCATCTGCCTCTTTCCAGGCAGAGCCATCCAAAGCCCAATTTGCGTCCAGTCCAAATCTATCCGGCTTAGGAACGGTGCAAGAAGACTTCCCAAAAAGCCGCTTGAAGCGTTTCGAAAGCGCTTCCACCTCTAACTTGGTGCCGAAACAAGCAAACCCTGGGGAAAAACCGTCGCGGCTTAAGCGCATCTCGCCAAACATATTCAGAATGAAGAAAGACCCGAAGAGTGAAAATAAAACGCAAGATACTAAAAGCAGTAAGCTGAATAGTAAGTATTTTTTTAAGACCCCTATGTGATATCAAAGATTAATCGCCACCTTACCAGTTCAAGAAAAAAAAACGCAAGCATCGCGCGTCGTCTTTTGTTTTAAGTGATTTTTAGGATTTCGTAGGCGAATGGCAAAAAACGGAATCCTTATAGTTTCGTCAAGTCTGTCTGTCTGTCTGTCCGTCTGTCCGTCCGTATATGACACAGGCACTTTATGCTGTAACTATAAGCATCACAGTGTTGAAATTTGGTAGAAAGATGTATAGCTTTACGATTCTTATACAAAAAATAAAAATAATGATATTTAAGGGGAGCCCATACATGAAAATAAAAAAATAAAACCGATTTTCTTTTAAGGGCTGATTTTTCAATAGTCAGATAAGAAATATTCGTTGAACAAAATACAATATGGCTAATTTGAAAACGTCACCTAATTGACAGCAATTATACGTAACTGCCATTTTTAAAATCTGTCGCTTTATAATTTATCAGTTTGATAAGTTTTATCTGTCCATTAAAAAATCGGCCCTGAGTCAAACCTATCTATGCGTGTGTCTATGGATAGGTCTCTTAAAATGACATAGAGGTTCCTAAAACCGTTTTGTATTAAAATCAAATGTTTCAAAGGTAGACGATTTCAAAGTAATAAAATCCTAGATAATAGCTATGCGATTACATACTATGATTTACCTATATCTTTATTTGCTTTGGGCATAAAACGAATTGAAAATCGCAACGTGACTACGTTTGTTTTATTTTTTTGGATATCTAGTGCATTAGTGCCTAGTCAACGCCTTTATGGGCGGCTTGATAGTATCTGACAGCAAGGTTAGTCGCTTGCCTTGCAAACACCCCTCCCTCCCTCCACCAATCCGCTCTGAGCGTGGTGGAGATTGGCTCAAACTACCTCACACCTGAGGTACGACCTTTGCCCAGCAGTGGGACGTTACAGGCTAACTCCTTTAAATATACTTGAATACAAATAAACATCCATGAGTTAGAAATAAATGTTCATGTTAATCACACAAACATTTTCCCCTTGCGGGATTCAAACCGGCGACACGGCCTGCCCCTGCGTACTAGTCAGGAGCGCTAACCATTACTCCAAAGGCGTCGTCAAATATAAGATATAGAGCCCTTAAATGAAGCCTTGCTTGTTTCAGGCCTCTTCCGACCAAAAATAGTGACACCGGTCCACGGCAGGGCGACAGAATCTAGCCCCAACTTAAGTGCCTCCAAGAAAAAGTATAGCCACGTAAAATCCACCATACCACGCCCGACCCCCTTGAAAAAGGAATGACTACTATCATCATTAACTAAAACCTGACTTTTATACATTGTGAACCCTATTTATACTACTTTTTAAATTTTAGTAAAATGTTTGCGACAACTGAAGATTGGTGTTTACATTGATAGAAATAAATTTAGATGCTATAGTTTATATAAATAGAAGTTCCTTACTATTAAAAATGCTAAAGCTATTTATTAAGATTTGATGGAACATAAAACATGTATGATGGTTATTCCAATATTGGAAGACATCAAACCAAAAAAAGGAACCTAAAAATTAAAAACTTTATTTTGAGGTTAGACACACATAAGAGAACATCTTAAAATTATAAAACACTTGTTAATTCTAATACTATGTTTCAGTTTTATCAGAATTTGCAAGTATTAATTTTTCGACTTCTTTCTCTAAATTGTCGTTCTTTCTTTCCGTCCTCTTGCTTTTGCATTTATGCGAGCGTTTGCCTACGGTGCTGTCCTTGTCTCTCCTACCAGATCTTGAATCGGTGTGTTTGTTTCTCGGACGCGTAACAAACGCTGGGTACATCACATTGTCCAAAAACTCTTTTGTACACAAACCCTCTTTCGTTGGCGAGTGGTCATGACCTTTTCTACTTTTCATCACACTTTTCTCAGTGACATCCTCATCGGAAGTGTAATCGTCGCTCTGCAATGTTTTCAAATCTGAATCATCAGTCTTCTGCATCTCATTTATAATTCTCTCCTGACTCTTCTTAGTTAGGTCGCGTAATGTACACTTATCACTTTTATTTTCTTTTTTCCTTTCCTTCTTAGCTAATTTTAAGCAAATGGTAGCTTTAGGATACCCTGTGAACTGTTGGTAGCAGTCTCCCTTTTCTAGCGACACGAAACTGTTGAAAAATCTTCTCGGATGTATATCTTCGCTAGTTTCATTTAGCAAAACGTAAGTTTTCTTCAAAAACAGCTTTTTGTCAATTGGGTTCTGCATGTGAAAGAAATTTTCAAGCTGCTCATGAGTTGTCAGTTTCTTCAAAGCGTTTTTCTGTATTATGTTATATGACACAACTGCCATTAAAATAAACGCTGGCTCGTTACTCAGGATATGGTCCCACAGAATCAACCATTCCGAGCAAGTCAGCACCTCGCTAAATGCCGTTTCTAGAATTTTCAAAGCGTACGTTTGACTAGTGATGCCGGCTTCGCAGTAATGATCGAGTAGCGGCTGCTCGTGTTCCGCCAGAATGTTTTCTGCCATCGCCAAGATGCTGATTGGTGGGAAAGGTGCGTACTCGAACCACAACTGACAATAGTTCATCAGGACAGTTGCCACACTCTCAAATAAAAGCTGTGGGTCTTTTTGCAGCACTTTCACGAACGGGAACACAAAACCTGGTAAGAATTTCATGACGCCAAATAACGGACACCAGTGCGCAAGACACGACAATAGTCTTTTCAGATTTTTCAATGTGGCAGAACTGTGTATTGTGAACTGCTTTTCTATATCCCTAAAAGTCGGGTGAATGCCTTTATCTACCAAGGCAGCATAAGCTATTTTGTTGTTAGGCGTATTGAGAAGTGATTTCCAAATCATCGACCTGAATTTATCCGGATACTCTCCATATTGCATTAAAATCCTTCTGAGTCGAGCACTGTCCATGCAACTTTTCATTTTCTGTTCCACTTCCAGTTTTGAAGGTGTCAAATTATGAATAACCGGTTTCTGTGTAGAAGTAGATGGTAGATCGTCTTTCATGTTGTCTCCTTTAGCACTCTGAACCATGTCCAAAACATAAGCTGAATTATAAATGTTTACTTCGCCCATTTGTAAAACGCAGAGGAAGTATTTTCCGCTTGGACTAACTACAAACTTTCGGACGCTTGAAGATTCAGGGCTTATCGTGTGAATGATCGATACGGAGTCTAAATCGAAAAAATATAGGATGCAGTCACTGCTTAGGATAGCTAATATTTTATTAGCTCCTCCATCAAATACTTGTGGGATGAAAGCTATCTGTTGAGCTCCAGATATGTTGTATTTAGACATGTCTATCGACTTCAAAGCTTTCCATGTGTCCATGCTGAACAATATAAGTGTAGGCGTGAGCCCAGCCATCGCCATCGCTCTACCGTTCATGGTGAACGCTATACTTTTCATGTGTTTCAATTCATTCGGAATGATTTGCTTAACTGATTTCATACTTTCATGTTTCCATATTTGTACGGTGTCATTTTGAAAGCAAGCGACGAGGAAGTCTCCTCCGGGCATGAACATTATTTGCTGTATTTGGGCGCCCAGATAGGTGTTTAGAGTAAAATATTTCGTGTAGTTTCTTAGCTCCCATAAAATAGCTTCAGCGGCGCTAGCTGTGAGAAGGTTGTTAGTTTTGTTGTTTGAAAACGAAATATGTTTCACCGGTGCCGAATGTCCGGACAACGTTAAAGAGACTTGGCCAGTCTCGGTATCGAGGAAGATGATATCGAATCGTTTTGCATTAGCCATAAGCAAGGTGTCTTCTTTGTTCGGGTAGAATTGAAGGGCCGTGCTCTGTCCTACGCCGGTGAGCTTCCAAAATTTCAGGTCAGTGAAGTCTAGAATGAATAGGTTACCGGCGTTGTCCGAGCAGGCGAGCTTTTCTTGGGTGTCGTCGAAGATCCCGGTGGAGAACCGAATCCTGCGAGTCTCCCCATTGGACCCCCGTACCGTGTGGTGCAGCTGCAGTATAACCCCATCACGAGGCCGTGACTTAAGTTTGATATCGAATTTCTCCACGCCTTCCTTGCCACCTCTTTTCTCTTGTTCCATTTAATGATAACTCACTTCCGTACGATGCATACAACATTATACACAATATATTTTAAAGAACAATCATTATAAATCTAGTTCAAATCGATTTAAAATTTAGCGGAGTCAAGCTATCAAAACAAACATAAAAGAAATGTCAACACCCGTCAGCTATCGATCGTTGCTATGGCAACAGTCACTATCAACAAAAATCTATTAAATACGTTTCGTTTTTCCTTTCGATCACAAGATTAAGACAAAAGCTATTTTATGAAAGTAGAAGTTATTAGACCTTTACAAAAAGTTGTTATTACGCGTGACGTCTATAAAATATGACACTGAGTGTTAAAATCATTCTAAAACTACTTATACTTATTATCAGTTATTTACAGAACTGAAGAAAAATAGGGTATTTTGGCGGCAAAATATATACATCAGTAAAATCTTTATTTATAACTTCATCTTGGCACTCGGAATCAGGATCTGTTGAGTTCTACCAAAACTTTGGCGTCCTTGCACCTCCCAGGGGATATGGGTATGGACCTCATTGTTAAAAAGGCATATTTCACATACTACGGAAGTGTGGTATCATCTTTTATGTAGTTCTTTGCGTTTTAACGAATAAGGCCGTAACCATACTTATAGATTTTGTGAGATATTACAGTTTTATAAAACGAAGGATGTAAAAAAAAACACATTTATGAAACTAGGCAGGTGAAGTATCATTAATTAATATCTATAAGATAGTAACACCTCGCTGGTCATATTTTGCGAAATAGGAAGGGATGTTATTTTAAAAAAATATATAAAACAAGCACATCTTACAAACGAGGCAAGTGAGGTATTATTTTCAATGCATTGCCTTGCGTTGAATCGAATAAAATGACATTCGCCAGTTATGACAGTTTTTTTCGAAAAAGGGTGAAATTTTAAAAAAAAAGTTTATTAAATTAAATTAGGAGAGTGAGATGTCCTTTTCAATGTAATGTTTTGCGCTTAATCAATATTTTGGGAGATTTGAAGGGTTTGTGGCAGCTACTTGCCAACACCCCTCACGCCGCCACCACGCTGAAAATCCTTCTTATCTCGCAAAATATCGATTCTATAATAATAAGTATGGTCTCATTTGATACAGCGCAAGGAATTGCATTGAAAATGATAGCTTATTTCTATCGTTTGTTAAATCAGCATGTTACATACGTTTCCCTTTATTCAACCTTAAAAACCTTTGTCTCTCGCTTAATATCGATTCTATACGAATGTTTCACCTCATTCGATTCAGCACAATTAATACATCACTGGCCAAGTATATACAATATACATGTTTTATAAATCTTCGGCTTTTTCAACAAAACCTAACATATCCTACAAAATATCGATCTTATTAATTGGCGACCTCCGTGGTCGAGTGGCTAGCACGCTGGTTTCAAGCGTTGCCATCTCGTGAGGTTCCGGGTTCGATTCCCGGTCGGGTCAATGTAGAAAACGATATTTTCTATATTGTCTTGGGTCTGGGTGTTGTGGTACCACCGTTGTGTCTGATTTCCATAACACAAGTGCATTGGCTACTTACTTTGGGATCAGAACAATGTATGTGATTGGTGTCCAATATTTATTTATTTATTAATTAATATGGGCACCGTAATGTTCGATAAAGCGCAAGAAAATAAATGAAATATGATACCACACATGCCTAGTCTGTAAAATATGCATTGTTTACCCGGGGGAGGGTAAAGGACGCCAATATTTAGGTAGAACTAGGAGATCCTGGTTCCTAGTGCAAAAAATATGTTAAAACAAAGGTTTTATTGGTGTTCATATTTTGCGGCCAAACATTTTTATTTTGATTTACCTGTGCGTAACGTAACTTCACGGCCCTTAAATGTCGAAAAATTAATTGAATAACTACTGACTGACTACTACTTGATGATGTAAGCTTGAGATAATTTTAAAGGAGTTTTTTTTAAATAAGGATTTTTAGTGATTACCCATATCTCAAAAACTACTAACCCGATTTTGATGAAAATTACACTGTACACTAAGTTGAAACTTCTTTTTTTCGAGAAATCCGTGGACAAGCATAGAAACACACACATACACTTACGAATTTCAAACACACCCGAAGTCTTAATATATCAACATAATCAAATTTTATTAAATTCTAACGATATCACATGTATACGCATTGAATTGATTACCTCCTTTTTTAAAGTCGGTAAAAAGTTACCGAAACAATAAACAAAAATACAATATTCCAAACACTGTTTACACAATGTTGTTTTGACATAACTTTCTACCAACGCGCCTTCGCATCTCGTACGTATTGTTCATTAACTGTTATTATAATCTCGTTAGCTCACAATCTTGTTGCATTAACATCTGAGAAGATGAGGCGTTTATCGAGTTTCGAAGCGTGATCGACTAAATGGAGCATCGGTTACGGCTTATGACCCTCACTATTTTCAGTCGCGCCGCATTTTCTCCGTAAACAGTTCCGTTTTTTCACCTCACGGGGAAATGCGATCTAATTTGACGTAAAGTGATTACGATTACGGTGCGCCGGCGTCGGCGCAGTCCGCAGAAAGCCGCAGCAGCCGCCACGCGCGCTCGCGCCCATACAACACTATGAGAGTGACCGAGTGACCGTTATTTTGGCGCGCGATTCAAAATGTAACCCGCAAATCGATTCATTGCTGACTTTTTCTAGGAAAGTTTAGCGTATGATCACGACACCTGGACTGGCGCGCAGATTATTCAATCGAGCGCACGACAGGACGGGAAATCGCCTATTAAATCACGTCGGAATACCTTGCTAACGAAGCGTTCGTAATAGCGACAGTAAAATGAGTCGGTTTTCTCTGAGATTCCTCGTTCGTTTCGGGTAGTCGGGCCTATGCCGACGTACCGGTTGGTGGAGAGTGCGGGTGTGGTTAGGAGGTTCCTGAGAGGCTTGAAGATGTGTTTCCTGAACGTGTTGCGGTTGCACGTGTCGCAGAGCCAGCGGCAGAAGCGGCTTTATAAGCAGTATATGGAGCAGCTGGCCGGGGCGTACGTGGAGCGATGCACGGATCTGAACACGCATTGGGACCCTCGATATCGTTACAAGGTGCCTTCGCCTGATTGGCAGTATTCTCTATCTTGTGACGAACACTGGTACGGATCTGAAGGGTCCCGTTCTTGCTGCGGATCTGACTGCTCTGATAGTGGAAGATGCTCGTCTCCTTGCTGTTCGGAGGTGATCTTCAATGGAGGGCAGCATTTCAGTGGCAAGAGGATGCCAGGAGTCCACGTGTGCCGGCGGTACCCTGTCTGCTGTCCTGGCAACTTTGGGTAAGTAGACGTCAAGTTATGTGTTAACATTAGTCAGTACATCATACATTTATTATATTTTCAACAAATTGCATTACTTACTTACAAGAGCAATATATGACCCTGTATCTGATAATCTTTAAGATGATATCATCAAATCATCTCTTAAATAGAAAACCATATAAATAAGGTTGCGATCACTTTCAAAATTAAAATCTTTATAAATCGTTATAGGGAAAATATTTTACAGGGCAAATATGCAAAATAATCACACAACTAATGTTTTCTTAATACAGTTACATTCAAAAAAAAATTTTGCTAGTGATCACAAACTTTGTTCGATGTGTGTATGACACACCTCATTACAATAAAGTTTAGGTCGGTACTATTACAAAGGCTATTCCAAAGGCTGCCACCATATCTTATTGTTCTCACCGACTCCATAGTAAACAAGTAAACGTTAGTCTTAACACATACTATCATTGAAACGAAGAAGGCTATGAATCCTCTAGTCTCTCTCATTCAATAGCACGCAGTTTGTTGTTAAGGTAAGACCTAATTTGGGAAAAGTGTAACTTGATTTGCAATAATCACTTTATTAAATTGCTAACTCGTCAATATCTTGAATAAACATGCGTGGTGCAAACAAGGAATCCAATATTTATTATTGTAAAATAAAGCATCCGTTACGCACTATTTGTTTTGAATTTTATAATATAAAATACATAAATAAACAAAACACGAGTGTTGCGCGACTTTCTTCTTCCATGAGCATTTTATGAGTGAGATATTATTTCTGAATCTGCGCAATTTTGGCTTTAGAAAAGGTACGGTGTGAATTAATAGGATTGCAACTGCAAATGTATTTTTTTAATCATTTGTGAGCTTGGAGTTGTCTTTAAGGTTTCGGGCATAGAATTTCTCCCCGAAATATTTCGCCTTCGAGGTTCTTTTAACGCATTCATTTCATTCATTCAAATTTGGACGCCAGCTATAAAAAACGGAATCCGTCTATACGATTATCGTTTTGCGAATCTGAAGCATTTCGTAGTAATCGAATACAAACATAAAGTACGTTTTTATATGCTACTCAAACATTGTAAACAATCTTGACATTCCTTTTTAACGAAATTATTAATTTTGAAATAAGGTAAACACAATATTCAGAAGTAACATAGGTAAATCATCGTTGAATACTGAGATCTTTTAATATCCAATAGTTAATTAATTTTATTCACTGATATTATTTTAAAAGTTATAAAAAGATTGTTTAAATTTTTTCTTCGGATCTGCAAAACGATTATCGTGGTGACAGGTTTCATTTTACGTAGTAGGTTTTCTGTATTTTTTTTGTTTAGTTTGTGTAATTTGATTGATTTTGCTATGAAGTTTATGAACGCTTTTGAACTCATTTGAGTTCGATATCACTAAAGAAAATCTTGAATCGTATTATGCAATACATAAACTTTCTGACGCTTTGGCATTTACACGTAAAAGTCAAAGTTGGTTGCACTACAAGAAACATAAAAAAGTGTTCTCCACACTATGCTAGCTGTACCGGTATGGGAAACGGCTGTTATTATGTTTTTGCGATGCCTGCGATAACAGCAACGCATCTTTTATTGCTCTACATTCCACTAATTAGTAAAATTATACAGACGCCTATTTTATCTCGAATATAAATAATTTTATAGTGTTATATAAATGTCTTTAAACAATGTGCATAAGGGTATTAAAGTGTCCGAATGTTACAGCTTGAAGTTACGAAATATATTTTTTTTCCATTTGCGGGGATTATGCAATACTAAATGGAACCTATGTAAATCTATACTTATATTATTAATCTAAAGAGTTTATTCGTTTGTTTGTTTGAACGCGCTAATCTCAGATACTTCTGGACCGATTAGAAAAATTCTTGTTACGTTAGATAGTCTATATCGGAGAACGCTTTAAGCTACATAACATCAAGATACGACACATAAGTCCAGCGCAAAATTATTCCTTATGAGATCTTCCTCTGCGTACGCTGCGTAAACCGTTTAAGTTACACAAAGGAGAGAGAAAGTGAGAGAGAGAGAGAGAGAGAGAGATTATTGTGCATTAACAGTTCTACACTAAAGTCCGCGACAGCATTGTCTATCGTATATGGTTTACTTACAACCTTTTCTCTAGACTAATATTATAAAGCTAGAGTATGTTTGTTTGTTTGAACGCGCTTATCTCAAAAACTACTGTACCGATTTGAAGAAAAAAAAAGGATTGGATAGCTTATTTATAGAAAAAGGCTTTAGGCACTAAAACATCACGCTGCAACGGGAGAGGAGGGAGCAAAACGCGCGGACGAAGTCGCGGGGGAACCGCTAGTAAATAAATACCTATGCGCCAGACAACAAACCAATTGTCGTGGTTTCATGCTAAGAAATTTGCGTCCTTGTGACAAAGATACTGACGGTGACGTCTAAATACATATTACATCCATGCCTTAGGTACAAATGTTCGTGCTCATCACACAAACATTCGCCCCTTGCGGGATCGGAACTAATATAGTCAAAAGCACTAACCAGTACACCAAATGCGTCGTCAAAACATTCTGAGTAAACAACTTTTATTTATAAATATCCGGCTATGATTGGTGATACACCGACATAATTTTATCTGATAGCTAATACTTGACTGTTTATACACACATACATGTGTTAAACATGACACTGTCAACAGTGTTCGCTCTGTTTACATTGTTTATTGTATATACCGTCTATTACAAGTAGCAATTGTTTCTTTTGAACAAGATTCACTTAATTTTCATGGAGTTCGATTGGATATCGGAGCGCGAAAGCGTAACAAACAAACAAAATGACTTTCTCATTTATCTAATGTTGTGGATGGCTAGTTTTCATTTAAATGAGATGGAATAATTAAAATAACATAAAAACTTACGTAAAAAGCAATTAAAGCTACAATTAGTACTTTTTTTACAATTATTCATAGTAGATCGCGCATTAAATAATAGTTATGCGTTGTTATTACAAATTGTTACTGCACTTAATGTAAGAACATTTTACTGCATTTTTTTATGGCTATTCACGTATTACTTCAGCACATTTTACCTCGTTTTATTTAGTAACTTAAAAACATATATTAATTGATTGTTTGAATAGGTACAAAAAATAAATAAAATAATTTATATACAGACTTTAGGCAAATGCTATTTTGAAGTAATTTTTAATGTTACCGTGACATGTTTTTATTAAACGTTTCTATGTCTTCGTCTTACGTTTATCTGCAAATATTTATGATCAAGTAGTCAATAAAACGTATCCTTACATTTTTATGCTTGGTTAAACATGCGTGACGGTTAAGTTCAAAGTAATCTTTATTGCAACTGCACTCTGAGATATGGAACACGTTATATAATTTTATAGTTTGAAAAAGAAAATGTATTGAAAGAATTCTATTTATGACCTACATTGCAAAGTACCTACATAATAAAAATACAGATAAAATTACACTTTTAGCTACAATGTCTCTCGCTGAAAGCGATCTCTTCAGACGTTATCATCATCATTGACAGGCAGAGGACGTCCACTGCTGAACATAGGCCTCCCGCACGGCTTTCCACAGCGACGGATCATAGCTGGTCTGCATCCAGTTTGATTCCGCGATATTTTCAAGGTCATCTGTCCATCTTGTCGGTGGACGTCCTTCGTTGCGTCTCTGGTCGAAGGGTCTCCAAAATAAAACTTTTCTGTCCCAACAGCCATCATTTTCAGACAACCTTTTTAAAAATTTATCACACTTTAAATGTAACCTCGAAATCATTGAAATAATTTGACTGCAACGATATTATATATTATAAACGTATTTTTTTAACAATTTATAAAACATTTATCACTATTGACAGATTCTAGCATACTCTTACTAATCTGTGGCCTATTAGTTCTTTATCGATACTTTGTCACATTGATCGATTAGATCAATGCGGAATAGTAGAATGGCACATAACGACGATTCTCTCGATTTCAATATTCATGTTCGATATTTTCGCTCGAACGCGTACGTTGCGCTGTTTCTTGCTAGAGGTTGATAAACTGTATGTTGTTTTGAAATTGTTCAGACATGAAAAAACTAGCTAGAAACTGAAGTTAGTATCAGTAACTTCATCTTTAGCGATAGTTGATTATGGTTAACGGCAAATCACGTAGAGTAGAATACAATTTATAGGTATTAAGGGCGTCCAATCTCACTTCGTCGCTACCTTTGGGTATAAAAATGTTAGGCTCCTGTGTTCATCATCATTATCAGCCAAAGAATACCCACTGCTAAACATAGGCCTCCCCCAGCGAACCATCACAAGCGGGCAGCATCCAGTTTGGTCCTGCAATCTTCACACGATCGTCTGTCCATCTTGTCAGTGGACTTCCTTCGCCGCGTCTTTGGTCGAAGGGACTTTTATGCCCCAATGGTCATCAGTTCTTCGCGCTATGTGCCCTGCCCATTGCCAATTGACTTTGCTGATTTTTAGGTCTATGTCTGTTACCTTAGTTCTTCTACGTATTTCCTCATTTGATCCTGGGTTGCTGCGAATAAATTGTACAAAGCACAACATTATTATCAGTCAATGGTCATTGTTTCTTTTGTAAATGTTAATTTTCTTGCATTCAGAATTATATTGAGTACCTCTTGTTAAAGACATCAACGCGTTAGGTAAGAAGTATTTTCTAAGTAATTTCTTTGACTTGAGTTTTATGTCAGTCTACTTATTTAGAGCTAGGTACTAAAATGAATCTCAAGTTCTTAAAGAAAAGCTCCCGCAGTGATAAAAGTTTTACACCAACTATGAACATTGAATTAATTTCACTCGTATGCTAGCGTATGGAACTGACACCATGCACAAATTTCGTGCTCTGTGTTTTGTCGACTGTCACCTGTTTGTCACCTGTTATCAACTCATATAAACGGTATCATGTTCGACATTTATATATTTATACTTTATAGCACAATAATAAAATTTTGTACAAAAGGTGGACTTAACGCCGTATGGCGTTCTCTACCAGTCATGCCTTTGGGCTAAGCAGAAAAGATTGTGGGCGGTGCGACAAAGAAACAAAATAATTATATTGAAAAAAAGTACTTAGATTTTATGCAATTAATAGAATACCAAATAAATACAATTAATACTTACATAACATTACACATACGTACTAGTAACACAAGCAATGAAATAAAAACATTAATTATACATACATATACCAACATATATTACATATTATATACTATATATTCAAATTTCGAAAAATATGTTACAATCTAGACATACCGTTGCGACACATTTTTTGCTTGGCATAGCTTTTCTATATGTAGAGGTACTCGTAGTATTAACAACTCGCTGCCTATACAAATCTCGTTCGCGTAATGTAAGTATACCAGGAGTACCCTGGTGTACTTGATATTTGAGATAAAGTAATTTATCCAGCCAGATATACAGGCTGACTTGAAGATGGGTTCAAAGCTTGGAGGCGAAAGTAGTATAGACCATTTAGAACCATTTGAGCCATGGTTGTCTTAGACGAAGTTTTTTTTTTAAATCTTCGAAATTTACATGACTTTCAATGTCTGTAAAAAAATGTTCGAAAGAAAAATAAAATAAAAAACTCACTTATCGATAAAATTGGATTATCAGCCATTAATTGTAAAGGTTAAGGTTTTTTATATAAAAAAATGAAAATGAAATGGTTTGAAAAATACACATATCACAAGCATTTCTGCGACGCAACATTGTTACTGCATACCATTGTACATTTTAAGTGCTCGATCGAATGCAATGCATTTACCAATCTGTTCTAAAAACGTGAGTGACTAAACACTTTTTGCGTAAATAAGTCAATGCGCCACATGACTACTAAGTGAATTTATTGTTCTTCAATGATTCAATGAAATGTTTGGAATAACAAATAGTTTTCTTACTTCCATACATATGTTTCGCGAGAAATAGAGCATGTGTATCACATGGGGTATGATGGACTAATGAGTAGTTTTCTTGTAATAAGATGTTTACATGATCGATAGATGGCGCTAGCGTCACTAAAGGAAATAATTTTTAAATTTTACAGCATATAGTAATCAACAGTTAAACAAACAATATTACTGTGTACCTTCAGTAAGGAAAGCACTTTATAATTAATAAAATAAGGACCTTAAAATTCTTAAGGTCATTAGCGCATTTCACAAAATTTTCTTTGACACTTTTTTTCTTCGTTTATGGTTTTCCGCCAAAGTAAAAAAAAAACCTAAAGCCTAACATGACATTACGAGTTTAAGTGACTAATAGGTATTATTTTCAGCAATCCCAAGGTAAAGTGACGTTTTACACAAACATAATACGGAATGTGTTTCTAATCAAGTGGTTTGTGTTTTTTTTCCGTTCTATATCAGATGTGACCAAAAAAACATGTATTGACCATTGTGGCCACGTGTGAGTAATAATGGAATAGAAACCATATATCAGTCCAGCCAGTATCAGTTGCATTCATGGGCCGTATCTCACGGAGACATTATTTGCAGGCACTGTTTTCTGCTGGATAACGTTGAGAGTAGTATACGCGTTTTAATATCTTAGGCACCTACATACATTGTAATTTTCTCGTTGAAGAAATACCGAAGTAGAATCAAAGATAGCACAAACAAACACCTTATACAACGTAATTACAAAAGACAGATGAAAATCGCAACATAATAACTTGCGACACGAATCACGAATTTAGTTTCAGATCAAAAGATTCCGTTTCACGAAGTTACTATCACTGTGCACTGTAGCAATACGTCACCATATATACAGGGTTACTGGTATGTAATCTGACATAGCATTAAAAATCAGCATTATAGTGATATTATAGAGGTCATGCTATGTAAAGGACCTACCTTTCTCAAGAAAAGTTGTGTAGTTTTGGAGATTTGTTATTTCAACTTATATATTTTTTTATTAGGACTCCGTAGCCGAATGGCAAAAAACGAAACTCTCATAGTATCGTCAAGTCTGTCTGTCCGTCCGTATGTCACAGTCACTTTATTCTGTAGCTATAAGCATCACACTGTTGAAATTTGGTAGGAAGATGTATCCTGTTGACCGCTTAACGATTCTTATACAAAAAATAATTATATTTAAGAGGGGCTCCCATTCATTAAACCGAAAAAGTTTTTTTAGCCTATTTTTATTTTTTAAACCTATGCGTGTGGAATATCTATGGATAGGTATTTTAAAATGACATAGAGGTTCCTAAAACCATTTTCTTTTAAAGTCTAACGTTTCATAGCTGGACGCTTCCAAAGTGGTAAAATGGGCGTCCTCCCCCCATCTAAATTCTAAACTAAGCGAGTGTAAATTTAAAAAAAAAATTGAAATATAGATCTTAACAAATATTTTCAACGAAAATTAGTTTGGACGGGATCGAACGACTAGTTTTTGAGATATAGCACATTTTGTTATAAACTTTGTTCTTCATACAAACACTATGAAAAACAAAGTTATATTTGCTGTCAACGTATATTGTGGTATTTTAGCTAAGTGGAAGTAAGTGGATACCCTAATTCAACAACTCGTACTTGGCCGGTCATCACTTCACAGTTTCATTACACAATATAACTTCATTCTTATAGTACCTATACGGTTTTATTTGTTGCAAGAAACGTCACCACTTTCGTTGTATCGAAGTTGCGAATAAGTTTAGGTACTAAATAGGTCTAGTGCCGCCCACTCGGGCCCGAGTGTTTACGGCGATGTCTTTTTCAGACGTCATTTTATATATAGCACTCGGACCCGAGTACTTGGCCACCAGCACGCTTTGTGCCGACCACTCGGGTCCGAGTGTGCATATTACAAAAAAAAAATGTTATAGCGAAAATATGTTTTAACGATTTTTATTGAATTTGAGTAAAAATTGGGATTTCCTGGGCTTTTCTTCGTAATTTTTAAAGGCAGTCAAAGTTTCAACCAATAAAAGCTACCGAGAAAAGTATCATTTCTGACCGTTAATTTAATGGAAAGTTGCGTGGTTTTAACTGACAGACACAAGCTGACATTTCAAGTTCTAAAGCCATAAAAATTGCATGTCTGTGCTTGTAAATACTACTTGAACTGAGTTGATACGAGAGGCTGTTAATGGTAATATTGACATCTACCTAGGGGTGGCAATTGTCTACTTTCAAATCCTGTTAAGATAAATGTTTATTAACTAGAAACTACACGGCTTTCCAAAATATGAGCTATTATTAAGTAGAATTCTAAAGATGAATTTCAGTTTCAAATAAAATTAGTCTCTCTCATTAGTTCACAATCATAACGTGGTCGTATCACTGGACAATTGATTATTATTAACCACGATACGAGTTGTGTTATGTCCAGAAGAAATATGAAAAAGTTATAAAATCGTTGTCGTAGAGGACTGAAATTTCAGTGGTGTTTTTAAGCAAGCATTCAAAGATCAAACAAAAATCATCGTGAATCGGCAGGCAAGAAACTGCAAAATACGTACCCCTCTATATTTCTGTATTTGTCAACCCTATTGACTCTTAGAGACACGCTTTGCCAACATCCGTACCGCTGCGTGTTGGGTAAGTGTATTGCAAATTATACATTTATGTTATGGAGATTATTTCTATGAAACTTTATAATATGTAGTTAACTTTGCCATAAAGAACATAGGTTCAGAAGATTCATTTTCATCACTGTAAGTAGACATTTTGCAATCGTTGTGGTTTCATTTTCACTGTCTAGCCTGACGATTTGGGATCCTGTTTTTTTTTCATAGCTAGGAAAGTTCACATTGACTGCAGGTTTTGCATGATGTATGTCGGATAAAAATATATCATGTTTATAGGTATTGTAGTTTATTGTAGATTTGACTTTAGTCATTATAATGGTTTAGAATGTTTTTAACACTCACAGTTTCATATTTTATATTCAAGAAACCAAAAATTTGCGCACGGGCGGGACTTAAACCAGCAACTTCCTGGCTAACTGGGCCAAACCTCTACCAATTGAGCTATCGTGCTGTCTGTGACCTTGCTTTAGTCGTTATGTTTGGTAATAAGTTTGATTCAGCATTCTATGACGCACGCAACGCATCAGATTTTAAACGATTGACGTAGAGTATGTATGTTGTACTGAAAAACTGAAATCAAGGCCTGAATACTCTGCTCAATTCCAAGAGCCAGCCAAAAAACGGAACCCTTACAGTTTCGTCAAGCCTGTCTGTCTGTTTGTTCGTCCGTATGTCACAGCCACTTTATTCTGAAACTACACATGTATTAGTATTACACAGTTGAAACTTAATATGTAGATGTATCCTGTTAACCGCTTTACGATTCTCATACAAAAAATAAAAAAATAATGATATTTAAGGGACATGAAACTAAAACCAAAAAAAATATTTTTTGACAAACCTGTGCGTGTGTCTGTGTCTATGTCTGTGTCTATGTTTTTTCATCATTTTCTTTAAAAGTCTAACGTTTGAGAGATAGACGCTTCCAAAGTGGTAAAATGGGCGTCCCCAACAATGTTATATTTGCTGTCAACAAATATTGTTGTATTTTGCCTGAGGGGAAGTAAGTGGATCTCTAATTCAGTTAAACTAGGCACGGAACCATTAGTTCCTTGGCCGGTTTTGGGCTTTTAAAATCGGTTGCATTGCGTGCGCCAGAGCATACTGTATCAAAACTACGTTGTGACTGTACTTTGGTGAAAGAACGGTAATGCATTCTTTATAACTTGCGTAATGTCAAATCTAATACAACAATAAGAATTTCTCGTCACGTGTTGTTTTGACGTCATTTCTCTCGCTGTAGGCAGTATAATGGTGTAATTTCATTGTTGTGTATAATTCTTAGTTAGCCGTAATAATTTGTAAGCTCGAATAAGTGAATATTTTTTATTTGCCTTTTGTTTTTGTTGATCTTACAAAGGAGGTTTTTATGAAGGAAAGGGTTGTTCTTTATTTTATTTTGCAGTTTAAAAAAAAACAAATAAGGCTTTTGTGCAATTTTTTTTTGTCATACTATGCAAAACAATGTGCTCTCACTGTAGGCGAAATATCACAGTTGAATGGAGCCTTATAAAAATTAAATCATGCTTGACTCTGGTAAAATGTTAACAACGAAAGTAATAACCGCAAAAAGCATAACAGCTTGAAATACTTTTACTTGCACAAAGGCGCTGAAAGTTTAAAATAATGAAGTCCGAACTAAAACAATACTAACTAATCTTGTGGTCAAGAAGAAAGCAAACAATCAATACTATTACATCAAACAAATTTGCTTACTCATGTTTGAAAGTAAATGGAGTTAGACCACGCTGGAGGCCATGGAGGCCATTCTGAAAACTAACGAAATCATCTTTGACTGTTAGCTGACTGACGGCAGCGAAAAACGAAGAAGGAAAATCATGTTTAATACAGTTATGTGCGCACATACCGTTTCATTATTACACTATTGAAGAAGTAAATAAAATGAGTCACACTCACTTATATGTTATTTGTTTATAAAATATAAATCCAATGTTGGTTGTATATTATGCAATGTGTAAAAAACGAAAAAAAAAACGAAATAAGCAATCGGTACTTGTTCAGCCATGGACTCGTACGAAATTTGCCTCAATACAATTCAACAGCCAATCAGTTAGAATTAGAATATACAAAAAATTCACCGTAAAATTAAAATATACACAAAATCTATACAAGAATGCAAAAAGGCAACAACAGCATATCTGAAAACACTATCTTACACGGAAACGGAACTTTTGTTATCCTTTGCCTGCTAATATTAGCATTATTCCACTTTTATTATTTATCTAATTACCATACCGCACTTTTATCAAATTAACTATACCATATACCACACTCGCACGCACACGAATCCACTCCTTATGTATACCTACACACGCACACACACACACACGCGCACACACACACACACACACACACACACACACACACACACACACACACATACACGGACACACTTTATTCACCACCATAACTGACTAATTTAATTTGCTGATTCTATATTGATTTACTTTCATAATACCACAGAGAAGAGGGTACTCTTCTAACACAGGTTTTTTTAAACTTAAAAGAAGCTGTACCAAACCCTTACATATGTAAATTTGGAATTTCAATAAAGAAAGATTATATATATTAAGTATTAAGAAACATGTAAAACTGTAATTTTGAGAGCTGTGGATTTTGTTGTAATAATAAAATTAATTAAATTAAATTAAAAAGCCTAACTTCCGGCGCTATTTAATAAACAACATTCTTAAATGTAATGTTATTATGTAAAGATTCTTCAAATATTTCAATTTATTTTTAACCCATCTCTAAAGTCCGAGTTATCAGGGGACCTAATTTTGATTCACTTGCGATAGGGCGAGTGATTGACTTTAATTACTATTCAAAATCTGTTGAAATCCCAATTTTGTAACTACTTCCGTCTACGTTAAGCGTAATTACAGTTGAATATTAATTGATTTCCAACCGAAAATCACTCGTTATACTGACGCAAGTAATTAAAAATTCGTAGTTCTGGGGTGCGATTGTGTAAAGCGTATTCATTTGACAATTCAAAACGTACGGTATAATCTGTCAAACGGCAAAGAACAAAGGGTTTGACAGATCAAACCGTACGTTATGAACTGTCAAATGAATACGATTGCTTTACACAATTCCAGCTCAGAAGAATTTGTTCCACCGCCGACGTTTTTACCCATGCTTTTAGTCAAGCTACAGTAAAAAGGTAACCTTATTCTGAATAAAATAAAAGTAGTTTTTATTCAAATATTTCTGTGACAGACAATTCTGCAAATCGTAGTTCAAATTAAAAAAATGAAAGGTTGCCCTAGTTACGACGTAATCGGTGTTAATCGATTTTATAATGTGAAGAACAGAGCCAATCGATTCGGAAAATTGAGAAGATTTGACAAATTCACTTCTTTACTCAATCAAAATTGTTTTAATTTTTGCTTTTTCAGTTGATCTTTTATCTTTTAGATTCTATTGCACAGCTAGGCAACTGTGGGGGAAATTATTAGTTCTACGATGTATTTCTGGACTAATGAAATTTATTAAGCAATTTATTTATTTATTCATTATTCAGTAACAGTTTTTTTTTTGCTATTACGAAGTGTTTCGTAATAATAATAATAATAATCCCCCTAGCCGATTTCGACTACGGTGGCCAGTCACAACGACTAACCGACTGCGCGAGACATATTATAGTGCACAAGTGTGTGCGCAAACACAGGTGCACTCTCTATTCCTTTTACTCTCATAGCCCGATGGGACAGCAATCTGACACGACCGGAGAGAGTTCAGGCGCAGGACCAACGGCTTTACGTGCTTTTTCGAGGCACGGGGGTGAAACACCGCCAACTTCCAAACTCCGGGCTACCCTAAGAATTTCTGAACCCGGGACCTCTGGCGCAGCCGTCGCTTTAAAGTGCGACCCTTCTACCGCTGCGCCACCGAGGCAGTAATGTATATACTAAATGTATGTCCTTCTCGCTCTAGCTCTCTTCCGTCTCGGTTTCGAATCAAGCGTCATGTCACTCCCAAATTAATTACCGTTGAAATAGTTTTAAGCTACCTATCTAGACACAAAGTGTATTAAAGCAGTGTAGGTAATTGTGTTGGTGAACAAAATAAACATTGAAGTGCAGTCGGCGTTTGATTATATCCTTAACACGGAGTATGATTTTTAACATATCACTACAAAATACTAGTACAATTTCCCCTTTGGTTTAGAATCACCATTACATCTTTAACAATATCTCCTTACAAAGCTATGAGGCTAATTTGATGTTCACTAACTGACAGAAAGACGTGTTGATAACCTCGAGTTAAATGGTAAATCTGAAAAAATGGGCCTTACAATGATTACAAGCTATCAATAACGATAGCGGGTAGCTGTAGACCGATTTCTAGTAATGTTAGTAATCTTTCTATCACTAACTACATTGACCAGTTTCGAGATAAGTATTACTAGGCGAATGTATTTATATATTTTCTACTTGCGTGCCATAGAAACTAGAACTGTTGTAGTTATTAGAAATATAAACCAGAAGTAATATAACCTTCTTCTTCTTCAACTTAAGAGGATCGTGTGCGCGCGAGGTTCAATACAAAAAGAGAAATCATTTTCACCCCTAAAATGTTGTCTGATTGATTTTGTATTTTTTTCACATTTGTGATATTTTAGCATATTCCCCTTCTATTTTCTATTATTATCAAAATATTCCTTTCCTTGTCTTCACTTCTTCGTTCTTTCAATTCTTCAATCTTTCTCTCGGACAGCATCGTTCTCATGTTACAAGTCTCTTCCTCAATATCACCTTAAACCACTAAAATATCTATAAACAAACGAAAACTTATCAACAAAACTGGTGGTCATTGCTGAAGTACACCATTAGTTCCGCGAATACGACAAACCATAAGTCGATTTATTACAAACAAAAATAGTTTTGGTACCTAATATGTCCAAAATGTCCAAAATCCAATACATCCAAATTTTCTATATAGTCTCGGGTGTGGGTGTTGTGGTACCACCGTTGTGTCTGATTTTCATAACACAAGTGCATTAGCTAGTTACTTTGGGATCAGAGCAATGTATGTGATTGGTGTCCAATGTCAAATATAAAACTGTCATTTTCCAGAGTTTTTTCAAGTACATATTTAGTTAAAGAATGTTATTTTTCGACCGGTAATGAGGGTAGCTCTTGATAGTATACCACCGAGTGTTGTGGTGAAACACATAAGAGGTGAAAATTTCCAAGAAACATTCCGCTTCTGTGGTAGTACTCTAAAAACTTCCACAACTTCCGGACACTAATAATTTTCAAAAAAAAATTACTTCAAATAAGGTATAATAATAAGTTATAATATATGATAACACTGCGATTTATATGGAGATAAGTATGTTAAAACTACGACGAAGCAGCTTTATGTCCAAGAAAGTAATAAATATAGGTTTTGACCGATTATCTAGATTATTTTATGTACTATATAAGTTACGTTTTATTAAACTAAACGTAACGAAATAATTGTACCTGATTTAAAGAAAACTTTTTTGAAACTTCCGAAGTTTCCGGAAGTTTTAAAGTTTTCGGGAATTCGTACGGAATTATCGTGAAAAATTCCAAAGTTTTGAAATCTCTCCGAAATTTTAACCTCTATTTAAAATGACTGACAAAAGGTTTTCGATAGGAACAATCTTGACTAAAGTCAACCGATGTCGAAAACAACACAGAATCTTCTAGATCGGTGAACCTTAGAAATTTTCAAATATAAGTACTCGAGATATTATACTGATTTATAAATCAAATTCCAAGAGTAAGATATTATCTGGGCCTACAGTAATACCTGTGATAACACTACGCAAAGGTAATAGCCCGTGCAGCCAAGGGCGGCTGGCCAAGAAAGCAACGTCGTTCAACCGTAAACTTTTCGCTCGTTTTCAATTACCATCAAGAAAGCGAGTTGGGAAACTATGATTGTTTACTTACCTCGTTATACTGTAATTGCGTAATGTATATCTGTTTTGTTGACCTAAAGTTTAATTGCAGATTTCAAATTAATACCATCATGGCTATAATTTGAAAATGATTTGTTTAAAGTAACATAAAAAGTTAAGTGATTTAATTAAACAAATTAATGAAGCCGGGGTTTTGGAATAACTGACAGAAAAATGACCATCACTTAGTGGGAAAATGCACGTACTTATCTAAACTAGCTTGACGTAGATATGAAAGAAATAATTTCGAGAATGAAACAAAGAAAAATCATAAATTAAAATAATTAAAATTAGCGCCATCTATGTATTACATATAAAACCACTTTGTCGTCATGTGGGAACAGCGTACACAAAGTAACAGTGTGTAGAAGTTTTACGCCAGATGGAGTTACTTACTTACGTAGCATACGATCGATATTTTCAGTAGAATTCTACCATTTCGGTAGAAGGCGTTATTAAGCGTATTGGATTTTCATATCAAATTGAAAATTTGAATAATATTTTTTTAGTGAACCTTTTAGTAGAAACCAGAAATATATGATAAGTACCTACCAATTAAGGGGCTACCAGGATTTTTAGCGCGCTCACTAGCGCCACTTTAGTAGAAAAATCATAACTCGTTAAATTAAAGTCCAATCAAAAATCTGGTAGATACGATTGTAGTACAGGTTCTATAGTTTATTTAGTACGTTGAAATTGTTTCTAAAGTAGTTTACTGTAGTTAGAGTTAGAAAAACTGCTAAATATGGCCACTTTTAGCATTTTTGCTAACTGTAACTGCAGATAACTCTGTTTAATTGAACTTAAACATTGTGTCTAAACCACATAATCAGAGCTACAATCGTATCTACCAGATTTTTGATTGGTCTTTTATTTACTGAGTTATGATTTTTCTAATAAAGTGGCGCTAGTGTGCGCGGTAAAAATCCAGGTAGCGCTTTAATACTCTAGCTAGATATATGCACTTGTCATTGCCGTTTAGCTTTGTATCCCGCATCTACTTCGAAGAGATGAAAAATAGTAGTATCAATCAAAGTTTTAAAAATAAAAAATAAAATACCTACAGCGATAGATTTAATCGATTAAAATGGAAGTTAGCACTCACATAGTCTAGAGCCTGAGAAAGGACATAGGCTACTTTTTTCGCATGGGCCACTCTATGTGGTATGTCCGCAAAAGCTTTATGTTTTGGCAAAAGCAAGGGAAAATAAAAAACGTTGTATGTAAAAATAAACTTAAATAAAGTCGTTTAGCTTTATATACTCAGGTATATATCTTATTTGTAAAATCATAAGCGTAATAATTAAAAAATCTACTCAAAGTCTATTCCTCGCGGACGAAGTCGCGGGCACACATAGTAATACCATAAATTGCAATTTTTCTCCGTAGGAAAAGTAAAATAAAATATGTAGGGAGGCACAAAGACCTTAGATAGCCTGCTCTCCCGACAAAAACTTTAATATGTAAAGGAAGGATATATCACAAATGAATGAAATCTAGATTGAAACATTGCCATGTTTTTTTGCATCAGTTTCACAAGCTTTATTACCATTTTCAAGTCACAGGACATGTCTTTCTGTAATTAATCAAATTGGCGGCTTTCTTCGATCTCTGTAGAAAGTAGCAAAATGATTTAACGACCGAATTAATTGATGCAATTAAAAAAGAGAGTTTCTTTGATATAAGAAACCAACTGAAGATAAAGAAAGTAATAAATCAATATTGGACACCAATCACATCCCAAATAAGTAATAGTAATGCACTTGTTAAGTAGAAGTTAGAAACAACAGTGTTACCACAACACTCCGGACCCGAAACAATATAGAAAATTATGTTTTCTACACTGACCCGAAGGGGAATCGAGCCCGGGAAACCCAGAGTGCTTAACCACTATCCGACATCACGGAGGTCGTCTAGAAAAAGATAGTACCTATGACATTAAATATTTATGCCAAATTTAAAAACGTACTAACATTTGTTTAATCGCATTACAAACAGAATATTGAATGTCAAGGCCGGGACGCTCAATTCAAACTTGTTTGTTAATTTGACGACGCGTTTAGCGTAGTTGTTAGCGCTCCTGACTATACGCTGGCCGTCGCGGGTTCGCATTCCGCAAGGGGCAAATTTTTGTTCGATGAGTACAAACATTTGTACTACCATTTTTGTACTACCTAGGTCATGTATGTTTATATGTTATTAAGTATAAGTGGGAGATGCTCTCTACTTGTTGGGTAGTAACACAAGGAAGAAAATTCCTTACTTCGAAGCCACGACAATTGGTGTGTTTTCTGGCGCATAATAATTAATTGGAGACTACTTTAATACAGAAAAGTTTCTCCTGAGTGAACTTACTCCAGCACAATTTCATCGTCTCGATTAATTCGCACTCGAGAAAACGCATTCCTAACACAAAAGAAATGGACGGATTTCAAGACTTAGAGTCGATTTTCGTCAACGTTAGATAAAGAATATTCGATGATACAATTCATAACGCCTAATTTCAAATGTCACCAAATTTGCAAGCAATCATTATGTAAAAGTCATTTTTAAATCGGTCGTTTTATACCATAAAATTCAACTTCTATGTTTTATACTTATTCAGTCGGATAAGAGCGCTTTCACACTTAGGCGACTTTAGCAGCGCGACGGTCGCGCGGCAGTAGCGCTGATGTCAATTTCATACTTAAAATGACAGCTGTAAGTCCTTCACATTAAAGAGACGCGCTGCTGTCGTTCTCATTTAAAGGCGCACTTAGTCTCAGACCCCTTACGCACTGCTACTTTTAGCATCGATGCAGTAGCGCGTTTTCAAAACGCGCATCAGGATCGCGACTCACGCAATGAACAGATTTAATTTAGCATCGATGCAGAAGCGCTTCGATGCAATCGCCAAAATTCAGTACATAATTCGTCAATTTTCAACTTCTGCATCGCGACTGTATCAATGCTAACGCGCGTTAGCATCGCGACATTATCGATGCTAAAAGCAGCGCAGTGTGTAAAGGTTGACATTTTGCGACTGCATCGATAGTTACGCGCGTAAGCACCGCGACTGCATCGCTGCTAAAAGTCGCAGTGTGTAAAGTCGAAGTCGTGTTGTAAAATCGACCCTAAGGTATCCTAGCGCTACTTTGCTTTTCCATGTGAACAAGCTTTCTTTTCGGCGTGGAAGGATATTGTCAAATTTGTCAATCTCATTTTCGGACTAGGCTTGGTCGCACCATTATACTTTAACATAATGATAACGCCGTTAGTACAGTGGCCAGCACAACAGTTTACCCACTTTTCCTGCAAATTAGCCTTTTCCGACAAATATTAAATTATTACAATTGAATAAGATACCGCAGTGTTTACTTTCACGTGCTGTTGTCCGTAAAACGCATTTGCATCAAACGAAATTCGAATATTGGTATCGTTAAACGTTACCTAAAATGTTCAAATGGAGTGACTCTGAAGCATGTTTTGTTGCATAATTAAAAGTTAGAGCTGCGTACTCATAAAAAATAATTTAGTAGAGTTCCATAAAATTATTATTTTCTTGTTCTTGACCGGTTCACCGTTTTCACTGCCAATTAAATATTGATAATTAACTCTTGCAGCCCAGGGTTACATAAAGATCCGCCTGTGAATACATTATCGTTAACCAGAGACAGGTTTCACTTTCGTCTGGGCGATCGTAAAGATAACAGACAATTATAATAATACGAGCTTGTTTTATGCTTCCTCTCCCTTCGGGTATAGGATAATGCCATTTCATGAGCTCGTAGCGCAGTGGTAGCAGCGCTTTGGTAGTGATACCGAAGTTAAGCAACCTACGGCGCGGACGTGTTTGGATTGGTGACCATTCCGACCATTTCAGTGACGTATATCACGAGCACCCCCGTGATTCGGAAGGCACGTTAAGCCGTTGGTCTCGGCTAGTATCGGTTGATATTAGTCGTAGGGCCTAATCGGAGGCCTTTTGGCGGCTTGATAGCATTAGACAGCAAGGCTAGTCGCTTGCCTTGAAAGCACCCTGTGCACCAATCGTGAAGTATGGCTAAAACTACCTCATAGTTGAGGTAAGGCCTTTGCCCAGCATTGGGACGTTTTTCAAAACCAGTTAAATAGTTTCGAATATTAACTCTTACAATCTACATACTACAACTTTACAATATTGGACTCGAACCTACAACTTAATTTCATCTTTATGAATACGATATTTTAAGTAAATATAACACAGTGAGTGTTATAAATATTCTTAATCAAAAAGAGATGTTAAAAAAAACAGTTTTTAGAAAGACTATGATTACCTCGAATAGGCGGTGTTTCTCGAGGCAATCGAACTTTTTGCATATGGTAATTCGATTGAACTTTTTTCGTTTACAAACTGCACAAGAATCTGCCTCTGATCTAGAAAGGTAGGTTATCTGCGCTTGCATAATGTGGAGGCGCTAGAAAACTGGTTAGTTCTACCTGGCTACCTACATTCACTATCTAGCTGTTAATTTAAGCCGGGGTCCATCTTCCTACTGCAAAAAAAGCTCTAAAGTACAGTCAGCAGTATAAAAATTATAATCCTGCAAAGATATGGAAGGACGGACCAATACTGCCCACAATCTCCGAAGTTTTCATCCCCGTATAGTCAATATAGTAAATAGAATTTCTGTGTATATCTTGGGTCTGGGGTGTACGCCATCTATGTTTCTGATTTCCATGACATTAAAGCGATTTACCGTGAGATCTTCGAGCGAAGTAAACGATAATACCTACAACTTTTTAGGTTTCCGTAGCCGAATGGCAAAAAACGGAACCCTTATAGTTTCGTCAAGTCTGTCTCTGTCTGTCCGTCCGTATGTCACATCCATTTTATTCTGTAACTATAAGCATTACACTGTTAAAATTTGGTAGGAAGATGTATCCTGTTAACCGCTTACCGATTCTCATACGAAAAATAAAAAATAATGTCATTTAAGGGGGGGGGGCTCCCATACATGAAACTAAAACCTATGCGTGTGGGGTGCCTATGGATAGGTCTTTTAAAATGATATTGAGGTTCTTTACACCATTTTCTTTTAAAGTCTAACGTTTCATGGCTATCCGCTTCCAAAGTGGTAAAATGGGCGTCGCCCCCCATCTAACTTCTAAACCAAGAGAGTGTAAATTTTGAAAAAAAAAATGTAATATAGATCTTAACAAATACTTTCAACAAAAATTTGTTTGGACGAGATCGAACGGGTAGTTTTTGAGATATAGCATGTTTTCAACAACCGCAAACATAACTTTGTACTTAATACAAACACTATGAAAAACAAAGTTATATTTGCAGTCAATAAAATATTGTGGCATTTTACTAAGAAGAAGTAAGTGAATTCCCTAATTCAGTTAAAGTTGGCGCGGAACCGCCAATTCTCGTGAAGTAGTACTTTTTCCGTGTGGTAATTCGTATACGAAGTTCACAATTCTATTGTAAAACTTCGAGTGATACATAAAACTGCTATTCTCATGCACCGATAGAACATTTCACGTTCGAATTTCATTACAACGTTCCATTGCAGAGATCGTACGGGCGTTTTTAAAAACGCCGAAATAAAGTATATTTAAGTCCATCTAAAAATTTTAATTTTGGTGAAATCAGACAATAAATCTAATTGTTTGTTTAATTTGATGTATATATTCACAAAACTTTACATATTGTTAAAATATAATAACGGTAGATTAATTATTAAAATTTCATTATTCATGCATAGCATAAAATGAAACGCAGCGAGGCGCCATATTACCTTACTCTATGACCCTAAATGTCAATGTGTGTGTGTGTGTGTCAAAATTGTTCCAAATATCGATTTTTCAGTGACTTAAAAAAAATATTTGTTTTCTCAAATTTTGCATAAAATAAGAATTACAATGCTAAATATAAACAAAATCTAGATATTTTCTAAGGTTGGTATGATGCTGTTTGTTTAATAATTTGCTCTTTTTATTTACTTAACTACAAGAAAGAGGCATTTAATTATAGTAGTACCTATAGGTTCAGTTAACTAACATCACAGATATTAGTGCACCTTCTTAATGTAAGGCCTGGATAAAGTTTTTAACATCCTTTGTAGATATGTAGTGTTCTTACCAAACAAACTATTTTTATTTACAGATAGTCTGGATTATGTTGTAGCAGGGAGAATATTTAGTTGCCAATGTAATGCAATAAAAGACTGGTTAAAATACATGGGAATACTTGAATACCTTAATTCTCTGATATCTAGGTAAGTACCTAATTACCTAGACACATACATAATGATAGTTTTATTTTCATAATTTATAAATCAAACCATCAGATTTTCCATTTATAATTTAAATCTATGTGTGTTATAGTATTGCCTATAGTTACCTTATTATAAACAAATAGTACATTAGCAATCTGTTCTATGAGTGCTTGAATGTGTTCAAATATAGTTTATGAATTCCACCTACAAGTATCTAAAATAATCATTATTATCCCAGAAAAGAGATACCTACTAAGCTAAAAAAATGATGGTGTTCAAGTTTTGTTTTTATTTTGTGTGTAGTAGGTAACTTTCTGTGATATTTATGTTGGTTATTGTTTTTTACAGAAGTGAGCAGTACAACAAATTATAATAATCCAAAAGGACGGAGTGCCAAATGAAGGGATTTTAAATACTCCTGGGAACACAACGGCATGCATTTCACAACAAAATAAATGATTAGTTAGAAATGTAAGCGAGTTGGATTAAAGGATGGAAACGTTCCTGATATGACCAGTGGCTTTAAATTGTATTTTTTTTTAACAATAACATTATTGCTTCTTAAATGTTTTGTGTTTTATCTGATGTATGAAGAAAATAAAACCACTTGCTAAATTGGTATTTTTTATTTGTATGAAATTTATTTATTTATACTGTTAAATCTTCCTAAGTCATTAGGAAATTTAAATTCAGGATTGTTTTCAATACATAGGGGCAATCCATGTTCATGAGCTTGAAACAGAGTCAAAATATAAAACCAGGGTCTGGGAATGAAGCTGAAGGTGACCGAAGGTACTCCGTAATATTGGGCTTGTAAGATTCGACTTGTAAAGTACTTTGTCTCTAGATAGTATCCAGGGTTTGATAGCTCTTAACATAATATTAAGTCCTATCGAGGTCACCGCTGCCTAACCATCTTAAGAGCTGAAATCGCTTGCACCTTCTGTCGACTTTTGTTTAAACCGACGCCTGTTTTGTCATGTGTGCAAGCGATATTCCTTTGAAAGTGGTAAGTCGGGAGTGACCACGGTTTTTTGTAAGTCAATTCATCTAGAAACTTCTCTAAAATCGGTTTAGCCAAACATGATATAATAGACGGCAAAATAACATTATATGTTGGACACATAGAAAACCTTCTTTATTTGAAGTCTACTAAAAATCATTCAAAGTCAATATAAATTTTCTCAATTTTAGGTTAGGTAATCATTTTGCCCGATTAGAACCTCAATAGTTCGTATACGAATTTTGAAATCTATTGGTCTCCAGCAATCGAAATGTTCGTGTGACGTTCCATCGAATTAGTTCGATTGTGAAGGTCTGAGAATACACAAGCCTTGTTTCCTTCGAAAAAAATTCGAGTGGTGAACTTTTTTACGTGTGTGAACTTTTTTCGATCATGCGAGAATCGGCCTCCAGTGCGCGAGTCCGACTAGCACTTGGCCCGATTTTTAAAATACTGATGATTGTATGCTATCTTTTTACCGACTTAAAGAAACTAGGTAATAAATTCAATGTGTTGGTTGGTAATATTAGAGTTTGTTGACCTCTCAAGGCTTCCTAACAAATGTGAAAAAGTTCTGTGTGTTTTATATATTTGTATGTTTGCCTCAGGATTTCTTGAAAACGAGAAGTCAAAGCAATATGATTATTTTTAAGTTTAGTACAGTTCAACTTAGGGTTCAGTGTCAGTTTCATCAAAATAATTTCAGTAGTTTTTGTGATATAAGTAAAAACTAAAAATAATTAACAAAGTTAACTAACCTTAAAAAAACTGACTAAAAAATAAAGCTTTCGTCTTCTATTTACGAGAAACAAATTCTATTGGAGTTTGTTCATGATGTCAAACATACGTACACTAACAGACTCACATCATGCACCGACTACAAAAGAAGACGAATGCGTTATTTTAAGCTTTTTAGTCAGTTTTTAGAAGGCTGTCATTTTTTTTAATGTCTGACTGATGACGCTACGTAAAAACACGGTACCTAAGGCCACATTACAGGAGCTATATTTTTGAATCACTCGCTTGGATATGGTGTGTGATTTTCGTTCGAAACCAAACTAATTTACAACGAAAACCGAGCAAAATATATACGTAAATACTTACAATTTTGAGCAATTTTTTTTTCATCACTCCTGTGTGGAATTAAATTGTTTCTCATTCGATAATCGGACATTAATAAATGAATATCACACGCCATTTTGGCGCGAGTGATTCAAAAATAGAGCCCCTGAACATTATCCCAGACACAATACTTTTATTGTATTGCGGCTATAGCCGTTCACTGCCACGAAAAGTTTTAATTACTTCGTTGAACTATTGGCGAAATTTTACACATACATTCAGCGTTGACTGTACATAACTGTCATCATCTTCATGCTCACATAATAATCAATATCCGCTAGTAAGATTAATATCCTCACATATTACCACCGCATATTATGTAATGACAACAGTTGTTTAACAACCATTATCAATGACCAGCCCGCCATTTAGGTATGTATTTGATATAATCAGCTAACGGAGATTACATTTTGAATTTTGATCTACTTTGATTTGTTTCAGTCCGTTATTTGGATCATTTATGACAAGTTAATAGCATTCGGTAATATGGTCTTATAACTGCGCAAATATTATTAAGAGTTTAAAGTATTATTTACGGTTACAATAATATTGAGAACCTTAAATTACTGCGATGATATAATTATGGAATGACAAAGTAATAACAGGATATGTGTACAACAACAACAAGCTTTTTACGAAAAAATAACTAAATTTTAAAATATGAAAGATAAAGCCTTTGAGATTGTTAACTTAGCAGAAAGTTTCTTAAAAGGACGCTTTTCTACAATGATTTTGGAAATCTGATACGGTTAATATTACAGTGTCAAAAAAGTCTCACTTAAGGATCATGCATGCAACCATCAAAACATCATTTGACAATTGTTTATGCAATACGAAGATGGTCCTTAGTTATCTAGATGCAAAGTAAACTGACCAGTTTGAGAGCTGAGGGCCTACTACGAAAAATGAAACCCGTCAATACGATCATCGTTTTGCAGATTCGAACAATTTTATGCATGCAATCCTTACTACAAAATGCTACGGATCCGCAAACGATTATCGAATTGACGGATTTCGTTTTTCGTAGTAGGCCTACTGTGCCGGACAGATGGACCAGTTTCCAGATCTTGAATTACGTGAAACGGTACGTCGAGAAACACACTTGTATTTAGTGGTTAGAAAATCTAGATACGAGCTAGGCCTAACTATCTATAGACGTTTCCATTTCTCTCTATTTTCTGTTCGTCACGGTGACTGTTAAGGACACTTGCGTGAGATAGTTGAATGGGAAAAGACTTGCTCATGCAGTTAAAAGTGACTTATATGGTCGTGCTGATCTTTAAATAACCTATGATTTTTATGTAGATATATTGTTTTTTTATTGCACAAATAATATAATAAAACAATACATAACGATAAAATATAAAGTAAAAATCAGCCCAGCGATCTCTCCCTGGCTACCTAAAAAATAGGAGACTTTGGTCTATTAATCCCACTCCCGCTCATTTTGAAGGACAAGTTTTTATAGTGCAAGTTTTGAATTGGAAAACTTACCTCGTTGATATGTTTTACGTCATGTACAGGCGGCCAATACTCGGGCAATTCGTATACGAATAAAGTTTACCGATCGAATTTTCTTCGTCAATGAAAAAATAGTTTTTGATTTCTCAGGGTCACGATTTCTATGTATTTAGATTTTGTTCGTGCTATAGTTTTTTCACGTGTAGATATTTTACCTGTTTTTTTCGGAATAACAGTCAGAGCGCTTTCACATTAAGGCAACTTTAGCAGCGCGGCAGCAGCGCGACTTACGCACGACAGTTGCGTTGCCGATGATTTCCTACTATTCACGAAAGCGAGGCAGCAGCGCCTCAGCGGCGTGTAACTCGCGCGGGTCCGTCCCACTATACCCATTACACTTTACAATCCCCGTATTAGCACTGAAATGGGTAATGGGTGTAGTGGGACCGACCCAGTCGCGCGACCGTCGCGTTACTAATGTAAAGGCATCCGCTGCTGCCGCGCTGCTGACGCTCTAATGTGGAAGCGCACTTAAACTCGCAATCGAATTACCACACGAAAAAAGTTTGACTGCCGCGAGAATCTAGATATGAAGAAGATTAGCAAATACAACAATGCATTACAAAAGTACAAAATCATTATGATTTTTTTCTACGTAAATTTTAATAAAACGAACAATCATGGATTTTCCTAAAACTCTTTATTAATCCAAGGACCCATCGTAATTTTTTCTGATTGTTTTATTTCACTTCATAGTGTAATGTCTATTAAGGCTCAAGGGTAATTTGAATAGTTTTTTTGTACTAAGTAAAAATCAAACGCCCTTAACCAAGTTATGGCGTATATTTTTTTCCTCAAACACTTTTGTTCACAGTATAAAATGAAACAATATTAAGAATAGAATGTTCTATGCTACATTGTTTAAATATTTAAAATTATAGTTTTTCTTATAAATTCATTGTATATGCTATTGCTGTAAATTTTTCACGTATCCACCAACCGTTTATTTGGGCGTGGGTGGGGACATTGGAATCTAACAAAAGCTTACCTTTTAAAGCTGAATATTACGGAAAAAAACACTTTATTGAAAAAATATGTTAAAAAAGTAACAATCATTATAAAAGAATTATTCAAAGATAACCCACACAATAGGAAGGCAAAAAAAAACATCCCCACGTAACTTGTATGAGAAGTACACCAAAAAATATATATGGGGGAGATTACAATATATATCTACACAAAATTAAAGTTTTCTGGCAGCTTATGTCTCTGCGCTGGACTGCGGACGGACAGACAGACAAACGGACATGGCGAAACTATGAGGGTTCCTTGTTGGACTACGGAACTCTAAAGATGAGAAGAACCACCCTGTTCTATCACTGAAAATACATGTTCTAATAGGTCAACAGCGTTATCAATTTTGGACAGTGATAACAATCTAAAAAGTAGCAGTAAACTTATCTTAAGTGTATAAAAGTAATTTTCAACACACTTGCTCATAACGACGTCTTTATTCCACCGATTTTTGGCTCATAATCATAGATATTAAACACGCGTGCTTTTTCATTATATTATTGCACTAGTGCCTTTAGTTTATTAACCCGACCAATTTAGGTTTGTACCCTAGTACCAACTCGTAAGTAAGAAGAAGAAGCGATATAATTTAGTCGGGTTATACAATACTTTTATTTTAGCAACCAACAGTATTTATGCGAAAAATAACAGTATCTACATATTTATTTCAATAAATGGTAAATCCAGATTTATTATTAAAAAATAGCTCAAACTCATTTAACATTTTCTGTGATTGGTGTTTTAAACACGAATTATTACATTTTTAATCTTTGCTTTTGGCCGATCTAGTTCGCGCCTAAGCCTTGCGCGAGCATCGGTATCGCGGCAAGAAAAAAAAAACAATGCGCAAGTTTTGTAAATAATAATTGTAGGCTGTGACGAAGTTTACATTATTTAAGAAGTTTAATATTAATGAAAATGCCTACTTCAAGTGAAGAAAATGAAGAAAACCTATTATTTACGCCGCCGGACATACGTAACGAGCCAAAAAACGCGTGCGAAAGTCTTTGCCATCAAAATCGAGTGAAATGTATTTTTACTAAATGTTTTAATAATTAAAAACTTAGTAAATGAAGATTCTTGCTTTTTCCTCGCAAGTGTGTTGAAAAACGTCGTATGATACGCGTGTGCCTGTGACCATTATATACGCGGCTTTCTTATGGCGCACTCGCTTTCGCTCGTGCGCACATAATATCGCCTTGTATATAATGGTCAACTTAGCACACTTGTATCATAATGTACTATTAATAACGGGCGCACAGGTTTATTATGAAATGCTTTTACAGACTGAAAGTGAACAAATAGATGAAATTCAAAGGTTACCAGTGGTACCAGGTGACCGAGTGGTATAGGCATGCGGTCGTATAGCCAAAGACGCAGCGTTCGATACCTTGTCTGACCCAATTGCATTTTACAAGTGCAATTTATAACCAAAGGTTTGCTAAAAGTGTGAGTTTTATCTAAAGTCACTGATGTGATCACTGATGTGATCACTTAACTTGATGTGTATACGTATACCTATACACAAGTTAACTGATGACCGTTACTAAAATTAAGTATAAAAAATGTAAATCCGTGATTGGCTGTAAGTCTTATATATTCTGTTTTGTGTTATTATCATTAAGAGCTGTGGATTTTGTAATACAAATAAAATAATTCTGTCACCGTGCCAAACCATTTTCACTTTATACGAAAGCTTGTCGCAAATTGAGAAATATCTTTGGCTAAAATGTGTTTTCTCAATGTAATAGGATGTTGTATGAATAACAAATGAAGATATTAGAAACCGATGGAGGCTCAGCTTTCGTGCATCAATAAACTCATCTCAGTTCAATAGACGGACAGACATACGCTTTATTTTGTGTTTGTATTTTATCGCCAATTAATTTGTAATTAAACTGATCAACTGAAGTAGCGGCTGTTTATTTATAAGTGTCGGTGAAAATAGTGTTTTAGATTCATTCGAAGAATACCCATTAAATTATACCAATTAATTACTGGCATAAAGGTGGCATCAATCCATCACTGACAGATAAACCCATAACGTAATAATATGTTTAAGATAGCATCACAGCTAAGACCCTTTACACACTTTTAGCAGCGATGCAGTCGCGATAACGCGCGTTAGCATCAATGCAGTCGAAAATTGACAACCTTTTTAAACTGTGCTTCTTTTAGCATGATGCAGAAGCTGGAAATTTTCAAATTATGTACTGAATTTTGGCGACTGCATCGATACTAACGCGCGACTAATAAAAGTCGCAGTGAGTAAGAAGTCTTAAAACTAAACATCTTCAAACAATTCAAAATCAATATTAACAAATTCCATACGAGGGTCAAACTGAAAGTTCTTAGAAAATCAAAAACTGATTACATTAGCCAGTTATTAGTTTTATTATATGTTTTCAAAATATTGTCCATTGACGTCAATACACCGCTGCATGCGATGGAACCACTGGGAAAAGCACTTTGCCCACTCGTCCTTAGGGGTCTCTTCAATGGCATCGCGATACGCAGCCACCGCTTCTTCAGCATTCATAAACCGCTTTCCTTTAAGTTTTTCTTTAATTTTTGGAAATAAATAAAAATCACAAGGCGCGAGGTCGGGGCTATACGGCGGGTGACCCAGTAATTCAACGTTTGATGTCGCCAAATAGTCGATCGTTCGCTTGGCGGTGTGCGACGAGGCGTTGTCGTGGTGAAGGAGGATCCTACTGCGAGGTCGTTTCTCTCGAACTTTTTCCAAGACAAGTGGCAAACAATTGGTAGTGTACCATTCTGCAGAAACTGTTTTTTGATCCTCTAACACAATTGTTGCGAAATGACCTATCCTTCCAAAGAACGAGGCCACCATTTTTTTTCCCGCACTTCGATCTCTCTTCACTTTAGTTGGCAACTCCTCGAAAGGAAACATCCACTGAGCAGATTGTCTTTTGGTTTCAGGATCATAACAGTAAATCCAGCTTTCGTCACCTGTTAGTATGTCGAACACAGCATTTGAGTCACCTCCGTTAAATCTTTCAATCATTTTACGGCACCAATCCACACGATGGAGTTTTTGAGCCTTAGTCAAATTATGAGGTATCCACCGGGCGCAAAGCTTCCTGACCGCTAAATGTTCGTGGAGGATTTTGTGCACTTGACTCATACCGATGCCTAAGCTTGTCCGAATCTGCTGATAGATCACTCTTTTGTCAGTCTCTATCATACGCCGCACAACACAGATGTTATTTTCAGTCGTCGCCGTAGAAGGCCGTCCCTCACGTACATCATCAGTGAGATTAGTGCGACCACGTTTAAACTCATTAAACCAGTTGTAAACAGTCGCACGAGATGGGGCTTCATCGTGAAAGGCCAATCGTAGTCTATCATAACTTTCTTGTTGACTTAAATGACATCGAAAGTCATAAAAAATCATTGCACGAAAATTTTCTCGTGTTAAATTCATGTTGACGTGACACAGACAATTTTCAATTTGCCGCCGAATCGTAAAACAAATGACAAATGAATGAAATATATACTCAGTAATATTGGCAAAGAGTTCTATTTTCAAATTTTAGAATATTTTTTTTATTATATTGTATATAAGTAGCCAGTTCTAAGAACTTTCAGTTTGATCCTCGTAACATTCTTGGTCGATTACATACTTTTGATATGACAGTCCGTCATACAACTCTTATCATCATATTATCATTATTGTCAGTTAAACATACACCGCACATTGATTTCTAAAGTAACCACTTATAGGCCCACACCTAACTTGATTACCAGTTTTCTAAAAATATACTTGTCAACATAACCGTCGGTTAAGTCAGCGTTCTAATGAACCGTATGTGTGCCACTCATTGTTTTGAAACCATCTTTCAGCGCTCCAGATTCGATGAAACGTACAATCGCCATTGTTTTGTGTCTGTTCGTTTGTCCGTCTGACGCTCAGGTCGATGATTGGAAAAGGTCAATGACATTCACATGTTGTTAAGATGTTTCCATTTTCATAATAGATAACTTGTCTGTGAAAGGAAAAATCAACTTATATGTTGTGTAGTAAAACAAACATCTGATTACGTGTATCAAATCTTAGAATATCTTGTATAGAAGATCCTAAATTTTGAAGACTTAAAAGAAGGTAACTTGTGTGTGTGTGTGTGTGGGCTGTGTACGAACATTAAGCGATGCCAGTTTCTAAATTGCCAGCAAACGAAACAGAAATCATAAAAAAAACATAAGTATATAAAAATCACTACATAACCTGCTTTCAATTATTTAGTTCCATAAAATTAATATTCCTTATAATAATTTTATGCTTAGTTCTTAGTAACTTCTGGAACACACAGCCTTAGCAGAAAGATAAGTGTTACGAATATAATACTTAGGCTTGCAGATTATGTCATAGATAGCTCTGAACTCATGTAGATTATAATGTAACTGCAAGCAAAGAAAACAATTAGACTCATTTTGACCTTGCAATAGAGGTAAATAGCTATTTCAGTTACGAAAACATTCTAAAAGTATTAATTTCAATGTCACGGCAAAAAGTTTGCATAGACGGAAATATCATACTCATTGTCCATTACAAACAGATATCTGAATTACGAACGATTAAACAAAACCCCAATATGGAAATATGATCCACATTACCAAAATTACCGTGATATGGGTCGCAAATTGAGACTCGTAAATAAATCGACTCAGTAGTCACTAAGTAAATAAAATTGGTCTTTAAAATCTAATACATAAGAGCTTACGAACTTTCAAGCCTAAACCAGTAAGTAACGTAACACACGTGATATCTGATTCTGCGCATACGCATTCGTGAGTCGACGGACGGAACGGGCGCGCGCGTCGATGCGCCATCTAGGTCAAACTGTGCATTTCGTTTCGAATTCCGAATTTGAAGTTTTGTTTTTTATTTCTCTACGAGAAATTACTTCTTAATTCGGACCTATTTCAGTGCTGTGATTCTAACCTGCCAGTGCTATTGTGTTGTTTTAATTACAAAGAATTGGATTGTGATCCTCGTTTTGCCGGTAAGTTTTCTTGCTTAAAATCTGCAAAATAGATATAAGGTTTAGAATCGCGTGCGGAGATGAGGAGATCACGGTGAGTTATGGAAGCGTTAACTGTGTACGGTGCAAGCGATTATCGTTGGAAATGGACCATGCGAGATTTCATTCATTCATTCATATGGTATGAATCTTTATTATTAATATACTGAATGAGAGCACGTGTTTGACAGTGGTAGTTAAATGTAGGTAAAACATGCAGCACCGTTCTTTATGTTAACTTGATGCAATTGAGACTGACAGTTATCCTGTATCCAGCGGCGGCCTTACCCATTGCGAGGCTACGAGCGGCAGGTCTTTGCGAGGCCCTTTGTCCTTCGTGAAAAGTATGTGTTGCGAAAGTAGGTCCGGTTATTTGATTTTAGCTAAATGTCATATTTGAGGAGAAATGCTTAAGTTATACAAATAAATAAAATGTTGAATTTTAAAATATTTAATATCTATTTAAAGAATCACAAAATAACAAATATAGAGTTGATAAATTTTAAAACTGATGTTGTCGACTTTTCTTAAGACAAATCTTTAATTAAAGTACAATTATCTAACGAATGCGCAGCGTTATTTTCGATTAAAAGAATAGCATGGGCTAAGAGCTGTTTTGGTGTAAATTATTAAACATTTACAAATTGAAAGTTGTATAATATTGAGTATACAAACTTTTTGATACCTAAACTTTTTAATATTGCAGTATTTATCTAATGCTGGCAAATTTTTTAAATAAAATTTGATTTAAAATTCTTTTTGAAAATTTTGATTCCATTTTCTTTGACGTTTTGCTTTCCTTAGGTTCTTGGTTTATTAGAAAATATCAGAGTTCATTGATATTTCGAGTCAGAAACATCTTTTGCAATATGCCACAAGCAAGCAGGCGTCATATGGACTCGCTGACAGCAACCAGATCCGTTACAATGATTGAAGAAGGTCATTCGCAGCGATCTGTGGGTTTGCAACCAATTGCAAATAGCAATGCCCTTCGAGAAAATCTTTCTCGAAGAGCTATTCAATCCAAGATTTTCTCGAAGAGTTATTCAAAATCCATGGAATCGTTTCCAAGAGACCGGCAGTGTTAAAAGAAGACATGTTTCGGGCAGAGTTCGCATTACAACAGCTCAAGAGGATCGTTACATTCGATTAAGTGCGCAGCGAGATCGCACAACGACGGCCCGCAAGCTGCAAAATCGTTTACGGCTCACAGCGGGTTCTCATTTCAGTGACCAAACTATTCGTAATCGATTGCATGAAGCCTGCATCCATGAAGTCGATCATTTTGGTGGTCCAAATGTAATGATTTGGGGCGGGATAAGCTTACACGGCAAAACTGAGCTCGCTATTTTAAATGAGGGTACTGTTACTGCTCAGCGGTATATTGAGGAAGTTGTCAGACCACATATGATCCCATTTGCCCAGCGAGCGGGTCCTGGATTCATCTTGATGCAAGACAATGGTCGTACACACACGGCTCAAGCGACTCGGTTTGTACTGGAAGCCTCTCAAATTCAAGTCTTGCCGAGGCCAGCGAACAGTCCGGACTTAAGTCCAATAGAGCACATGCGGGATCAGTTGAACCGAAGAGTTAGAGACGGTGATCAGGAAATCCACAACCAACAGCAACTCATCAACGCTGTTAAAAGGGCCTGGGAAGAGATTCCAATGGAAAATGTCAGGCATTTGATTGAGAGCATGCACTCCACGCTTCAGGAGTGCGTAGCGAAACGAGGGGGGCATACCCGTTACTAAAAGATGAGCATGGAGTATTTTCTTTTGTTTTCAGTAACTATATATTGTTTTTATTTTTAACCTTAAATGTGTTTTTTTCTTTCAGAAGCAAATAAACTTTATAATCATTATTATTGGAATAAATTTATTGGTCTACACGGTAAAAACAACATTAGTTTTCGTTATGGAGACAAAAAAATATATATTGGTTTTATTTTTTTCATCGTACAGATAAAATACTTCGTGGCCCTTATTTTGTTTTGAGTAGTATATCTTTATAGAATGGTATTCACTGACCAACTGACAAACTGTTGTATTTTCTGCTAAATCCTATAACGCATCACATATATTGCTTAGTTGGTATTTAACTGTCTTCATCGAGGCTACCCTGCACTCCTTAATGAATAAGAATAAAAGTTATTTTTTTTAATCTAGGCTAGATTTAACCTTTTTTTTTATAAATATGAGCTTGGGTTGTTGCGCGAGGCCCCTCCAAGAGCGAGGCCCTGGGCCAGTGCACAGTTTGCCACCCCCTAAGGCCGCCACTGCCTGTATCTTTAAAAGAAACCAGGATTAGTTAAGTATGATGTTAAATATTTCATTTCTGCACACCCCTTTTAAAATAATAATTGTTGTTTGTAGTCACGTAGTTACGAAACCCAGAAGCTTCTTATCCAAATAGCCAAATTAAATATTTGGTGTAATACTACTACGGACGTGATTGGCATATTGTCGGTAGCTTTATTAGTATTTTGCTTTCTCTGACATTTAGACTATTGTTCAGCCTATGTTATTAGGTCTAGATTTCTCTAAAGGCCAGAAATTTGTCTTAACTTTATGTACGTCGTCAAAATATTCATGCTTATAGATCATAACTTGATAATCAGCTTGTTACAAACTTCTGATGACCAGAAAACTGACTCTACGAATTTTAAGAGCGCTTATCCATAAAAAAAAACTTTATCATAACAACATAAATCAAAATTTTGCTAATTATTTAACTCTCAGATAGTGTTTCTTTCCTCTCGCAATTATATTAACAAAAGGCATAGCTTAAAATCATTACTGTTTATAAAAATAAATAAAGGTTACGATAATAATCGGAAATTGACATCTTCAGTGTTCCTGTTCAGTGACAGCCTCTTTAATTTAAGTCATAATTATGTCTGCCTAGCAGACTATTAATCGGAGTACCTACCGTTTTCTTATTATTCACTGTTTGATTAAATATGTTCAATTAAAAAAAAAACATGTGATTTTGTTGTGTATACCTATAATTAGCAAACATTCCGGTTAACATAAGTTTGTTATGTATCGCTCTTGGTGTACCTAAATCAATAAAAAAGATAAAAAAACACCCTGTATAGTGACCTGAAACAACATACATCAAACTGAATGTAACTTGCAAAATAATCTGTCAATTAATTGTTGCATGCGGTTACGTTACAGTAAACTTGGAGCATAACTCCTGTGTTACACAATTTTCACGTGCGTCCGTCAAATTCAACGTTTGCTGATTGATGTCTTCAATCAATTTATCGGTTTTGTAATTATTATTTTTTATTTTGAAGGAAAAAATCACCCCTTAGAACTGATGGTTGTAATCGGTCGCTATGGAAAACCGTGGGGGAGGCCTATGTTCAGCAGTGGACGTCCTTTGGCTAATAATGAAGATGTTGATGAACTTTAGTTATAATCCTAACTCATATGCTCGCGACATTCCGAATTTCCATGATTTACGTCGTTAATTTTGTAGTTATAAAGGATCTATCAAAATTAACTGCATTTCTCCTTTATCAAAATTAGCCCCAGCTAATTCTGATGCTCAAATTCAACAACTTTCTGTATGAGACTGCCATCGAAATCCCAAAAAAATATTTCACTTTCCAATACTAGAGTGCCGATCAGCTGCTAGTTTGTATGGAGAAGTCAAAAATAAATTGGGATTCGATGAAAATTTGTTGTATTTTTCTGTTTTAGCAACAGAATCACCACCAAAAAAGAATGCAGTTTATTTTGTTAAACCATGTATTAATGTCCATTTAACTAAAAGTCAATCTCTGATACAGTCATAAAATGAAAACACAGGGTCATCAACATCCTTTATTAAGGAATACCTTTAGTTTTCCATGCTTCTCTTAGCCTTTTGACTTGAAGCAAAATCTCGACAACGTCCTTTATTCATACTTGGTCATTCATTATGTACGCAATTATCCCTTTATGTTGTTGATTAATAGATCCTCTATTGTGCGTAGGATTATAATCTAGGTATGAAGGGAGGAAAGGTCTTCTAGCTAATTATGTGCAACTTACAATTACTTTAAATATTGGAAATGCCCACGATAGGCACTTACTTGTATAAAACATAAACGCATGAGCACAAAGCGTTTTCTTTAAGTTCATAATAAGCGGGTTTTAAAATAAAATTATATGTATGTATAACCCGTTTTTGAGATTTTAATATAAACATGGCAGGACAGACACTTAATAAAAAAAGAAACTTTTATTTTCTAAGTTGTCAGTAGGATTCCACAGAATCTAACCAAAAAAGTTACTTAATTCTGAAATATAATAATGTATGCTTTATTCTTTTATTTGTATGTAGGGAAGGTAGTTTGAAATTTGGATTATTAATTTATAAACCTTGATTGTAGTTAACAATTTGATAGTGCGTTGTACTTACGTCAAGAACGCAAATATTGTGAAGTTGCGTAGATTTCACAATGTTCGTTATAATCTTTACATAATTCAAGCACGCATGTCTCAATTTCGGCCAATTAATTTGTTAAAAAAACTATTAAAATTAAAATCTGTTTCGAGGAAGTTTTACTTAGCTACTTACTCTACTTAACTAGCATTGGCTAGCAAGAGCAATTTAAAGATAAACTTCCTATACCCCTGCAAAATTAAAATGTACCGTACAGGATTATTTTATATAAAATGTGGATCAATCAGGACTATCGTCTTTTCATTCCTGGAAGAAACTTGACCCCCACCTTCGTCAGAAAGAAACCGTTGAACATTGTAGAAGCAACATCGTTACTGGAGTTTCAATGCTACTTTGGCGATATCAATTCGGTTACTGCTCCTTACAAGGAGACTGCAGTGTAGGTACAGTTATTAAGTTTCACTAACATCTTCCACAAGACTACATAACTCATAGAAGTGGCGCTAAGTGAAAAGGTTGCCTGCCACCCTAAGCCTATTTGTACCACACCTGACATCAGGTACAATCGTGGTTAAATAAGTCTCCTTACCGATATAGAAAAGTGCAGCTCAAAATTTTAAAACTCTCCTCCTGCGAAAAAATTGTTATTATTTCAAGGATACTTACAACTGATTTACTATAAATGGGTCAATCTTTTACAGTTACCGTATTCCTGGTCAGCTGACTAATTAGCCATATAATTAGGAATTAGATTGTTACTATTAAAATAATAGCTATAAAATGGCGCCGTCGCGCCGGCGCATCGCATCATCTTGAAGTGTATCAAGGCTAGCATTGAAAGGACGGCAGGATTTCACCTAAAATTCAGATTGTATCGCGTTTCTTTTCCTTAAATAAAGTACCACTAATAACTCGTATTGTCTGTAATTTAGCATGCCATTAAATGCTATGATTGTTTGTTTTGATCATGCATAGTTTCAGGTAAAAAGGGTTTAGATTTTGTGCTTTGATGTATGAGTAATATGAAGCTAAAAATTTTCATAAAAAAACTCAATTAAGACAAATTTAGGGCCACAAATAAAGTTACAAAACAGAAAACCATCATCTTCTAACTTTTATATCAATAATTTGAAATATACATCGATCAACGCGCAAATACCTCTACAATACATAAATTGTTTACTCTCTCAAAAATTTCGTTTACAGAAATCAAAAACAAAATCCATTTTCATTTTTCGTTTTATGAAAACCCTTGCATCACTTTTTTTTTAATTTAATATTATAATTATTACAATTATATTATAGAACCAAGGCAATTTTAGTAAAAGTATTAGTAATGATTTCTGTTATATATATGTAGTCTTTAACTTTTACGTACGTGTACAATTAGCTTGCAATAGTTACTAAGCCCCCAATACTGATCTTCTCGTTCACCACCTAGAGAGAAATGGGAGTGACTGAAAATCAGCGCTGGCTAGGCCGGTAGGGCCTACCCAGCATACGCTGAGTCACTTCCATTTGCCATTTACGTATTAAAATTAACTTGTTATCATTATGTACGTGTATCATTGTAAAGGCAATAAAAAAAAATCATTTCATTTCATTTCAAATCCTATTTACTATTTCGCACCTAAAATGTCTAAAAATAACCCAACACAAATTGCGCTAAAACAAAGCGCTATCGCTGCGCACGCGCATCTTTCGCGAACTGGAGCGTGGTGCGCGCGTTTACCGTATACGGCTTAATTGGTGCGCTGATATGTCCTACCAGTGTTTTTTAGGGTTCCGTAGCCGAATGGCAAAAAACGGAACCCTTATAGTTTCGTCAAGTCTGTCTGTCTGTCTGTCTGTCCGTCCGTATGTCACAGCCATTTTATTCTGTAACTTTAAGCATCACACTGTTGAAATTTGGTAGAAAGATGAATCCTGTTAACCGCTTTACGATTCTTATACAAAAAATAAAAAAATATGATATTTAAAGGGGGGCCCCAATACATGAAACTAAAACAAAAAAATAATAATTGTCAAACCTATGCGTGTGTCTATAGATAGGTCCTTTAAAATGAAATCGAGGTTCCTAAAATCATTTTCTCTTAAAGTCTAACGTTTGAGAGATATACACTTCCAAAGTGGTAAAATGGGCGTCCCTCCCCCTTTAACTTCTAAACTAAGCGAGTGTAAATTTTGAAAAAAATATATAATGTAGATCTTAACAAATACTTTAAACAAAAATTGGTTTGGACGGGATCGAACTAGGAGTTTTTGAGATATAGCACATTTTCAACAAGCGCAAACCTAACTTTGTTTTTCATACAAATACAATGAAAAACAAAGTTATATTTGCTGTCAACAAAATATTGTGCTATTTTAGCTAAGTGGAAGTAAGTGGATACCCTAATTCAGTTAAAGTTGGCATGGAACCCTCAGTGGGCGAGTCCGACTCGCACTTAGCCGGGTTTTTTGGACTACATGACGTGTTTTCTTATTCATTGACGATGGATCTGATTTTCAGTTCAGCAATCAATTGTCTCTACGAACGGAAAACTATAATTTCATTTATGTTTTTTTTACTCTCGATCGATGGATTAGATATGACAGGGATATTCAAACAGTTTTTGTGGTGTTGACTGTTTTTTTGTTTTTTTGTTTTTACATATTTTAGAAAACGCTATCACTTTATCAAATAATAGTTTCAAAGAGTTAACACATAAGACATACGTTTAACTTGAAATATTCTGCTTAGGTAAATCTCTTTTCGTGTATTTTTTTGGTCATTTTTTAAATTATATAGGGTGATGGAAACATTAATAATAGTGAGTACATTAATGTAAAATAAGGCCTGAGTTTTTTAACTGGTTAATTTGAAAACGTCACCTAGCAATCATTTAAGTAAATGTCTGACGTTGGTAAAACCGGCCCAACGATATTTCATTTGAATAAGGGTTCTTGATATTGCGTAGTTTCTTTTCACTTGCAGGCATTTTAAAACAACGGTTTTCTCTGATTGGCAGCACAGTCTCACTCCTATTAGCACTTTCTTTTAAGTTTACGATAAAAACTGTGCCTAAATTAAGTCTAATTAGTTTAGTAGGTAGGTTTCTAGCGAAGACATGCCACAACATTTTTGAAAGCATTGAATTTCACAGCTTATAAAGTATCAAAACTGAACATTCTATGTATTATACAACTCACAAGAGTAGCTTGACGACTTTGTAACATACGGGTAAGAGATAGCAGATATTTATTATCCTAGTCAAGAACTAGTAGGTAGTTGTTCTTACGCTTACATGTTTAGTAAGTGTCTCTTATATGCCATCTTCGAAGACTTTCCTTCAAGCTTGCCTGTGTTGGCGATTTATAACGGTATTGTCTAAGTCTAGATTGCGTGATCAACGCCACCTGGCTTACCTTTACTTTCGCTCATCAATAAAGCTTGTTCTTTTTACATTTCATTTAAGAAGACTCCGACGAGAGTAAAATTTAAAAAAACCGGCCAAGTGCGAGTCGGACTCGCACACTACGAGTTCCGTGCCAACTTTAACTGAATTAGACATCCACTTACTTCCACTTAGCCAAAATATCACAATATTTTGTTGACAGCAAATATAACTTTGTTTTTCATGGTATTTGTATGAATAACAAAGTTATGTTTGCGGTTATTAAAAATGATGATAAGACTTTCTTATCCGAAAAAATCCGTGACAGATATGAGAATAAATGCAACTTTACTTCATTAGTTTTTGTCTAATCTTCTTAAAATCCTTTAACTGTGTGTATACACCCTCTCTTGAATAACACCAAGTATACTTAAAAACTATATCTTTAAAAATTAAATATGAATCTATTTATGTGGTTTTAAGGGTTGTTTTTCAACAGTGACAAATAAGCACTAATTAAAATGAAAAATATAAATGTAATTTCTTATGAAGTATTGGAAAGAAAACGCCAACTAGAACTTATTAAGATTTTGTGAAACAGTCCGTAAGTATTTGAAATTGCGTCCGAATGTTTATTTATTATAATATTATTAAAATGAAACACGCCTAGAGATTCAACTGACGAAAGAACTGGATTTATTTAGCGGAACTTACGTACTCATATCCGATCTCCTTTTACTTTGTGATACGGAAATAATGTTAAAAATTGCCACCCGAATAAATAAATAAAATAGACACTAGATAAAAACATTATCTAGCTTTGGATTTTTATTAAAATACTAGCGGTCCCCCGCGACTTCGTCCGCGCGTTTTGAGTTTGCTCCCTCCCGTAGCAGCGTCATGTTTTATATCCTAAAGCCTTTCTTGATAAATAGGGTACGTATTATAATACCGAAAGTTCATAATACCTACAAATGAAATACCTACGCTTGAAACGTCGAAAATCAAAATACCGAATGAATGAAATACCTATAACCGATATACCGAAGCTCAATATGCCGAATTTCAAATAACCGAAAGTTCAAAATCCCGAAAGTTCGAAATCCCGAAAGTTTGAAATACCGAAGGTTCATATCCCGAATGTTTAAAATCCCGAAGATTAATATACCTACAGTTAGTATACCGAAGTTCAAAATCCCGAAAGTAAGATTAACTTTGCGGTAGGCATGCAGCATGCAAGTAATCAAACAGGCATGCCTGTAGCAAGCAGGCATGCAGCATGCAAGCAATCAAGCAGGCATGCAGCATGCAAGCAATCAAGCAGGCATGCAGCATGCAAGCAATCAAGCAGGCATGCAGCATGCAAACAATCAAGCAAGCAGGCATGCATGCATGTAGCAAGCAGGCATGCAGCATGCAAGCAATCAAACAGGCATGCATGTAGCAGCAAGCATAGGTTTTGCTCTTCTCCGGCGCTGCGGGAAGTGCAGCCCTTTCGCCCTAGCGTAGCGAATCTCAGGCACCCACGCTCGCCTCCGCAGCTTCGGCTTGCTGGTCGCCTTTGGCGACCAGCCTCAGCCGCTCCACCTCGCACGGGAGCCTGAGATTTGCTACAGCGGGCGAGGGCTGCTCTCCCTCCGCGCCTCCGGCTTTTGAATTACACTCTAGTATCGGGCAGACTAGTACCACGGCGAAGGACTACGGCGATTCGGGGTCAATCAAAATTTGATTTTCTTAATGAACCTCAATCTTAATGGTATACAATTTGTTTGGCGTTTCGTTCATAGGTCTTGTAAATTCAGTATTTTTAATCTTCAGGTTTAAATTTTTCGGTATATTAAACTTTCGGTCATATAAACAGTCGGTATATTGATTTTCGGTCATATGAACAGTCGGTATTTTAGTATTCGGCATTCCAATCATAGGTCTTGTAAGATTCGGTATTTTGGATTTTCGGGATTTCAAACTTTCGGTATTTAGAACTTTCGATCATATAAACATTCGGCATTCTAAAATTCGGCCTTCCGTTCGTAGGGCTTATGAAATTCGGTATTTTGAAATTCGGTATTGTAATACGTACCCGATAAATAAGCTATCGAACACAAAAATATTTTTTCAAATCGGTCCAGCAGTTCCTGAAATAAGCGCATTTAAACAAACAAACTCTTCAGCTTTATAATATTAGTATAGAGTATAGATTAGCGCAAGCGCACGTTGTACTTAAGCTGCGAACATTATTTTGGTGCGGAGTTATGTTAAAACTGTGATAGCTCCTAACTGTGTGTATAATACACCTCTAAAAATAATGCATTATTTTTTTACAAATTTATTAACATAAAAAAGGTTGTAGTAAGTCAACCATAAAAGATAGACATATGCTGTCGCGGACTTTATTATAGAACTCTTAATGCTGAACAATCCTGTCATACATGATTTTTGTGTAACTTAAGCGGTTTCCGCAGCGTATGCAGCGGAAGCTCTCAAAAGGAATATTTTTCTCCCGTTTTCGCAACATTTTTCATTTCTGCTGTGGTCTTATGAGTCGAATCTTTATGTTATATAGCCTAAAGCCTTCCTCGATAAATGGACTATCCAACGTAAAAATAATTTTTCAAATCGGGCCAGTAGTTTTTGAGATTAGCGCGTTCAAACAAACAAACAAACAAACAAACAAACAAACTCTTCAGCTTTATAATATTAGTATAGATATCATAAAGTAAAGTGACTGGTTGATAAATTATAACTTGTTTTTGTTCAGAAGATTTAAGTCATAAAAATTTCATAATGTTGATAAGATTCTTAAAGTCAATGTAATCATTAAATTAGTACTGTCTCTACTGTTTTAATACTTACCCGCCTTTACAATTTACCGCGAAAGAAATTATCTTCATACTTAAAAATCTTCAAAATTATTGCCAATGCCACTTTAAATTTTTTTCGCACCAATTCTTAAATGTTGGGGTGTAAAAAATATAATTTTGCTCTTCGTTGAGTACCTATAATAAATAATATTATGTATAAAGCTAAAGATTTTGTTTGTTTGAACGTGCTAAGGACTCTTAGGAACTACTAGACCGATTTCAAAAAATCTTTTTGTGTTGGATAGCTAATTTATCGAGAAAGGCTTTTAAGGGTATAACACATCACGCTGCGACTGGAGTGGAGGTAGCAAACTCAAAAAGCGCGGATAAAGTCGCGGGGGATGGATTGTTAAATATTAAATAGTGATAGAGTTGGTGTTAATAAAAAACACACGTGGCCTAGTAAACAAATACTATTAATTTAATAAGACCTAACCTTAAGCCTGAGATAGACATGATAGTTACTTACTCTTTGAAGAAAAAACGAGCTAGCTTACTTTGCATAAATATATTAGGTTTTGTTGCATTTTTTCATAGAAGTAGGTAAGTTTTTAGCGAATGGTCCCCATGGTCAAAGAGTTTCAGTATCTCTGATTTTTACTTATAAGCTAGGAGCATTATTTTGGTGTGGAGTTATTTGAAAACTGTGATAGCTAAAGGGCAATTCTGTTTAAAATAAAATGCTCGTAATGATGAATATGTTTATTTTAATAGATAATGTGAGTGTGCAGTGTGCATCGCATCGAAACACCTTTAAACATTAAACATTATTTTTTATCAAATTTAAGAACATAATAAAGTTTATAGTGAGTAAACCATAACAGATAGACATATTGTGTCGTATACTTTATTGTAGAACTTTTAAAACGGAACAGCCTGTCAATAATATTTTAAGGGTCTCGTAGCAAAATGGCAGAAAACGGAACCCTTATAGTTTCGTCAAGTCTGTCTGTCTGTCTGTCCGTCCGTATATCACAGCCACTTTGAAATTTAGTAGGAAGATGTATTCTGTTAACTGCTTTACGATTCTTATTCTATTCTATTGTTAAAATGACATAGAGGTTCCTTAAACCATTTTCTTTTAAAGTCTAACGTTTCATAGCTAGACTCTTCCAAAGTGGTAAAATGAGCGTCCCCCCCACCCCCACCTAACTCCTAAACTAAGCGAGTGTAAATTTACAAAAAAAAATACATAATGTAGATCTTAACAAATACTTTCAACGAAAATTAGTTCGGACGGGATTAAACGAGAAGTTTTTAAGATATAGCACATTTTCAACAACCGCAAATATAACTTTGTTCTTCATACAAACACTATGAAAAACAAAGTTATATTTGCTGTCAACAAAATATTGTGGTATTTTACTAAGTGGAAGTAAGTTGATTCCCTAATTAAGTTAACGTTGGCACGGAACCCTCAGTGCGCGAGTCCGACTCGTATTTGGCCGGTTTTTTGTTTTAAGATGTAGGCAGTTGTTTTCTTGGCAACTGCATACGTAAATTTATTTTAATATAAAAGCAGGTCCAGACACTCAATCGTCTTACTGATTATGGTCACCTAATTTCCCAAGATCCACGACCGGCCGTCCTTGTAAGCGATCCATCAAATGTGCGGTGCGTGCGCGTCGATTTCTCTAACGGGCTGCGTACAGCTAGATCGAATTACTGCCTTCATTATCTAGGCTTCCCTAGTTGCGGCTGTTTTGATAAAGCTTGAAGTGCTCTATACATAAGAGAGTACACAATCAATCACGCACTATTTTGTTATTTAGCTCCTGCTTGCCAGCTGTTTGTCTCTCTCTAGGCGTCGCCACTCTGAGATCCCGGGTTCGATTCCCGGTCGTGTCAATATAGAAATAAAAAAAATCTATATTGTCTCGGATCTGGGTGTTGTGGTACCACTGTTGTGTCTGATTTCCATAACACAAGTGCAATGAGCTACTTACTTTGGGTTCCGAGCAATGTATGCGTTTGGAGTTCCCCGTAAAGGCCGTTTCTCACGAAGACTGTATTTTGCAGGTCCGGTTTTTTTGCTGGATGCGGTTTAGGAGCAAACGCGTTTTAATGCTTTTCTTCGCTCTTTGTTGCTTACTGATCCAGTTTTTTAGTTAAACTGGACCAGTTCCACTTCTCAAATTACAGTATGCACAAACGCAGTATGCTGTGAAAAATGAGAATATACAGAGCACCGCTTTATCGGTTATGCAACGAGATAGACTGTTAACAGGACTCTGCGGGATCCAGTATAACATAGAACTGGAACCAGCCTGCACTGATGAACTTGACCGCGCAAATAAGTTTATCGTTCTCGAATATTAATAATAATGGTAAGAGTTACATTTGGTACTGCAGTTACCTCATGACGCTCGGTATCTTCCTATTTGTCTTCATTACAATATCTTTTATTAAGATGGTGTTGCGTAGTTGCAGTCTTCTCAGAAGAAACTTAAATATTTTGTTAGTAGAATAGAAATAGGTAGGCTCAGTCCATCAGAGGCCGGCATCATGCTACCAGTGTTCATTAAACGGTAAATAGCACCTCTATACTTAGTGCCTAGCAATAATTGCCCAAAATCTTAGGCGTTAGCTATCCGTCGATTCTTCTATTCGCGTCTTACAACCCGTCCCTTATTCGCTGCATCAGTCAAATTAATTTACCAACATCAGATGACTTATCCGACCGAAACGTCCAATTTTAAAATGTTATTTTCAATGATTGCTGACAAATAGGTGACGTTTTCAAATTAGTCGTTTTGTATTGTATTCGAAGAATATTCCTTACCTGAAGTTGATAAAATCGACTCTGAATGGCATACATTATAAATACAAGTAGCTTCTAACGTCCGCGTCGCTAGTAAAAATATGGATAAACATTGAAATTGATTTGGAGAAAGATGGCTCCACAATAGAAATTTTTATGACATAAAGGACTATTTTAACACAAAAACTGTAATGAATTGATAAATTTGTAATTGTGTTCTAAATTTGCATGCTTAAATCTAATTAGGCAAAACACGTCTTAGAGCTTAGTAATATTAACATCATGTAACACCATGTTTTAATGCAAATAAAGATTTTTGATTTTTATTTGATTTGATTTGAAGTATATTAAGTGATTGGGGATGTACTATCATTAGATGATATTATTATTTTAGCAGTGATAAAATTCGTAGTAGTATCATATGTGATATCTTCGAAGCGGAAATTGTCACATTCTTGTGGACGTGCATACCGCCGTCAATCGGTCCATTTACCCGACCACAAATTGTGATGGTGTGTAAGTGCCCAGGACTAAAACATTCCTCAATGATATATAATAATAATAATAAATATCCTTTGGACATTCCCACACATCGCCATCTAGTCCCAAAGTAAGCTACTCAAAGCTTGTGTTATGGGTGCCAGACAACGGATATAATACTTTAATACTTTTTGTTTGTAAATACATACATGATATACATAGAAAACACCAAGACCAATACAAACAGACATGTTCATACACACAAATGTTTGTATTGTGCGGAGATCGAACCCGCAACCCGCTGCGTAGTAGGCGATTTCTCGACCACTACACCGTCGGGAATGATATGATGTCATGGCATTAAAACACATTCTTCTTCTTCTTAAACTTAAGAGCTTCGCTATTGTCGGTGGAGTGATCGCCATTCTTAAATTTGCCTTTTCCTTGGCCTCAGGTACGACATGACATTTACTTTTTCCTTTACTTGATCGAAAAATCCTCACCTAGGTCTACCTCTTGCCCTCTTTCCTTCTACTATTAAAACACATAGGTACCAGTATTTTAAGGAAGACTGAAAATTGGTGCGAATATCTTTTTTAAATCTTTCAAATGAATATCTATTAAATGTCTAATTGTCAAACCAATGAGTAAGTGAGAAAAAGAATGAGGTGATTTAATACTTACTTAAGTTACAGCTCACAGATTAGAGCTCTAATGCTCTATCTATTCTAATTCTTGTACAAACAATATTTCGTTTGAAATAAAATTACCTGTGTTAACATTTTTGACATCAGCATCTGACTTATTAACTGATGGTATCTTTCATGGGTCAATAAGTCACACCAACCAAAATAAGTACTAAAATATGTTTGTGATAAATTATTTATGAAGGAGAACAGACTCAGGTATAAGAAATAATGTACAAATGCTATAATAGACTGTCAAATTACATAAAAGCGATAATTTATTGGTTTTAATTACCATTTAGAAGAGAAATTGCAGTGAATGAGAGCTACCATAAGTAAGATTAGGGTTGCGAATTGAAGAAAAAAAAACGATGAATCAAATAAATTTTTTACTCAATTCAGTATACTATTATGAAATAAAATATGAATAAAATTTTGTCTTCCAATAAGGTCTAAATTTACTAAGTGTATATTAAAATCTTAAATGTAGAGATACTACATGAAAATTTAAATTCAAATATACGCACAGAAGCTCTATTTTTGAATCACTGGCGTCAATATGCCGAATGATTATAATAATTTACGCTACATTAAAACACAATTTAGTTGATGCTTTAGAATGTTTTTAACACTCACAGTGTCATATTTTATATTCATAAAGATGAAATAAGAAACCAAAAATTTGCGCACGGGCGGGACTTGAACCAGCACCAGCAACCTTTTGGCAAAGCGTCACGCAATTGACGTTTTCATAAGAGACCACAAATTTCGCAGGGTCGGACTAACAGCACGGTAGCTCAATTGGTAAGAGCGTTTGGCCCGGTTTGCCAAAAGGTTGCTGGTGCTGGTTCAAGTCCGGGCGGCGTGCGCAAATTTTTGGTTTCTTATTTCATCTTTATGAACACAATTTAGTTCAAAATTTAGTTATCTTTTTTATCACTGCTATATGGATTTCAACTGATTTTCTGTCTAAAACCAAGGATTAAAGATAATCACACGCTATATTCACGTGAGTGATTCAAATAGCTCCAGGGGGCCAATTCTCGTGCAATTTGTATATGAAAAAAGTTCACCGATCGAATTTTCTTTGTCGAAGAAAAAATAGTTTTTGATATGTCAGGGTCACGATTTCTATGTATTTAGATTTTGTTCGTGCGCTATAGTCATTTTATGTGTAGATATTATACTTGATTTTGTGGTAAAACGATTAAACTCGCAATCGAATTACCACGAAAAGAGTTTGATTGCCGCGAGAATCGCCTCCTTGGTCATATTCCATGCCATTATAAAGTAGTTCGGTCGTTCATTGTTTTTGAGACAACCTGTAAGAGGTACTTAGTTACATATTTTTTGTATTTCCGGTGTACAACTGGCACCCCTAGCAGATATATTTGACCTGCTATCTCGTGTGCGCATTTCCGGCTTTGGATGCGCACGCGACTGCCTTTTACTGCGTTTGGCGGATTTTTTCATGACGTGATCTGCCAGTTTTTTTAAAATTTAAAATGGGTTTGCACATGACAGCAAACCAAACCAGTGGCTATGACGGCGTCGAAGATGGAACAAGATCACCAAGAAGAAGCCCGTTTACTCTTACATTGAATAATGTTGGGTTGTTATCTCAAAGAAACACTGACGCAGGCAACGAGCATGAGATTCGGGTACCACATCTTAATCATTAAAAATGACATATGTTATCACAATTCAGTTAAGTAACTCTTGGGAATTCTGATGATAACACAAAAGTTAGATGAATTTTCTTTAAGTTTTGTATGTAAATAGCTTAATATGCACTTCATATGAAATTAATCTCAGCAAAATATCCTGCGGCTTATGATGATGATAATCATCAAAACGTAATTAGCGTTTGAGAAAGCGTGAATGACTATATTTATCGAAACGGAGATATAAATATTTCTTTAAAGTTCATTTGCATATTACAAACGAATCGCCACAGGCAGTTTTTATGATTACTGTGATGATTTTCTGACAAATGTAAGAACGTGGAATGAGTAATTACAATCATTTAAAGGCCAGAGTTTTCTCTTTGAATTCTTTGGTTTTTGAAACAAGGATGAATATTAAGACGTTACGGCTTGCGAAGTCCTGTATTATTTCGGTGAATGCGACTTCGCTGTCAGGTCTACTCTGCGACCGTAGGATGTTTGTTAAAACCAAGGGTAAGGAATACAAATCCTGTGTAAGACCTGCCCTGCTCTATGGTGTAGAGTGCTGGACATGCCGCCAAGATGAAGATGCTCCTATGGCCCGGTGATGTGACAAAGCTAGATAGAATCAGAAACGAGCATGTCCGGGGCAGATTTAAAGTCAGACCTATACCAGAGAAACTCCTGGAAAGCTAGCATCGTTGGTACGGCCATGCTATGCTTCGTGAGGAGGATCAATAAGTTAAAAAATCCCTTAAAATTGACAAAGAAAAGCAACTCCGAAGACGCCTAAAGGCTACTTGGTGGAAAAACCTGGAAAATCGAGATAAATTTGTCCCAGCTAGTATAAGTGTCAGAGCTGAATGGCGTAGAGGGCCGACCCCAAATGCAATGGAAAAGGGCACGGAGAAAGAAGAAGATCACTATAGTTTTTTGCTCCGGACTGTTACGCTGTTTCTATTTTCCTTATGGAAAAATACTATATTTCGGCAAGCACAGTTTTTTTTAATTCTTCCATCCTGCAATCAGTCTTTTCGACTTTAAACAGATGAGATGTCTCGGGTGTCGAGTAAGGCGCTTTTCCCTTCGGAGCCAGCCTTTTCATTTAAGTAGCCCCTAATTGGCTATCAATCAAATATAAGTATCACGCCACTTTTTTAGTCGACGTATGGTTTCGGCGATGGTGAGTTTCCCGGCGAGTCTGTTGGGGTGCTTTTGCAGTCTAAGATTGTAGCTATCACAATAGGTGATTATTTCTGCTTTGACCAGACATATTCAGAGGGCCGACCCCAAACGAAATGGGAAAGGGCACGGAGGAAGAAGAAGATCACTATAGTTTTTTGCTCCAGACTGTTACGCTGATTCTATTTTCCCTATGGAAAAATACTATATTTCGGCAAGCTCAGTAAAAAATATTGTGTATGTCGGTTACAACAGTGAGAAGGTTAGCATGTTAATTACTTGCAGTTTTATTAATATTCATGTTTGAGCGCACTGAGTGTGAAGTATAATGGTAACCCCGTTCACCATCCATGCGGTAATACTAACGGTTATTATTGCAATATTTATTACTCAAATTATTTTGTGGCTTATTTGCCTATAAGCAAAATAAATGCATATCAATCCACAAATAATTAAAATAACACCAAATACAAAATGTACTGGTAGAGAATGCCTTTAAGGCATTAAATCCGCCAATTGCTTAACTCAGTAAAGTTATCGATCAAATAAAACATCCGTTCGAGTTATAGAAACAATTTGTAGGTCAGATCGTAATAAAGCTGTTGTACACAAGCTCAGATGCAATGCGATAGCGATAAGATAGCAAGGAAAATAACTTTTCGTAAAAAAAGTAAAGCTTGCACTAAAACATACTGATAAATAGCAAAGAGAAAAAATGCATAACGTGGACTAAAACGATTCGTTGATACTAGATTTGACCAAGAGTACAAGGCTACACGTAGATTCAACTGTTCAAAAGTAGGCCTTCGGGATATACCTGTCATACGTTGTATACAAAGGGCAACTTGTACTTGTACGCGAAGCACTTGTATCAATATGTATATAACCATTTCGAGAGACAAGACTCACTAAACGAGCTCGAATTTAATGGGCTTAAAAGGAAATAATTTTACATATTGCTTAAAAAGTGTTATTATTCTTTAGAAAATACTTCAATGATAAGATCTCCATTTTTTTGATTAAACTGTATGTTGTATGCCCGATGGGTAGGTTATAGTGTGTCCAAAGCTTTAACAAACAATAGGATCTATTATGTTTATTTTTACCTTAGCCTAGCAATAAATAAATGATTGATTAATTAATGGATAGTATTTTGAAAATAATAATGTAGGCATCATGGTAAATCTAAAATGGACAACAATGTTGTTGTTAGCTGTCTATATTATGTTTATCGCCAGCCTTTTTACCGACTTCAAAAAAGAAGGCAATCGATCAAATGTGCATGTATATATGTTGCACTGTGAGTGTTAAAAAAATTCTTAACATTCTCACTATTCTTTGCTTTAACTCATAAGCTCATATTTTAAAGCTTTATCACATTGCCTAGCAAAGCACTGGACGAAAGCCTTTACGTCAGAGATAATCATAGTAATGGACGGAAATCGCTAGCTTTCTTACCATTTTCTTGTCATCGCTTTGTTTCACACGTGTCTTTAATGATTTGCTCATGATCTAGTTTCGTCATAGTCATTTCTTTATGAAGGTGATAGCAATCTGTTATCGATTAAGGTAACAATGATGGATGATGATGAACCATTCAATTATAGTTATCTACCTGCGCGCTCGTATGATTTATATAAATGTTTTGATCTGTCTGTGCTGGTATTCCTAAAACTAACTCTTGTTAAAGTTCCTACAACTCAAATGATACAAAAAAAAAACATTTATATCTTTGGAATTTGGCTACAATTCTACAGAAAGAATTTATTCTTGAATATTTTTTTCAGCTTTGACAGCTTTCGTAAAATAAAGTTGCTTAGTAGCCGTGTGCATTTTTAGTTCGTTTTTATTCGATATTCGTTTATGTGTATAATTGTATTATTTGTTTATATTCGATAATGGATATGACGATGTGGGGAAATTGGATTTTTCTTTTTTCATCTATTGAAGCATATTCCAATTAAAGGAACAGTTTAAGTTTCATCGAAATTGGCTTAGCAGTTTTTGAGATATGTGCAAAAAGAAATAAATACTATGGAGTATAAAATATCATGTTCAAACTTTAAAGTTTTCAAAAGGAATATTTTTACCCCCGTTTTCGCATAACTCAAATTATCATCCCTGAGTTGGATGTCACTGACCAAAACAACACCCTGTATGGCTCAAAGCCTTCATCGTTAAATGGGCTATCTAACGTAAAAAGATTATAGCCCAAAGCCTTCATCGATAAATGGGCTATCTAACGTAAAAAGATTTTCTCAAATCGATCCAGCAGTTTCTGAGATTAGCGCGTTCAAACAAACAAACTCTTCAGCTTTATAATATTAGTATAGATTATGAAATTAAGGAAGGACATCCATTTATAAGCTTTCTTTTAGTTACTACACATGATTTTAATATAAGTATATGATTCAACTATTACTTAGGTATAGTTTTGCCATCTGCACTGAGCTACCATCTATCGTAACCAGCTGGCAATTGTTAGCAGTTCTATTGTGCGCACACGCAAGTGTATGTAACATACATACATTACGCCAAGTTATGAGTTTAGTACACTTACTTCTCGCGTGGTGGCGCTGTTGTGATTGAACGCAAGAAGATTCAATGTTTAAGTTTTTATTAAATTGGGTATTAGATAATATTATTATAACGTATACTATTTATATATTTTTCAACAGATACTGATAAATTAAATTTTGATGAACAGTAGAAAATACCTAAGAAAAAGCATTCTAAAGAGAAAAATGATACAAAATAAAGGGTTTAAACTGTTAATGAAAAAAATAATGAGACTTTAAGGTAAAAGCTATGCATAAACTCGCAAATATGCAAGAAGAATGACTCAAAGTCCATTCATTATGGATACTGCAAACTTGAAGATAGAGCTTTCTGAATAGTCTACTACTTTGGCGCATGTTAGATAAAATTAATTAAACTTAATAAAGTAAATAAACTCGTAACAAAACATGTAAAGCCCTTACACAACCCGATCGATTAAGTTCCGTCTTATTTATAATTTCATTTTAACATTAAGACTAAAACCTGCAAGTCATCCAACGTTGAAGGGAAAACTGCTAAAAACCGGTGTATTTAAATATCAACACTATATGTAAACATTCACATAAACCACCGAACTCTGGCAAAAGTAAAAGTCCTTGTGAAAGTGATACTTTTAAACTTGTTTCGGTTGCATCTTGAATTATCTAATATGATGCCAATGTTACTTAAGTATTTTCGAATACCTAGTTTGTGGCGAATAATTTAAGTGAAATGCGCAGCGTTGTCTTAGTTGATGTAATTTGAATATTTTCATACAAAGTAGATGGATTTTGCATTGGTCTTGTTCATGTGTGATATGTGGACGATAAGACAACTTTAGCACCAATTTCTGTATAGATAGTAATAGTAAATTTTCGTTACCAGCGTTTGATTTGAGATTGTGTGTGTTTTGAAGAAAAACTAAATTACCAAATTTCAGAATGGCTATTTAAATGACCATCGCTTAAGGTATTTTTTTGCGAAACACACACAATCGTAAATATTGAACCGCTGGTAAAGAAAATTTACCATTATTATCGATAAAAAATTGGGCCTTATAATAATAATAATATCATTTATTGCAGCTAAACCATATAAAGTATACATTACACAATAAAATACAATAAAGCTTAGGGTGTATTATAAGACTACCCAATATTGGCTGAACCATGGCAGTAGTTTTACTTTAGTAGAAAAATGACGATGAAAAGAGTAGATGGTATGGGTCAATCTATAAAGCATAAGAAAGACAGCTGCTTAATAAAGATCAGTTGCACCAATTGTACTAATCTTCTTGTACCTAAAAGTGCTATCCATACTATTATTAGTACTTAACGAAAATCCAAAATCTGTCAAAATAGACAAAATCTGAAGTTTCTGGGGCTGGGGGTTGCTAATGAGTAAGTAGTTGATTTTTTATTTGATTCTAATGATACCACCCATACCTCGTGGATATTCCACTCTCATAATTCCTACAGCAAAAGAATGGAACTCTCTGCCTGCATCTGTTTTTCCCACAGTCTACAACATTTATTTAAAAAAAAGAGTTAACAGGCTTCTTATGGATGACCTCGCTTCATCGTCGTTCCTGTCTGTGCCTCGTCTGGTATAATCTAGAGACAAGGGTAAACCCATATCATATTTAAAATAAAGTGTATGTATGTGCGGGTGGTAAGAAAATTAGGGTATTCAGATAGGCAGATTTCTGATACAATCAAATTTCGATACGTTCGTCGTTTCATTTTTTAAGGAATCTTGATTTAAATTTAATGAAAAAAAAATATGAGTTAAAAGTCAAATGATGTAATTCTACTTCTAACTTTCTGAATAAATTACATAATATCAGATTAAATTATTATTCAAAGATGACCTTGCAGTAACAGCGCACCAATCAACTCATAAAAATTTGCATGATTGAATAGTATTACTATTTGCATACTGAGCATATCAAAGAAAGTAAATACGTGAAATACCAGTCTTCACCTTTCAATATTGGTCTTTATTTTCATTGGCACAGGTTTGAAAATCAGTGCAAGTGTTAAGAATTATGTATACAGTTTAGTGATGAGCTGCGTATACGCACCGGTGGGTACGTTAGGTGCGCAGACTAACTGCGCGATAGAGTATTTTGATAACATTCCCAAAGGTAGAAAACGGGTTTTATAATTAATGTTTCGTGAACATTTTTATTGCGTAATTTTACGAGATCTGTCGTTAAGAGATAAAAAAGTTTTGTTGTATAGTATTTAAGGGCTATTCCTAAATAAATGTCCTATAGTCCAAATGAGAGCATTCGCAATTTAGGAGGGTGAAGAAGACTGGAGTAGTAAGAACATTCAATCCCTTTAAGGAATACATAATGAGAAATATAGATTTGCCTCTATTAATCTTCAGATTCACCTTTCTAGGCATCCTTTATAGAAAGTGCAACCCAATTAGAGGAACAGTAACAAAAGTTCCTGCACATATTCTCCGACATATAAAAACTATTGCTAAAGTCTACTGTAGTGTCAACTTACGAAGCTCAATTGATACTACAAGCGACGCTGTCAAGTCATTGAAAAAAGGTACATCTTTTGATTGAATACAATACCTTAAAAGCAAAAGTATTTAAAACTGTCATTGTTTTGTGTCATGATTAGAAATATGTATATAGATTGGGCATATACAGGTTAAAAATAGATATACTAATATTATAAAGCTGAAGAGTTTGTTTGCTTGTTTGAACGCGCTAATCTCAGGAACTACTGCACCGATTTGAAAAAATATTATTGTGTTGAATAGCTTATTTATCGAGGAAGGCTCTAAGCCATAAAGTATTGCGCTACGACGGGAGGGGAGGAAGCAAACTCAAAACGCGCGGACAAGTGGTGGGGGACATCTGTGACTCAATAAACCTTTTTGACAATAACAGCCGGTTTCTGAATTGAGCATTTGACGTTGAGAACAACTTAAGCTCGACTTAAGTATGTCTCAAAAGTATTTCTGTTTTTGAATTAAGTTTAAGTGTAATTTGAGTATTTGAGATTGAGAATTCTCAACTTTGACATAAACTAGTGCTTAACATGAAATTTTCGTTGCACAACACAACTGACAGTACTCAAAGCCTGCTCACTGTGAACTTAAGCGTCTGAAAGCTAAGCAACCCAATGAGGGTACTTAAGTCCTGCTTAAATTCAAATTTGCGACAATTTGCTATGGGTGTCAAAGATTAACTACAACATGTAATAAGGAAGTGCAGGCAAAACGCTATTAAAATTTAGACAAAGTTATATTAATCTCAAAAAATACTATAATTCAGACAAAGTTATATTAATCACAAATATACAAAGATGAAAACAAGTAACAGTAAAAAGGATTGGCACACTGGATGTATTTCTACTTTGAGATAGAGGTCAATCGAATCGAATCGTCTTCAACCAGTGTGTGTTACCAGTGATGACATACGGATCTGAAACGTGGTCTATGAGCCTCATAAAGGAGCTCAAAATCACACAACGAGCGATGGAGAGGGCTATGCTCGATGTTTCTCCATGAGATCGAATCAGAACGAAGAATAACTAAGGTAACGGACATATCCCTACGAATTAGTAAGCTCAAGTGGCAGTGGACAGGGCACATAGCGCGAAGAAATGATGGCCGTTGGGGTAAAAAAGTTCTAGATTCGGAGGAGGAGTGAGAAGACCTTTCGATCAAAAGTGCATCGAGGGATGTCCACCGACAAGATGGACGAACGACCTTGTTAAGATCGCGGGATCACACTGGATGCAGACCGTTTGTGATCGGTCGCAGTGGAAAATCGTGGGGGAGGCCTATGTTCAGCAGTAAACGTCTGATAATGTTGATGATGATGAGTGTATTTTGAAATTCTTCAACTTATAAACATTTCAATCATCAAACATTGCAGGAAATCAAACTTTATCAAGTTTGAGTATGACATTGACTGACACTGATTGATTGACAAAAGACATTCCGTTCTCGGCAGTCGTTTACAATTTCATTTTATTTAAAATATATAATAGTGACTATTTAACTTGAAATCTTATTTGCAATCTGATGCTCTTAGGAATATATAACTGACATAATGAAATTCAGAATTTATTAATGCCATGTATAAATACAAACTGGTAAAAATCGGTTGTTTTTACTTGTAACGGAACGTTGTATAATCAAGGACAAAACTCAGTTGAATATGGTTTGAGACAATCTTAAATTGACGAATGAAACGTAGAAAACTTAAGTATTCATCAACTATTTGAGCAGATCTCAACAGATTTTCACTCAAATGCTCAAATCAGAAACCGGCTGTTAGTGTTTTATGTATCGGAGACACTATCTACATCTTATTGCTTTCACAATAACCAGTCACACAATTGAGTATTTTTGCGAATTTACTTTTCTTCTTCTTGTAATTGTTGTAAAGCAATAAAAATGTAAATAAATCATTTCTTTATCCATGTTTACCAGCATGATAATTGCTTTCGTTTCACACTATCTCCCCATCAGACGATCCGACAATTTATGTTTGTTCCCATATCTTGATCGGATTCGAGTCCGCATCTCGTGGAAACGCCTTTTTTCTCCAAGAAAGTGTTCACTACACTGTGCACAGTATAGCGCGACACAGCTCAAGAGCCGCCATTATCATTCGAATATCAACTAGTATCGACACAAAACGCATCGTGCTTTCTACGCGTCTACGTATGCGTTCGTTCGTTATTCGTACTTCTAGTTTGCAATGTTCAGTTAACTGTGAGTGCTCTGTGACGCTTTGACAGAAATGTGGTATATTGTTGTGACATTGTTTTTGATGTGGCTGCTGGATAACTTCCGGCGGAAGGCGGCGCCGGCGCAGGCTCGCGTGGCGCATGCGTGCGTCCAAATGTATGTACTTCATGGCAATATTAGGCAGTGCCTAACAAGCGACGAGCGAACGTATTTGAATGAACCTAAGAGCTAATTTGCAACGGTAATGTTTTAGTTTCTAACTTAAATATTAGATGGTGGCTGTCGATTGATTTGTGACTGTATTTCATTGAAGTTAAGGTCTCATTCGTGTAACGAGTGTCGCCTATTACTGCCGCAATCCAGTGTTTTGCCAAAAAACATAATTTGCAATTGAAACGATTACTTTGCAACACTTCACACATTGATTAAAGTAGACATTTTCTTAGAGACTATTAAATCAACGTCAGATAAGACTTTTCCTACTGAATAGGTATAAAGCGACCGATTTTAAAATGACATTGACCTACATGATTGCTTGCATACAGGTGACGTTTTCAAATGAGGCGTATCGTATTTAATTCGACGAATATTTTTTATATGACGTTGGAAAAATCAGGCCTAGTAATATTAACTTACCTACGTCAATCATACAGTGATATACAACTACTTTGTTTATACCATTTCATACGAAAGCTATGCTTAATCTTTAAAGACTTAAATTTAAGAGATATAATCCTACAAATCTATATTTATAAATTGGCAATTGTCAACATTATTTCTGACCTTTTCGTCTATCCTCTGTGAAATATCCTGAAATGTTTTATCTTAGACAACAAAAAGACAGCGTATTCAATAGTAGGTATGTGCACAGAAACTACGAATCTCTTTTATATCTAGTCTTTTAACACTTTTTCTTACCCCTCCTTGATATTTAACGGGAAATTCATACTAGTCGATGACGATTTATATCGTGAAACTGTAAATAAATGAACTTGTCCAATACTCGTAAAACACAACTCGTATTTACATAAAATAATACTTATTTGAGTACGAAATAAATGTAGGTCATTATAGCACATAAATAAAATGTAAACAATAAATTACAGAATAAATAGTTTATATCGAATATAAATAAATAGTTCATATGACTAAATGCGCCTTTACATTAGAGAGACGGGCTGCAATCGCGCTGCTGTCGCTCTAATGTAAAGGGCTTACTTACTGCTGTCATTTTATGTATGAAATTGACAGCAGCGCGACTGCCGCGCGATCGTCGCGCTGATCTAAGGTCGCTTAAGTATGAAAGCGCTCTAAAAATCGTCAAGTTTTTTTATTACTGAGCTAGCAAAACTCTGTATACTCGTAGATAGGATATCTACATAATACTTTACACGAAATTAAAAAAAAGTAAAACCATCAGCCTGGCGTCAGTATGGCCTGTCATTCTAGCCAGAACGATCGTGTAAACTTCTGTACGGACTGACAGACTTGTGTGCGACTGTCAAAGCAGCGCGCAGCGTCGCATGCATGGTACTTTTGTAAACCACGTAGAATATTCTTTAAGCCCCTCGATTCAGGACCATTCGTTTACGGATTCGGTTACGATTCGATAAAAAATATAATAACGTGGATTTATCCGATATCCATATTTTATTTTGTTATTTTATTATATTTGTTTTCGAACTGACATATCGACATTTGATGCAGCTTCCACATGAATTTATAAATGAATAGATTATTTAAAAATAGCCGGTACGCCAAGCCAAATGAAAGCCCTTAGCCGAACACCTCATCGAATGGTTCTGAATCGCCCTGCCAGGTTTGCTATCTGTTATAATACTGTTTCACATTCCAAAAATACATAAGAAGCACACTAGTGACTTCGACGATTAAAGCTTTAGAAATCTAGGCTTTACTTATTACGTAAATAATAAATTATCTAAAATCCAAAACTATTTTAACTCGTGAATAGTCGAAAGTACTAAGAAACAAAAGAAATAGTATGAACAAAGCTTATAGATCTTATATGTCACCTATTTCTCATTGATTTCCCATCGTTGAAACAGTTGAATTGTCCTACGCATTGCTAGTTTTCTTTTCTAACACATAATAAGATAAGATATTTTACTAGACTAGTAATTTAGAAATTTCGTATATATCTTTCAGGATTTGTATTTTTATTTCTTGATGCCATGTACCAAATATTGGATTCGTCATCACTGGAACAACACAATAGCGCTGATTGTCGATTGGTTGGATCAAAGAGTAAAAATAATACTCATACTCGTACATACGAATTGAGAACATCCTCAATTTTGAAATCCGCTAACTAATCATAGAACAATTTAGAATAAAATTGGTCGTGTGCCAATTGTTTTTGTACAGTCATCAACTTTTTTTTTCAACGGTTTGTTATCAAGTTATCAGACCGGTCATAGACAAAAGTCCAATTTTTGCCAACTTTCTCGAGATTTGCGTTGATTACAAATAATTGGTGGTTTTTGTCTGCGTCTGCTCGATGTAAATTAATAATCGTACTTTGACGATCGGTAGGGTTACCATATTTTTTGGGGATTCCTAGTGCAAAATGCTCTACCACCATGGAATGAGCGACACCTAGATCATCCAAAAGTTAGATTTAAGTTATTTATTAACAAACAAGAAAAAAATAAACTAAGACATGCAACATAAAAAAGTAACTTAATATCTACCTATTGATAAAGTTAGATTGATTTATTTAATAAATGTAAGCTTTAATATAGGGTCTACAAAAGTTTACAATGTATATTTCATGACCATGACATCTTCGAATCGATTAAGCAGAACGTTAAATAAATTTGGTAACCTTTTTACGGACAGAAAAAATATGATAATAGATTCAAATTTCGTTAATAGCGATGTTGTTTATTAAACTTTACAATGTTACAGTTAAAATAAAAGAAATTTGCAAGTAAATTGCAATTAACTTGCAAATTTCTTTTGTCAATAATCTTCTTGACCACAGAATACTAAAGAGAATTTATAAAAAGCTCGTCATAATTAGAGAAGTGACGTCACGCACCTTGGGGTTCATATTCACGTGATCATATGTGTATTATGAAAAATAAATAGATTCGTTCTTACTGGAAACTAGCCTAAGCTTAAGCCAACACACGAGATTTAATGCAACGATACTCTTAATCAAATTAATATTAGTTTTGTTTAGTACAAAATACTACAAAGTTTAAAATCATGGTGAACTAGCCTATTGGAATTGCCTTATCCAAAATTCCCAAAAAGTCCTCAAAAATATAAAAGCGAGGTGTCCCCAGCGTTTCGTGGAAAACAGCTGAAGTGTGACTTATTGTTGTGTGGCCGAGCGGAGACGCGGCATTAACATATGTACACGTGTAGTGTGGGGGTGGCGTGACATCGCTCGATCGCTATCTGTGTTCGTTTGAAAAACGATTATTAGTTCGATGAGTAGGTATTAAATATTTACAAAGTGATGAAAACATCGCAAATCATACAGGCAAAGGTTTTAATTTTTCATATAAACGAATGCGATTAACCGCGCAATATTGTCTAAGACCACAAAATATGGATAGTACCTAAGACGATGCCAGGTTTCCCGTTTCAACTTTTGCACACCACTTAAAGAAACGAAAATAAAAGCCGTTCTCCTATTCTAGTTTTATTTTACCTCAGTACTGAGGCTTGTGGTTTCGATGGAATTTTAACAGTAGAGTTTTCCACAAACTCCGTAGATTACAATACATAAACGTACATAGCAGAAACTTCAGACCGTTATTTTGTTTCATTAAAAGCCTGGTATGCCGGCATGGTTATTTCTTCGTAGTTTTAGTCTTTTTAATCACTCGCGTTTGTGTTCCAAACGGTTTGAAAATCAATAATAAGTCAACCAAAATCAAGCTAATTAGACACAAGACACAAATTCTAAAAATGAATTATATCTATTTACTGCCGTGCAGATTTAAGTTGACTGTCATTCGAAAATCTAGCAATTATCACGGAATATCACACGCCATATTTTCTCGAGTGAATAAAAAATAGGGCAGGTGAGACTTAGTTTCGCTGCTTTGGCATAAAATTCTAACAGTGCATAATGAAGTAAGAAAAACGTGCATTGCTATCGCTGATTCTTTGGATTTGGCTTTATAAATATTTAGAATTATCAGTATCTTACACTTAACTCATTTAGTGCCGAACACTCAGGCCCGAGTACGAGGAACCATGCCAGCGGTGCCACCTACTGGGACCCGAGTGTTTACGGCGACGTCTCTTTCTGACGTCACACTCGCACTCGCACGCGAATGCTATGTATATTATACATTGTAAAGTTAGCCTGTAACGTCCCACTGCTGGGCAAAGGCCTTACCTCAACTGTGAGGTAGTTTGAGCCATACTCCACCACGCGGGCTTAGTGCGGGTTGGTGGAGGGGTGTTCGCAAGGCAAGCGACTAACCCTGCTGTCAGATGTTATCAAGCCGCCCATAAGGCCTCTGACTAGGCTTAACGACTAATATCAACCGATATTAGCCGGGACCAACGGCTTAACGTGCCTTCCGAAGCACGGAGATGCTCGTGATAAACGTCACTTATATGGTCGGAATGGTCACCCATCCAAACACGACCGCGCCGTAGGTTGCTTCACTTTGATATCACTACCAAAGCGCTGCTACCGCTGCGCTACGAGCACAATATTATACATTGATTTTTTATTAAATTACGCGTAAAGGTTGCGGTTTCCTGGATTATTCTTCGTAATCTATGAGGGCAGTCGTTATTTTTGCGCTCTCACACTCATCTTTTTCACTCGACATGTTTCCTTTTTCACCCTACCTTCCTGCCTCTAAGGTTTTTAAGTGCGTTACATAAGACATGAACATGAGGCTTCAAACGTTATCTGACTGAAGAGAGCCTTCAATTACGTTCACGGTATGATTGTCATCGATCGAGGAACTGTCTTGCGGTCGGTATGTAACCACTGACGTTTCTGGTTTTCTATTTAATTGGGCGTCTTGATGTATCTTCCTCTGTTTAATTGATTGTTAATAATACGTCATACTTAAATGCAATTTGAATAAGAATATTAACGTATCCATAAACATGTACAATAATATAATAATTCTAACCTAAAACTTAAGAACTCTATCTCATAATATAAAAATAAATCGCAAAATGTGTTGGTAAGCGCATAACTCAACAACGCCTAGACCAATTTTGCAATTTTTTTTTAAATGCTTGTTGAAGTTTAAGGATGGTTTTTACGGCGAGAAAAATTCGCATAATTGCCGAAAAAACCATAAAAACAGCTCTTTTTCCCATACAAATGTTTTCTAACTAAAACGTAGTCAATTTGAGCTTTATCGCTATTTTTAGGAATTACTGGACCGATTTAAAAAAATATTTTTGTGCTGGATAGCTTGTTATTGAAGAGAGCTTCAGGCTATAATACATCACGCTGCGACGGGAGGGGAAGCTCAAAAAACGCGGACGCAGTCGCGAGGGACTGCTAGTATAGAAAAAAAACTGTGAAAGCACTCCGGGAGTGCCGGCAGAAGTGAAAACTTGAATATCAACGTTGTGCATTTTTGATTTTTTGGAATAGTTATTATCAATATAAAAGTACTATCATTTTTGTGATAGAATACAATAATAATAATAATAATAATAATAATAATAATAATAATAATAATAATAATAATAATAATAATAATAATAATAATAATAATAATAATAATAATAATAATAATAATAATAATAATAATAATAATAATAATAATAATAATAATAATTATTATTATTATTATAATACAATAATAATAATAAACCTTCCAAGCACCACAAGAGGCAGAAACTAAAAAATTAGAAACCTGGCGTAAGAAGCAACTACACGGTAGGCACATTAATGATTTAGAGCAAACCCACATAGACACTGAAGCATCTAACAAATGGCTTAAGTTAGGTTATTTATTCCCTGAAACTGAAGGATTCATAATAGGTATACAAGATCAGGTAATCAACACAAAAAACTACAGAAAATACATCATTAAAGACACACAAGACGATTTTTGCAGAAAATGCCATAGACATCCCGAAACCATTCAACATATCATTAATGCTTGCCCAATGTTAACACAAAATGACTACACACACCGACACAATCAAGTTGCTCATTACATCCACCAAAAACTTGCCATAAAATACAAACTCATCCCTTCAAAAACATAACCGTACTACCAGTACCAACCCAAATCTGTGCTAGAAAGTCCCAGATACAAAATGTATTTTGACCGAGCAATCCTTACCGATAGAACCATACATAATAATAGACCAGATATCACCCTCATCGACAAAATAAACAAACAGGCCTACCTGATAGATATAGCAGTCCCTAACACCCACAATATTAGAAACACAATAGCTGACAAAATACATAAATACACGGAACTGAAAGAAGAAATTTTACGAATCTGTAACCTAGAAAAAGTTGTTATAGTACCTCTAGTAATCTCCAGCACAGGAGTCATACCCAAACACTTACCCCAAAGCCTAAAGTCAATTGACCTCCCTGAGAACAGCTTTATTACTATGCAAAAAGCTGCAATACTGAACACATGCCGGATAGTTAGACGTTTCCTACAAGATGAATCTACTCTCTCATCATAGTTACTTATCTACATTTACTACAAAACTTTTTATGGATCAGTTACTTGGCATAGCCCGTACCTGATACAAAATTTACCAGCTCTAAGCTGAGATAAAAAAATATACAAATAATAATAATATAATATTTTTATAGAATACAATATTTATTTATTGCGCTATCGTACACAAACATTACAATTTATATTACATTAAATTACATTAAAAAGTTTATCTCTCAGAAAAATCAACTTACATCCATAATTTCGCCAACCGTCTTACGGTTTTTAGATCAGCCCACGTGTCCTGACGCGAGTTTCACATTTTTCCCCCATCCCACAAAAGTGCTCAACGCCGCTAAAGAAGTTTTCACTTCAAAAAAATGCATTAACTCAAGCGTAAGTAGGAACATCAACAGTCTACGAACATCATGCATAGTCTTTTTATTTAGTTTTCTGAAGGCGGTTTTATTTTTAACTGATTTCAAAAAAGGAGGTGGTTTACAATTCTCTTTTATAGTATCTATGTTACCTCATATCTTAGCCATTTGTCGACCTATTTGAAAAAATAAATCGTCTACCTGGTTATACCTTCTCATTGTTGCCAAGTCGGGATCGTATGTTGGGATCTTGGTGCAATCGAGGGAAAACCTCGAATTTGGAAGGCACGTTTAGTGTTTTCGTACTAGAATATTAATAAAGACTTGTTGTTGCGTCTGATAGTCGACATTGTGTGGAGCTCAGCTGATAGTGAAACTCGTAAACGCTTAGGGGTTTAGTGATTTTAATAACAGAACTTATGATAGGTAATTTTTAGCTTATTTAAAGAACGGTCCTTTCCTTTAAAGAGTAAAGAGTTTGTTTAAGACTTTTTGAATTCGGTTTTTACTTTTTATTGAAGTATTTTTTTTATTTCATGATTTTGAGTTATTTACTCATTTCTCAAAAAAATACTGGACCGAATTTGATGAAACTTACCCTGTACCTACATTAAGAAAAAAAGAATAATCTCGCTATGAATTCTTGTTTTCGAGAAATCCGTGGACATACATACAAATATACAAACAAACATACAAACAACAAACAACATTGGAAGCCTTAATAGATCAACATACTCAAATATTATTGATTATCTCCTTTTATTGAAGTCGGCAATTAAATAAATTCAAATGATTCAAATCTTGTTTGAAAAATGGTAACTATCCTTCGATCAACTAACTGACTTCAAAGAGATGTTGCTATGTATTACCGTAGACAAATTAAATACGCGTGAAATATTGTAAAACTTCTGGGCACATCGAGCTTGAAGCAAAAAATACTTTCTTATACACGTAATAATATTCATATATCTATACCTACACAGTTTCGCAACAGTATGAACATAATCATTTAAAAGTTACAGGTAAAAGTAAGGTAATAAATAAGCTCACAGATTAAATCTGACAGTTCTTTATTATCTGAATTAACATTAACAGCCGCTTTACAATACAATATTTTCTGACTGTTATATAGAAATAAAATGCCGGATGGCTTTCTACAGATGATTTATTTTTATTTTCCCAGTTTTCGACACAAAAGGAACTTTAGAAAAAATGATGTAAACAGCTTAAATAAATACAATCGTCTTAACGTCTTTATGGCAGCCTTCTCCTTCCTCTGCTTTTTCAAAATCATCCCCGTTCATTTAATCCTTCGTTCCTTTCATTCATACCTTCCACTCACTTGTCTGCGTTCCGTTTTACCAACCAAATACTAGCATTCCCACAGTTATATATTAAACAAAAATAATTAGTAAATACTAACTGAAAATTTACAACATTTTTGAAACAATATCCTCTGTCCGTTTGCAATAACCTCTACACAGATCATTTTTTTTGCAAACAGCTATGATAATTCACGAGAATGCTTTATAGAATAATAATATCTTCTGGGGTGCGATTGTGTAAAGCAATCGTATTCGTTAGACAGTTCAAAACTTACGGTATGGTCTGTCAAATGGCAAAGAACAAAGGGTTTGACAGATCATATCGTACGTTTTGAACTGTCAAATGAATACGATTGCTTTACACAATTCCACCTCTGAACTGAATTGGTTTATTTTAATAGTTCGTCAAGTTTACTTTATTCCAAAATATAACCTACTGAGTTCAACGTGATTAAATTTGTGGGGCAAAATCAACCTAATGGAAACATATTATTATGAAAGAAAGAAATTAGCAATCGGTTACGACCCCCGTAGGTGCTGTCATTAGATTATTGTGCAATTTTATTAAGACGTACGTAGTTTTCCGCTGGTTTCAAGATTTTTAGTTTCCGCTCCAAAACTCTTGTTACGTTTTGCATAATTATATCATTAAAAGAGTTAAAATCTCACTTACGACATTGTTGCAACACACGAGATGCGAATATTATGTGCACCTACTTTCAATTAGGCTTAGGGTACCGTCCTCTTAATGTTAGACGAAATCGTGAGAATTTTTCGTTGTTATTAATCGTATCTTTAATCTAAACAGTACTACGGTGAAAAATTAGGCCGTAAAATAGAACGTCTGATCACGATCTCATTCCCGCCACTTAATTTTTTTTTGCGACAGATATCTTATTTGGTTTGTCTCATTCAGTTTTTATTGCCAAATCAAATAACTTTTATTTCAAAAACTGACTAAAAAGCTTAAAATAACGCATTCGTCCTCTATTTAGGAGGAATAAATTCTTTTGTAGTCGGTGCTTGATGTCAAGCTTACCTACCTACACCAATAGCCTACACTACACACATCATCATCATGCACAGACTTCAAAAGAATTTGTTTCTCCTAAATAGAGACTGAATGCGTTATTTTATGCTTTTTAGTCAGTTTTTTTAAGTTGGTTTATTTTTTTCAATTGTTTTATTTCATGATTTTTAGTTTTTACCCATATCTCAAAAACAACTAGACCGATTTTGAATAAAACTTACACTATACCCTAAGTTAAAGTATACCTGATTGAATTAATAAATCAATTCTCCTTTTCGAGAAATCCGTGGACTAGCATACAAACATACATCTTTGGAAGCCTTAAAAGACAACATACTCAATGAATTGATAACCTCCATTTTTTGAAGTATGTAAAAATGAATATGTAGTGACAAATGAAGTGGGTACAACATGAAACACAATTAAAGTTAGGTTTTTCGTTAAATAAATATTTAACAAGTTGCTCGATTTTATGTTATATTTGTATTGTCATTAAGTTAGACAAGCGCATATTATTCTGCCCTGAGTATTTCAGGGGAAAACTGTTCTACCTTTATCATAGTATCTTTAAGTGTGCATCCTTCATCATTAATTATTGAAATCTTCTCTGTGTGAAATATTGACAGAAACTTGCTTGACGAGCATTTTAATATAAAATATGCATATTTATTATGCAGTACTTTCCTATCAGTTTCTACTAACTTTTCACTTGCTCGTAAATCATGAATAAATTATAGTAAAGGTCGAAAACTCGTTTGAATGCGGCGACCGGTTCGGAACCACGTGTTGTTCTGCCATGGTGCAATGAACAGCTGTCAAGTGAACAATGCATCGGAGTGGGTGCGAATGTTAATATCCATCAGCAGTCTGTATCATCATATCACTATGTGGAATGGGAGAAAGAGCGAGGCCGCTGCCCGCGCGGCAGTCGCTCCACACGCGCAATTCGACATGGTCAACTCAACATAATTACACCTGTGATGTACGCTCACCGAACGCGCCTTAACCTCTGTGAGTGAAAAAATAAAACGTCAAACTTTTGGCGCGAATTTTGACACCCAAACTTTTTTATAACATGAATGATTATCGAAACAAGTTTCGTGTAAGAAAGTGAATTAACATTTTACAAACGTGTCGTGTGAGAGTGAATGTGAAACGGTTATTGCGTAAGCGCAAAAATTCTTCGGAGATGATGGATATTAAATATTTCGACTGATTGTGGTGCTTTATTCTTCTAATCTGGTATGGATTATGGCGGCGAAATGATTGATCGTGTCTTGAGAGCGTTTTAAGTTTTATAATAAACATTGTTGACGTGTTTTTCAGGAAGCATTGTAAGATGCTTTCTTGGGAAAAATGGTATCGCTTAGAAATTTCTAGGAAAAAGTTGGGAACAGAATCTCGCATGCTCAAAGCGTAATTATTGCCTTTCATGCAAGCGCTTTGTTTACTTTGTCGGCTCTTACTTTATTTACATACAGACGCGACGGATAGTCATGGTCAGCGCTTAAGTTATTATATGGTTTTGATAAGTGTATGTTTTCTAAAGTGAAATGTAATTGAAATATTACTCTGACAACCCGATAATTAAACCACAAACTGAGATGTAGAGCAGATACATTAAAATATATCTCAAGAGTACGTTTTATACTGTACTAGCGGTCTCAGCGAACATCGTTTCGCCCCAGCTCCGTCCTGCGCCAGTCCCGGTCACATCGAACGGGATAAAAAGTATCTATGTCCTTTTCTTGTTTCTAAGCTACCTCTCCACCAATTTTCGAGCAAATGGGTTTAGCCGCTCTTGAGTTATTAAAAGTGTAACTTACATGACTTTATTTTATATAAATAGATTTGAAAGATTATTATTATCGTAGTTTTCATAGCACCCAGTAAACATTGCAATTGATCACATACTCAAGATTCGTTTTAATTAAATATAGACGCCGGTTAAGTTATACAGAGCTCAAAATGAAGTCAAATGATAAAAAGGTTGAGTTAGATAATATAATTACGCACAAAATAAGCAATCTCCATATTCATTTGGCTTTTTGAGCTCAAAAATGTTTTCCTGGTACATTACGAAGTGTTTATACAATGCATGTCGCATGAATTAATTGTCTGTCCACACGACTAACGTATGAAAAACTTCACTTTCCGTCACTGTGGCTTCATAATTAGCCTTCGATGAATTAGGTCCATTCCTTTTAATTATCTAGGAACCCGGTAAACACGCGAAAACTCGATCACCGATAAGATCGTTTTCGGTTTTAACGAACATGTTCGATAATTAACTATCTTCTGTCACAAGTATATTTTAAAAATCAAATTCGCAGAAGTTAGCGAGAGGAAAAAGAGACGAATTAAGATGAATTCGCCGATTTGTAGATAACAAATAAGAAACATCAACCTTCATATTGATAAATACCTAAACAGGTATGTTTGTGATATGTATGATACAAACAAAATATTTAAGATCTGGTCTGTAAATTCAAAGTTTGTGCCCAATTAGTAAACTAAATACTTATTTTGTGGTTTACCAAAACGACCTCTTAACACTGTAAACCCATTATTACCATTTTATTCTTTTATATACCGTAAGCATATCAATAAACTCCGTGAGCTCTACTTACACAAAACCTTAAACTCATCCAAAAATGATTATTTAGTATTTTATTTCACCAACTTGGCAATGTAAGCAATGCAGACAATTGAATCTTTTCAACATTAAAAGTTGTTTTTTATTGCTTGATTTTATATTCGATTACATAAAATCAATACAAGTGGAAACTAACAAAGTCCTGAAGTACCTACATTTTATTTTACAGACCTACCAGTATGCTACCGACAAGTCTTTCGACCTTGGAGCTGAATTACAGTCACTAGAGGGCAAAATTGTTAAATTTATTTCAAACTTGCTGTTTTTTGTTACAAAATCGCTTCCAATCTTCTAATCTGATGCACTTGTCTTGCATAAACTGTCGAGTCGTCGACATTTTTATTGATTATTAATCGTTTAATGGCTTGTTCGACAAGCGTGGCAGACGAACACTTTCTATACCATGCTACATGCAAATTATTACTAAAAAAATACATACAGCTAGCTAATAACCGTTTAACATCTGATTGGAGATAAGGCTAATTACAGGACTATGAATGACGTTAACATAACCGTGACATAATAGTCATGTAAAAATGAGTGGTTGAAAAAAATGCAAAGAAAATTCGTATTAAAAAACTTAATGGTGGTTTTACATTATTTACATCTTAAATTAATTGTGTTATTTTTATCGCTGCGCTATATTGTTTAAGCTCATTCTTCTTTTTTTTCTTTTCAAAATTCTTTATTAATATAACATAAACTTACGTAACAGGTGCACTATGACTAAAACATAACAATACACTTACATCACAGGACGAAACACTTTTTCAGGCTTGACACCTTTTAAAGCTTGCACAACTGATAGCATTATTATATTATTACATTCCCAAAGTTATTCATATTTTGCAAAAATAAAAATATTTTTAAGCTCATTAAAATTTGATTAAATCAGATAATCAGTAATATTTGTGGAATCTCTATCGTTTACGAAAAAGGATATCGACATGTTTAGAATACATTACAAATGTTTCCATACAACCAATTACATAGCTATGATAGCATGTTGGAAAGAGGAAATAATAAAGATTCTTCATTTCAACGAAACTAGGTTGAGTTCTGCTATAATTTTCGACTGACCGAAATGTGGAGAAGTAATACATTTGTCAATGGTCAAGTGGCATTAATATGAATATATTAAAACGCTTATCATTGTGTTGTATAACTTTAACGAGTCAATAAAAATTAAGACGATCCCGTTTTGGTGTTACAAAGATTGGGTAATCGATTTCATTAGAGTAAGCAAGAGTAATTGGTGAATGATTTTAGAACACGTGATAGTGTAGTATACTTAACGCTAAGCGATACTATTTTTCACCAGAGTGCAGTGAAGACAGATAAAATGCACTTGCACAAGTGGTAACAATATGCAACATTTCTAATCTCCAAGGAGTCTTGCTTGATGATGTTTTCATGCTTTCACTGGTGGAAAATCCCTTTTTAAATTCCTTTTTGCGGAATATGTTGGTATGTGTCGTAAACTTGTAAAGTAAAATTTCCCATGTGACATGCAGGCCACCAATTGTTATTAACTGCCGACCACATCGCATAGCTTGCTTGCTATACAAGCAATACAAGCTTGCACACTTCAAACGATACTTAGACGCGGTTCTCAAGACACGGTCACATTTCGGCGTTACCTAACCGCCGCGTAACAAGCGCGATACGGAAGCACGCCGTCACTAATTAATTACAAATTCCACATTACAGCGGACTGATTTTCTGTGCTCTTTCTTAGTAGTGACAGTTAAGTAACGAACCGAGACGAGAGATGAGCCCGAGGGAAAATGCCTAAGGAAAGAACTAGGGATGACAGCTGCAACGCTATAGCTCGGCTTATCAAGGACTTCTGTAGCTGCTCGGAGAACGGGGCCTGGTCGCCTGATATGACATCGGACAAACGAAAGGATCCGCTGCTCAAAAGCGAGCTGACGAACATGTCAGCAATGAGACGGCGGATCATGACGATAGCGAAAAGAAAAACCAGAGAGCTACCACCCGAACCGAGCAAGCTGAACTACGATAAAAGTCTCGAGAAGAAATCTGAGACCCTCACTTCAAACTTGATTAATGCGACGATGAGTTCCGAGAGCAGTACGCTCAGGAGAAACATCGACAACTTCCTGCTCTCCAGAAGAATGTTTGCGCTCGAGGAGGATATTTATGAGAAACCAATCCCATATATCAAAAATTCGTCATGTGGAGAGAACTGGTCATTAAGTAAGGCTTGGAAGAACAACAACAGCGACTTCTTTCATCGCTCCCCTCTCCTTGATTCTGATAGACTAGTAGACCGGAGTTACACCCAGCTGGAAAGGATAGATGAGGTTCCACGTAAGAGGAAAAGAGATAAGAAGTTGAAGGAGCAGATTCGTTACGATCGGAATATAAAGCGTCACATTCGTATTCGCGTGATGCTATCTTTGAGGATGAGGAGGTATATGAAGAGGAGAATGAGGAAGCCTTTGCAGCTAGCTCAGAATGTTAATGTTCCTCCGAGGAGATTTCCTAGAGGGTCGTCTTTGAACTCCAGTTTCGGAACACGGTCTTATAGAAGTGTGTTGACAGACAAATTGGGTGATGGTGCTGTGCTGTTTGATGTCCATGAAGCAAGGAATTCCACGATGGAGCTGTGCCACGATTACGAGGAAGATCTCGACACGCTAGAGATTGCTTTACGCGCCGGCAACTTTAGGTAAACATTTCACTTTTAATTTAGCACTTATAAGTATAACGTAGGATCAAAAACTTGCTAGGTATTTTACCCTGGTAGCATTTATAAGTCTTATTATAAGTGCTTATCCAGATCTGCGCATTTATGCGAGAAAGTGATAAATTAGCATGTACTTAAGTGTGGTAAGACTTAGCTTAGATACTTTCTTTTGAAATTTATTTATAGCTCTTATCTAAAAGTAAATTAGAAATAATAATTTGCGAGTTCATTTTGGTATAAAATTAGAAGTAAAGACCGAAAAATCGTGACAATAGGAAATGTACTCTTACCTATTTAGTTTATCAAGATAAAAATAGTAGAGCAGCGTGAGACTTAATATGATATTTACCTTATTATTATTTAGAACAATGAGTTTCTGTGTTATGTTAAAAACAGAGCCACTGAGGTCAATCGTATTATTTCATTGTTTACCAAAAACAAGATGAAATTACCCCCAAAACAAAAATATCGATTATATTTGTTTCACTTTTAACATAGCAACGACCTTTGCTTTAATAAGTGTTTCTCATCTAAACATATTTTGAACTTGACAACGGCAGTGTCGATTTCGTTGCATTAAAGAATAGAGTACGTGGACCATACTGACAGACATTGGACTTTTTTTATACCGTAAACTAGCGGTCCCTCGCGACTTTGTCCGCGCGTTTTGAGTTTGCTCCCTCCTCTCCCGTCGCAGCGTGATTTTTTAAAAGCCTTTCTCGATAAATCAGCTATCCAAAACAAAAATAAATTTTGAATCGGTTCAGCAGTTCCTGTGATAAGCACGTTCAAACAAACAAACTATTCAGCTTTATAATATTAGTATAGATAACCATACTAATATTATAAAGCTGAAAAGTTTATTTGTTCGTTTGAACCCGCTAATCTCAGGAATTACTGGACCGTTTTGAATAATATATATATTTGTTTAAGATGGCTTAGTTACTGACGGAGGCTTTAGGCTTAATTAATACGCTGCAACACGAAGGGAAGGAGCAAATTCAAAATGTGTGGAGACGGTGGCGGAGGGAACGTTATCATTTATATGGGTGTAAATTGCCTATAAAACTAAGCTTTGCAAATATGCATGTATTACCTTAGGGCGTAACTATTGTGCTGAAAAACTGTTCGTAGCACAGATGTTATGTTCATAGTAAATGACCCATACTTATACGCATTGTAGAGTTCGCGTTATGGCTGAAATAGGTACAATGAATGCGATGTGGGCCATACCAGTTCATTGGCAGTGTAATTATTTATATAGGCTATGTAGTAAACTTTATTCAGTATGATAGTAATTGTCTATCGAAATGACTTATTTGAATAGGTACAACCGTCCATACAGGGAGTAAAAAAGTACGAGCCAAATTTCAAGGGGGTGGTTGTCAAGCGAGTTTAAAACATAGGAAAAATAATAATAAAATATTTGAAAGAAAATTATAAAAAAAGTTTTACCAAACAATGAGTCTTTTATTTACTACAGGAAAGTCCACTGTCCATCCTAAATAATTAATCTCTTTATTACAAGCCTTTTTTTAGTTCCACCTGTGTGGTGTTCTTCTGTATTCCAAATAAATATTGGACACCAATCACATACATTGCTCTGATTCCAAAGTAAGTTGCCAATGCACTTGTGTTATGAAAATCAGACACAACGGGTGGTACCACAAAGAAAAGATCGTTTTCTACATTGACTAGACTGGGAATCGAACTCGGAACCTCACGAGATTGCGACGCTTGAAACCAGCGTGCTAGCCACTCGACCACGGAGGTCGTCAATCAATTCTATATTATTTAAGATCAATTATTTTATTAACATAAAACATGACAAGTTTATTTGTCCATGATAAGATTGATCAGTTAGATAAATGAATTGATGCCAAAGTAACCAAATTTTAATCTCGCATAAAAATGCAAAAAGTCAAAAATAAAATTAAAAATATTAAAAAAGGGCTTTTATTACTTTTTAATTAAAAGGACTTAAAAGTTATAAATAATTTAAAGCTCATAAGATAAATACTATTATAGGTTTTTATAAAGAAAAGCGTTACTATTTATATAATTACCATGTTGCCATAACTTTCCCCCTTGATCAATTACAAAACACGGTGAATTTTGGCGTTTGCTGCCGTCCCTTGTGACGCGACCTGCGGAAGTGTGTTAACTGTGGCATGACCAGTACTGTCCCCCATTTGGTTCACCATTAATATGCCCATAACTAAACAAAAGGGATTCCATATTATATCTGTGGGCACGCGTGAACTTGTGTCGAGTTCACATAACACAGAAGCGCTGCCAAACCGTAATATTTGCGGCACCGAAACCGAATATTTGTTTGAAACGACTAAAGTGCACGTTTCAATGAGATAATAGTAGTTTAGTTTCATGTATTTGAAGATTTTAGGATCAAACTGTGTTTCTATGATTCTATGATTTTTGATGTTGAGTCTATTCAGAGTTAGTATAATAATATCAGAGATAAAAACATTCATTCTACTGATTACGTAAAACGAATTAATTTAAAGCATCTACTTAGCCATATCTATCGCTATGGTAGATTTGTAAATCTCACAACCTCATAATCTGGGACCAAATTTTGTAAACATTGAACAGGCATGGATTCGTTCCTTATTATTTAGTTAAGATAAATGTATTTACTTAAAGAGACAGGATTTTAAATATCAAGGTTATAATTTTTAAACACAAATCAAAATAATTGACATCAATAGATCAAATGTTACAGTTATAAGGCTAGTCATCAAATTGTTGATTAGAGTGACGTTTATTTTTTTGATTGCGTTGTTTAGCGAATATGTAAATAGGCCGTGCAGTGAAATTGTCTGCATGTTTTAACTATCGTAAGACATATACATAATTTCATATCTTGATTTGTCTAGCGACAAATAAAAAATACTAATATTGAAATAAAACACTAAAACTATTAACTCCAATCAATCAATTATCAATGCATAAATAGATATAGATTTTACATCAAGACTCTACTGAATAAAAAACAAGAGTTAACATATTTCTTTTTTAAAAGCAAATACAATTATTTGCTTTTAAAAAAGAAATATACTTCCTTGGTAACCATCGTGCATTCATGCCACCTTGGTAGATACCTGATGGATTAAGAGGATAATTAATACTTTGCCATCTGGGGGCACGGCAGTGCCCCCACCAAGTCGAGCAAAAAAGTGTCACGGCCGTACCATCCTTTTCTCGAAGCAATTCAGACCATTTTCGACCCCCTATAACTTCGTTGTGGATAAATCTAGAAGACTGATATTTTCAGTAACCATGCAGCATTGTAAAGACACGGTATATTTCAAATTTCATTCAATTTGAACCAGTATTTTAAGAATTATAACAGGTCAAATTTCTTAATTTTGTCCCTCACTGACTCACCGATCATCAAAATGCTAAGGCAGTTCTAGCAGACCTAGAAGCTTCAAATTTGGAATATAAGTAGTGTTTGGTGTAAGAATCAAGGAAAAACTAAAAAATCTAGAAAATACCGCAAAGAAAATTAAGCCATACAGCCAAGTCTTCAGTTAAATTTTTCAATATTGGCTTTATTCGTAACGATGTTTTACGGCAGTTATTATTATTGCGTGCGAAGCCGCGGGTTTAAGTTAGTCCCATATAAATATAGGCGCATGGTAGTGTCCCTGCCAAATCGAGCAAAAAATGGGTATTCCCGTCATGAAAACACGTGTAAATTAAATTATTTAATGCAAAAAACGTACCTACGTGCGTATTCGTACTTATTACGAGTGCGTAAGGTTGTAAATTAATTATTATACCACGCGCTGCGATGCTAGCGAGTGAGCGCGGGCCGTTACTTACTACGCGCTGCCCGGTGCTAGCGCGAGGGCGCGGGCCGGGCGGGGACAGTGGCGGGGCGCGCGGAAAGGTGTATGTCGCCGAGCGAGCTGTCGCGGTGCTAGCGCGAGGCGAAAAGTTCATAAGTCAGAGAGAGGGCTTTAATAAAATTCGTTGCTGGTAGATATACATATATACAATATAGAAGGTACCGAAAAGGAAAAAAGTAGAAATGTCTAAAAAATACAAAAAGAAATGAGATCCCATCAAAAACAATACTTGTCAAAAAAACTAAGTCTCGCAACTCAGTTGTTCTACGGTAAAAAGTTGTGAGATCCATGTAATACCAAGTCGGTTATTAATTTATTCAGTCTCTACTTAAGCGACTTTCTGTCTTAATACGTCCAGTCTCTAAGACCACGATCGTGGTCCATAACAATTGAAAATCAATTGTGTCTGGAATCTCCGTACTCGAAGCATTAAGTTGTTACGTTATAATTAACAGCATCCATTAGTGACGCATATCAATATTAAAATTCTTTAATATTTTATGTAAATATATTGAGACTTGGCCATCGCCTGAAAACACGTGTTAATTCAATCGCCTGAAAACACATGTAAATTCAATTATTTAGTGCGATGGCCAAGTCTCAATATATTTACATAAAACATTAAAGAATTTTAATATTGATATGCGTCACTAATGGATGCTGTTAATTATTACGTAACAACTTAATGCTTCGAGTACGGAGATTCCAGACACAATTGATTTTCAATTGTTATGGACCACGATCGTGGTCTTAGAGACTGGGCGTAATAAGACAGAAAGTCGCTTAAGTAGAGACTGAACAAATTAATAACCGACTTGGTATTACATGGATCTCACAACTTTTTACCGTAGAACAACTGAGTTGCGAGACTTGGTTTTTTTGACAAGTATTGTTTTTGATGGGATTTTAATTATTTATACGCGTATTCGCAATCGTTGCATATTAACGTATCAATATGGGAGAAATAAAAAAATACGTATAATATAAACATGGTAAATTATTAACTTAATTAACTGAAAATTTCAATCACTATAATTAATTTCTCTCCTTCTCGTAGATCATTTTTACTTCTGACTGTTTATATTTTAACAGGTCAAAAACCTCAATACGTCATGTTCGTAACTCAGATCATATCACTTTTATTTCAAGCACTAATTTGTTACAAAAGCTAATTGATTTATTAAAACTATTGAGTAGAAAAGTGCTCGTGAATAGTATCACGCATGCGCGGTAACGGCCAATTTCTGCCTAGATTCCAGCCACCTTGATAGCAGTAATGACGCCATACAGTGGAATGTGAATCACTTTCAACTATGATTATGATTTCTGACTGATGTTGATGGTAATGTTTAGGTGTTGCCAGCTCGCGTAAAACTTATTTCGTTTTTAAAAAGACTTATTTCTGTGATTATAAGTCTATATTTTGATTTTAAACAATATTTTCTGTGATTCGACTTTACTTTGTCTGTTCCCGAAATACTTATTTTTTTTATGCAACAACTATACTCTAGCCACAAAAATAATGCCCATTTTAAATTTGAACAATACCTATATATAGGAAAATTGACAAAACCGGGATGTTTGACATTATTACAATTCAGATTGCAACAAAGCGCCTTGTAATTTTTACTAATATGGAGCCTGGCTCACAAGAAATTTTGTTTTTTTTCGAAATGACTGCCACGGCTGAAACATTCAAATTTTGAAAATTGATAGAGTCACATCTGGTCACATCAATATAGATTGAAAGTATATTTTGGTCAAACTGCCTTATGTATCAGATTTTAGAAAAGAAAGCTGCTTAAGATAAAACTGAAATTCAAGCGTCTGTCACAGTCTGTGTCAGAGATTTAGTTAAAGAAAATGCTATTTTTAAAATAATATACTTTATTTTACATTGTTTCATTAATGAGCGCTACTACTACTACTTTTGAAAAAAAAAATGATAGCTGACTGAAAATTGAGCCAAAAGTATTATACCCCTTTAAATCATCTTCAAAATAGTGTGCTCTTAATCAACTACGTTTTAACTACTAACAAAGCAAAGCTGTCCTCAATGTTATTCCAAAGTAGCAAAAATAGGACAACCTGGTATAATTATTGCATAATCACGTCGTAATAACATCGTTTACAAAAAAATAAAAGCTATAACCCGCGTATTGACAATTTGTTGCAGAAAAATAAACCCTTTTTACTATCACCTCGATTGACCTCTCACGCTCAAGGCTGGTAACGCAATGACGATTCGCAAGCATGCAGTTCAATTGCAGATTAATATGTCTTTTGCTCTTCAAATGATTGCAAATTGACGACAGTTTGATTGGGTGCTTTGAAAGATGAAGTTATCAAGTTGCTTTTACGCTTTAATTTATCAGCTATCGAACTAGTGATAACGATTTTTGTTTATTTGATGGCAATCAATCTGTAAGCGTAAATTGTATACCTTCTAATATGATATCCACTCGTTTAAATGCAAAGTACGATTGATAGTTTAAAAAAAACATAGATTGCTGTGTTTTACTTTGGATTTAAAGTTTTCTATTGGCGTTGGCTGTGGACTGTGTGTACGCACTACTGTTCTAGGTACGGGATATTGAATGATCGAAACGTGTATTGGTTATAACTGTTTGATATTGTCTTTTCACATCGGTTAACTGTACACGACAATATCTGAATCTGACGACAAATCTTGTAATTTGGAAACGGTACGATTTAGACCACTGCACACACTGCGACTTTTAGTGTCGATGCAGTCGCGCGTTAGCATCAATGCAGAAGCGCGACTGCATCGATGCTCAAAGTAGCACAGTGTGTAAAGGTTGATAGTTTGCGACTGCTTCGATGCTGCATCGCGACAGCATCTTACTCTTATGTGACATGACATGGCGGGTGACTTGGCGGTGAGGGTGCAGTGCGCGTAGAGAGTTGCCAGATAATGGTAAATCTTTTCTGGGGCATTACGAGGGTTAGAAAAAATAAGTTCTAAAAAAAAATATTAAAAATTAGCACTTCATAGTGGTCGGCCAAAAGGACACTAGTCACTAATTATTGAGCCAGTTCCCCATAAAGTAACTTCACTACTGGGCGAAGTCAGTAGTTAGTAACTAGTACTTTTGAATTCAGGGACAGTAAGGTGCAATTATCGGACGCCGGTCATCTGGCAACACTAGGGCGAGTCTGTATTACCAGCATTTTAGAATACAAAGTGTCGTCACAATACTCTTAGCTTTGTCTAGTGAAGCTTCCTTTTACCATTTAGCTAGTCACTTTACACGTTTGTTACATTACACTACTAATTGCTCAGCTAATGTTCAGATGCTACCCGTTCCTGAACTGCTTTTAAAACGAATAAGAAGTACAGTTCTAGATTCTAGGCCGTCAAAGACTAATGTGCGGCATACCAAGGAGAAAATTTGTACTACCTAGTGCATCTACATTTAAGTAAGTAGAATTTGCTTTGATTTCTTTTTTTACATCTGTGATACGTGCGTTAGTATTCGGTCTCGTATTTTTAACCGTTCAAGTTTGTTATCATCAATGGAAAAAATATTTCTTTTAAAATTCGATTAAATAGCAACAGGTAGATAATGGTATCTATGGAGGTAACATTATCTCCCTGTTTGATTGACTTTTCAAAAAAATATCTATCTCCAGCATGAGCATAAGTCTTGGATGAATTAACCACTGGATATGAAATGCAAGAGCGAATGTATGAAAACAGCATTAGCCAATTTCTTCGGGGCGGGGGGAGCTTGTCGTGTCAATTTTTGACATTTATTGTATGGAAGTGTCGATATTTTTTATTGATATGTGTGGAACGAATGAATGAATGAATCTTTTGTAAAATTATATTTAATTTTATCACCAAAACAATAAATTACATTATGGGCATGTTATGCACAAACCATCAAATGAACAATTGAAACATAGAAAGTCGTTTTATATGAACGATCTGGCAAGTATCACTTAGTTAGTGTGAACTTCCTAAGACATTTTAAAACAGCCCGTTAGTACACAATATAGCCTTGCACCATTAAAATCCTCCTATGGAATAATTAAGCAGTAGTAGTTAGGGAGGTGAGGTAGCTAAATGGCGTAATTCAACGGCGCCGTCGAGACCTATCAAAATCGAAAGATAAAATAATTTCGAAAAGAAAAGCTCGTATGGTAAAAACCATTTTAGCGGTGGGTTTGGCGTGTACGGTTTTTCAAAAATGTAAAAAAAAACAGTTACTTGGGCATTCTCGAGCGCGTCAGATATTCATACTACGTATGCTCCAAGTGCCTCTGATAACAACGGTATACTAATCTGCCGGTTTGCGTGATGGGGGTAGGCATATAAAGTAGTCAAAAATGCAAAAAAAAAATAAAATACTCGAGCGCGTCAGATTTTTGGAAGGGGTGTTAAGTAGGCCCCAAGGAAGCTCCCTTTAAAAAAACTGACGATTTCGGCGTGACCATAAGTTACGATGAATTTTTGAAAATGCAAAAAATAAAAGTTTTTTTGAAATACTCGAGCGCGTCAGATTTTCATAGGGGAGGTTTATCTCGGTATCCTGAAAGCATATTTTCTTAATCTGACAAAAATGTTGGTGGGTTCTCTTAATCTGACCGGAAAGGTTTTTTGGTTTCTTTTTTTGTCCTTTCTTCTTTCTTTTTGATAATTCTTCACTTCGTTTTGCTGACGGTACGTCCAAAGAACAATTTGAGGATCAACAGGCTATTGAATAATATACATACATGAAACTGTACATGTTAATAATACTTTTGTATACAGATACGCGTAACCTTTTCCAAGTCCACGAAAATTGTCGAGAAACTTTAGGAAAAAAAATTTTTTTGAGATAATAGTAACATATTTTAATTATCGTTATTTCATATCATTTTTTTTAACACCCTCAGTTTTCAAGATATACTCAAAAAACCGGGAGTTTGAGTTTTTATGAAGCTTCAAGTCAAAAAGTTTTAACTTTGGACAAAAATGTAAAGAGACCTTTTTTGTGTAAAATAAAATTACCTTTTTTGTTTATTTAAACTTTTTTTTTGTAAAATGTATCGTTCGCGACTTATATGCCGCAACGCGTTTTTCGGAAGACGAAATGGCTCCTCCACACTCCTGGTCATGCGGAAACCGGCAGATTTTGTATTTTTAGTACGTTTTAGATTATATTCTTCAAAATAAAAATAAAAAAAATCGCGCTCGAGAATGCCGGATTAACGTTTTTTTTTACAAGTTCGCGACCCTATAACTCGGCGGCGTCAAGGACTTATCGTCAGATTAGTTAAATTTAGTCTTAAAACACTAAAATCAACCCCCAATATCTTAATCTGACGCGCTCGAGTATTACAGACTATCGATTTTTTTTTACTAATCTGATCGTCTATCCTAGGCGCGCGTCACTACATATAGAGCTAAATACTTTACAAGGTTGTTCTATTAGGTCCAAGGTATCTCTCATATCTTAAACTGCCACGCTCGAGTATTACCGAAAATTCCCCTATTCGCCTCCCTAACTATAGATTTTTTGGTTGGCATTCAATCACGCTTGGCGTAAATTGGATGCCACATATTCGGTGATGTTTTGTGGGGATCCATTTTGCCTCTCTTTGGACTGCTTCTACCCACTTTATTTTCCTAAATGGATCTACAGAAAATATGAAATAATATTATAAAGATAATACATCTTTCAAATATGAAGTTTAAAATTTTAAACTAAACTATTTATTATAAATATTTTTAAGATTACCTTAATCTACTTTCGAGTGAAACATTTTACAGATTAATCATTTTATTTTAAAATGATTATATTAAAAATTTGATTTATATTAAAAATTTAATAAATGTTTATCGATATGGTTTATCGACAATTGTCAAGCAATATTAAAATTAAACTGACAAGAGAACGAATGATAAACATATGATAATCCTACCGTATAACGTATACGTTATCTTGTTGATTTTGTAATAATTGACCACCACTTTTTTAAATGGCAATGTTTATTTTCTCTTGGAAAACACATTTTACTATTTTCATGAAAAATAACAGCTTTTTTGGGATAAAACGTTACTTACGGATTAAAATAAATATTTTTTGTCTTGCCGCTATAATTTTTACACAAAAATAAGCCACATTTACCCATTTTTCCCGTCAATGTTTCTCACTGAGCTCTATCACCGTACTGACAAGACGTCACCCCTAAGTGAGGCCAAAAAGCCCGCTTCGTGGCTAAGGGGCACAAGCGAAATTGCCCGTCATTGCGCGTCCAGTAGTTTATTCGTCCAAGGCATAAGTTCATTGCACGAATAGTATTTTTTCAAATGAAACTACCGAGTTTCTTTTTACAATTTTATCAAAAAAATAAATAATCAAAAACAATAAAACAAAAGGTGCCATATTATGACACGAAATACTACAAAAAATGTATTGCAGCTCTTGGTACCAAATCTAACAAGCAATTTTCGTAAATTTAATTTTGGACACATGTAATTAATGAGATTAAAGTTTTTTATTACTTTACATTATCTACTCTTTGGCAACTAGGTATATTTGAAATCCGATAAAACTTTACTGACGAGACAGACAAATTTCTCGGCAGTATTGTATTGTTTTCCAAATAAATTCAATAAAAGAATAGAATTGCAATGAAACCCACGCTTTACAACCGCAAGGTTCTCGATCAATATTTAATCCATATTAATCACCGGTTTAAAATAGAATTATCTATACGTCTTTATCTGCGACCAAAACTTGATCTTCTTGTTATTTAAATAAAAACCTTTTTGATTTATTTCACATCATCAATTGATAAAAGTGGTTTTATAACCATTTTATAGGTAGTTCATAATAAGATTTAGACTGTGTTTGATGTTTTATAAAAATGCGAAATGTCAAGAACATTCCGTTTTTGCTATAATGGTGTGAAATAGATGTATCTACCATGAAACGTCGTATACAATCTGACTGGTAATTCGTCGTTATAATTTCGATATTAAAGTGACCTTAATTTTTAGAAGCAGTGCTCATTCTACCTGTCACAGCCATTTTAAAGTAATTTTGAAATACTCATAAGCTATTTTTAAGACAAATTTATATTTTTTGATCCCTCCATTATACACTTTTATGCTGCAAATTAGCCATAGTTTATTAGGACAACGCCAAATTACTATTATTTTATATTTCTATCCTCAGACTTTATAGGTGTTTACTCCATAAATCATCAAATATCGAAATCTTATTTTTTGTGTTGACGATTTTATATTCTTTACTGTCTTAAATATTACGTTATTTTTATAAATTATCTTCTTGTGCCTTCATTAAACCATTGTTCTATCTTTGTTCTGTATATAATTATCCAAACTCACTCACATAAACTTCTTTAAAAGTTTTACTTAACTAGCGCCATCTAGTTTTTTGATGCTCACTTACGTTGATACTTCGGAAGTGGTTCGAATTTTCGCGTAACGTAACAAGCAGTAGTTGGTAGTACAAGAGAAGCAACATAGATGGCGCTGTAAATGAAACTCAATGTTGACTCATGCGTTGTACGTAGACGTCGCATTCATAGCATGTAGAGCGCGTTGATGTCTTTAGTATAAACGAATATATAATATCGACAAAAATTTGGCTTAGGTTGCAATAATTGCGATAAACCTGCATTTTTGGTATGTTATTTGGGTCCATCTGGATAGAATTTAATAACATTTTCAGCTCTCATCTCAGTCATTTTTATAGTTTACACAAAATTCTTAATTGTTTATAAGTCCTTACTGAATGTTCTAGCTCTAACTTCTATGATATCGGTTTTCCCGCAATAAATTAGAACGCTTACATTTTTGAGAGCTACAAATCTGGATGAATACTATCCAGATAGACCTAAACAACACAATTATCAAAAATGCAGCTTTAGCGCAAACCGCAATTAATACAATCTCAAACTTATGTTATCGCGACTGGCTTAATAATATTGATCCGATAGATGTTTTATTAATTGTTGATGTTTTATTAATTGTTTTTGATGTTTAATTAAACAACAAAAAATGCTACTGTCTTTACCAATAGTAATTTAAGGGCTATTTTTTTTATTTTAGGGGAATCAGGCTGGTTTTATTACAGAAGACGAGGAGTCCTTTACTTCTCGCTATATATTTGATGCATACGGAACTATGTATTACGAATAGAAATATGAAAAACAATTTAAGAAAGACATACTTAAATAAATAAGGATGTATTAAGCCAACCAAATATAAACACGATGTTTGTGGTTTTCAAGATGAATATGTCCAATAGTCACCTGTTGAAGACGTGTTTTCTTTTTTCACTTCTAACTCCAACCAAATTTCTCATATTTGTTATCTTTTCTTCCAGGAGCGGTCGTCTAGCTGTCGAGGGCTGGTGGTGCGGGCGCGCGATGCCGGCTGCCGGCGGGCGTGCCAACAATGGCGCCCTGGCTCTACACTATGCAGCCGCAAGAGGCTGCCTGGATTGCGTGCGGCTGCTGGCCAATACCACGCCCGATGTGTCGTGAGTAAAGTCTTCTTCATTTCAAATATAAAATAATAAAGGTGGATTTAAATTTGTCTGACGTGTCGTGTCGTGACGCATCAGAACGCAATTGGTTCCATACATTTAGTATGGTAACGTTTATATTAGTATGATGTGACGTGTCGTTATGGGATCGGTACGTTTTCATGCTAAATATATGAAACCGATTGCTTCCTGATGCGTCACGACACGACACGTCAGACAAATATAAATCCACCTTTTAATACAGCAACCAATGGTGCCAATAATGGCGCACTGGCACTACATTAGGTCTTGGCGTGCGATTACTGACTGCTATATATGATGTGTCTTAAGTACAAGCTGTACGCAGAATATCAAGCTTTTGAAGCAATGGCGGCCGCTAGCAGGTGAAAAATGGCGCACTGCCACTGCACTATCTTTAACTTTGTACACTCGCCGTCAGATATATTGGAGCAGACAAAGAGACCAAATACTTATGAAGAGTTTAAAATGTCAATAAGTTCCATACACTACAAGTTACCATTAATATCAGAACATTCATTAGTTCATTAATATCTGAGCAGATGTTAGTCAATAACTTCTATACTCACAACTAACCAATAATATCTGAACACTCACTTGCCTTGCCAATTGATTTATTGCATGACACTTTCATGACAGTGATGACAATACTGAAAACTACAAAGCGTTACAAACTGCCAGCGTCATCTTACTATACTACAAACTATGAAAGGGTTCCTATTTTTTTAATAGTATTTATAGTTAAGTTGGAAGCACTTTCTTCTACAATTTTTCTCGATTGCTCAGATATTCAAGACCGACTGCGTCGATACATTTGACGTTATGAGTGTTTAGATATTAATGGTTAGTTTTGTGTATAGAAGTTATTGACTAGCTTCTGCTCAGATATTAATGAAATAATTAAGGTTCTGATAATAATGGTAACTTGTAGTGTATGGAATTTATTGACATTTTAAACTGTTCAGAAGTATTTGGTCACTTTGTCTGCTCCGATATATGACGGCGACTGTAAGTATGTGTAGTTTATTCTTAATTATGTTAGTTCTTTTTTGTTATTTTACGCCGCCTCAACTGTTTCTGCCTCACCCAATAGTTGACTGGTAGATAATGCTTTAAAGCATTATTTTTTTGTGCAACAAAGAATATATAAACATTCGAGTACCAACTATACTATATTGAATATTTCTTTATTAGCTGTCTAGAGATGGTGGTCAGCGTGCTTTGCGTACTATCGGTGGACGTGCCAAATATGGCGCACATTTTACATACATACATTTTTATTCTTCCTGAAGAAGGGAGCTTGTGCCAAAATAATTCTAGCGTTTTCTTATTTACCTAATGCCAGTTCCGCTAATCATTGCCCATTGATTATGTATTGAGTGTGAATTGTTCCAATGCGCGTGGGCACATAATTCTTCGTTTTATGCATTCGGCGCAAATCGTTGGCTAACTCGTCACACGTCAATGGGCCGGTCTAATCGACCGAGTAGTATTGCAACTGGGAAGTAGGATTGCCATTTTTACCTAAAAACATTATTATGACTCTTCATTCATGAGTTAGAAAAGTTGCAACGAAAAATTTACGGAATATATTACGGAGAATCTTGATCTGTTTAAATACTCTAGTAGTTTTAACTCGGTATGATATTACGAAAGAAGAAAAAACAATGGAGTTCTATTATACACACATATTATTATAAGATGAAATAAGAAACCAAAAATTGTGCACGGGCGAGATTTGAACTTGCAACCTATGGCAAACCAAGCCGACGCTTTTTTCAATCAAACTACCGGGCTGTCGTACATATAATTATAGTATGGAGAGAGTCATGTGCCTAGATTGCTAGTTTTACACATTAAATTATTACTAAGTATGAAAATAGGAAAATTACTATCTCTTTTCTCAATAAGTTTTTTTTTCCATTAATTAACCAATAAAAGAACTTATAAAACATGTAGGTATACTTAGCATAAAACCACTATGGTATGTAACTTACTAAGTTTACAGTTTACGTCGACCAACTTATAATCAAACAAAGCATAATGTAGCTTAGTTCACTGTCGATTTTACATAGTTAAATATTTAGTACTTAATTTATCTATATAATAACAAACATACATGATAGTATTTGACGAAAACGTGCTGTTTTACTTACAGTCTAATATTATACCTCCAGAAGCGAATTTAGGAAATGTATTATTAAGTAATAACTAGTTTTAGTTTTTGGGTCGCTGCGTCTTTTAAAAATGCAAAAACCTCAATTATGGCCCGATATGGGTCTAGTTAATTACCCATAATGCCTACATATACATTAAAGTGATATTCAGGGTCTGAATAGTACTCGGATAATTTTGTTGAGCCAGCCCTAGCTACAAACATGATGGTTTTTGTCCATCCTTGGTTCGGGACGCGTAACTGTCCGAGCACGATACACGTAACGGGCTGCATCAGACACCGTTTTGGATTACGCTGGATATTGTTTGTTATTGCATTGTAGGATGAAACTGCTTCGGTGGCGCAGCGCAGCAGGATCACTCTTTAGAGCGACGGCTGCGGCAGAGATCCCGGGTTGGGTTCCCGGGTCGGGACAAAATATGTACCTGTTTTTTTTTTTATCCTTTGGACATTTCCACAAATCGCCATCTAGCCTAGGGTTGCCAGGTCGCCCAACCTAATAGCCGGACAGACCAGCCATTTTGGCCGGACATTTGGGTAGAAAGGCCGGACACCCTATATTATTGAGAATTTTGTGTCTTAGTATTAATAGGTACGCAAGCTCAAGATTCATCGGGAATTTCATCAGGGTCCTAGTAGGGTATCGGCGACACGGGGTAAATTTGGCTTTTTATACTTTCAATGCCAGCAATGAAATTACATTCAGTATATACGCAAGCGAAGCGAAAGCATTAAATTTGGATTTAAACGTTATACAAGGTGAAATTTTAATCAGTGACCAAATTTTGTGTGCAGGCTCCACTGATGAATATGAACAACTTTTACTACGGGAGCAATAGTGAAATCGAGAAAAAAAAACAGCTGTTCCATACAAAAGCTCAATTGGCGCGCGGTCAAAATGTATGGAATAGCATTTTTTTTTCTCGATTTCACTATTGCTCCCGTAGTAAAAGTTGTTCATATTCATCAGTGGGGTCTCCACTTAAAATTTGGTCACTGATTAAAATTTCACCCTGTATAAAGGAGTACATAAATGCGCGAATTAAACAAGTACTTGACATTTTGGTTTTAAAAGAGACGCCTTTTTTAAAACGCCTTGCAGAGTGGCAAAGAGAGAATGCTATTATACACCGTGAATTTTTAATTACCCGAGAAAATTAACTAACATACTCAGATATCGATACACATCGAATTTGACGAATAAAAATATATATTTTTTCTTATTCGAAATTCATTTAAAAGGTCCCTAACATTCCGTAAAAAATATGCGCCATAAAAGTCCTGCTAATTCAAATAGCAATCATTATCATTCCAACATTAACAGAACTAAATCCACCTAACTTGGTCGCATAATATTAGAGTACGGAAGGAATAACTATGAATGAAAACAAATCACACAACCTGCCGACAAAAGATGTTTCTTTCTCATTCGGCAAACTCGCGTCTAAGCTCGAAGCTGGCCGGCACTCCCTTCATAAATGAACGGGCGGGCGGAGTCTCACGCGCATCCCCCGCCCGCCCGCGCCATCATTGACCTCAGCTCAGTCCGTCGCGAATCTTATACGGTCAAGGTTGTGTCACGCAAGGTTACCGGCGCACGCGACCTCCGCACCTGTGTTTACTTTAAAGTGAAGTGACGAATATCGTGATAGCCTATCAGTACTCCAATGGTGAATACGTTCTCATAGTGAGAGCGTACATTATGTCAGGTGCCCTGGCCTTCGCGGTCCCCGGACCTTACGCCTGTCTGTGGACTTTTATTTGTGGAGCGAGATCAAGCGCCAAGTGTTTGTGAGTGAACCTACCAGTGTTGGTGATTTGCGAAACCGAATCATTGCGGCTTTTCAAGGGGTTCAAGCTCAAAGAAACGTGCTTATTTCTTTGAAGAATAACTTGCGGAAAAGAGCACGCGTTTGTATCTCGGAGAGAGGAGGACATTTTGAAAAAATACTCCAATACGTGTAAGGTATGTTGATATTTGTTTTAAGGTTTTTAGGTATTTGTATCATTTGTTAATGTTGTGAATACCTAGTGGATTTCATATTTTAAAATACACCTTAACTAAGTAATTAAAATAAACAATTTATTACGCAGATAAAAAAAAACTACATGCCACTACTAATGGCCACAACATACAAATCAACAGATATCACGTTTATTAAATGCTAGTGCGGATGCAAAACCGCGATGCTTGGCGATCTTGACAATCGTTGGCACTAGGCGTAGCAGACGCGCATGCGCGGGAGACAGCGCGAGCGCCGCGCGAGTCTGAATGAATGCATGCGTCTCTCTCTCTCTCTCTCTCTCTCTCTCTCTCTCTCTCTCTCTCTCTCTCTCTCATTGAACAAATACTACGAAGATGGTTTACATGCTTTTGGTGCATAAACAGGATTTATTTGAAGTCCTATGAACCTATGAATTTTTTTGTATGAACGCTATAATATTTGTGTGTATAAACGCAAATTTTCGTTTTCTCGGGTAATTAAAAAGTCACGGTGTATAAGGGCAATTTTAGTTCAGAATTTTTAGAAGGTGATAACATAAAGTGACAAAAGTGAGCGCAATGCCTTACAAAACGACCATGTAGAACGTAAGATCTTATAAACGCTCTAATCATTTTTTTATTATCCAAATGAAAACGCGTCAGTTGACTTAAATACTCACAATCACAACTCATTACTTATCTACTCAAAAAGTAAAAGGCAACATGTATTTTGAAAAAAAAAACATTCTGATCAAATTTAATTTTTGGGTATATCAACATTCGACATGAGTATTAAGCATCTAATAGATAACCGCGAGCGTGATATTGCACGTCACTGCCGCTCTCGGCTAGACTATGCTCGGCGCTCGCTCGTTTGTGAAATGGTATAAGCCTAACAAAAGCCGGACAAGCCGGACACCGTTTATTTTGGCCGGACACGCAATCAAAAATCCTACCTATGTCCGGCTTTATCCGGACGCCTGGCAACCCTAATCTAGCCCCAAAGTAAGCTACTCAAAGCTTGTGTTATGGGTGCCAGACAACGGATATAATACTTAAATACTTTTTTTTTTGTAAATACATACATGATATACATAGAAAACACCCAGACCAATACAAACAGACATGTTCATGCACACAAATGTTTGTATTGTGCGGGGATCGAACCCGCACCCGCTGCGTAGTAGGCGATTTCTCGACCACTACACCAGACGGGTCGTCATTTTTTCTATCAGAGTTTGGAAGTTGGTTGTGTTGTCCTGCGCCTGATCGGGCTATAAGAGTGGAGAAATAGAGAGTGCACCTGTGTTTACGCACATACTTGGGGACTTGGGGAATATAATATGTACGTCCCGCGTAGTCGGTTAGTCGCTTAGTCGTTGTGACTGGCCACCGTATAGGTAGTCGAAATCTTTACTTTTTATTGTGAAATGTGTACTTATGGTCTACTAGCATTGTCTTTTTAAACTTTGAACGAAACCAGTTCGTTTTTGTTAAAAAATATTTGATGTTCACTTTTTTGAAAGCGAGATACATACCATATCTAGATGATGCAAACTATTCTCAGTACACAAAATATTCGTCTATTTGTGATCATCGTTTGTCATTGCTATGTATTGTATACTGAAAGATATGCTGTGTATAAAAATAGGACTATGAAACCTTTTGAAGAGCACAGCATAGAAAGAAGATAAAAAAGTCATGAAAATCTGCAAAATGTTTAAATAAACCATCTTATCTGATTGACATGAATCCGTTGTAATCTTTTGTAACAATAAGATATCTATGACAGTTAATTTATATGTAAATTGTACTTTAACCTAACAATAGCATTATACAACATTATAGACCCTTATGCCGTAACGGAACACAAAATGGACTCATTTTACTGACAGACAACGAATAAATTGTTCATTCAAATTAAAATAATTGACGAGAAAGCACAACCTGCCAATGTAAAACTTGAGAGAAACATCAAATTGCTATAAAGAATAATTTTATGGTAGCGTATAATTATTGACTTTAATAATGTTGAACAATGAATATGTTTTAAAAAGCTTAGCAGTAAATATTTGAAACTTTCCTAAACATTATCTAAAAGTTTGTAAAAACCATTTTAGATGTATTTTTGTCATTTGTGGGGAGATGTTTTTCTCGATTTCTATGTAATATATGAGTTTCTTCCTGGTTTTAAATAAACAGGAAGAAAACGCCTGATTATCTAGTTTTTTGTTTGAAATCTGAGTTAAGTACTGAGTTTCTTTCAGTCCCTTTCGACATCCTCCGTGGTCGAGTGGCTAGAACGCTGGTTTTAAGCGTCGCCATCTCGTGAGGTTCCGGGTTCGATTCCCGGTCGGGCCAAAGTAGAAAATGATCTTTTCTATATTGTCTCGGGTCTGGGTGTTGTGGTACCACCGTTGTTTCCGATTTACATTACACAAGTGCTTTAGCTACTTAGCTTGGGATCGGAGCAATGTATGTGATGATGTCAAATATATTTATTTTATTTATATCACTTAGGTATTCAGTTCACGCGAAAAAAAGTTGTCAATCACATTATTTGTTAAAACACTTAATACTTATTTTCATAGCTAATTGATAGCAATTACTGTATCGTCGTGGCTTGTCATCCATTGATCTTTTACGGTCTGTAACAACGACAAGTGCGCACGCGCAGAAGGAATCCGACGAAAGAAACCGGTGAATTTCGTTCGAGAAAACGGAGATAAAACGCTAAAATATTTGCGATGTGTGCTTCAGGTCTGTGATAAAATGATGACTATTCAGACGTGTAGTTGGAAGTAAATGGTCCGGCTTCCTCGACCCTGAATGCAATATTTTAGATGTTAAGAACCGACCAAGTTAAATGTTAAGATCTTTCAATAAATCACCCTAGAATAACATAAGTTTTACCCTTATCAGCAAAATAAAGCTTACTATCGAACTCGGGCCTCCTTTACGCTTTTTCACAGGGATCAGTTGCGAGTGGTCTGCATCCAGTACCGACCCTACGATCTGTACAATCGTCGTCTATGCGTTGTCTGTGGTCATCGTACGCTGCGCCTTTGGTCGAAGGGTTTTCAATCTAGAACTTATCTGCCCTGACAGCCAATAGTTTTTTGCGCTGTCTGCCCATTGCCATTTGAGCTTTCAGATTCGCAGTGCTATGTCCGTTACCTTAGTTCTTTTACGTATCCCTCATTTCTAGTGGCCATCATTTTCGGGTGGTTTTTTGCTATGTTTACTACTAAAAATGTAGTTACGTTTTATGTGACCTATTGTACCCTTTATCCAAGTAGATTTTATCAGAACTATGTATCAAATCCTGCTTATCTCACAACTGTCACTACATTCACGTTATATAACCGTCGCATAATACTGTCATTACGAGATCAAGGTCAAGCATGGACCAGTTTTTGTCCCTCCAGCTGCTGTCGACTATACGCGTTGATTGATGATAGGTACTGTTATCCTCTCTTGACGGTAGAAGAATAACAAGTATACAAAAATGTATGCGGAATTGCATGAATGCATCTTCATGCATGTATCAAATCCTGCTTAAAAATAAAGCAAAAGCTCTTCAGCTTTTGCTTTATTTTTCAGGAAGAGCCTGTATAATGTTAGTATACAAAGACCCTCAGGATACTGTAGGAGAGTACGTTCTCGTATCAAAATGATGCCGGCGGTCGCATAAACAAAAGCTTCTCGCATAAACAAGAGCGAAGCTCTTAAGTTTAAGAAAGAACGTCTAGGTCTTGGACATTCAACCAACAGTTTTTTGAACCACTTCCCAGATACAAGCCCAGATAGCATTGCAAGAAAGGAAATGTTAAAATGATTATGTGTTTATGATGGCGGGTGGAAACTTTCAGGTAAAAAAAACCGGCCAAGTGCGAGTCGGACTCGTGCACCGAGGGTTCCGTGCCAACTTTTACTGAATTCAGGAGTCCAATTACTTCCACTTAGCTAAAATACCACAATATTTTGTTGACAGCAAATAAAACTTTGTTTTTCATAGTATTTTTATGAAGAACAAAGTTATGTTTGCGGTTGTTGAAAATGTGCTATATCTCAAAAACTACTAGTTTGATTCCGTCAAAACTTACTTTTTATTGAAAGTATTTGTCAAGATCTACATCATACTTATTTCATAATTTACTTTCGCTTAGTTTAGAAGTCAGAGGGGGGCGGGGGGACCTTTGGCAGCGCCTATCTATCAAACGTTAGACTTAAAAAGAAAATGTTTTTAAAAATCTCCATGTCATTTTAAAAGACCTATCCGCAGACACCCCACACGCATAGGTTTGACAAAAAAAATATTTTTCGGTTTCAGATTCATGTATCGCCCCTTAAATATCATTATTTTTTATTTTTTGTATAAGAATCGTAAAGCGGTTAAGAGGAATTAGTGCATATTTCAACAGTGTGATGCTTTTAGTTACCAAATAAAGTGGCTGTTACATACGGACGGATATACAGACAGACAGACAGACTTGACAAAACTATAAGGGTTCCGTTTTGCCATTCAGCTACGGAACCCTAAAAATTATGATACTGAGGCTGACATCTAAGGTTTTTTTTTCACTTTTAGATACACCGTATTTATAAATGTAAATTGGAAAATATCCCTAGCTACCAGCATTGCTTAGCTACTAGCTATGCATTTCAGCGGCTTACACTTTGAAAGGCAGACTTGATTCTAGGCTATCACGTACCTATAGCGTGTTCAAGATATCAGATGCGCGGACGCACAGTGTGAAGATCAGATTCGATGGAGGATACGTACAATTAATTTGGCTGACTTTCTACTGCTTCGTTGTAAGCTTAGCGCCTTGCTTGTCGGATGTACGGACAACAGCACGTCAAGGTAAACACTGCGCTATCTTATTCAGTTGTAATAAGGGCTAGTTTGCAACAAAAGTAGGTAACCTGATGTGCTGGCCACTGTACGTTAATATTTGATTTCACGTACAGAATCCGTTCAAGTTTCACAAATAATTTGCATCGGTTCAACTATTTTAGAGTGAGAGTAACAAGACTCGTATTAGCATGAAATAATACCTCACGTAATAGTTTCAAGCATACACATAATCGTCTAATGTGTGTAGGTATGCATGTAGGTGCAATATTGATTAAGTGTATAATTTGTTTCCGTTTTGATTATTAACAAAACGAATTTTAAGGTTTTAATATAACTTAATAGCAAAAAAACATTTACTAATAGCTCACATCTTCAAAAAATCAGGAAACGCCTTAATGAAACTTTCCATTTAGGAGTAAAGTCTTATACGGAAGCGAGACGTGGACACTGACCCAAAGAGACCAAGAAAAGTTGGAAGCATTTGAGATGTGGTGTTGGAGGAGAATAGAAAGAATCAGTTGGACAGAGAAAAAAACAAATGAAGAAGTGTTGAAGATTGTAGATGAGGAAAGAAATATCTTGAAAGTAATAGGAAAGAGACGAAACAACATGATAGGACACCGAATGCGACATGACAGGTTCTTAGTAAATATATTTGAAGGAAAAGTAGAAGGAAAAAGGGGAAGAGGAAGACCTAGGAGAAGTATTTCGACCATGTGAAGGAAAAAGTAAATTTCATGTCATACCAGGAGGTCAAGAAAATGGCAAATAAAAGAAAAGAATGGCGATTAGTCCACCGACAAGAGCGAAGCTCTTAAGTTTGAGAAAGAAGAATATAACACGTCTAGGTCTTGGACATTCAACCAACAGTTTTTCAACCACGTCCCAGATAGCATTGCAAGAAAGGAAATCTCTCAGCACAGTCACATTTCTATATAATTTCTACGATTGAGATACTATCAAATTAAGTGGTCCGCTAATTACAACAAGAAACGGTCACCTAAATGTTCAAATTCTTGCAATTAGTGGCTCCACCTGGTGGCGGTGTTAAGCAACTATGTGAATAGTTGTAAATTAACGGACCGAGGAATCTTGCGAAATGATAACCGCTTCTGGAAAGTTATTAATTTATATTTCGACAGCTCAAGTGATAGCTGCAGACATGGACAAAAGTACAGCATGTTAGTAATGGCTTTGGAGTTACTAGAATCAAGTTATCTAAACTTTAACTTACATGACTTTTTTAGAAAGCTTACTCATTAATACGTCGTATTTAGAATTAAAAAATAACTAAAAAAAAACACACAAAAATTCCTTCGAAAAAATATATATCATAGCACCATATAATAATTCGAACTCCGTTCTACATCCGAACCTAGACATAAAAATGGGAGAGTGTCATTCAAAATTATATTAGTTAACAGTTTTCCAAACTAATGTTAACAAAGTCAAGGAAATTGATGTGTTGTAGGAATAATATAATTATTCACGACAAAGAAAGCGCGTAAGTGGGTAACTAACGCCAAGATGCGTTTAAGGGTAAAACATGGTACGGGTAGAAGCGGAATTCAATACAAAAGTGCCGAATTTGTGGGTTTTTGTTTGGTACATATATCACCACTATTTGAAAGTACCGTTGTTTGATATGAAAAAAGGTTACAACAACGTCCTGAAGTGCTTCGAGGTTTCAGTTACTACGGAAAGTATGTTTAGCTAGGTTAGGCTGAATAACTTTCAAAGATCTCATTCAAAAGAAAATCATTGTTTATTTTTGCCGTAATATTCACTCGTGCTCGTATACATTGAGAATTTTTGGAAAGTGTGAGCGCTCTCTCTGCTGTTTTACTTAGAGCCCCATTTTCTAATAGCCCGTAGCTAATACCATTTGAAATATCCTTCATAGAACATCACACATTTTCGTAACGAGCGAACTAATATCGGCTGTCACAAAATACTTATAAATTCACATTCGCTCGCTCCGCTTATAAAATCGCTTAGCAAATCATTTCAGTGGCACTGTCGCCTCCGCGCTCGCTTCGCTCATCACCCTACTCGCTTCGCTTGGCTAACTGGAGCCCACTTAGCGATACAGTAGCGCACTAGTATCGTGTAATGTAGCTCCGCGGGCGCTCGTACGAGGGAGCATGCGCAGGAGTCGCTGACGTGAACTTGTGTGTCGTGCTTTGGATTTTGTGGGTTTTAACTGTCTCATTATCATTTGAGTGGTTTCAGTAATTGATTCATTGTCGTGTCTGATGAATTTGGAGAGTGTCTCTGCTGTTAAATTTTAAGTGCTTGAGGATGATTGATTGATTGATGAGCCGGTTTTATTTTGTTTTTGTTTACTATCAGTATTATAGCGCAATTTAACTTGGTAAAAAATACGAAATAGATTTTAGAAAACTATTGTTGAATTAAAACGTCTTTGGAAATATTAAATTGAAACTTTTCTCAGATAAAGCTTAACGAAACCATTTTGTGTAATAAATACCCAATACATAGGCCTTTTAATAGATATTTTTATATCCATCCCTATAGCTCAAGTTGAGCCATTTCTGAGTTGTAAACGGAAAACATATAATTCGACGGCAGATTTAACTTTATTTTAATTTTGTGCATTTCATATAATCAGGAGCTCTATTTTTGAATCACTCGCTTCAAGATGGCGAGTGATTTTCGATCGAATATGAATTAAAATTCATAGAAAAAAACTCGCTGTCGAACGAAAATCACTCGCCATTTCGAAGCGAGTGATTCAAAAATAGGGCCCCTGAATCTAGAATCTCCTTTTCATTTGCGTCAAACCAACCTTGAAACTTAATTTCAAGTACAAAATTCGCGGAAATTTACAAACTTCAGCTATAAACCTTGAGGGTAAAGAGATAGTGTTGACTTTCGAAGGTTCTGTTCTTTGATGGGATATACACATTGCTTTACTTATTAAGTCATTATCTTTGCATTACTGCGCAGAATGCACGTTTGTGATTGATGATACCATTGTTCTTAGTCGATACGTTTCTTACTGAATGTGTGGTGATACGGTTAGGAGTAATGCGTAGGAGAAAGTTCGTGGTTCGATTGCTGGTTTATGTCAAGTCAGAGCCGATAAACGGTTAGCCTGAGAAAATATAGATAGTAGGAATTGTATCAATAGGTTACTACGGAAAACGGCTAGACTCTCCCAAATAATTTATTGAAATGAAATGTAGATACGATGTATATTTAGCGTTCTTACTATTCAATTAATAAACATAATTTATTTACATGTGGTATTGCTGTTTATTTGTTAATAACTAAATAAATACAATGAAATAAAAAGAAACGTGATTAAGTTCTTATTAATGGAAATATATCAATTGTTATCAACTACCTTCAGGATCAGTAACACAAACCAAAATCAGCATCAACAATTGATCGATACCAAATGTACTCAATTTTTATTTTATTAGTCTTAAAGTAAAATTTAGTCTGTATTTCGGAGCTTAACTAAGTGACCGATGTACACGTTTCATCATTTCATCAATACGATATATATATTTTCGAACGTAACTACAAGCGGGCCGGTGATAAACCTAAAGACGAACGACTCATGTTGTAAATAACAGAATTGGGCAGCTGTACGTATCCTTATCTCGTCAATACCAGATCAATGACGATTTATGTGACCTGCTTATATCGCGTATCAAATCACAAAGGTGTCGCACTGCACTGCATTGTCCATTGTGTTGCCATGGATACGCTATTGTTGTATGCACTTGACCCAGTATCGATTCTGTATGATGGCTTCTGCAGTGTCATGTGTGATATTGTTTTTGTTTCCATGTTCGTGAGATTATGGCACTCATCATATCGCGCAAAAAGCCCAGGAGCTCTATTTTTTAATCACTCGCTTCAAGATGGCGCGTGATTTTCGTTCGAAGATGAATTAAAAGTCATAGAAAAAAACTCGTTGTCGAACGAAAATCACTCGCCATTTCGAAGCGAGTGATTCAAAAATAGGGCCCCAGTAATGTCTCTGTTTCTGAATAATAATTATTTACTTAAAAGGAATACATATTGGACATATATTATATTATTGGACACCGATCACATACATTGCTCAGATCCCAAAGTAAGTAGCTAATGCACTTGTGTTACAGAAACCAGAAACAACGGTGGTACCATAACACCCAGAGCCGAGACAATGTAGAAAGTTCTGATTTCTACATTGACCCGACCGGGAATCGAACCCGGGACCACGGAGCGGTAACGTCTTGAAACCCAGCGTGCTTAGCCACTACACCACGGGGGTCGTCAAAACAAATACTCCCCAATATTTCCAGATTTGGGAATATTGTCGGAAACTTACTCGTATAGTCCCGGTAACGGCACATCGGTAGTCGCGTCTTAGAAGGTGCATGGTCGCGACGAATATGAGTGATATAAACCGACGCAACGCAACGACCAGTTAGAGACCATATTTGAAAGGGATATATTCACGCACATATATATTAAGGAGTTAAAGCGAAGACTATTGACAGGTTTACAAACTTTACAGATAGGTTAAAACTACGCATATGATCGCATAATATTAGAGTATTGCAGCGATACAGATTGTAAAACAACAGTACTTAGGATATAAATAGATAAATGGATGGATGACATCAAAGACTAGACCAAACTTCGTTATTATGACCAGCTAAAAAGAGCGGCTCAAGACCGCATCGGTTTCTACATGCTGACCTCCAACCTTCAATTTAAAGATGGCACCCCATGAAAACTTAGGATATGTGTCAAATATCGGTATTACCCAAACCTTTAATTACTAAAAAATGTTTAAGTGATGTACGCAACTATCTTTGCACTATTTCGGATTAATTTTAAGTTCTAAGATGTATTTCAGAACCAATGAATTTTAATAAACAATTTATCTATTTATTTTATTATTAATTAATAAACATTCAGTTGCTTGTAAACCTACTTAATTTACTGACAAAAACACCGCCCAAGTGAAATACCTTAAAATAACTTTTGGTTACTGCTACTTCAAAAGTTTGTGTAAGTAAATATTTTTATGTTCTAATAAAAACGCGTGATTAAATAGTTTTCTTTTTATTGATTCATTTACATAATGTATCACTATTAAATTTTACTGAAAACATTACAACCTTAAACGGGTAACCGAGACGCATCAAATCGTGAAGCTAAAAGGAGGCCTCATTAAGATACTTTTTACCAGCTGCATTTTGAAGAAAGTGAAACGTATGAATTAATTGGAGTATTTTACTGGGGAAATGTTGTTTTATTATTTAACAGCTGTCTGGAGTAATAGAAATTGCCAGTATTAAACGGCCTGTCCCAATTTCCCGTCTTCGTCTTCAATAAAATAAGCTTCTGGATAGTTGTGATATTTCTTATATTGTAATATACATATAAGAAATATCACAACTATCCGAGTATAATATACGAGATTGTTTATTAAGATCATGTAAAACTAGGATTTCTATTCTTGAATCATGTGCGTTGATATTCTGAGTGATTTTTATTCCAATACCAACGAACAGTCAGCGAAAATCATTTTGTATAGGCTAATAGTTACAAAGAATTGAAAATATTTTTAAAATGACTGCTGTGCAGATTTAAACTGATTTTAATTCAAAAAACGAACATAAAAAATTGAAAAGCACACGTCCCATTGACGGAAGTTAAAAAAATAGTGCTCTAGATTTTTTCCATTTCTTACAGAATTTTTGCAGATCTTTTAAATTTTTTCCCATGAAAAATATCGGATCACATTGTCTCACATAATCCACAGCCAATAAGGTTATGCCAGAAAAAAGCTAAATCAAAACATTTTTGGTTTGACCTTGGCAAAGTTGTCAGATAGTATGTAATTAGAATGTTTTGAACACTCAAGTTGTCATATTTTTTTATTCTTAAAGATGGAACAAGAAACCAAGATTTTGCGCACCGGCGGGACTCGAACCAACAACTTCTTAGCTAACCGGGCCTAACGTTCTACCAATTAAGCTACCGTGCTGTCGGTCCGACCGTGCCAAAATTCTAGTCTCTTTTGGACCCTTCTGTTTATGCAACAGCTTACAACAAGTATTATTCATTTCAAAAGCAAAGCGTTATCACTTTCCAAATTAAATTTATTTTGTAATGAATAACTTGGCCCACTGTTGTATAAACAAACGGGTAGATGGCGCTAAAGTCACGCGTAATAACGTGTTCATAAGAGACCGGAAATTTCGCACTGCCGGAGCGACAGCACAGTAGCTCAATTGGTAGAGCGTTTGGCCCGGTTAGCCAAGAAGTTGCTGGTACGAGTCCTGCCGGTGCTCAAATTCTTGGTTCCTTATTTCATCTTTAAGAAGATAATATGTACGTAGGAGAAATTGTAAGGCCAAGAACTATGATAGCTAATTAAAAACAATGTTAGCACCACACCCGACTCTGTCGTATCCATCGCAACAAAACGTGTAACGCGGATGATTTACGGATCGTGTGCGCACGCACATAAATAGATTAGCTGACAAGGAGCAAAAACAACTATGCCGAGAGAGCTGAGATTCGGCTGTGCTGGTTTCACTCAAACATGGACGATATTATCATTTATTATCTTTGGGTATGCGTATTACCGATTCCTCTTACATTTTTGAATGGGAAATTTATGTACATCTCCAAAAAAATATTATGTTTTAACCTTTTTATAAATAATATTTTTGCTTTTACGCGACGTGATCATGATAGTAAAAAAATAAGTATATATGTATTGTGAGCTGTATTTGCAAATAATACGATTCGATTACGGATTTAGACTAAATTTAAGTATATTTCGATATATTTGATAAGCTGGCACTACAACCACGCCGAAGCCCGCATGACAGATCAGCCATCTTGACAGCTCCCATAGTGATGTCCGTCTTCTGACGCATATACGCATATACAAGTGGTGCGCCTAGTCGATATCAACGTTAACAGTAGCTAATAAATAGAGGGCACTTACTACTAGGTATGAGTGCAACCTATTTTAAAGGACAATGGTAGAATTATACACAAATGTCTTCTATGGCGTTTAAATACGTTAATACATAACCCTTTCAATATCTAAGAAGCGATGTGTGCATCTCATCCTTACTAACTAAACCAAAAGTTTGAAAATCGAAAGATTACGAACTCTATCGGATATGAAACAAGTCAAGCAAGTGAAGTGCAACGAATGACAGTTCGAGTATTTGACAAGTGACAAGTTGACAGTAAAAACAAGATGGCTACCTGCCCTCGAAGACCGTCGAGGTCGGCTTCTGCCAGGCTGAAGTACTCCAAGACTGTCCCAGCTAGTGTTATCAGGTACTTACTCGTATAATTGACCGTTAGTTAATAATTATGTGGTCCTTAACGTTGAGATGGTTTAAATATATTTTTCAGAACTCAAAACTCAAATATAAAGTCCTATTGATCTTCAAGGCCTATTTCTTAGCGCTACAAGTTGATACATACAGGGTGTTGTTTGAGTGAGGGACGCCCGAGTCAGGGGTGGTTGTACAAACAATACTAATTCATTATTTTTTTTTCTAAACCTAACTCATACCATCATTCACGAGTTGGATGTCATTAAACAACAAAATAAAACAAAAACCTATACATATAATTACATTTTTGTTTTTATAGTGTTTTGTCACTATACAAACTTAATAATATAAATTTCACTTGTAAAAACCTTCTCGTCTATCACACAGTAAAGTTGATTTTTACAAGTGCAATTTATAAAACCCTGTATATTTTTTCAATTATGATGTTCTTTTACGACACGGGCGTGACTGAAACCGATTTTCCTACGATGTTAGGAAAGCAGGTACTAAAACAACATACTCGTATATATTATTGAGTAGCAGTTCTCAAAAAATATCACAATGAATTATAGCCTTTGCGTTATTCCAATGAAACAGCTATACTTTGGTAAAGTTTCATCAAAATCCATCCAGTAGCTTTGTGTGAAGGAGTAACAAACTTATATCCATCCTTATAAACTTTTACGTTTTTAGTAGGATTTGCACACATACGCTACAGCTACTAAGGAATCAATTAAGATGTGCCCAACTATAACGTACAAAATATGGTTGGATAAATAATACTTAATTAATACACACACTACCCAATAACTCAGTGATTTAGGGGTAGTAAAACGAGTTTGGTCAAACGTAAAAGTATATTTTTACCAACCGAGCGTAAAACATAATTATATAATTACATAGCTAAAGTTACCAAGTAATAATTCGGTTACAAAAGAAAGTTCTCCGATTGCCTTGACCGCATTTCATCTTCAGTACCACTACTAACACAAGTCCTAACCTATTTCCGGATCTCATTTTTGCAGATATAAATTTAATATTATTTATTTTGACACTACCGTTTGCGTTGCAACAATGGTCGGTAATTAAGTACAGCTTACCTTGAAATTGTTTAGCGTTACATAAAGTTCTGTTAGAACACAAGTAAGTAGGTGGGTAGGTACTCGACCGTGGAGAGATAGCGAGCTATCATATTTTATCGTTGCATCGACTTTTTTCAATAACTGTACATCATACATGACGGTAAACTTTACGAGAGTGCGATCGGATTATAACAAGATGATATAAGTAAGTCTTTGTTATTTATTTTGTAGGAATGTCAAACTAATTCTCAAAATACAGATTTTAATAAAGTAAAACAATATCTAAAGCCTTTGATGGCTAAAATCTGCCTTTAATTAATATATATTTTTTTATATTTACTTCTATTAGTTAAAACATTTGCTTCGGACGTTGAGATAGCTATTTAGCAACATTGATGAGGTGCCGCAGCCTAAGCGAGAAAGCACTTGCAAAATTCAACAGGCTTGCCAATGTGTCGGTGGCCAATAGAATAGGAATACGGCCAGTTAGCGTAAGACAGAACGTTTGATTCCTTCTTTGAAACAGTTGGTTTTTACAAGTGAAATGTATTTTAACAACTTATGACGCTGACTGTACAATAGTAGGATACTCGTGCACTCTTACAATTTACTTACTAGTTGCAACGGATCGATTTATATGTAATAAGACTAACAACAGCTTTGGTGTGCAATCAATTTAATTAGATGTGAGTGAATAATTATATGAAAGAAGTTGGAAGTGTTGATTTCAAACAAATGTACCGTAAACACTGATTAGTATCTCGTAACACACTTACGATAGGAAATGTTTATGAATTATTAGTTTTTTGTATAATTTGTTTACTTATAATTAATTATTCTAACAGCTCCGTTTGGGAGGATTTATGCGAGTAATATTACCTTTCGGCTTAATAATACGTGCAATACATGGAAACTTCATCCCTTAACTGAGTATGAAGGGAATCTTTTAATGAAGACTCATGCAATAAAGTACAGGATGTAAAAAAGTACGAGCCAAATTCAATGGGGTAGTGGTCAATCGAGTTTGGAATACAGGAAAAATATAAAATTGTAAAAATAAACATTAAAAAAAATATTTTTTACTTTATCATTTTCTCTCATTCTAGACTCGACTTTTAACCACACCCTTGATCGTATTTCATTTTTACATTCTGTATAATAAAAGAAAAATCATATCTAATTGATAAAATGTCCACGCATCCCTAAATTCAATACAGGTGTAAAAAGTACAAGCCAAAATAAAGGCGGTGGTTAAAATTCACGTCAAGAATGCAGGGAAAATAATTAACAGCTTTCACTCGAAAAATATATTTTTTTTAAAACCTGTATTCTATTCTCGATTGAATACGCCACCCCCTTGAATTTGGCTCGTACTTTATTTACAACCTGTATATACCTACATCTCATGACTGATTTAGATAAACTGCGAATAAAAAGATAGATAGATATATAACTTTTTATTGCACATAATAAACATTGATTAACAAATTCGTTTTAAGGAAATGTACAATTTAGGCGGTCTTATCGCTATAAGCGATCTCTTCCAGACCACCTTTGGGTAAAGAAATTAATTAACCTTAGAATGTAGGTTTTAGTAGTATATTCATATTAAAATAAGTATTATAAGAACGACTAGAATCGGGAGAACGATTTCTAAATTTAGCTTTATAATTAAAGTTATATTAAAGAAATATTGGACACCAATCACATACATTGCTCTGATCCCAAAGTAAGTAGCTAATACACTTGTGTCATGGAAATCAGACACAACGGTGGTACCACAAAACCCAGACCCGAGACGATAAAGAAAATTTTGATTTCTACATTGACCCGACCGGGAATCGGACCGGGTACCTCGGAGCGGCGACTCCTTGAAACCAGCGTGTTTAGCCACTGCACCACGGAGGTGGTCCATAATTGTATAGTGCATATTGTAATTTAATAAAATTTTAACTATAACGCTTTTGTAAAAAGCTACTTGAAAGATTTCTTTCTAAAATACTGCTTATTAATAATTTATAATCACATAAAATCACCTCAAACAATTTCAATATTAACGGCTCAATTTTACGAGTTGGTTTGAACAATAAATTGCAATTACACCCAATTACTGCAGCCGAGCGCGCATACTGTGAGCTGCGCACGAGTCGTTCCGTCCTGAAAACCGCGCGTTTTTTGCCGTATCTCTTTAATGGCTGATGAGAAGATACACTCGCTATTAACACGTGAAAAGTATACAATAAATGTATGACACGTACTCTGGCTGTTAGGTTAGACTCTTAAAGCGAGTTTTCAGCGTGAATATAAATCATGATTTATATTCCTTTACTTTACTCCCTAAGAGCGCTTTCCCACTTAGGCGACTTTTGCATTGCGACGATTGCGCGACAGCAGTACTGCTGATAATTTCATACATAAATGACAGCAGTTAGCCTTCACATTAGAGCAACGCGCTGCCGTCGCCCTAATGTGAAGACGTACTTAAAAAGGCTGAAAATACCAATATGGTGTCGACTTTTAATCTATTTATTAAAGGCAGGATTTCCATACATAGAGCTTTTATTGCTATTTTTAAAAAAAATCCGATTGACATTACTAATATGTTTATTAGGCATGTTTTCATATTTTTATTTTCTTACATGTGTAACTAGTCCATTTTTGAATTAAACTTGAATTGTAGCTAAATGTACTAAACTAAACACCTATGAATCAATTTGCTGAAACTAGGTCGATTCCGAACTCCGTCCTTAGACATAAACATCTTCATAGCATAAAATGCATTGCAAAATCTTTCCGAGCGGTAGTAAATTTTTCATGCATTATTTCATCCTGTAAACAGATACGAAGACTCATCGAAGTTAAAACACTTTCATTTTGTCTTAGCAAGACATCTCCTTGCTCTTGTGATTAAAATTAAGCCAAACCTGACATTAATTAAAATTATGTAATCATAATAAAAATTTGCATAGTATTCACGTTTTTGTAACATTTAATTAAATATGCCTTATGTGGTAATACACTCACATTAATTAGTCGACACCGAAATGTCATCTTACAATTTAATATAGTTCAAAATATTAATCATGATTTGTATGCCTTTTCTTTACTCCCTGTAGCTACTTTCGTTGGGATTAGGCTGAAAATACCAATGTGGTGTTGAGTTTTAATCTATTTATTAAAGCCATGTTGTACATGCATAGCATAGCTATTCAACGCGGCAACGCAGCCAGCATCATAGCCTCCTTGCCTCAAGGAAATGGTTTCGTTTTTGAATAGGTAGACTTTAAGTTTTTTTTATGTAGCATGTCTTAGTTTTATTTCTTCTTGATTGTAATTATAACTGGCTGTCAAAGATTGTTAATTGTTCAATACTAATATGTAAAATCAGCATTTTAGGGGTACGTGAATGATAAAAACAAAACGTGTTTTCAGCTTAGTTACTAATTTATGGATCGGTAACTTTTGGTTGGTTCCATACGTTTCAAGAAGGTAGTATAATTTTGTAGGTATCATAAATTAAAATATAACATAACTAAGAAAACAGAAAGTATCTGGAGATCGCATATTTAGTTTGACTGTTAGGTTTGGTTGGGGTTAATCCGCATTTAGGTGCTTGATTGGGCAAATGATAGACCGGAAAAAATGGCTTACGACAATACTATAAGTTTTCGTTTTTAAGGCATAGACTATAAGTATTGTGAGCTATTTATGAAAAGCTGGAAGATTGGTAACTGTGATTATAATTCTTTATTCAGTATAACGAAATACCTCAAGATATATTATACTGATACTGTTCGAGTTATTTGGTTTCCATATTACGATTTCTTTAACTCTTCTTTAAAATGGGTATAAATCATACAAAAGAGACACAGAGACAGGTATAAGCAAAATTTTTCTTTTTAATAGCTACCTCCCAAATATATCTGGCACAAGATTATGTAACTAGCCTTTTTTTTATCCAGAACCCCTTTCTCAAATCCAGCTAACTCACACACCACGTTTTTTCCGATCAATTCATTACCTAACCGACAAGCTTCACATCGCCTGGTGACAAGTAGAAACTTTGGGAACAAATCACAGGAAAAACTGTATATTGTCTCTGGTTTTCTCCCTGAGATATCAATTAGAAGTTGGTGACCTTGCTATTGTGGCATCGGCGATCGATGTACAAGTTCTTTGTAAGTAAAATAAGCGGTTATAGCCTTTTGTGTTTGTGAATACATTTTGTCGCATTGTTATGACTTTCCAGGAAACATACGATAATGTAAAAAATAGTTTTTTTGTCATATCTTTTAGTTTTTTCACAAAATTAACTGTTCGAGATCGGTAGTGGATTCAACGTCGTAGGGGAAAAACATAAGGGAGGTTTAGTTTGTCAGGACTCACCTATTATCCGCCAATAGTTGGTTTCCAGGGTTGCAGGTGATCACCGAGGACACCGGCACAGTAACAAAGATCCTCAGGTTAGTTTTAGGGGAAAACACACGCGAAATTGAGTCCTGGTAAGTTAGGTAGTGTCAAGGGGACAACGTCTCGAAAACGACTGCTTAACAGGGTTCTCAAACAAGCAGATTATAGGTAAGTATTTAAATAATGTGCGTAGTATCGATCAAATCATTCTAGTAAACATTAGCTTTAGGTATGCATACCGTGGCAGGTTAGGTGGGTCTCCTTGGTGGGAAGCCAAGTTTACCCACTAAAACCTCCGTGTGGTCCCTTAGACCGCTAAGTGGGACGACGAAGGATCGCTGTTCTTGAGTCGTACTTGAGTATAAATGCGGAAATTTCTAAACGTGACATTTTATATTTACTTTTATTAACAATATCTGCTTAAATTTGATTTTTTTTTCTATGAAATACAGTGTTTACAGCAAAAGTCTTTTGAAATCTCTGCTCTTTTCCGGTGCCATCTTTCATAATCATTAGTCAAACTTTACTACTTATGCGAAAACAAGTGGCATCCTATCAAAGCACCTAATAGTTAATGACTCAGATCACTTTTCTCCTCACAAGCCTTATCGCGAATCATCTTTCAATTAAATTTCGCTTAACCCGACTTTTATAAAGCATAATAATAGTCGTAAAACATAATGGTCCTTAGTTCCGTAAATTTTAAATAGGTAGTCCATCGAGCCTTAACAGTTTTTAAATGTGTTTCTATTGAATGGAGTTGCTTTTATGGAGGAAACTTACCATAATAAAACGATTTCAGTGGAATCGTTACAGTTACATACTAGTTGTTACATCTTTTGTTAGATTTTTTATCATCCAAAAAGTTTAATTCTTATTACTGATTCACACCAAAAGTTCTTAGAGTTATATGATAATACTGAACCCAAAAAAGAACAACCCAATTTTGAAACTTTGCCTTCAGTTTGATACACTTTGTTTGGGATTATTAAATTAAATTAAATTAATTAACTAGGTGAACATAACAGAGTGACAACAGTTGCTTGACAAATAACATACAATAAAATGAGATCTTTTATACTGTCTATTTAGTTCATGTATAATATAGTTAAATTAATTAACTAGGTGAACATAACAGAGTGACAACAGTTGCTTGACAAATAACATACAATAAAATGAGATCTTTTATACTGTCTACTTAGTTCATGTATAATATAGTATGTAGGCATATAATATTATTATTTTACACAATAGTATTTGTTGCAATTTTAATATCTTTTTTTTAATATGCGCCAAACAACACACCAATTCTCGTGGTTTCGAAGTAAGGAATTTTCTTCCTTGTGTTACGAACACCAGACAACGATTATGACGGGGAGGTCTCCCATAAATACTTAAATACATATTAAACATCCTGACTCAGGTACAAATATTCGTGCTCATCACACAAACATTTGCCCCTTGCGGGATTCGAACCCGCGACGGCCGGTGTAATAGTCAGGAGCTCTAACCAATACACCAAACGCGTCGTCGCGTATTGACAATATTCTCCTGCACTCATAACAATCTATCAACATGATCTAAAGGTTTGACTGGGAGGGAATACTATTAGCATTGAGTCCATCTTTTGTACAATTTTATTAGTGCAATAAAGTTTAAAAAAATAAATAAATAAAATATATAGAGGTATGCTGCGAATTCAATATTATGTACACACAGCATGACAAGCTTAACATCGATCTAACAGATACATTAAATTGTGGGATATCATATTTAAAGGCCACTACGCACATAACAGTGCCGCACAGTCACGACACGTTCCGATCAGTATCGTATCCATCAGTGTCAGTGAAAAAGGGTATAATAGCATTACATTTTTTAAGTCGGATCCGCTTTATGTTGCATAAAAATAATATAAGCTGCCCATCAGGTACTTTTAACGTAATAAGCTCCTCGCCTGATAAAGTAATTAATACAAAAACACTTTAATTAACCCAAGTGTATCAAAATAAAAGCGTATGTACCATATCGGATAGACTTATGAGATTTCTCTCAAAGCATTATTACAGGGCCGCCATTACGCGATATTACACAATCGTTTCACATATTTGGAGTACAAAATTGAACAGCAAGAACGAAGAGCCGAAGCGAAAGTGTTTAGCAAAACGCCGTGTCATGTTCACTGCTGTAATAAAGCTGAGAGATATAGTGTGCGGTGCAAGTTATAAGCTTATCGATATGTTCTCAGACCAATTTTTTGGTAATGACCAGGACTCAGGTGACATTTTAGTGCCTCAGGTGATATTATAGTGACTTTTGACTGCCTCGGTGGCGCAACGGTGGTAGGGTAGCCCGGAGTTTGACCGGTGGTTGGCGGTGTTTCATCCCCGTGCCTCGTAAAGCACGTAAATCCGTTGGTCCTGCACCTGATCTCTCTCCGGTTGTGTCAGATTTCTGTCCCATCGGGCTATGAGAGTGAAAGGAATAGAAAGTGCCCCTGTGTTTGCGCATATACTTGTGCACTATAATATGTCCCGCGCAGTCGGTTAGTCGATGTGACTGGCCACCGTAGTGGAAATTGGCCAGGGAGACTATTATTAGTGCACAGAATCCCAAATGTGTGTGCAATACACAAGTGCACTGTGCTCTCTTTGTTCCCTCACTCTCATTTATTCAGAGAGATGTCAATCCGAAATTACCGATGTGAGCTCAGGCGCGAAATAGGTACCAAGAGCTCAAGCTTAACGATTTGAAACAAAATATCACATTTTTTTTTTTTTTTTTTACATACGAGTACTAGAGGAAAAATTAGGTCGTTAAATTAATTGCAGAGACTAGATTAGGTTACACTGGTATTTTTTTAACGTTAAATGATGAGCACAAACGATATATTTTCTTTTGTTTTAGGCAAAATTGTACCAGAGTAGCTTTCTATCTAGGGGGTGGTTAAAATATCGCTGCATCGTTTTTACCCGGACCATCCTGATTTGACTTCAGATTTCAAATGATTTTTGAGTTATGATTATCGCTACAAACCTTTGACTCAGACCATTGATATTATGATAAGTCACGAAATACTGGGATTTAAATTCGGAGACTATAATAATATCGATGTTTTTTTTATTTTTTTGCACATTTCTGAACTCACGATCAGTTGATTGATTTGACTGTTAGAAATATAGGTACCTACTCTACTCGATCAACACTAATCCTGATCGAAAAAAACTACCATACTATATTCGTACCATAAATATATACACATAATTTTCAATTGATGTTTTTGCTACTGAAACCTGTCAAGCATATTTGATTATAAAGATATTTAACGTAATTAATTACTTAAGTGAGTAATAAAAGCCGGAGATAAGACATGAAGACCCCACAGCATGAAATACGTGTTCAGATCTCTAAAATAATGACACTTAAACTAAACTCTGTGCCAGAACAATCTTATATTGGACGATCAATACGACATACGATTATTACACCGCCGGTCGTTGGAAAACGTTAAGACAGACAAAGGCACTTTCGCTCGTTTCTCGTAGAAACCAAAGCCTTAAGCTCGCCAGTTGCACCGAGACGCGCGCGCGCACTAAACGCGCGAACTTTGACGTGGGACGTCACTTTTGAATTTTGAAAATCGAAACCGAACGGTTGTAATTTGGACATCAAATCGCAATCGCGTTTTGTTTTTTTGTTACGCGCTATTCAGTTTACGTCTTGAAGTTCGTTTTTTCTTCTCTCTTCTGTTTTTTTTCTTAGAATCGAACTTAAATTGTTTTGAATCCTACCATAAAGTTATGTGTTTGTGTTTGTCATAGTGATCGGTTATGAAATATGTAGATTATACTATGATATGGATGATTATGTACTATTTCTTGATTAATATATAAAACCATGATTTGATGTTGTTATTAAATTTTCACGTTCTATAAGCATTTAGAATCACAGTGAAAATTACTTTGTAAAGAACAAGCTTAGTGCAACAATGTCACCTTGACTTCTTTACAGTTATTATTGTACTTAGAAACAGTATAATTATAGATGTTAAGTTCTTACGTGTTATTGTCATGCGCTATCATTGTGAACCACTCTACCAAAGAAAGTACTGAACATATTTCATCTGTTTTCTCCATTATCATTGTCAGTTGCTGTCCATTAAAAATTCATGATTTTCCTCTAATTGCCTAGTATTTGTAGGTATATACAATGTTACTCATCTAAACGCTGTGTGTTGTCTATAGTAGAATATTTTCACGTAGTACAATTGACATAATACATGTTAAGATTCTTTATTTTGGCGCTTAATAGAATCGCACTCTTAACTACTTCTTGCATAGTTTTTTATAGGGCACATTAAGGTTCATGGTTTATAATCCAATTAAACATTAAAAATGGTCTACATCCAGATGTATAAGCGTTTTACCATTTAAAAATCAAAATGTATTAATCAAGAAATATTATAATCCTCTCTATCTACATAGATTACGCGAATATGATCAAAAACATCTCGACTTTCGAAAATAATAGTGGACAATAGTGTTTTTTTTTAAAGAAAAAACATTGAAATTGTTGAAAATGACTTTAAATAACACACATCCGCCGTACAATCGGGTCACCAGCAAAGGTTTCTTTGGAAAGAAAAGCAAGAAAAACAAGAAATATGTTAAGATGAAGTCTGGGACCTATGCTGGGAGAGAACGGTAAATATTCACACCTAGTTACACAGTTATTTTACGCAACATATTATACCTTCTTACTTACATAGTTATTACATGCCACATTTTTGATTTCCAGTGTTTGCTGAATTTAATTTTGTTTGGAGTAACAAATCTCTTGTAAGAAAGTACTCTACGAAGTATTAGTACAGCAATTATTAAATGAAAATTGCATGCAGATTGATCTTATGATGATAAGATAACTGAATCGTTGGATACTAATGCGATTTAAAAGGCAAAAATAGAATGTACTTTGAATTGCATTTCCCCCTTTGTTGTGATTAAAACAACTTATACATTTAAAAAAAATATATCATCATTATCATCATCAAATTTATGAGCTTAGCTTTTGTCAGTGGAGTTATTTCCAAACTTATCTATACTAATATTATGAAGCTAAAAAGTTTGCTGGTTTGAACGCGCTAATCAGGAACAGGAACTCAGGAACTACTGGATCGATTTGAAACAATATTTAAGTGTTAGATAACTTATTTATTGAGGAAGGCTTTAGGCTATAAAACATCACGATGCGATGGGAGGGGAGGGAGCAAAGTCAAAACGCGCGTGTAAAGTCGCGGTAGACCGCTAGTAACTACATATTTCAAAATCATCATTATTAAATTGCCAAACATTACTTTTATCAGTGACATATTTAAATTTATACATTTATATACTTACAAAACAACTTGCATCTAACGCTCTTAAAATAAAATTTGCAACTGATGACATTTGTTTATGCTATTTGTATACTTATTAGAATATTTTAACATAATGCTAATAAATGAACGTTAAATTATAGACTTGTCGCGTAAAATACTTGTTACCGCAACATACGCTTTTAAGCATGGTATTTCATATGTATTCGAAAATCATGTATGTGTTAAAATAGTTTGAATGTTTTCATTTTTTTAGGAAATTCATGTCCATGAAAATTAGAAACTAGCATGTTTCAAATTAAAACACCTTAGTTAACTACTTTCGGAAGTTTATTAAGCCAATGAGCCGGACACTATAAAATATTGGAATAAACTAACAAAGAATTACAAAAGCCGACAAATTAGAATCACAAGTAAATTTCACTCATATAAAAATAGTAAAATAATTTTATCACCAGGAAACAGTGTTTCTACCGCAGATTATTAATTGCAATTGACTTTAAATGTTATTAGATTCTTGCATCCGCTAAGCCACGATTTGTCTTGGTGAGAGCTGAGAAAATAAAAGTGAAATGTGAGATCGCTATATCGATACATCGCGATCTATCGATGAACACCGATTCGTGACAACAGCTATTGGCTTTACGATTATGATAATGTGCATTATGTCTATAATGTTTCCACCGTTGTCGGCTTTCTTGGCAACTGAAAAAAGATATTGCATTTTCTGCAGTTTTCTGCAGACTATTCTGCAGTTTTAACCCGGTTATTACGGAAATATTATGACTCAAAAACATAAGGTCCCATGTACAAAATATATGGAAAAAAACTTTGTTAATAATATTTATTACTTCATATAAAAATATTTTTTATTTTAAATGTAATTATAAATACGTTAATATGAGTTTCAGGTACACAGATAAGTATAGGTTTTTACTAATTTGGATTGGAAAAAAAAAGATGAATTGTAAGCTACTTGATAAAACGACATGTGCTGTTTTATACCTCAGGTGTTCCTTATAAAGAACAGTAGTAATAACTGGGCGTTGCATACATGTTTGTTGCAGTAATTAGTTTTTGTAACTTGTGTCTCTCTGATACGGATTTATTTCAAAAGTAGGATTGAGTCATGTAACGACAACACGTTGTGTTTGATTCGATTGACACAATTACATCTATATAACATCTGATATGGTTGTTATCTGATGATATATAGATGTAATTGACTATTAACAAATAGTTTGAGCCCCGTCCAAACGGCGACCGGATTACCAGGACGAATGTGGAGTCTGGTGAGGCAGGCTTCTTTGTTAAAAGCTACAATATTCAGTGACGATCCTGCGCTAAGGAGAGTAAAGGCCGTCATCAAATTAGCGGTTTTCTGGTGTTGGGTAGCAACAACATCAGTACTGGCAGAAGACTGAACATATAGTATACTATATGATTGATGCCAAACCAGTCTTACTAGTCAAAAGTCTTCCCTGATTATAATCAGGGAAGGTCGACTGGGCAAGAGTCGACTTGAGTTAAAATTAATTGATTAAAAGAACCACTTTTTCATTAATCACCTTAACGATACTAACAAGTTAACGTACCATCACCAGACATGATAGACTTTTTGATAGCTAAATTACAGTTTACCAAAATTTAATACCTACTTAGGTTACTGGCACATTCAGCCAAGTTTCTTGAGATACTCTGAAATACTTTTAACCGACTTCAAAATAATGAGTTTATCTCACCACAATATCACACCACGATCTTGTAGTTAGATAAGTTCCTCCTGTGATGACAAACCTACAGCTTGACCTCATTAAAACAACCAGTGAAATTAACATAAAAATTTAAGACAACTGTCAAACCTTAAAAAGCGTACTAGCTGCCTGATATTTGTGGCAAAATTGTTGGAAAGCTAAACTGTAAAACTATCTATCTATCTATTTTCGGATGTAGCCGTCATTTTCATATTAAGGATCATAGTTAACAATGACGGATAGAGCTACCATTACGGATATCAAATTACATAGTGAGACCTCTGACAGGTCTCTACGCAAAACTTTATAGCACTATAGTTAACATTTCTCCCACAAGATATTATCTCAGTATTCGGTTGTTACAATGTTGTTTAATTGACCGAGGTAGTAATTGTTGTAATAACTTTATAATGTTACGTGATTTTACGTAATGAGTGCAGAGTGTAATCCATCGTCCCATTTTCAGAATTTGACAGCTGTTTTGAGATGTCAAAGATAGTTATCTATGTGAATGTGATTGCAAATTCTTTTAGTATCGGGTTAAAGGTGTTAAGAAATTATACTTAGGTTACTCGTTAACAATTTAAGTCTCAGTATATTAGTGTTTTCATAATCATTATTAACAGAACTCTGATTTTAAACATACCTTTATTTTATGTACTTCACACCCAACAATTTTAGCCAATCTTCAAAGCTTAAAGATTTATTCAAATTAAATTCGAAGCAACGCCGTGACCTACTCCGTATAACTCTACTCTCAATTTCTCAGGAAGTGTAACGTTTTGTTTCTTCAAGGTTGTTTCCTAAAACGTTGCACAAGCTATGCGTTTTGATTCGCAGACTGATAAATGCAGATTAGTTTCTAAATGTATTTTTTCATGAATGTCATGGCACTATAAAGTCGCTTATTTTAAATATTGCAGATTGTAGTTGCAAATTGATGCTAAAAGTGACGAGCAAGAGAAACAGTTATGTTTTAATTTTCTTTTCAAAGGATGAATCTAATTTTTCTTTTTTACAAAGGATGTTTTACAATAATTGTTGCCATAGACAATAAATATCGTTAATTAATTTACATCAACATCTTAGCCGGCTCTTACTCATTCTAAGACCCATAAATAAAATCTAAACACAATAACTATCCCTCTTTTTCTTCCACAGCGCCAACACGGCGATGGACAATGACGTCACGCCGGTCTACCTTGCTGCCCAAGAAGGCCATCTTGCCGTTCTCAAATACTTGGTGTTGGAGGCAGGAGGCAGACTGGATGCTAGGGCTAGAGATGGCATGCTGCCTATACACGCTGCCGCTCAGACCGGGTGCTTGGACTGTGTTAAATGGATGGTGAGTTTGTTTATAAGATTTAAATCAGTTTAAGTTTCGCTCTGCTTATCTTCTTCTTCTTCTTAGCGTGTCGATGGAACACGAGAAATTACATCGTAGCAGCCCAGAACTCAGCCACTTGTATTGCGGATCGACTGCAGTTCATTAAATCCGCTGGCGTGCAGGTGTTCGGGCACGCCGGGCACGATGTTTAGTGTGCCATAGTTTTCACTGCACCGCGAACACAGTCCATATCGGAGCTTGCTAAAAATCCCCACCTGGCTATGTCCTCTTTACTGCGACCAACCTGAGTCCGGAGCCTGTTTAAGGACTTCCAGATCGGCCTTGGTAGATCATGTTCTTATCTTCTGAACTATAGATCTTTATGCTTTAGAATGTTTTTAACACTCACAGTGTCATATTTTATATTCATTAAGATGAAATAAGAAACCAAACAGACGGCTAGATGGCGCTAAGCGTCACGCAATTGACGTTTTCATAAAGAAACCATAAATTTCGCCGGGTCGGACTGACAGCACGGTAGCTCAATTGGTAAGAGCGTTTGGCCCGGTATGCCAAAAGGTTGCTGGTTCAAGTCCCGCCCGTGCGCAAATTTTTGGTTTCTTATTTCATCTTTATGAATATAGATCTTTAATCAAGAGTTGCTTGTGATCTTGGATGGATTGGATGGATGAAAAGTTAAGCAAAACGAAACGTATATAGTCTACTAGTCGTTTATGTGGCTTCGCCCGCGTACATAACGTATCTCACAAAATATCATTGTAAAGTTATATCCTATGTGCCTGCCATTCTAATATATCTACCTATTAGCTATATAATTGTCATGTTACATCAAAATCCATTGTCAAAATCTATTTAGCAGTTTTAGCGTGAAGAAGTTACAAACATTCATCCTCACATTTCCGAGTAGAACAAAGTATCAGTTTAGTGGGGGCATAGATATGTTCACCAAACTAAGAAACATTGTAATTTTACTTCCATATCATCATTATTTCTTCAATAATGATTCGATCGTCATATCAACATGAGCGTCCAACGAGGAAATCCTACGGTAAGCGGCGTTTTTCACGCCATGACGACGCGTGCGCACGATCGAACTGTATAGTCAGGGCTGACACATGCATCAAAACGAAAGCATGGAAATGGTTTATACGCAGAACGAGAGATATCAGCACTGGTATTGATTTATCTAAATAATCGAATCGAGAGCCTGCTTTTAATGATCACAGTTTAATAAATTCACTCTACCATTTCAGGATCTAACTAACTTAAACATCCAAATAGGTGATGTTGAATATGTAATTAAAGTAGGAAAATAATAATTACGTTATAATTATTAGGAAAATAATTGATATTATGTTATTATTATTTATTTTTTATTCGCGACCCAACACAGCATTGCACGACAGCATAAAAGCCTGCGACTCACAGGAATAACAAAACCGTCTACATTCATAATCAAATCCGTAGTCTTGAAGATTAGCGATTACTTTCAGACTGCCTTTTAAAGGTTCCATACCCGAATGGCAAAAACGGAAACCTTATAGTGTCGTTAAGTCAGTCTGTCTGTCTGTACGTCCGTATGTCACAGACACTTTATTCTGACACTAATAGCATTAAACAAATAAAACTTGGTAGAAAGGTGTATCCTGTTAACCGCTTATTGATTCCCATATAAAAAATAATAATAATGACATTTGAAGAGGGCTCCTATACATAGAAGTAAAACAAACAAAAATTTTTTTGCTCAAACCTATGCATGTGGGATGTCTGTAGATAGGTATCTTAAAATGACATGGAGGTCATCCAAACATTTTTTCTAAAAGTCTAACATTTGGGAGACGCAACCAAAGTGGTAAAATGGGCGTCCGGAGGATTCTCTAACTTTTGAACGTAGCGAGTAATAATTTAGAAAAAAATGCATGGTGTAGAGCTTTATAAAAAAGGTTTAACTAGTAGTTTTTTTTTGTACGATGTAGTTGTTTTAACACATTTTCAACAACCGCAAATATAAATTTGTCTCTTATACAAATACTTTGAAAAACAAAGTTTTTTTTTGCTGTTAACAAAATATTGTGGTATTATGGCTTTAGAAGTAAGTGGAGCCCTCATTTAGTTAAAGTGGGCACAGAACCCTCAGAACCCTCAGTGCGCGAGTCCGACTAGCATTTGGCCGGTTTTTGTATGCAGACTGTAGAAGTGCAGAATATTTTTGTCAACCCTGCGTTAGCGGACCTGCGCATGAGTGTGCGTTTCCTCGGATTATGCGCTATTGGTCCGAGGTGATTGAACCCGCAGATTTTCTCTCACATCATACTAGCGAATAGCTAATAACAACATTAGCTATTCGCTACAATTCATTTCTTTGTCACTAGTATTGTATTACAGTCGATAAGTCATCGATGATATAGAATTATTCGCTACTTCGCTTTTAGAATACATAAACAATTTAAAAAACCGCCTTTCAAAAACTGATTAAAAAGCTCAAAATAACGCAGTTTTTTAGATGCTATTTAATTTTTAAACATTATTTATTTATTTCATGATTTTTAGTTACTACCCCATATATCTCAAAAACTACTAGACCAATTTTGATCAAACTTACACTGTACCCTAAGCTGAAATATACCTGATTGAAATAAAAATCATCTCGCTCAATCCGTGGATAAACCTACAAATATACAAACATAAATACACTTAGGAAATCTGAAGATATCACATACATACCGGTTAAAGTCGATCAAACGTAGATTACTGTTAAATGCCAATAGTTCTGCATCCTATTTTTTGGGTGGTACAACTTGATTTATTTTATTTTCCGATATGTAACCTCTACTTCATTGACTATAATAATAATTATATCATTTAACAGTATTATTATAATAACAATTTGTATTCTTGTCTGTCTGCCTGTCCATCTGTATGTCACAGCCATTTTATTCTGCAACTGTAAGCATCACACTGTTGACAATCGGTAGGAATGTGTATCCTGTTAACCGCTTTACGATCCTTATACAAAAAAAAATGTCATTTAAGGGGGGGGCTCCCATACATGAAACTAAAATCAAAAACATTTTTTTTAGTCAAACCAAAACGTGTGGGTTGTCTATGGATAGGTCTTTTAAAATGACATAGTCCTAAAACCATTTTCTTTCAAATTCTAACGTTTCATGGCTAGACGCTTCCAAAGTGGTAAAATGGGCGCCCCCCCATCTAACTTCTAAACTAAGCGAGTATAAATTTTGGAAAAAATATATAATGTAGATCTTAACAAATACTTTCAACGAAAATTGATTTGAACGGGATCGAACTAGTAGTTTTTGAGATATAGCACCTTTTCAACAACCGCAAACATAACTTTGTACTTCATACAAACACTATAAAGAAAAAAGTTATATTTGCAGTCAACAAAATATTGTGGTATTTTCTAAGTGGAAGTAAGTGGATTCCCTAATTCAGTTAAAGTTGGCACGGAACCCTCAGTGCGCGAGTCCGACTCGCACTTAGCCGGTTTTTTGCTATTAGGTATAAATTCTGTCACAACAACACAAGCAACAGCTTTATTAGTTGGCTCACCATATATCGATCAAGATCACATATTAATCAATCGCCCTGCGCTCTCTATAATCTGGGATATCGATATCCTCATACGTCTGTTAGATCACATCTCGATTCCTAAGCTATCGACAGTGTCGCAACAATATTGGTTACGTTCGATGAAAGAAATCGATCGGCTGCCGCAATCATTTCGCACTTTATTACGGTGTCATTACTTGCATCATTTTTGTTCACGAACGTTATAGAATTGGTCTCATTAATTCTGATGAGCTTATCACAGGTATTGTTTATGTTTTGTTGAGATATTAGGTAATTTACATATGAAATGATTTCACTGTGTCATTAAACCATTAAACTTAAGCAGTTTCTGGGCATGCGTGGTTAAAGTTGCCAAATCTACTAATCTGAGTTGATATCTGAGCTCCACGGCTAGGCATTAATCAATTAAATTTTAGTACCACAACCTGTGTATTTTGGGCGTTGTTATCTGGCAGTTATTTTTGCAGAATCAGATTCTTATAGATATCCTCGATAGCAAACCAATTCACTTTGAGTGTAAAATTAATTATTTAGTTTCATATCTTAAAATTAGCAATAAACTGCATAGATTTTGATAAGCTTTGCTTTAATTAGCAAGTTATCAATTGCATTAACAACAGGCCTAACTATTATGGATTATTTATATTTTAACCGACTTAAAAAAAGAGGTTCTCAATTCGACCTGTATGCTTGTTTTATGCATGTTTGTCCGCGAATATCTCGCGTTCGGCTGGTCTGTATTTGATGCGGTCTTCACTAAAGTATTTGCTACACTGAGGAGAAGGTTTAAGTTACTATTTCAGTTCAATCCTTGTCCTTCAAGTAACTTACACAAGAACTAAAAACGCCGATTTTTTTTTCATAGAACCGCTTTCAAAAATAAACCTTATGTCAACCTTCGGACAGCAGCTGTGTACGTACGCACATCATGCACCGACTTCACATGAGTTTGTTTCTCCTGTTAGCGTTATTTAATTCCTTTTAATTTTTGTTTTTGAAGGCAGTTCAATAAATGAAACAAATATTATAACTAAATTTGTCCAAAACATACACTTGGTCGCAAGACCATAAAAGCCTATCAGAGTGTGACGTCCAGTATAAACAACTCTCCTAGTAATTTGCGGATTATTAAGAAGTGACGTCATACTAGGACGCCATGAGAGTTCAAGAGTTTTTTCTTAAAAAGATCCAAACTATTTAATACTCGGTAGGTATTAGTTAATTGGTACCGTAATTTATATACTTACTCAACTTTTTTTTTGTTAATTTATGTACTTTATAACAACTTGTTTCACTAGCAGTTGTTTAGGCGCTTTCGAGAACATTCAAATCTGATTTGGATTAGTTTGCTTTTGATCTGAGAAATGTCCTACGAATCGTAAGAATGAACGCTCAAGCAATTATCTAGTTCGGAAGTAATATAGGTTTGTTTGCAAGAAAATCTCTCCAAATCTCCAACTACCCCTTCAACCAACTCGTTAACAAAACTGTCTAAAACTCGCTCATCTCTTTCTAGATCGTAGAGCGAGGTGTGGACCCCAACGCGAGAGATGGAGACGGCGCTACGCCCCTCCACTTCGCTGCATCACGCGGGCATCTCTCGACGGTGCGCTGGCTGTTAAGGCATGGTGCGCGGCTGCACCTTGACCGGCATGGGAAGAGCCCTATCAATGACGCTGCTGAGAACCATCATCTTGAAGTAAGTTTTTATAGCATAAACAAAAGCCAGCTAATGAGTCCGATCACCAGCTTTAATCCAGCCAGGAGTCTTTCACAATATCTACGCAAACACAATGCAAATGGATCCACCCAACGGTGTGACAAAAACGGTGTCATCTACAGTCACAATCAATGAAGGTTATAAAACCTTCAAACATAAGTTGTGGACACCCTGAAGTAAGTAGGTTTGGTCTCATCTCTTCTTTCCTAGCCAATATGAAATATCCAAGTTGAATTTATTCTGTAAAGAATAACTGCTTGGGCCATCTGTTTCATAAACAGGCGGCTAGATGGCGCTAATCGTCACGCATTTGACGTTTTCATAAGAAACCACAAATGTCGCAGAGTCGGACTGACAGCACGGTAGCTCAATTGGTAAGAGCGTTTGGCCCGGTCTGCCAAAAGGTTGCTGGTTCAAGTCCCGCCCGTGCGCAAATTTTTGGTTTCTTATTCCATCTTTATCAATATGTGTTGCTACAGAGCTTTAGCTTCCAGGTTAAAAGGAACAGCCAAATTAATTAAACTTTACAGTAAAGTTTTTTTTTTTTTCACTTTTCTGGGGGGGTTGATGGAGAGATGGTCTACAACAGCGGTGCTCAACCTTTTTGTTATAGGAGCCGCAAAGACAATTTAAGAGTAGTACTTCAGGCCGCAACATGTAATCGCGAAACCATTTTAAACTCATTATCTATACTAATATAAAAGTGAAGAATTTGTTTGTTTGAACGCGCTAATCTCTAGAACGATTTCAAAAATTATTTTTGTGTTGGATAGCTTTTTTATGGAGGAAAGTTTTAGGGTTTAAAACATCACACTGCGACGGGAGGGGACGGAGCTAACTCAAAACGCGCGGACGAAGTCGCGGGGGATCATTATATCACCTATAAAGACATATCCACAGAATAACTCAAGCGACAAAAAAGTACAACCCAATTGATTCCATAAGGCCAAACTATAGGAAACGCGAGTGCAGCGAGCGCGAAAGTTCACATTTTTCCTTTATGCTAAATTTTTTGCGAGTCTTGGGCGGACTCACTCCGCTGCGGGCTGCACAAAAACTCGGCGCCGCGGCGGGCTGCAGGTCGAGTATAGCTACTAGTTTGAGTAGGTCCAACAGCAAGTCATACTTCAGTTAGGCTGGCTATGTTGATTTAAGGTGGTTGTTACGAAATCAAGAAAAAGCATTAACACACGTGCGTTACTTTTCCGCTTCATTTTTTAAAAGGTGTTACAGTTGTGATCGGAGTTACATCATTTGCCGGACGTTGAGATATTTTCCAAATTGACAAACCGTTCAAATATTATTCGCATACTGTTACGGCAAGTATCACGAGAAATTGCGATTTATAACGCAACTCTGTTAGCTTTACATATGCACTTGTGTTGGATGAATCAACCATTTCTGCTTTGCCCAAAGTTGTGACTGGTAGGCATGCCATATAGCATTGGGTCCACCTTTTGTAAAAAATTAGGTGGTGCAATAAAGTATAACTTAATGAATGCATATATAATATTTACTTAAAAAAGGTCTTTAAGAAAGTAGGTAGCCTTAACAAATGAATTCTACTGAAAAAGAATCATCAGTAATGTAAATTAGTGGTGCAGGCTAATTAATTACAAACTAATGTGTTTGTCAACCTCGAACTTAACAACTTACATCTATTTGTTATTTATGTTTCCTGTAGACTGGAGAGGATCTGTCACTTCGCAGTTCCAACTCATAAAAGATAGCCTTAACTTAATTAATAGTACAATTTGCTAACCTTGCTCTATACAAAAAATAAATATACACAATTTCAAGAACACAACAAATACTTTCTGTACGAAATATATTAAAAGAGTAAAGGCCTGTTTCACCATTGAAAACACATTAACCAAGCCATAAAGAGGGAACGCCATTTCGTATGAAGTATTAGACATATAACGCTAACCAGATCTCATCAGGAAATCGTGAAACAAGCCGTAAGTCAACTGTAAACAGCATAGAAAAAATGAATAAGGTTAGAATGGCCTCGGTCAGTGCGGCAGCGTGCTAATATTGTAGGCATATGCCTGCATTGAGCTGTAGCTACTTCAGTCGCTTGACAAGAGCGTTGCATTATTTTATGTCAAAAATGCCGTCTTGTGCTATAATTTCTTGCAGAGAGTGAAGCCAGGTCATACAAAAATGAGAGAGGAAGTGTATCTTTTCACCGGAGAGGATTAATATGTAGTTATTTCGACATTATTTGCAACAAATCACTTTTAAATTATGATATTTCCAATGACAGCGGATTCGTCGCACCAAGTTTAAAAAAATATTCATTGATGGCAGTCCACGCACATTTCTAATAAATCTGCTATCTTAGTACGCAATGTATCGCGTCCAATTTGCTCGGTTCGCTTGCAAACGCATCAGTAGGGATGTAACTCTCAGCACAATAAAAATATCGATAATTGGTAATTTCCCTACTGATGTATTAAGAGATTAACAATAATTATTTGCAAAAATAAGTAACGTTTATTATTTTTTTGAAATATAATAAATAAATAAATACAATAAAGCTCAAGAGTTTGTATGTTGGAACGCGCTTATCTCAGGAAGTACTGGAGCTATTTGAAAAAAAAAACATTATTATTTATTAAATTCCTATTCGTGCAACTTAAATAACGTACTCATGCAATAAAAATATAACTCAACAAAAACGCTGTGCTTAATTCACAACTTTTGTAATTTCGCTGTTATTTATTTCAATTTTAATTTATCAGTTGATCTATTTACTTGTAAAATAGGATACGACAATTTAAAAAACGCACAGTTTAATGAATAAAATAAAATGTATTTAAGTGTTAGCAACATTTTATATAAAAAACTATGTCAGTAAATAGTGATTATAATTATTTTTGGTGTCTTTGGGAAGTTGAACCTGAGTCCAGTGTCGCATAATGACACTGAACGTGTCCAATCTCGCCGCGACCGCCCTCAGGAGGCTGTTGGAGCTGCCACTATAATATCGATATGTGTTCAATACTCTTTCACAAGTTGTATATTGGTTTACTGTCAACAATGTACCTCCTTCGGTAGTGATATCGAAGTTAAATAACATACAGCGCGGTCGTGTTTTAATGGGTGACCATTCCGACCATATAAGTGACTGCATAAAGCACGGAGATGCTCGGTAAACCACAAAGACAAATCAAAAAGCACATTAAGTTGGTTAGCTAGTATCGGTTGAGATTACAGCGTCGAAAAGCATTCTGAATTTATTTTATCATAGTGTACGAAATATTGTTTTCCTACAATTTTTAAAAAAAAAAAAAAAAACAAAGAAAATTGACGCAAATGAGCTCCCCCATCAACTCTTAAATGGAGCCGGTCATATTAGAACTCTGCATACAAATATAGAGGTCAAACTGATGAAATACTTTTGTAAGCTAGTTATTTAAAGTCAGTATATATAGGTATACACTTATTGTTAGTTTGCATATAATTCTGTAATTTTTCAAACCTCTACAACGCTCCTTTGGTGACGTGATTAAAATGCGAACAAAAACACTGCAAGGTTAACTTTTTCAAATTTTCAAAATTCAAATTCAAATATTTTATTTAATTTAGGACACAATATGCCACTTATGAACGTCAAATGTACAGTGAAAAATAAAATAAAAATAAATGTGCCGTGAAGGGGCCAAATCATGTCTCCTTATCTTTTGGGCCCTACCAGCGCTTCGAGACAGAACACAGACAATTAGGCAAGTGCTGAGAAGAAACTGTTGTATCATGCAGCTGTACAATTCTTAGACTTGGGTCATATTTATCATACTTGGCCCACTGTTGCATAAACAGACGGGTAGATGACGCTAAGCGTCACGCATAATGACGTATCCATAGGAGACCACTCTCGCAAGGTCGGACTGACAGCACGGTAACTCAATTGGTAGAGCGTTTGGCCCTGTTAGCCAGAAATTTTCTGGTTTGAGTCCCGCCCGTACACAAATTTTTGGTTTCTTATTTGATCTTTATGAATACTACTTTAATGCTTATGGATTTAGTTACTATATTTCAAGTAACGTTTGGCAACTCTATTTTTTCTTCTATTGTTTTAGCCGAAAAGCAATAGTAAAACCCTTTGTTGCGATCAAATGAGCTGTAAAATTATCAAAATTAACTCAAACGTAAATCCTACATGTTTTTTCATATTTAGAAACATCATTACATCGGTAATTGAATTTATCATCCGAAATAATCGACTTTTACCACATCACTAGTATTTTGACATAAAAGAACGAACGTGTCTAAATGATGATTGGTGGTTTCACCGCTAGCAGCTCTGTGATTGGTAGTTGGTTTCAAGTACTAATGACACCAATCACAGAGCTCCTAGCGGAAATTGTGATTGGTTTGTAGTATAGATGCGTTGATTCTTTGATTGGTACTTGAAACACTGCAGCAACAGCACGGTAACTCCCACCGGCGACAGAGGTTCCCATACAAACGATCGATGAAACCCATTCTAACCTTATTTATTTTTTCTATGGTAAACAGTTATCAATATATCAAGTTGTTTGCCTATCTGATGTGTAAGTGATGACAGCTTAATGAGTTGTACTAAAATTAATGAACGATTGTTCTTTTAATTTGTAATACATTAACGAGATGTAAGTGATAGCTTAATGCAAGCGTAGCCATAAACTTAATCATTCATAACTCGAGCTATTAAATAAAACACATACTAAAAGTATTCAACGGTTTGATGAGTAGAGTTGGTAATGTTCTCTTGACCCCGGAATTGAACCTCTCACTATCAAAACCATTGACCGCATCAAAGACTACACATTACCACCGCGCAACCAAGCCACATACGTTTCATAATACTGATAACTCATTGTCAGTTTAATTGCCAGGAAGTCGCGAAGAAGCGACCATAAACAAAGACCTTTGTAATTGAAACACCTTGCAATTACACGAATCACTTTCCACTTGTCTTTGGTCAGGGTAATCGTGGCTATAGACAATAGAGGTACACGTTTGGAAAGTAGAAGTTTTCTCTATTCACAGTCTGATGGGTGGGCAGAGTTATTTGAATGTAGATTAGGCTGGGTTAAGTAATTAAGTCTGAATTTCTGGGTCTTAAGTCCGACTTAATGACGGATGTGCGGAAACAAAAACTGGTCTAATTCGATCTGCTGATGGAGTCGTGAAGTCATTCAGTGTAAGGGGAACGATCACGTTATTTTGTTATCGAGAGAATGTAATAGGTATCTAACCGTAAATTTGCTCATCAAAATCTTATCAACTTTAATTAGGTACTTCAAAGTTTTCGTTACTATACATACCCATCCATTGTTATTATACACATTTAGCATAATCTCTAAGAGTATTTTTTTCAGCGACACAGGTATAATTAATCGTAATAGTTTTTTCCTTTCTTGAATTATTATTTTCTTATTACGTAATTTGTATGAAATCCAAAACGAACTACGAGGGTCAAACTGAAAGTTCTTAGAAAATCAAAAACTGATTACATTAGCCAGTTATTAGTTTTATTATATCTTTTCAAAATATTGTCCATTGACGTCAATACACCGCTGCATGCGATGGAACCACTGGGAAAAGCACTTTGCCCACTCGTCCTTAGGGGTCTCTTCAATGGCATCGCGATACGCAGCCACCGCTTCTTCAGCATTCATAAACCGCTTTCCTTTAATTTTTGGAAATAAATAAAAATCACAAGGCGCGAGGTCGGGGCTATACGGCGGGTGACCCAGTAATTCAACGTTTGATGTCGCCAAATAGTCGATCGTTCGCTTGGCGGTGTGCGACGAGGCGTTGTCGTGGTGAAGGAGGATCCTACTGCGAGGTCGTTTCTCTCGAACTTTTTCCAAGACAAGTGGCAAACAATTGGTAGTGTACCATTCTGTAGAAACTGTTTTCTGATCCTCTAACACAATTGTTGCGAAATGACCTATCCTTCCAAAGAACGAGGCCACCATTTTTTTTCCCGCACTTCGATCTCTCTTCACTTTAGTTGGCAACTCCTCGAAAGGAAACACCCACTGAGCAGATTGTCTTTTGGTTTCAGGATCATAACAGTAAATCCAGCTTTCGTCACCTGTTAGTAGGTCAAACACAGCGTTTGAGTCACCTCCGTTAAATCTTTCAATCATTTTACGGCACCAATCCACACGATGGAGTTTTTGAGCCTTAGTCAAATTATAAGGTATCCACCGGGCGCAAAGCTTCCTGACCGCTAAATGTTCGTGGAGGATTTTGTGCACTTGACTCATACCAATGCCTAAGCTTGTCCAAATCTGCTGATAGGTCACTCTTTTGTCAGTCTCTATCATACGCCGCACAACACAGATGTTATTTTCAGTCGTCGCCGTAGAAGGCCGTCCCTCACGTACATCATCAGTGAGATTAGTGCGACCACGTTTTAACTCATTAAGGGGCCGTCCATTAATCACGTGAGGCTCAAAAGGGGGGGGAGGGGGTACGGAAAACATCACGAAACATCACGAGGGGGGAGGGGGGTGGTCGCGTTAGACATCACGTGTATTAATTTAATTTATTTTTTGTCAAAAAGCGCTATTTCTAAACCGAAATTTTGAACGGCGCGAAAATTTGAACGATTTGTTGTCAGTGCAATAACAACTGCCAGTGAAGAAGAAGCTTTACCAGTTGTAACCTTAAATGAAAGTCTTGCAACTCCGTGGGACGAAGACAACACTAATTAATTATTCATTAATTTTATTGCAAATACATTTTTTTATTTTTTTATTATTACAACAAAATCCACAGCTCTCAAAATTACAGTTTTACATGATTCTTAATACTAAATATACAGCCAACATTGGATTTACATTTTATAAACAAATAACATATAAGTGAGTGTGACTGATGTCGTCAACCTTATAAATATAACCATATAAATGTTTTTCGAATCACCATTTTTTAAATATTTTTTCCAGTCAAAAATAGCCTTTACATAGACTTCCAAAAAAATACACGTGATCCAGGGGGGAGGGGGGGTTTGTGGTCCATAACCTCACCAAATATCACCAGGGGGGAGGGGGGGTTCAAAAAATGAGAAAAACGACCTCACGTGATTAATGGACGGCCCCTAAACCAGTTGTTAACAGTCGCACGAGATGGGGCTTCATCGTGAAAGGCCAATCGTAGTCTATCATAACTTTCTTGTTGACTAAATGACATCGAAAGTCATAAAAAATCATTGCACGAAAATTTTCTCGTGTTAAATTCATGTTGACGTGACACAGACAATTTTCAATTTGCCGCCAAATCGTAAAACAAATGACAAATGAATGAAATATATACTCAGTAATATTGGCAAAGAGTTCTATTTTCAAATTTTAGTTTTTTTTTAATTATATTGTTTATAAGTGGCCAGTTCTAAGAACTTTCAGTTTGACCCTCGTATCTAAATTAGTATCATTTTTATCAATGTTTTGTTCACCTTTAATAGGAATATATATTAGATGCAACTTATTATTTTACTTTTTTATTGTCGATGCTTATATGTAACCTGTTGATGTACTAAAATATATACAAATCACAATAAATATATTATCTACCCACAACAAATTAAGGTTTCAATGAAAATGAATAACAGTTAGGTAATTTCAACATTTGCATGACACGCCAACGACCGTATGCATGACCACATGACCTAGCTAAAGGTCACAGTAAACCTAATGAACCAGAACACATCCAAATTTCACACTGTCTGAAAAAGCCAGATTAGAATAGCAAATTAGTTCCGCAAGTGACATCTATTGGTGATCCCTTATTTTCTTTTAAAACTTTATGGTAACACTAAAAACTAATTGAAAGTAGAACCCGTCAATAATAATTGTAATGTAAGATGTCTTATAAGTTCATAGGATTGTGTTGTATGCTGCTACATTACTGTCTTCTGGATGCCATAGTTTACTGGCATTCATAGAATATTTTTCAACAACAATTAATGTTAAGTTGATCTTTGCCTGATTTTTCAAACGTCAGATTAGGAATATTTGTCGAATTAAATACAATACGCCTCATTTGAAATCTTTACCTATTTGTTAGCAATTATTTATGAAAATGACATTTAAAAATTAGTCGATTTATACTAATTCAGTCGGATAAGTCTTATTTGACGTTGGTAAAATCGACCCTTAGGCAGCGAAGATTTGTAATGATCGTCATTGTATAATAAGTCATTTTTCCTCGCGACAACCAGAGAACGACTTCAGATGTTACAATTTTGGTCCTTTCATTCCAATTAGCTTTGATAATGTGTTGATAATTTGTTTAAAGAAGTAATATACTTATATTTTTTATTTGTCAACAGTGCCTGAACGTGCTGGTGGCGGCCGGCGCCGGCGCAGACAACAAGCAGTTATCCGCCTACAAGGCCGTCCACTCTTGCGCATGTACTCCTGGTGATGCCAGAGTGAGTATTCAGTTTATGCATCCCATATCTCAGTGGCTTCCATAAAATTCACGATTAAAAATTCTAAATTTATTCATTTTGTACATAGGCTTAACTCGCACTTATGCACGTCCCAAAATTGACCCCACTACAGATTCAAGCAATCAAAGAGGTCAATCTTGATTCAAAATTTATCAAAGATAAATGTTAACTTCACACTTAAAGAGGCTCTTTCAAATTTTAAAATCTGAGGGTCTGTATACGTCACAGACTTTTTGCAGAGATACGCGATTCAGTCTCGATGCAGCACCAACAGAGATGTGTTTACATATCTGTGTATAAGCCACTGATTTTTCAAAAAGCCTATCCTTTAGACGCATTCAATGTGTACCGTTGAACGCTAAATGTTAAACCTTATTATGTCACTAAGAACTACTTCTATTTGATTCCAGTGCGCCCTCCCTAATTGCGTCAATGCCAATAGCCCTCGATCACCCTTCTACCTCCACGCGCCTGAGCGCGAGCGTCGTCCCTCCGTGGCGGAGCGCCGAGGGTCCCTTCCATCTACCGTGGGCTCCATCAGCTCGGCTAGGTCCGGGCCAGCAGACGGATTGTATGTCAACCCTATGCAGAGAGCCACGTCGACCAGCGCCACGCATCACAGCTCAGAAGGGGAGGAGAGTTCAGGTCAGTCTTCTTACCTTTACTCCATTCAAGTAGTAGACTACGACAAATCACATTAGTGTATTTGGTTAGATCGCTCTCTGGGCTATAAAGCAAAATTTACACAGGGATCTTTGATCACCAATAAGTCATGATCTTTACCAACCCATGAAGGAACACATAGATGGGTTTACATATGACCACCCCCAGGTTTTTTTTATTCGTCTTCGTTCCACGAGTAGGAATGAAGGACAGCAACATGAAAAATGTTTGATTCTATAATTTTCCTTCTTTCGAGTGACTTAGCAGTATATGGTAATAGAGTGCTGCGAGTGGTTCTGATGTCCAAACACCCGCATTCGGGTCTTCAATATCTACGTCAAAAACAGTCCTCACTTTTTTCCACTACCTACACGGTTCGAAACGCGAGCCCGTGGCGGAGCGACATGGGTCCCATCTATCTACCGTGGGCTCCATCAGCTCAACTCGGATCACGCATCACGCAGAGGGGGAGGAGAGTTCAGGTCAGTCTTTAGAAGGATAAAGTGCACTGAAGATAAATACCATAATGATCACTTGGCTTGGATCATCATTTATACTACAAAGCCAGATACTCGAGCCCTTGATTAAACCAGAACATAGATGGGTCTTTGGTTACTTAAACCAAGGTCGAATCATTTGTCACCTGCGTCACATCCTCTTGGATCTTTTGCGTCGCGTCGTCTAGTAAATGCAAGTTTTGGAGCAAGAGACGTTGCCGAGTAGTAAACGAGGGCATACGTTTACATTTCATGACGTTACTTTACATCGTGCTAGATAACAGAGCTGAAAGTAGAAGTTGCGTTTGGTGTATTGGTTAGAGCTCCTGATTATTACGCCGGACGTCGCGGGTTAGAATCTCGCAAAGGGCAAACGTTAGTGTGATGAGCACGAACATTTGTACTCGAGTCATGAATAATTGATATGTGTATAAGTATTTATGAGAGACGCCCCCGTCATAATCGTTGTATGGTATTCTTATCAGAAGGAAGAAAACTCCTTACTTCGAAACCATGAAAATTGGTGTGTTGTCTGGCGCATATTTATATCTATATTAATGGGAGCTTTTGGCTCAGACGTTTGAAAATAGTTTTCTCTCCACCATCGGATGCTTAAAATCTGGGCTGGCACCTTAACTCCTGGGTGGGATATGTAAGAGCTTCTTGTAGACAAGAGAATGCATTTGGGCGCGACCGCCGCTCCTCCGTGTTGCAAAGCCGAGGGTCCATGCCCTCCGTAGGGCCGAGCAAATCTCAGCCAGATCCGGATTGTATGTTAACCGCGCCAAGCATCACAGATCTTTGGGGAGGAGAGAACAGGTTAGTCTTACAAATTACTTTCAATTCAAGCAAGATAATGACGATCACATGTGTCTTAGTTTGGATCGCTCTCTGAATAACAGATACAGTTATTTGAACCCTTGATTCAAACACGTAGAATATTTAGTAATCCCCGTAGCAACAACCTCTTCTTTTCCACACTGTCCAGGTTTACTTTCGTGCATGTGCCGGATTGGTAGGCGTTAAAAAAATATTGGACACAATTAAATAATTGATATTGGACACCAACCTCATACATTGCTCTGATCCCAAAGTAAATAGCCATGCACTTGTGGTATGGAAATCAAAAACAAGGGCCCACCCACTTCCACCACACTCAGACCTGAGACAATATAGAAATTTATGATTTCTACGAGTACATTGACTCGACCGGTAATAGGAATGCTGCTTCAGTTCGATAAATTAATCTAAAAGAACCGGCTAAGTGCGAGTCGGAGTCGCGTACTGAGGTTTCCATGCCAATTTAAACTGAATTAGGGAATCCACTTACTTCCACTTAGCTAAATACAATATTTTGTTGACAGTAAATATAACTTTGGTTTTCATAGTGTTTGTATGAAGAATAAAGTTACGTTTTCGGTCGTTGAAAATATGCTATATCTTAAAAACTGCTAGTTCGATCCTGTCCAAACTAGTGATATTGAAACCATTTTCGTTGAAAGTATTTGTTAATATCTACATTATATTTTTTATTCTCAATTTACCCTCGCTTAGTTTAGAAATTAGGTCATTTGGGGGGGGGGGAGCCCATTTTACCACTTTGAAAGCCTTAATTTCAACAGTCTGATGTTTATAGTTTTTGAATAAAGTGGCTGTGACATACAGACGGACAGACAGACTTGACGAAACTATTAGGGTTCCGTTATTGCAATTCGGCTACGGAACCCTAAAAAACGCATAACATAGCCTTCAGTATGACAAAAAACGAACCGTGTGCAGTTTTTTTTTTATCTTCACTTTGCTTGCAATCTGTCTGTCTAGTGGCCATTTAGCAATGGGTTTATTAGTATTTAAGATCTTGTACGGTAAGTATCCACTGACACTCCCGCCTTCCCAAAAAGAAATATCTACTCCAATAGATCTTGTGGTATTTTCCTCCGCAGACGACGAGGCATAGTCGGCTCGTCCATTAAGTGCTGGGCAAGTGTGTTGGGATGATTGGATATTCTGGTCCTGCATGCCTGTGTGCTATCCGCAATCTCTTGCTTTACAGTTTTAATTTTTAGGTCGTGATGCAGTCTGTCAATGGTAACGAACCATGGTGCCTTGGTTATCATACGCAGCATTTTTGATTGAAATCTCTGGAAGATCTCTATGTTTGAGTTGGCAGCTGTGCCCCATAGTTGTACACCGTAGGTCCACATAGGTTTTATAGTGCATTTGTAAAGCAAAAGTTTATTTTCTAAGGACAGTTGTGACTCTCTTCTAAACATCCAGTACATATTACGGACCCTTTGGCCCATTGCTAACCTCTTGGTGAATATATGTTTTCTCCAAGTAAGTCGTTTGTCTATATACATTCCCAAGTATTTCGCCTCATCAGCTTGAGGGACTTCGACTTGATTTAGAGACTGGTGGGCATGTGCCCCTTCGATTAGTAAAAGTGACTTGCACTGATTTTGTTTCATTCGCATTGATACGCCAGTCTCTGAGCCAGTCTGCGATTTTATTCAAGCTATTTTGCAACTTTTGGGATGCCACATCCGGCGATTTATCCAATGAGAGGATGGCAGTATCATCATCGAAAGTCCCAGTGACAATTCCCTCTGTGGTTGGTAAGTCTGCAGTATATAGGAGATACAGCGTAGGCCCCATTAGACTTCCTTGAGGAACCCCAGCATCTATAGAATGTAGTGGCGTTATCTCTTCACCTTGTTTTACAAAGAAATATATGTTTTCTAGGTATGATCTAATAAATTTATAATAATTTATTGGGAGAGTTCTCCTTATCTTAAACAAAAGTCCATCGTGCCAAACTCTGTCAAATACTTGTGAAATATCCAGAAAGGCAGCAGTACAATATTTTTTGCTCTCAAAAGCTGTACTTATATTGTCCACTAGTCTGTGAATCTGTTCAATGGTGCTATGCTTTTTGCGGAAGCCAAACTGGTGTTCAGGAATCAGGTCCCTTTCATTTATTATTGGATTTAGTCTGTTAAGAAACAGGATCTCCATAACTTTGGAAGCAATTGGTAATAGGCTTATAGGTCTGTAGGACTTTACATCCTCCGATTTTTTCCCAGGTTTACTGACCATAATAATTTGTGCCACTTTCCATTGTACAGGTATTGTTTCTCTATTTAAGATTGAGTTATATAAAAAAGTCAGGAACAGTCTGCCTTCTTTCGGCAATTCTCTCAGAGTCTTTGCGGTGATTAAGTCGTAGCCAGGCGCCTTATTAAGTTTTAACTTGTTTATTGCATTTACTACCTCATTTTTAGAGAAGTTTTTTATTGGAAGGTCTATCTGATGCATTTGTTTCAGTAGGTCCGATACCTTTTCAGTCATGGTAGATCCATGGTCTTGATTTGGTATAAAAACGGTTTTTAGGTGCTCAGCAAAAGTTTGCGCTTTTTCAGAATCGTTTACAGCCCAGCTCTCATTCACTTTACGTATAGGAGGCTGTGACGCTGTCGGTCGCTTAAGGTGTTTGGTCGCCTTCCATAGGGAGTAATCTGATGCGGCAGTAGAATCCAGGTCCTGTAGATACAGTTGAACTCTCCGATTTCTATTTTCTTTAAGAAGTTGTTTAAGCCTTCTTGTTATTGAGTAAAGAATGGTCTTATCCGCTGGGTATCTTGTTTGTTGCCATCGTTTGCGTGTTTTTCTTTTCAAACCCAGCAACTCCCTGATCTCAGTAGGGTATTTATATGCGTCTAGTGGTGATTTAGGAGTTTCAGGTGTTGCGTCTCATGCCGCTTGCTGCACAGTGCTGTTGAAATGTCCCACAGCTGCCTCTATATCTTCTGCTGTCTTAAGGGGGATTTTCGTGTCTAGTGTAGCTGTTACTGTATCTCGGAACAATTTCCAGTTTGTTTTATGAGTAAATAATCGGCAAGGCTTTGTGGTTAGTGCAATATTATTGTCCAGCAGTACTTCGATGGGCGAGTGATCAGACGAAAGATCTGTTATTGATTTACAAGTTAAATATTTGTCTGCTATTCCTTTAACTACACAGAAATCAATTAGATCAGGTATCTTTCCGGCATCAGTTGGCCAATATTTTGGTTCACCAGATGAGATAACAGATAATTTTAAGTTCTCGATCGATCCCAGAAGCTGTCGGCCTTTGGTTGTTATTTTACGTGATCCCCAATAGGTATGTTTAGCATTGTAGTCGCCACCAGCAATGAATCTTGGTCCAAGGGATTTAAAAAATATATTATAATCTTCTTCTTTGAGTTTGTGTTTTGGGGGACTATATAAAGCTGAGATTGTTAATTGTTTTTTTTTTTCATGCTACATATATTTATACAGAAACTTACTAAAATAATTAAGCCGCTCCGAAAATAATATTATGACTTTTGTAGTTTTGACTGAAAGCCTGTAGGAAAATGATCTCCACACATTTTGTGTCATAACATAATCGAAAACGCCAAATTATCTTAAGCGGCTTATTATTATTTTATTATTTGTAAATATGATCAGAATAAGGATATAAGTGATTAAACTTTAAGTGAGTCGTAAATTATTTGCCTTTCATTCGTATAGTTTTATGTTAATGAACAGAAATAGGATAACTTATGTTTTAAACTTTAATACAATTGGAGTGAGTGAAAATGTGCAATAACATGGCGTTCGCGAGAGAAAGCTATTTCTGCATAAATACGTATTGAATAAGCCTTCCTAAGACAATGTTTTGATTGAGGACTATGAATCCTACGCCAATACGTCTCGCGAACTTGAGGAATAGAATGATCTAGCGGAAACATATTGGAACAGCATTCCTGCGTGTTTATCGTTACAAAAGGTAATATAATGCTAATTTTGGTCGTCACTGCCGTCGGGGGACGTAGTGAAGTAGCATTCCTATATAGGCGACCGGGAATCGAACCCGGAACCTCGGAGCGGCGACGCTTTAAAAACCAGCAGCAGCAGATGCTTAGCCACTACACCACGGAGATTGTATAAATTTTAGACTACAAAAAGCAATATCGGGAAGTATAGCCTCGTAACATAGTTATAGCTAGCTCAAAAATTGGAAATTATAATGATTTAGGTATCTATCTTTCTACTAAAGAGAGCGAATTGTTAGCGTTATTGCATAATATACCTAGTAACTGCCTAAATACATAATACACCGATCAACTGAAGCGTAAAATAGTAATATAAAACGAAATTATAAAACTTTTTTTACTTTTTATTATAATAAACTTATCAATCAGTAATTTTCCACAATGTCTAATATCTGAGACAAATTCTTGTAATATTTATCTGTACCGTACGAATTGTTAATAAGGTGTAAAATGAAACAAATATTCGCGGTAAAAATCACGTAAACTCGAAAGCGTCTAATTGGATCGTAAATTAAATCGAGCGCAATGCACATTCCTGGGCATTATTGGATGGGTATAAGGCGGTCTGCATACAAAATGTTATCACACCACTACTTGGGAAGGAAAACTTTTGATAAAAAGGTCCTAAAAATCTTAAACAAACTTATAGTGCCCTGATGGATGCTGCTTAATATGGCCTAAGATAGCGCCGACTCCAAAAATTAATTGTTTTCTTTTAAAGAGTCATGATAAGTTTATTAATTTGGTCTATGCTGCCTTAGTTGCCAGCAAAGCGCTGGGCGTATCACGCATCACGCTACTCTTAGTGACGCCATCAGAAGAGTGAACATTAATGTCCCTTTCACGTTAGAATCACGTGATTATGGTACGAGACTCAATGGCCTCACGCTCAGTGCCCAGGAACTTACTTGTGTCGATACTTTGGCTCCTTCCCATCTCAGAGAATCAGCCCTTAAAGCTGGAGCAGCAGCGGAGTTGGCTGAAAACGCCAAGCGACGCAAGTACGTGTTTGCGCCGTTTGGCGTTGAAACATTTGGGCCGTGGGGATCTACTGCTAAAAGGCTGTTAGGAAAAATTTATACAAAACTAAACTATGTTCTGCTAGCTGGTTCCTAGTTCAAAGGATTCGCATAGCTATCCAACGCGGCAACGCAGCCAGCGTCATAGCCTTTTTTCCGCAATGAACTGGTTTTGTTTATAATACGTCAGTTTTAACTTAACTTTTCCTGTTGCATGTCTTAGTTTTTTTTTTCTTGTATGATATTAGTTAAAGTACATTTCTACAATAAGGAAAAAAGAAAGCCAAAAGCTTTCGGACTCACCTATTTTCGATTTATAACCACATTTCATCCGCTTTGGCCATCCTAGTAGTTTTTAGATGTTCTAACCCATCCGAACTCAATTTGCTTATGTTTTGTTTTCATTCATGAAATTTACAAACCGATCATGCGTATCGGACAAAGATGGGGGTGTGAACACGCTCTAACGCCGCAAAAAAATTGGCGTCTGTGGTCACCCTTAAGTCTTTGAATGAAAAACTGTCTGTAAGCGGTTGAGCAGAATTCGTTACCAAATAGTATTATGCGTGGAATCACACTGTAAACGCTAAACTGTAAGCTGTAACGAGCTAAATTGTAGTTCACTTACTGATGATTAAAATTATACATATCCCTCTGTGGATTTTATTAGTGACCGATCAATTTGAGTGTTCAATAGGCTAGTTGAAATTCAAAAAACTAGATAATACTTTACATTTGTAAATATGAATATCATTAACTTGATATTATTAAAAATATTCAACATTTACATGATTTAAATATGATTAATAAAATCAATTTGAACGTGCCTCAAAAATTTGTATTACAAATACAGCATCGGTCTATAGAGGCGCGAATAATTGCGAGCGCGTCCAACATAAATAAGGCATGAAGTTTGGTATAGGGCTGGCAATTTCAGATATATCATTCGAATGAATACGGCTCTTTGTATATAATACGAAGCTTTGAAAAGTAATTTATGTCGATGGCTAGAGGTCGTTATTGCATTAGTAGGTAAAATGTCTCCTCAAAATGACTCAATTAATCTTAGTGTCCAGCGGGCGTAGTCTGATGCATCATTTTTGACATTTCGCGTCGACAATTTCAATTTTATGATTTTCTAATTCATCATATATCATTTTAACTTACGTAGTATATATCTTTAATAAATCTTAAAAAATATTTGTAGTTTTTTAAGCATCATTCAAAAAGTCTTCTCAATCAATAAATACACGAAAACACCAATTTTGTCTCAGCATTTTTCGAGCGCCACCTGGTGGTTTTACACGGAACTATGTCGAGACTTCCGACACAGGTCACGTGTTGAGTAGTCCATTTTTGTGGCGTATAAATAAAATTGTATCAATGTAATACAAATAACAATCAATGCACTTTGTAATATGTGTAATCAATAAGCAAAATTGGTTAGCTTCTGTGACTGTCACCTGTTTTGGTTTACATGAAAAGATTTTCGTAAAACGGAAACTAATTATTAATAAATTTCTGCATCAATTCGTTTTAATAGTATTTAAATCAAAACCTCTATCATGGTTTTCTTTCATTTTCCACGTTCGCTAACCCTACAACGAAATGATAATGGTAAGCGTTTACTTTAGCATTATCAAAAGACATGTTGTAACTTTTGTAAAATGTCATCATGGGAGGATTTTCCTCCAATTTTCCTCAACGTACCAACCCTACCACGGAACTCATCGATCAGGAAGCGCCTGCGCAGCTTAAGTAACGCTCCGGTCCACCAGTCTCTCACCAGCCGCTGCGCTGCGCGGTCGTGTGTTGAGCTTTCCTATGGAAAACTAACAATGAACGCGGTTAGCAAGCGGGATATGTGCGAGGAGTGGGTGGTGCGGAGTGATTTCGTGCGGTATAATGATTATGGTCTGTTGTTGGATTTTGTTATATGAGGAGTGGGGATTGAAATGTTTTTATCATTCGAGTTCTTAAGGGTTCAAAATAGGTTTTAAGTGTAGTAAAACCATTAAGACTTTAACTGTATCACGTCAAATTTGATTATCTACGAGTAGTTATGGTTAATGTAAATTTAAAAGTTAAAACTGAGTATAAGTGGGTAGTTATTGAATCATGACGAAAATGAGGACCATAACCATTTTTCGATATAAAAAATTAAAAAAAAAATGTAACCCGTAACATATATAAAAGAATTTAAGATATTATGAATTTAATGAGCTTTCTAAATCGATAAAGTTATTACTTGATACATAATGAATACTCGTATGTAGCATTATTTCAATTGATTGCTTGACGATCATAAAAATTTACCACTTAAGTAATTGTCGAAAGAACTTTATTGACACATAATATCCATTAGAAAAAAAAACAGTTGCTACATATTTCAAGTATACATTTACAGTAATAAATGGCATGAAATTGTTATAATTACTAGAAAAAATATTTCATCTGTCTAAAACTTACTCGTATTGAAACATTGACTTCATAAGTACGGGGTGTTTTCATACTAATAATGACGGTAGATAACTGTTGTGCTAAGTCGGTTAAAGTGAAGCCAATCATGTATGTTCACGCGTTATAAACACGATAAATGTTAAAGGAATCGAATTACTGTACATAGCGATTTCATCTGTAGTATTAAGTAGATACTTGTAGAGTATATTCAAGCTATCGGTATTGATAAGATCGTATTTCTACGGAGCTTATTTATAATCTTTAGCGAAAGTACAAATGGCTTAATGACAAGATATAGTATTATAACATGATGATGATAAATGATAATTAAAACATATAAACGCTTCAGCTTTAGTTTGAGAAAAAACGTTGAAGTTTTGGCACTAACCAAATGACAAAACAAAATACCAAACGAAAAAAAAAACAACCTCACTCAATCTCAATCTATTTCTGCTTACTTGAAGAGACTTTATAACTCTCTAGTCTCTACTCGACCAATGTCAGCTGAGATTTCAGTCGGCTGAATAAGTAAAAAACGACTATTTTTAAAATCGACGAATATTCCTACGTTAGAAAAACGGGCCTTTAGAGTCGGTTTGGAAATCGTCAGATAAGGTATATTCGTCGAATACAATACAAAACACCTAATGGGAAAAAACACCTATTTGTAAGCAATCATTTACGTAAATGTCATTTTAAAATCGGTCGTATTATACTTATCCGGTCGGATAAGTCCTATCTGACGTTAGTAAAATCGAGTCTTAACCTTATCGATAAATAATTGCTCATTTGTATTGCCTTTTCATTCTTACGTAGTAGTATCAGTATCTTACGTAGTAGTAGAACTATCAGTTACAAAGCGTAATTTATTTTTGAGGTCAATTTACTAAAATCTATCTGTATTGAACATTAAAGTTAAGTCGTTCTGAAATGCATTTGTAACAAAAATAGGATACATAATTGGATTAGTTGATTACTTAATTAGATTACGGAATGTTTGGTTACGTTTTAATAGGTGCGCGATTACTGATTATGCTGTAACGTATCAAAGAGCATGAAGATGTTTGCGGCATACTTAAAAACAACTGCAGTAGCATTTCCGATAGTCATTGCTTGTTTTGAATTCCTTTAAGTAGTAAGTTTTGTGTAGACGCGGTAATAAATATAATGAATTTATTTAGGCAGGCTATCGAAATAAATGGCTGACGCTCGAGTATTGATTATGAGCTTTCTTCTCTCTGAACGTAAATTATATATAAAATACTGTCAAAGAAATAAAAGTCAACGTACAAGCATGAGGATAGGATTTATGGTTCTTACTTAATCTATTCACTTTTACAGATTTTAGGAATTAAACTACATAGGCCCCAAATCACACAATCTGACATTATCACATCATGTGTAAAGTCGTTCAAGGATTCTTTCCAAGAGCTTTGCTCTGAGTTAAGGGTACTTAACTGTAGTTACGTTCTCCGTATTGAAACTTCAATAAACAAAAACTTTTTCTCCACAGCATGCTCAGCATCAGACGCGGACACCGGCAATGGTACTGGCTGGTTCCTCCACGGAAACAGCAACACCGGAGCCCCAGCAGCTTTGTACCAGCGTGTAAGAGACCTGTTCCATACACGCTCACCGGGACCCCGGGTCCCTGCTGAGGGCCAGGAGGCTCCTACTATGACTGGTGAGTGTTCTTCTTTATAAAAGCATCTAAACAGCAACAGGAATACTTGAGCCCCAGCAGCTTTGTGCCAGCGTGTGAGAGACTTGTTCCATACGCGTTTACTACGGCCCAGGGTCCCTGCTGATCGACAGGAGACTCCTACAATGACTGAACCAGTATCAGCAAGACTAAAGAGCCGCGGTCCTAAACCTGGTATCCGTTGTTCTATCGCCTATTGTGACTGGCACTGATTTATTTATTGAATAGGCAATACGTTTGCGTCTTATTAGTTTAAGAGGATATTTCAACGGATTCTTAATAATCCATGCACGATCGAGTTTCCAGTAAATTTATTTGCTTACAACAAGTTAAAAAAAAACAAACAAAGGTTTGCTTACTTTTTACTGTTTGGGACTTTCATTAAGCTACTGTCATGTGACTTGATTAATAAGAATGCAGTAAACCTGACAATGAGCTGATAACTTCAGTAGGTAATATGTAAATGAACCCACATAATTCAGTATGTAGTGACAATGACCGCACAACATTTGCAGATTAGCTATGGACAGTCACCTTCAGCCGTGATGTGACTCACTGAAAGTGCCATGAACTCTTTTGAATGACGCCGCACACACTGGTGGCTGTCCCAAAAAGCGGCATCACGCTGTAGAAGCCTATATTGCTATACCCTAACAGAATGTGCGTTTTCGTTTTTTTTTTAAGATTAAAACATCATTAGAAAATAAATAAACTTGAAACTTGAAGCCAGGAATACAGATACAGAGAATCCTCCCTCCTCCGAATCCATCAAACTGTCAAAATGGTACCGACACTTGGATTCATTAGATGGCGAAGCGTTATCAATTTCCAAGCTGAATTTATTCTGTAATGAATAACTACTTGTCCCACTGCTGTTGTAAAACAGTTAGGGTAGATAGCGCAGACGTCACGCGTAATGACGTATCCATAAGAGACCAGAATTTTCGCATGATCAGACCGTCAAATTCCGTAGCTCGATTGCAAGAGCTTTTGGCCCGGTTAGCCAGAAAGTAATTGGTTCGAGTTCCGCCCGTGCGCCATTTATTGGTTTCTTATTTCATCTTTATGAATATAAAATATGACTCAGTAAGTGTTAAAAACATTCTAAACCGTGCCTGCCTAATGCATGATCCATCCATCCAAAGGCAGAGTACCACTTTTCATTACATTACTTTGAGCCCTGTCTATGGTAAAAATATGAGAATTCTGTCAAATTTGCCTTCCTCTTACCAAAGTTCCGTCTTGTTCCAGTAAAAGCAGAGGTGCACGGTGCTGCAGAAACGACGACGGTGCCAGAGCAGTCAGACAGCGACAGTGGCGCCGAAGCCACGAGGCGTGATCATCATTACGAGGATATTTATATGCCCAGGGAAGAGCAGCAGAGGAGAAGGTACACTGGGATTGATCATAAATTTTCTGTTTGATATCTATATTGTTTGCTAGATAGATAAACGTAATACTTATTCATTGGAAAACACCTCTGAAATTCTAAAAAAAACGCCGTTGACTTTTCCTGGAGGAGGCATGCTTTGAAAGCAAGACTATTTTCAAAAACGTCAATTCAATAATACATATTTAGGGTTAACCTACCGGAATTGATCTAACCACCATATTCTACATTATGCAACTCAATATCTATAGCTTCCATGGCCACAATGAAAGCTCCTACAACAATAGAGACGCTATTTCGTCAAAAACTACTTATTCTTGTATTGTCTGAAGTCCAAAATTGAAAGCTCTGTATCGTCTATATTCTGTTGGACTAATTAAAAAAGAAAGTAAAGTCAGTCTGTAACATCCCATTGCTGGGCAAAGGCCTTACCTCAAGTATGAGACAGTATGAACCATACTCCACCACAAGGCCTCAGTTTGAATTTACAAGGAAAGTGACGAACCTTGCTGTCAGATTTGATAAAGTCACCCCTAAGGCCTCTAACTAGGCATAACGACTTATATCAATCGATATTAGCCGGGACCAGCTGCTTTACATGGCTCCCGAAGCACGGAGATGCTCGTGATAATCGTCACTTGTATGGTCGGAATGGTCACCCATCCAAACATGACCGCACCGTAGGTTGCATTAATACGGTATTTACGACCCAATCGCTGCCACCACTTCGCTACAAGCACCTCTGTTTAAAGTCCCAATTTAATTGTTGCAGGAGTAGTTCGAGGGACTCCGGCAGCCACAGCCGGCCGGGCAGCGCTGCGCTTGTGGTCGATTACACCGCCAAAGATAATAATGACACGTAAGTGATAAATAATGACACATAAGTGTTTTTATTATCAAAAAATACGTACAGTCATATTCAGAGTTAGAGTCACGTAGGTTTGAAGGTCTGGGCCAACTAGACTGTACCATACCATGACCGTGTTAGGAGCGTATCAGATACGTGAAGCAACACGATCCGATCTACTTAGCCCACTGAAGGAATCAACAGCGTTCTGTCTCACCGTTATATGGAGCGAGAGCGAGCTAGAGCGTATTTGCCGGTGCTGACACGGTCCGTGCATGACACGCGACCGTGTTGGTCGGTGACGGAACGGTCTAGTGGGAACAGAATATTTAATAAACATCTTAAAACCTTCCTAATAAATAAATGTTACTATAATATTTCAGAATTCTTTGACGACAAATTTATCGAGTAACAAAATACTTATCATAATATTTTAAGCTTGGACTTTCTATTTCAAATTTCAATAAACATAACCATGAATGAAATCATACTGAATAATATAATGTAATTAAATGGATTTTATTTAATATAATTATGTAACAAATAATCTTTTTCAATATTTAATTTAATCATGTAATAAATTGTAATTGCTAACACACCTATTTTAAAATTAATTCTATTTTGTTATTTTATAATAAGTAAATGGGCAATAGTTGCCGCTCATGTTTGCTGTGCCCTTGCAGGGCGTCACTTGTACATAATTTATACCATGTAACATCATACCCAACTTGTGACATGCAATAAATCTGAATCTGAATCTGAACAGTGTCATAGTTATCAAAACAAAAAAAAAAATGCCTGACATGTTTTTAGCGCGGTCATGGTACTCGTATGCTAAGTGTAGTATGCAGAAACCTTATAGGTCCGCCATGACGGGAATCGAAACTTATTTTAGTAAACATCACGAAAACCATCGAGTGCGCGCATGTTTGACTCGCGCACTGAGGGATCTGTACATACTTCCACCTAGACATATAATAAGGGCCCAATTTTATGATAGGAACATCTAATAGGTTCTTCTTAAACTAATCTATTGATCACTGTATTTGTTATTAGTTCAAACAAAGCGTACGAGGAAGTGACACCCGCTACGGAAGCTCAAACCAAGTCAACGATAGCCACCAAGCTGGCAGCACTCACACACAAGGCGCAGAACTTTGTAAGTACATACACATCATTACACACGCAAAAATAATAACTACGTTTAAAGAACTTCTATAAGTCTCTGTAATCTCAGTGTAAATTGATTAACACTTTTCTCAACTGTTGGAAATTTAAAATCTAAAGCATGTTTACGTTTTTTCATGGATTGTTTAAAAAAAAACACTATCATATAATGATCCTAGATCCTATACATAATATAGATTAGCTTACTGAGGCGTGTTGTACACCTACTTGGTGCAGTGGCTACTTAATTTTTCCTGGCAGCATTTAAGGTGTCGCTGAATTCATTGAGTAACCAAAGCTACAGACTAGGGTTTTAATGAGTTGGACGTCAGGTATTTTCATAAAATACAACGTTCGAGAAATCAATCGTAAAAGTGGTTTTAAGTAAATGATAGTGTTCGCGTAACCTCCAGAACCAAATATGTAGCCTAGACTTAGACAATCGTAAGCAGGCGGAACGCAGCGACTACATTCCCTAGCTTGCGAGCGTTTTCTAACTTGAGACCTTTATCGAATAAATCTCATTCGTTTTTATACATTCCAAACTAAGATTGTACATCTTAATTTTTTTTAAATTATGGTTTTGATTGGATAAAAATGGGCGAACCACTGGAAAAGAGCTTTTTGTCAAAAAGTGAATGTTTAGGATATTATATTTTCTGAAACATAATACCTATATATTTTATAAATCAAGGTGTACGAACATTGTTTTCAAAATATCTCAAATATGCTAAAAAACAGAACGTTAATAAGGTTGAAAAACTTTATCACTTTATGTACGGAAGCTCGCGCGCAAACTGTCCTCATAACTCTAGTTTTAACCGAAACAACATCAAATGTCCACTCACCAGCCTTTTTCTCCCCAGGCCAGCCGCATATCATCAGCGGCCGGCAGTCGCCGCGCGTCCGTCTCCGACGAAGCAGCAGTCGTCCAGACCTCTGCATCAGCATCATCAGGGGTATCCTCCGGAGGCAGCTCAGGAGACGAGGCCCCGCCCCCTCCGCCGCCGCCGCCCGCGCCCCCCGCCCCGCCGGCGCCCCCGCATAAGGTGCTGGAGGAACCGGCGTTGAGACCCTCGGAACTGAGGGGAAGGCTTGGTGAGTACTAGATATAAAGATGAGGACTGGAGGCTTTAGTTAGTTGTAATAGTATTGGATGTCGAGAATCTAAGTGGAGACATGGAGTAAATAAGATGGTATTAGGTTCTAAGGGAAGTCTGCAAAGGAATTTGTGTGACTGTTGCTTATGTTTTGAAATAAGCAAAAATTTGAAGTGAAGTTGTTAGCTCCTATGATATACAGAGTTTCAGGTTAAGTCGACCTAAATCAATTAAGACGTGGTAATTAACATTACTCCTGGCTGATTTGACTTAGGAACCCCAAAGTCAAACTAAACTGTTCTAACTTAAGTTATCGGTCTTTGAATTTATTTTATAAAAATCCCTGTTTTATAGCCTAGTTGATTTATTATTTTTAATACTGAAACTGCAAGTAAATATACCAACTGAGTTGTAATAGACGATCGAATATTAATAAAATAAATACATTTGTAAAACACAAATTCTTTGTAAGATATTTACAAAAACTCTATGACAATTATGCAGCAAATATGCGAGAAAATATCTATGGTCCTTCAGCTTTCTGATTAGGTATAACAAGCTAAGGTATTGTTGAAACTATTATTGTTTTATAGCCTCAACTTTAACTTGAGTCAAAAAATTAAAGAATGATAACTTGAGAAAGTGTAAGTTTGGGATATGGGATTTCATAGTCAAATCAGTCAGGTGTGATGTAAACTGCCGCTTCTTAAATAATTTAGGTTGACCTAAAATGTAACTCTGTAAAAAAAGACATGTATTTTCATACAGAAATAATCAGATTTATGTTGATAATTTATTAAAAAAATACTCGGAGATTCCAAATTTTCATTTCATTCTTTTTGACTATTAGTACTGTTACTAACATAGTATTTTTATTTCTCTATATACCCTGTGTCTTCTTGTTACAAATCAACTCAGTTAGTACTTATTTATGTAGCGGAAATATCAGCCAAAAAGGCGGCCGAATTGGAAAACACATTACGAGCAAGCAAAACGACAGAGGAAGCCCCTCCTCGCCCCCCTCCCCCTGAACTTGCCACACCATCTGAACCTCCAGAAATTCCGTCAGTTCCTCCTCCAATAGATATTCCTAAATCTCCGTCCACATTGACGTTGCTAGAAATCTATTTGCCTCCAGAAATTCCTTCACCCCCTGCACCACCTTCTTACCCCGCTCCTCCTCTACCCCCAGACTGCCCCCCACCTCCAATACCTCCTTCAATCCCTTCTCCACCTGCACTACCTCCTTTCTCTGCACCACCACTACCTCCATCATTTTCCGCCCCACCTCAACCCCCTTCGTTCCCTGCGATCCCGAAACCGCCATCATTCCCTGTCTCACTCCTCAAAATACCAGGGCTAAAGCTGTCCGAACTGAAAGAAAAACATGGTGAGTGTCACTGCTGACAGGCGTCATCAAGCTGTCTAAATGCTGCATCGTTCTCCATTCTTCTGCGTCTTTGCAAAAGCTGATTCCTTCTCTTCTTTTCACGCTTTTTCGCTGCTATCGGCAGCTTTTACTTTCACAAGTCAATAAAACCAAGCAGCTAAGCAAGCCCTCAACCGCATTAATCGATCAGATTGAAAGAAAATTAGGATGATAATTTAGGCAGATTAGGTTGAAAAGCAGCCAGCTTTAGCAAACTATTGTGACAATTCGCAATTCTGTAGCAGGTAAGTAAGTATAATAGATTTAGGATCTTCATGCAACTCGAGATTCATGTCTTGGAAATTATGTTGTCACTATTGTTTCAAGAGATGGTTAGTAACCTCGTAATTCAGAGGTTTGCGTTACCTTTTTTGCTAACATACTTTTTTCTTGCAAATGAAGTGCTTGGCAGAAAATTACGGTCTTTAACGCTTTTGCCAGCTACCTTTATTATGCTATGCTGGTGTACCAATTACGTTACGTTATGTGGAAAACCGTTCGACATAGAACTTGATAAATCTAAGAATCGATGCTTAGCATTTAAAAATGGAAACATCATTTGAAAATAATACATTACTTCACGAATCAGCTGTATAGCAAGACAGCCAAATAAAGCAATGGATGGATATTAATCACGTCTGTATTTTTTTTATTCTACCCATATTTGTACAGTTTTAAGTAGAATAATTTCTTTATGAATAATTCGCATTTATTTAGTAGTCTCCCTATCCGATTTCGACTACGGTGATTTTATTTTGTGCGTGCATGTGTGCGCAAACACAGGTGCACTCTATTCCTTTCAATCTCATAGCCCGATGGGACAGCAATCTGACAGGCAGGAACAACGGCTTTACGTGCTTTCCGAGGCACGGAGGCGAAACACCGTCAACTTCCTAACGCTATACTGAGAATTTCAGAACTGAAAAACCTAGGTACTGTGTTCGGCTCGACCCGGGGATCAAACCCATGACTTCTGGCGGAGCCGACGCTTTAAAAAACGTCATTTTGTTCTAACCGCTGCGCCACTGAGGCATTTTATTATAGAAAAAGGAAGAAAGGCTAAGGTTGTTAAAATGTTATGTAAATTGAAATGTGTACACAATTTTCTATTTACCAAGAAACACTTTAAATTGTGGGTTAACTGAAAAATTACAAAAGATAACTAAATAGGTATCTTAAGCGACTTTCACACAGGTTAACGACCCCGCAAGTTTTTCTCAAGAGTTCTAGATTCTAAAATTGCTGATTCACACAAACACTTCATCTGAAGAGTCATAATTTTATGTTTGCATTTTCTTAAACTTTCCTAAAATTTAATAGCTGAGAGAGATGTAACAATCGTAGTATCAAAATAAGCATTTTTATTTTATTTGCATATCCCGTAATATTGACCTAATTTGAATACATTTATAAAGTTAGGTACAGTTTTGCAATTTCTGTACATTTTAAGCGTAGATTTAATACTATGGAAATCATAACTAAAAACTGAAGTCTAGCACTAACTTTCGATTCGTTTCACAGCAATTTCTCGCGAAAGTTTTCCTCGCAGAAAGCTTACAACCATAAAAACCAATTAATTTAGCTATCTACTCCTATTCGACACAAAATTACTTGTATAAAAAGTCATCACAAAATTAAATAACTTTTTTCTGTATGCAGCTAAAATATGACGGCAAAGTGATGATTGTCACAAAAATATAGAACACAACTATTTTACTTACCAGTTATTATTGTAAAGACAACAAAATTATATGTTGTGAGTTGTATCATAGTCTCGAATGAGACTTGATTTTAAAACTTTCCTCTGGTCGAGTTACGAGAAATGCGATTGCTTTGAAACGTCAGACATTACATTTTATTAGGTATATGCGACAGCCTTATAAACTGCGTACTCTAATCATACTTTGAACAACTACATAACTTGGTGTTTCTGACATGAAGACTACAAAACTACTTTCATCTATAATATGAAAATGAATCGCAGAATGTGTTGGTAAGCGCATAACTCAACAACGCCTAGACCAATTTGGCAAATTCTTTTTTTAAAATGTTCGTTGAAGTTCAAGGATGGTCTTTGCGGCGAGCAATATTCGCATAATTACCTGAAAAACCATAAAAACAGCCGTTTTATTTTCCCCTTACAAATGTTTTCGAAATAAAACGTAGTCAATTTGAGCTCTATTGCTATTTTTAGGAACTACTGGACCGATTTGAAAACATATTTTTGTGTTGGATAGCTTATTATTGAAGAGAGCTTCAGGCTATAAAAAATCACGCTGCGACGGGAGGGGAAGCTCAAAAAACGCGGATGCAGTCGCGGGGGACCGCTAGTTAAACATAAAGCAGAACCAAAAACAATGTTAATGAAAATTCGATTGCAGATGGTATTAAAAAAATACTGCAGATAAGATTAAGAAGTATGAAGAGGTGAACCTCTATCTGGGTTATAAAACTTATAGACACTTTAACAGTCCAATTGTAGATGTGTTCAACAGTAGGTTCTCCACATTTAAAAGAGAAATTTCACAAATCTTGGGGGCCGAAGAATCCTCTGCCTCGCACTGTAGTAGTCTCAAGTAGAGAAATACATGTTCTCTGTCTGTACCTTTTATGTCACTTTACCTCAAATGTATCTGTTTGTTAAAAAAACATGCTGTATACACTAATTTTAGGTTGCCGTCTAGTCTATTACTGTTTTATCAATGTTAGCTACCTATGCATGTCTGACTGTAATTTGTAAGTGTACCTTTATTCAATAAATAAATAATGCATTTTTGCTTTGTTCGTAACAAATAAACGGTCATGAACATAATATGTACGCTTGAAACAATATTTCTCAATCACACTAACGGCGCTTGACGACGACTTTACAATGCGACAAGGATCTTCTGGCTGATAAATGACATTGACAGTCAATCAGGGTAGCCAATATAAGAAATCTCCATTAATTCAGGGAGTTACAAAAGCTGTGCAGAAAACTAATATATTTTCACCCAACTATGGCAAAGTCAAGAAGAAGGGTACTTATTTAAACTAGGATAAGTATGATGGTACAGTATATTATGTATGTTTCACCGATTTTAAACGCAAAACAATTGTAAAAAAACCATTGATTATTATAACTTCATATTAGGAGTTAAGCTTTACGGTGTTTAAAGAGAATCATTTTATTTTAAACAAAAAGAATATCGAAAATAAAACATCACGGAGACATTCTGAAAAATAGGGAATTTTCTTGTAAGATTGGGGAGATTTGGCTACATTAGATCTGAAAATGGCATTTTCGAAGATGACAGCGTTAGTTCTGATATTCGCCGTCGGTAAAAAGATCCATGTCGCCATGTAGTCATCAGCGCATTGACAACTAGACGCTGGCAGGTTGGCGGCATATTGCCGTCCTATTAAGTTTAAGAGGCTCTTAGACCGCTTACATACTGCGACTTTTAACATCGATGCTGTAGCGTGTTTTGAAAACGCGCTTCAGCATCGCGACTCACGCAATAAACAGATTTAATTTAACATCAATGCAGTCGCACGTTAGCATCGATGCAGAAGCGCGACTGCATCGCGTTAGTATCGTGACAGTCGCCAAAATTCAGTACATAATTTGACAATTTCCAGCTTCTGCATCGTGACTGTATCGATGCTAAATGTAGCGCAGTGTGTAAAGGTTGACATTTTGCGACTGCATCGATGCTAACGCGCGTTACCATCGCTGCCAAAAGTCGCAGTGTATAAAGGGTCTTAAAGTTCCTGAAAGTACAATACAATAACTAAGTCCTGAAAGTATGAAGAAGAATAAAGAGATATCGACCAAAACGGATCTTGCAAGTAGTCCAGGCGGAATATTTCCGAATAACAATACCAGACTTCGCCTATTTTGTTGTTAAATTATTTCATTATAAGCCAGCGTTTAGATTAAATATTTATGAGGCGTAAGTAAGCGGTAATTAAAGAGTTTGTTCACTTTCTACCAACTTAATGGGCTGTTAGTCGCGTTCTGATTAAAACAACACCAAAACAATAAAATGTATGTAAAGATTTGAATTCGCAACTTTTTTTACTTTCCATTTCTCGGTAGAGCACGTTGACAGGTTAAATAAATCGTAGGTATGAGATAACTTTTGCTAAATAGCGTTTAGACGAGATTGATGTCATAATCAAAAATGATATTATTAAGTTAGTGACCATGAAGCAACCATTAAGGATTATTATAAAATCATTAAAGCTAAAAGTTCAGAAAAAACTTGAATTAAAAATGTGGTTGTAGTTCTACTCCACCTATGGTTACCAACGGTTGCTGGCTATTTACATACTAGCGGTCCTTTCGCGACAGCGTCCGCGCGATTTGAGTTTGCTTCCTCCCCTCCCGTCGCAGCGTGATTTTTAAATAGCCTAACGCCTTCCTCAATAAATAAGCTATCCGACACAAAAACATTTGTTCAAATCAGTCGATTAGTTTCTGAGATTAGCGTGTTAAAACAAACAAACAAACAAAATCTTTAGCTTTATAATATTAGTATAGATTTGGCATAGGCACATACTACGAGTGCATACATAGTGCAGTTTATGAAACAGTAATTGCAATCGAACCAAATAGGTGTTACTTTATTGATGTTGTATCTAAGTTGGTATCTCTCTAATATATATAAAATTCTCGTGTCACAGTTTTAGTTGCCAAATTCCTCCGAAACGACTTGACCGATTTTGATGAAATTTATATGCGTATTCAGTAGGTCTGAGAATCGGCCAACATCTATTTTTCATCCCCCTAAATGTTAGGGGTAGTCCACCCCTAAATTTTTATTTTTATTTTTTAGACAACATTTTTAATTTCTATTTTTTCATGATACAACATACAAAAATACATACAACCCTCAATTTTCAGCCTTTTACGATCAGCCCTTATTTTTTAATAGCCATTTTAGTAATTTAAGGGTGAAACAAATATCACTGGGACTGCTTAACTTTTAAAATTACGGGACTCGGCAGGACGGGGCTGGGGCGGGACGGGGCTGGGGGCGAAACAAAGTTCGCTGGGTCCGCTAGTAATTTATAATATTATATCATATAACTTTTTTTTTGTTCACCACAATTCGCTCCCAGACATTGAAAACCCAAAACAACCATAACAAATATGGACTTTATGCAAAACACGACCTCGTGAATCGTGAAATTGAAAGTAACTTGGGTTATCTTTGTACTTATCATTCTTATGTGTTTAAGTACAACTCGTTTGTTAATACATAACATGTCATAATTAATGAGTTAAGAGATTATGCTCTTGAGCTGGCACCAAGATATATAATTAAATATCAATTTAAACAAATTAAATATACTTAGGTTAACTAGCGCATGACAATTTAACCCAGGTTGACACAAATTTTGGATCTAATCCTCAATCTGTCTTTGTCAACGTGAAATAAACTGACCGAGACAGAATTGTGATTTTATCCTGGTTTAGCGCAATTCAGGGTTAAATCACCGTGCGCAAGTAGGGGCCTAACTATTATTTTTATAGTTTACTGTTTGCCATGTACAATGTCAAAGACCTGTAATCACAGAACCTTGTCATAGATCTTTATTTTGAAACTTTTACACTAAGACTCTCACACTGCGACTTTTAGCATCGATGCGGTCTCGAGTTTTTGAATTGTGTGACACCATCACGATTTAACACAATGAACAGATTTTGACATCGATGATGTTTCGCCGGGTTGGTGCAGTTGCCAATTTACACATACAGTCGTTCACGGCCAGCTTTTGCATCGCCACTACATCGATACTAACGCGCGTCAGCATTGTGTCTGTATCGATGTTAAAAGTAGCGCTAGCGTGTAAAGAGTGCCTAAAGCAAAATACAATCTATTCAAAAAAGAGTTTGTATGTATGCGCCTCTATCTCTTTTTATCTTCTTTTGAACCTATGTAGGTTGTAAGTAAGTTTTGTATTTTCATTATATTTAAAAATGAATCATAGCATGTTTACAATATTGGTCAAGTAAAGCCAAACTGACTATATTAAGAACTCGAAGTTTTTCTGTATGCAGCTACAATTATGTAAACAATCGGGTTTCTATTTCATACTCGATTTATTTAATTTCCAATCATGTCTCAATAAATCCGCGTAAGAAAGTAATTTAGGAATGTTTAGTTCAAAAGTATTTTTTACTTGCATAAGTTATTTATTGCTTTCAATTATGTAATTCGCATTTATATCAGACTGGTTCTGGATTAGCAAACGTTTTATGCTGATTATTGAAAAACTTTAATATAAATTATACCAGTGTTTCCCACATTGTTCTGCCATGGCTCGGTAATTTTCACTTTTAACCCAAGCTGGGTCCATAAGTTATAATATTTAAGTTATATATTTAAGTTTAAGTTATTAATATTTTCAAAACCAGGCCGGAATGTAGAGACCCGGTTTTTTATTTTGATGGCCCGCTACCGGGTCGCTTCGGTAAATGGGAAACGCTGGCTTATACCATTTTATACTTGAGGCCTTTGCTTTGCGCAGCAGTGGTAAGATGATTGCATGATTTTCGTGTATTAACAATAAAAACAATTGAAAATCATAATTTTATTTAAGGAGTTTAGCACTACGGTATTTAGAAACAATTATTTTAATAGTTTACGCAGAAAACGTACGAAAATAAAACAAAAGGGTGATTTCGCTACTCGATCTGGCAACCGGGTTTCTTAATTTGACAGCGTTAGTTTTGATTTCTGCCGTGGGCCAAAGATCCATGTCGCACTGTTTAGCAATTGATTGATATTGTTTACACACAACAACGTGGGAAACAGTCATCATGAGTATCATGACTATAATATGACATTACAGTACCTACCGAGATCCGGGTTTTTGCAAATCATAATAAGTAAACACAGGATATAAAAATGGTCGAAAGTCAATTACCATCGACCACGAAAGTTTCTCAAACGAGTCTTATGTTTGAAGTAATAAAGTCGTCACAACTTCATCTCCCGCCTGTACTCATTAGAAAGTAGAAACGGAGCCGGGTGGATGAGTTATAGCTGAAAACCGCTCTGTTTTTATTAATACTAGCTCGTGTAGGTAGAACAATTTGTTTTTTTTATTATACATCTAATTGTCAGACTTGCAGGTTTTCATTTTTTTTTCTACGTAATTTTTGAGGTAAAACTGCAGCGCCTTTACTGAAGATGGATGGCAAAGGCGCGATTCGAGTTTTTTTTTTTATTCATCACAAGGGAAAAATTAGATGCAAATATTTGTAAGTTCCTGTATGTGATTTAGAAATAGATGAACAAATTTTTGTAACAACTTAAGTTAAGTGTGATTTAAGTAGTATTTTAATAGATTTTGTTAAATTTACTTCCGTCATGTTGGCAGCATTGATCTCGGTAATTCTTTTGTTTTTAAAATAACTTGGGCTCTGTCTTTGTCAAAGATGTCTCGTTTTAAAATTAATGTCAATTTACGTTTTTGTGTACCCACATATTGTGTCTTTCTTATCCATTGTTGGAACGTTTGTCTCTTTTTAACATTATGAATGTATGCCAACACACACACACACACACACATACACACATCATCATCATCATTATCAGCCAAAGGACGTCCACTGCTGAACATAGGCCTCCTCCAAGGCTTTCCATAGCGACCGATCACTAGCGGTCTGCATCCAGTTTGTCCATCTTGCGTCTTTGGTCGAAGGGTCTCCAATCTAGAACTTTCCTGCCCCAACGGCCATCAGTTCTTCGCGCTATGTGCCCGGCCCACTGCCACTTAAGCTTACTGATTCTCAAGGCTATGTCCGTTACCTTGGTTCTTCTACGTATCTCCTCGTTTCTGATTCGATCTCGTAGAGAAACACCGAGCATAGCCCGCTCCATCGCTCGTTGTGTAATTTTGAACTTCTTTATGAGACCCATAGTTAGAGACCACGTTCCGGATCCGTATGTCATCACTGGTAACACACACACATGCTTATTTATTAATATATTTGTCTCATTTGTATAAATTAATGGGTATATGTCATCCATTTTCCTCAATGCTGACCGTGCTAATCTATAATATAAAAATGAATCGCAAAATGTGTTGGTAAGCGCATAACTCAATAACGCCTAGACCAATTTGGCCAATTTTTTTTTTAAAATGTTCGTTGAAGTTCAAGGATGGTTTTTACGGCGAGAAAAATTCAAATAATTGCCGGGAAAATCATAAAAACAGCCCTTTTCTTTTTCCCATACAAATTTTTTCTTCCTAAAACGTAGTCAATTTGAGCTTTATTGCTCTTTTAAGGAAGTACTGGACCGATTTGAAGAAATATTTTTGTGCTGGATAGCTTATTATTGAAGAGAGCTTCAGACTGTCAAACATTACACTGCGACGGGAGGGGAAGCTAAAAAAACGGACGCAGTCGCAGAGGCGCTAGTTCTTCATACTTTTTGCGCTCTCGTCAATATTCCGAGTGGTTTTCATTCGAGAATCAATTCAAAATCAACGATTATTACGCTTAACATAGGCGCGAATAGTATAGAATTGGGTTTTATTTTGTAAACTATTGCCATGTGGATTTCAACTGCTTTTCCCTCAGCATTATCTGTCCACTACTTCATACGAAATAATGTTGAAATAGGCCCTAAACGAATTAGATAACGAAACGACTTATCAAGAAATTAACTACTTATTTCCGCAGAAGGCCTTACTTAATTCAGTGGTCACTGTGCTATAACTGCCCTTAATTGAAGGAATTGCACGACGCTTCACCGAGCATTGGGCAGTTTCAGCGTTGCTTGAATATTTCAATAGCCGTAGCTTGCTACAGTACAATTGCATTAAGGTCAATAGGTAACATGCCGTTTCACGATCTAGGAACGAAGGTTCAATGATTAGAGTTGTTTACTTGAACACAATTTAACCTCTAACAAGTAAACATGGTTACTTTGCAGTGTTGCCAAATTTTGAAAGTTAAGACCACCAATACCTGCATCTTTTGTATGGGGCACCTGAAATTTTATTTCAGATTTCGCCTATGACTTCGTTAAAGTTGTATGTATTGATATTCTTATTCACCTGTATAACTTCCTAGCGTTTCCCTAGTAGCGGTCTTCGTAGTCGCGCATTTTGATTTTTCTCTACTCGAAAAAACAAAACTGTTTAATAAAACAGGAGTAAAATCAGAACTTTTTTCCTGAGATTAGCTTCTATAATAAAAACAGAAAAAAACCTTGGGTATTATTAAAACATAGAAGATAGATTCAATTTTCTACCATAGGTAACTCTCCTTCCGCATACATTGAAAGTAGAGTAATCTACCTCTGGAACAGTATATTGGAAAATCAGTTTTTTTAACAGGAAATCCAGGGTTTTTAAACAGTCGGTATGAGTATTACAGTTAACTCATAAACTCAGGTCCTCACATTAATTAACCTATTTGAATGGGGTTGCACCAAAACATGGTTTACTCTGCTACATTTATAAATAATTTTGGTTCCCAAACATCAAACAAAGTGCCCTAAATAAGCTAAAATTACAGCAATTACTACAGAGTTCAGGCACTTACGGCAATGATTTCACTCATACATTTTGAAACCAATCGCTTTACGTAAAAGTACGAGTACGTACACAATTTAACACTATAAGTGGACGAAGCGGCCAAGCGTAGCATTTCTTTGGCGATTTTTATAACGGCTGTTCACTATCGTTGATAAAAACAGATTGCTCCGATTAGGTACCCATTAATTAAGTTGTGGGTGTCTTGGTCATAAATATCAAGATCATTATCACAGTTAAATGTCTTAATCCAGCTACAATAGATCAGTTTCGGACCTTAATTATTAAGAGCATAGGATTAGGTTTTAAAATTTAAACAACTTTTCTAATATGATATTGCTGTCAAGGTAGTATTTATTGAAGTGGGTTAATCCTAGTTTTCGCGACCTTAATTCTTCATTTTTATTACAGACTTCAAAAAGGTGGTAATCAATTCAATGTGTATGTGATATCGTAAAATTTGATCATATTTGAGTATGTTGATCTATTAAGGCTTTCAAACGCGTGTTCTAAATAACGTAAGTGCATGTATGTACCTATGTTTGTCCAGTGATTGCGGTCTCGCTTTTGAGAAGCTTCAGCGAGATGATTCTTTTTTTAGTTAAATCAGGTATATTTCAACTTGGGGTAACTTAATATAAGTTTCATCAAAATCGATCCAGTGGTTTTTGATAAATAGGTTTAACTAAAAATCTTGAAATAAAAAAAAATCTATTTTAAAATTAAACCGCCTTCAAAAGACTGACTAAAAAGCTCATAATAACGCATTTGCTCTCTGTTTAAGACAAATAAATTCGTTTGGAGTTGTTGCATGATATGTTTAGACTAGGTATTAGTGTACGTATGCGGTATAATTTACTTACAACAACTGGATTTTCAGTAACCTACTCAAGGTTACTGAAAATTCTTAACCTGAGATGGAATTGTGTGAAGCAATCGTATTCATTTGGCAGTTCAAAACTTACGGTATGGTCTGTTAATCGCTTTGTTCTTTGCCGTTTGACGGACCATACCGTACGTTTTGAACTGTCAAATAAATACGATTGCTTTACACAATTCCACCTCTGTTTATCCTGAAGTAATTTTAAGTGTAAGTTGTCAACTTACACTCATTTGTACCTGTACCTTATTGCCAGAAATGACCCGACAGCCTCCTATTTTTTTTTAAACCAATGATATTCATGCACTAGCATCTTTAGCATAACTAAGGAGCCGCGAAATTCTTGACAACCAAGCGCATGTTTACTTGGCAGTATGCTCAATCGCCATGACCGCTTGCATGACAACTGTCCATGTTGCAAATCATCACTTGCCGTCGATAATATCAAATACTGAATAAGTAGGTGAGAAATTATAAATTCACATAACGTAAACATGTTTTATCTTCAGTTTCCGTGACGGGGAATCGTATCGATCGATCCTAATTGAGTGCATTAAAACCTGACTACATAAAGAAAATGATGTTACTGCGGAGTGATCACCAAATCGGAACACTCACTCATCCATCCATTGCTTTACAAACCCATTTATAATGTAATATTTTGTAAAATTTAATTATTTTTATGTGACTAAGCTACTACTGTGTACTGTCGGGGACGAAACTAATAAATTCATAAATTATTGTTTTGATTTCGTTTTTGTAGACTGCACACAACATCTGGCTTGTCTGCGAACCCTCGTTAATTATTTATAATGTTGCGAAACTAAACACAATATTTTTGCCGTTCAATGGCCACTATCGTCCGTCCGTATTTCATTGGAGCTATTCCATCTCGTCACCATAACGAGACTGGATGCCGCGATATTGGTGTAATCTAAAGAATTCCGTTCCAAAACTGAAACGCTAGAAAGACGTTCAGCCCCCGACAGTACACAGACACGCGCTGCGCGGGTGCGTGCGCGCCGATGCGCGGACTTTCTCTCCCCTCTCACGGCGCCATCTTGCAGCGGGGCGGCGCGGCTCCACCGCAGACGACGACCGACCGCGCGGCCCCAACCTCGTCAACAAACAGCCGGCCCTCCCGTTCATTCCTCCCGCGTTCCCGAACAACGCGCCCGACCGACTCATCAAACCCTCGGAATACCTGAAAACAATCACGGCGCCGTGCAAGCGGGACGACAGCGCGGCGGAGGCCCGCCCTCCGCCGCCGCCCCCGGTCCCGACCGACAACGTGCCTCCGCCACCGCCGCAGCCACCCGTCCCCAGCGCGCAACCCCTCGCTGCCATCAGCACCGCCGAGCTGACATCCGTCAGACTCCGAGCTCCGGCCGCCAAGACCCTATCGGCGCCGCCGCCCGCCCGGTCCGTCAGCCTACAATGCTTACCGAGCGCCGCCGAAAACTACCGAAGCGCCAAAACAGACCTGATCGAGGAACTCAAAATGTCCAAGGATATCACCGGAATAAAGAAATTGAAGGTCGAGCGAGCGAGACGGGAGAGCCTGCAGGACAAGGAGACCTTCACGGAGTTCACCAAGCGGTTCACCGCGGAAAATTTTGTTGATCAGGTCAGTGAACTCTAATCTTTATAGAAATTGCATGCCATACGATAGTCATTCGATAAAAGTACTCTCTATTGACGACGGCGATGATAGTAGTTATAATGCAAGCGTCGAGTGCCATAAATAATGCAATTTCTTGCAAGTCTTAATTAGCTTTAAGAGGTATTTGATGAATATGGAAATAATAGGTTTGTGAAGAGAGCGATGTAACCAACATAAATAAGGCGATAAAATAGTCTTTCGGTACGCACATTCTAGTCTCTAGTGGAATATTCAGCCGATGCAAAGAAATGCAAAAATGTACGATTTCAAAACGCTAAGACGCAATGCACTATTAACAGTGTTGCTTAAACATGAGCTAACGATTGTTTGATAGTTCAAGCTTGATTAGAAATAGATTAACATTAAATTTTTATTATTTGCACACTAGAAATTTGCAAACTACATTTCATTGCAGAAGTCTTAGGTAACCCGTAGACAGATATCATATCACTAATTAGTTAATCAGTGTTTCGATGATGAGATAATCCTCATCAATAAATAGTTCAGTTTGAATCATGAGATGTTAATATCTTGATGCAAGCGTATCGTGTCTATTATTGCATGCGCTTCAAGAATTCGATATTATGCTCAATGTTAACCACATTATTATAGAAGTATCGTATCACATTACTGCTTCCTAAAGGATATATCTTATTATGAGGGTTCAATATGTATTATTGTCTGTGCTCTATCTCGAGCTTAAAATATTAGCAGGCATTCTTAGGCCTAACAATTAATATACAGGTGTTGTTTTGGTCCGTGACATCCGACTCAGGGATGATAGTATGAGTAAAGTAAGCATGTAACGTCCCACTGCTGTTCAAAGGCCTAACCTCAACCCCAGATAATATAATACTCCTCAACTATGAGGTAACGGTACCATTCTAAAAGAAATATTTTCTTTAAATTAAATGCAAGTTTTATAAAAGAAAACTTCTTCACAACACTCTACGAAATACTACACTATTGGTAATAAGCTACGAAGAGGCAACCTGGTGATGATAGTTTAGATTCGCTCGCTAGTATCGCAAGAATAAATTACTTTGTGTTTTTTTATTAAATGTTTTTTGGCATTGTATCGTTTGTACGGACAACAGCACGTCAAGGTAAACACTACGGTATCTTATACAGTTGTAATAAGGGGTAATTTGCAACAAAAGTGGGTAACCTGGTGTGCTGGCGTCTGAACCACCCCTGAGTCGCATAACAACACCCATAATGGGCGAAGTTAATTATTGATTGTGCACATGTCATGATGTTATACGAGTAATCCATATTGAATGATATAACAAAATCAAAACATAAATAAAGTCATCAAATTATTATGTATCGATAACCAGTTCGATTTCATTTTTATTAATTGGTCTTACATCACAAGTAGATCAGATTAAGATGCTTCCGGTATAATTTTCCAATTATTTTTGTATCGGATCTTTGTTTATTTTGACATCACTCTTATGTAGATCACGGTAATAATAACTGTTATGTAACAAAGATAAACCATAAATTATTGTAATCATACTTGAATGATTCATCACTCAGTGATTATGACCGCATCAATGGTGTTTAATCTCTTTATAGATTTATAGAACTGTGCCATCATTATACATAGTCATATTATCGACCAAAAACATAATTTTAAACTAAAGATAAAACCGAATTCAAAACCCAAACGCACTAAAAAGTCCAAAACAAACTCTCGACCCTTTAAAGGGAAGGAATCAATTTTAGGAAATCAATTTCTTTTGGAGTCGGTGGTCAAAGTGATGGCACCGACACTAAAAATAATGAAAAATATCTTACTCTGTTCTTTTTTACGAAGCTAAAAATTACCTTCATAAGCTCTGTCATTATAATCACTGAACTATTAAGCGTTAAGGAGTCAGCATCAGTCCACCATCAACTCCGCTCCATACAATGTTGAATATCAGACGTAACAACACGTCAACATAAAGATTCTAGTACAAAACCACTAACTTAAGAGGGTTTCCCTCGATTACGCCAAGATCCCATCATGAAACCTGACTTCGCAACAATGAGACCAAATAGAAGGTATAGCCTCCAAGTAGCCGTTTTAAATCGATCTTCAAATTACTGTGATATGAGATATGATAGCTATAAAAAACAGTCGAATTGATAACCTCATCCTTTTTTGAAGTCGGTTATTTTTTTTATTAAATAGTACAAGATTTCTCTTAGTTACAGGGTTGTTATTTTAAATACGAATGAAAGTATAATAAAGATGATGAATAATTATAAATAAAGTAAAAGTTACCTAATGTTACGAATACAAACATGATTCCTACGTCTGCGAAAGAACATATTTCTTGAATAAAACCTCTTTATAAATTAAGTAAAACTTTTTGATGTTTGTTTACATGATGTTATCAATAATAACTAACGAAGAAAATCGGTTCATATCTTTTAGTTTACTTCATGAATTAATTGATAAAACTTTTTAACAATCTGATCTGATCAACGATTTTATGTATGGTAAACTACATAATACTAATTTGACATATGCGAAATTAATCAGTCACATTGCAGAATAAAAAAAGATAAACCACTGAATAGTTTTAATCTGTTCTGTGAGACAAACTAGTGTTGACCCAAGGTATTTAATTTTATATTCTTCATCTTAAAATAAAATATAATTCTGGAGCATACTGAATAGAAAACTCAACATTTTGATTAATGAGGAAGATTTACTTCGATGCGGTTACCTGTTTATTTCAGTTTAAAGGTAACGATTAAATTGAAGAGATAAAGTTTACGTTTCTAAAGGTATGTAACTCGGTTGATCATTCGAAACCAGTGTCTTGTAAAGTAGTAGTATTATGAATGGAAGTGATGATGAGGCAAATATTTTGTTTCCTAACTAGAATATAAAGCATATCTCCCTCATCATTATCTGCTATCAAGATTACATGTAGCATTCGGAATATCAGAGAATTGTCATACGGTTACATTTACGCTCGATTGGACCGCGTATGTCTTGAGAAGAGATAGCGTCACGTCTACTGCGCGTACGCGTCTATACAGGGTTGTCGATTTTTAACAGTTTTTTTTAACAGAAAAATGTATTTGTATATTCACTGGATATTTATTTGACATAGTAAATAATTTGAATTACAGTTATTACTTTCCGACTTGTGCAAGTAGTTTTTAGCTTTGCCTTAGGCATAATGTCACTTGTACTTTTTTTAACATAAGGCGTAATATTATTTTTTTTAATAGACGACCCGTCTCGTGTAGTGGTCGAGAAATCGCCTACTACGCAGCGGGTTGCGGGTTCGATCCCCGCACAATACAAACATTTGTGTGCATGAACATGTCTGTTTGCATTGGTCTGGGTGTTTTCTATGTATATCATGTATGTATTTACAAACAAAAAGTATTTAAGTATTATATCCGTTGTCTGGCACCCATAACACAAGCTTTGAGTAGCTTACTTTGGGACTAGATAGCGATGTGTGGGAATGTCCAAAGGATATTTATTTATTTATTATTATTTATTAATAATAATTTTGTGACTGTAGTTTTCAAAGTGTCATTAGCCTCAGCATCTGTGCAAAGCCAATTCATACCGAATTTCATAAGGCAAGATACCGGTCATATGAAGGTATTAGACTTTTACAATAAAATTTCCTACTCATATAAATACTTACTGACCTGAAGCGTTAAGTTTTTGATAGGAATTTAAGTATTTTATAGAAGTGAAAGAAGATACATATAACAGCTTAATTTATTTTCAGTCGACTTATATTACTTTTATTGAGGCACGCAATCGTAAAAGTGTGTATCATAAACAAAGTTAATGATCTGAAATTAATCAATAAATCTTAACGATTAGTCTGTGACATGCGTCGCTATCAAAAAAACATCAAAATCTTTTATTGGTCAGAATATACTTTTTTCAATATTTTAATTAAATTTTTTCTACCTGCACAAATTAATTAATGCAAATATTATTAGTCATTATTTCAAAGTTGCTATTGACCTCTAAACTTAATGATAATTATGGTCTAAGAGGGTAAAACACGTGTTTTACTCATGCCATAAATTCGCTTCTATTAACGTAACTTTACTGTAGGTACATAATTTATGTTAAGTCCGAAATCGACAGCCCTGTATACTGAATGCATCCGTGCACTAACCCAGTGGTCCACTTCCACCCCTCCCTCCCGCACCCCCTCGTAGCGTGTGGGATAGCGAAAAGCGCGATGACTGGCATTTTTTGAATTTTGACAGTTCGTAGATGTTGACGCTAGCCAGATAACTTTACCTCTACTAAACCTCAACGATGGTAGAGCTTTCTGATCCATCGTGTTTTCTTACCAAGATGTCTTAAAATTTGCGCAAATGACTAAATGAAATAAGCGTGGCAGAGCTTAAACATGCGGTTAGGGGGCTGTTACGTTAATAATATCTTGTTAAGGTTTAAATGACTAATGTTAAAAATACACAATCATATCAATACACGTAATGCAAGATGCTACGGTAGGAAACGTAAGATGTCCTCAAAGATATAATTGTACAGCACCAGCCTTTCGCACGTTGGGAAACTTATAAATTAAGAACAACTATTTTTGTACTTGCTGCTTCCCTAATGTGCCAGAGAGAGAGAGAGAGAGAGAGAGAGAGAGAGAGAGAAACAGTCAAAGATAAAATTATTTCGTCATTAGCTTTGTATTGGAAGTCACGACTTTATTATGCAAAGTCATAGATATTCCGACTATAAATCAGTACAAAAGTTAATGATCTATCAGCCATAGCGATTGTGAAACCAAAAGATGCACAAATTAACCGCAAAACTAATCGAAAGTGCAAACCCAGCCGTGGAAAAGTACAACACAATAGTCTATTCATCCCGCGCCATCTTCATCACGAAATGTAACATCGATTTATTCATTGATATTCTTTCTCATTTACCGATATTTCTTGAACAATAAATAGACACTATTCTTTTAACAAGCAAGCGAAAGTTCTTTATGCGTTCGTCATTTCAATTAGGTAGGATTTGAATGAAAAATATTAATTTTGAACGAGAAACGCGCTCTTTACGCTTTCTCTTTGCATCTGCGTATAATGTCCAATGTTTGCACTCGCTTCTTAGATTTCGTGTAGCTAATTAAAATTTATAGTAGTCTAGATTTTAGCGGCATGAAAGTTAAAAATACAGCAGAGAAGTGCAAATTCAGATTACAGTGCAGGATGCAGAACATGTCCACACATCTTTCTTAATAATTATACGCAGTAAAATCTTCGGAAACGTCGTTTAATATCTATGTTTCTCACAACAAAATAAAGCTACGTTAATTTCCGCAAAACAAATTGAAAGTGTGCAAAAAACAGATTTTATATCAAGCCATTTGTCACAGCCGTTTATCGCGTATATAATAAAAGGGAAATAAATTCTACTTTCACGCTTCGTATGACAATAAAACAGGACGGATTGATTCGAAGCATTAATAAGTACTTATATAATATTATTTTAAAGATAAATAAATAGTCATATTCAATAAAAGTCATATATTAGGTAATACAATTTGGTGTCCTTGTGAAATTGCGAAAGTGGTCTTCAAATACTTGAAAGCGTAAATTAAACCGTGTATGTCACCGTGTTGTTGGAAAATCAGACATATCTCAATCAAGCTGGGTAAAAAATGAAAATCAATTATTACGATTGGCTCACGAAGCTTGAGAAAAAGAAAGAAAGGTAATAAGCGTACTTCCTTTACATCTGATTGAGTGCTATAATTACAAGTAATTACATCACATAATCTCATACGGCAGAGAAAAAATGTTTAGAAAAAGAAAATAAAGTGAAATGTATTTGTGTAGGTAAAATGTAAAATAAAACCTAGAATAAAATATTTAAAGAGATCTCTTTGATAATATCCTACTACAATACACACTAGATATTACTCAAACGTACCGATTGAGTAACCATCGCGACAATATTGTAGGTATGTGGGAAAACAGTTTATTGAACGCTGACGCAGAGTGATCGGTGTTCCGCATGCCAGCTGAGTGCTACTTAGCGTTTTAGTTTCTAACACTGACCGTGAAAACTGTTTTCAATCGGTTAAAAATATAAATATGTAATTAAAGTACTTAAGTTTTGGGAGGGTTAAATTGAAATCATTATTTTCATTTGTGGCAGGTGAAATCGGAACATCTTTCCGATGATGTTTCGATTTCAACATTTTGATGCATTCACACAAAAACGTTGGCGAGATGAAAAACTTCAATATCGCGTTATACTTTTTTGGTACTTTAAGGAAAGCAATTGAAAAAAAAAGTGGATTCAGATGTACAGACAACACTTATCGCGATATGGTAAGTTGGTCAACTACACAAACAAACAATCATTTAAACAATCTCAGAAGTATTTTATAAAAAAATCTTGCGAAACCTAGTGCCCAGATGCTATTCTAAGCTGATAAACCGTCGGACCGTTACGGTCACGGGCGCACCGATCGCGTGTGATGCAACTACCCGCAACAACCACCGGGTAACGGTGTTGTATTTATTGCCGAACTAATTGGAGCGCATGCCTGGGCGTTGTCGTAAATGACTAATATTTTAGTTGCACTGTTACATTAAACTGTGCATTCAATTAAAAAAGATCGATGCGAGGTGTTTATTTACTTGACAGTTAATTTATTGCTGTATTAGATGGTTTGGTCAGTTTTTATTATTATTACAAGAACACTGAAATCGGGATTTTCTTAGTATTGTTAAGCCTTTAAGAAAATTAAGAAAACCGGTTTATTTACTACTAGCGGTCCCCCGCGACTTCGTCCGCGCGTTTTGAGTTTGCTCCCTTCCCTCCCTTCGCAGCGTCATGTTTTATATTCTAAAGCCTTTCTCGATAAATAAGCTATCCAACACAGAAATATTTTTTCAAATCGGTCCAGCAGTTCCTGAGATAAGCGCGTTCAAACAAACAAACTCTTCAGCTTTATAATATATTAGCGCAAGCGCACGTTGTACTTAAGCTGCGAACATTATTTTGGTGCGGAGTTATGTTAAAACTGTGATAGTTCCTAAGATATTAATTGAAATCAAATGATATAAAGGGCAACTTGGTTCTAAATGAAATGCTCGTGATGATGAATGTATTTATTTTGATAAGAATAAATACCTGTGTGTATAATACACCTCTAAAAATAATGCATTAATTTTTTTACAAATTTATTAACATAAAAAAGGTTGTAGTAAGTCAACCATAAAAGATAGACATATGCTGTCGCGGACTTTATTATAGAACTCTTAATGTTGAACAATCCTGTCATACATGATTTTTGTGTAACTTAAGCGGTTTCCGCAGCGTATGCAGCGGAAGCTCTCAAAAGGAATATCTTTCTCCCGTTTTCGCAACATTTTTCATTTCTGCTGTGGTCTTATGAGTCGTATCTTTATGTCATAGGGCCTAAAGCCTTCCTCGATAAATGGACTATCCAACGTAAAAATATTTTTTCAAATCGGGCCAGTAGTTTTTGAGATTAGCGCGTTCAAACAAACAAACAAACAAACAAACTCTTCAGCTTTATAATATTAGTATAGATTTTTAGTAATAATTAGACACATGTTAATACCTTAAGTTCCATATTCATCAAACATTTTACGAATTAAAGATTGAAACCATTTCAAAAGGGGATGAAACTAATACTGGTTTAAACTAATTGATTTTCTACAAGATTTGAAATTTTGCATTTAACATATATCTTAGTTTCATTTTCTTTATTATTATATTGCATGTCACAGGCTCAGAGGCCCATACTCGATGGTCCTTCGAGCCGTATAGTTAGACCCAACTTCTCATTTATTGCACTAAACATCTCATTCCACTTACATTTGACGACCAAGACAGACTACATTAATGCTTAATATGCCTTTTTTAAAGTTACTATTTTTAGTCAGTTAACTATGGTCCTTTGACCCGGATCATTTCATAAGATGAGACAACTTTTCATAGCAAATCAAAGAGATGATTATTTGCTTAAGGAAATGTACAACTTAGGTGGTCCTATCGATATAAGCTTTAAGTAATATCTTCAAAAACTTTTGATAAATACATTATGAGTCCATAAAGGAGTTCTTTTTATAAATAACGTATTCTCTTTTATAAAAGTTTGATCTTTTCAATTGTAAGAACTTTTTTTACATTCACCTATCATCAAATAGTAGTTCTACCTGCCGGATCATTACAAAAACTTTTGGCGCATTAATATGATCTGTCGTCCCTTACCTTTCACGGTGGTGGACACCAATCCCTTGAACGCGTGCGGCTGGTCGACGTAGGGTTGTCCCCAGGTGCCGGAGCGGGACGCAGCTGGCAACGTGATACCAGCTTGGAAGAGACAGATGTTGGCACGAAGAGCCGCTGAGAAGGCACGAAGAGATCTAGAGAGGGAGCTGACGAGCGAAGCTGAGAGGAGGAGGGCAGCTGCCGTGCCTGCGTGGAAGAGACAGCTGCTGCAGCGGAGGGAGGAAGCTGAGAACCGGTTGAGGTGAGAAGCATATTTAAAGATATAGATTTATTTTATGGTGTGTATTTTTAGCTGATTTAAAAACACAGATAGTTGTTTTGTTGTTTCAAGCGATTATGATAACTTTATAATAACAAATTTCCGGAATCCAAACTCCTTTGAATTTATTTAAAATCTATTCTAAACTTTACATTATAAACCACTTAACACTATTCAGGGCAGTATCCCAGACACAATAGATTTTTTATTATTTGACGGCTATAGCCGTTCACTAACACGAAAAGTGTTAGGGTGATAAAACGCTAGAATTTTGTCAAATTTATATCCTCAAAATCTCTTTCGCAACTAAAAAGAAACATCCTAAAAACGAATTAGTACTGATAACACACAAAACATATATTGAAAGAAATAACGACTAGAATACGACAAAGAAATGGCCGCCAGACAGACGCATAAGCAATTTGCAGAGCTTATTATATACCTACATCGTGCATAGTAGCGATAGCACCGGATGTCCGGATCCCATGCTGGTGGGATTGCGAAAAATATTCAACTTATTATACTTACATGTTCCAATTTTAACTCACTTATACATCTCCATTTCTAGGCAATCCCTATACACTCCGAAGGTCGAGGAAACGAACGGCACAAACGGCACGAACGGCGCGAACGGCGATTGGCGCGCGTACCCGAGCGGCACGCAGCGCGCCGTGTCCATAGACAACATCTCGCTGTGCTACGACACTCCTGCGCAGCCGACGCGCGCGCCGTCAGAGGCGAAGCTTTCCTCCAACCATTGTAACGGTCAGTAGTCGTATTTTATACAACTTCCTTTTAGAACTAATAGAAAAGGTACTTGGGTTCATCTTATGAAATTTGGAAAATCAAATTGTGGGATTTTCCGACCTGAAAATACTTAGAAACAGCTCGGAGTCAGAAAGTTGGCAGGGGTGATGATACCTACATACGAGTACCTTGGCTCAGTAAGCACGTCAAACTTTTGGTTATACGTCTGATATCTCTCAGATCTCATGGCGTATTTAACCGCAATAAAAATAATAAAAAAATCAAGGAAAGAAAAGGAAAAGAATGTACTGGTGCGTTGCACATATTACAAGCCTAGGTGCGTAATAATATCTCCTGCAAACTTTGCTGATATTTCGTTGGTGTCTTTCGATAACAAAATGGGTTTTGATAGTTAAATGTATGTATTTCTGATGTATTACCTGCATTCTTGCAAATAAAGTATTTGACTTTGACTTTAAAAAAATAAATATGGAAACATGTACTGTGAGAGCTATCTCGCAACATTGATGTCACGTAGCCTATTCGTTGAAGAAAGCACCTGCAAAATTCAACAAGCTTGCCAATCTGGCCGAGTGGCATAGGCATACGCCCGGATAGCGAAGACACGGGATTCGATTCCTCGTCTGACACAATTGTTTTTTTAAATGCATTTTATATTATTAAGTTTATTTAGTGACAAAACACTATATAAACAAAAATAAATATAATTATAGAATCATTTTCCAAACGAGTTTCCTGAAACTATTTTGACCAAAACTGTAATTGAGTGAATTAATTAGCATCAAATTACTTGCCTTGGTTTGTTAGCTGTGGCACCTGGTTGAGCCAAGACTAATCAACTTTTTCAAAGGATTTAATTGATTTCACAGTGTTTTCGCTTGGTCTAGTAATTCTAGATTATTTATAAGATCAATTATATCACAGTTGATTTTTAGGACAAAGGTCAATTTGCGATGTGATTTTGGTGGGATTTTTACAGCAGTATTTTTATTTAAACTGGCAACACGAATAATATTATTCATGGTTTCAGGTAACGCGACAAACGGTAAACATGAAGACGAGACCGATGAGAGCGCAAAAATCATACCTTGGCGAGCGCAGCTGCGAAAGACCAACAGCAAACTCAATCTCTTAGAATAGTACGTTGTAATTTGCGTCAGTGTTGCTAGAGTTAAATAATTACTACTACTTTAGTAGTTCTCATGTACGTTTTGTATAGCAACGCCATAACGAGAAATGCATTGTATCCGTTGCTTGGAGAATAGTCCAAAAAATATAAAACAAATTGAAAACAACTAATTTCTAATAATTAGTGATTTTAGTAAGAGTGTAAGTAGGTTAAAAATAGTTATTCGATACGAATATAAGCATTTGTGTGTGAATTTTCCATCATTACTCCAATTTATGCACGCTAGATGATTTTCATATATTTTTTTGATACATTTCTACATGTATACAATTAAAATATGTTTTCGTGTATTTTATATGAATACTGAGGTGTTGTAAATACGACAAACCAAACATATTATTATCTCTTGAGTCTAATAATCTCCACGGATTTAAGTCATTTACTGTTTTATACATTATACTTATTCTGTAAGAGTTTATATTTTCATAGTAATTAGATAATTCAAAAATAATTACCGAATATAACAATCAAATTTAGGATGTAAATTTAAAAAAAGACAACACAAGTTGAAAAGATATTTTATAAAAATGAATATTATTTAAATAAATCAAAATATTTAAGTTTATTAACTTGCAAGTGATACCATTGTTGCAATACTAGGTTTAAGCATAACTGTGGGCTTTTGCAATTATGTACGTCCTACGTATAAAAATATATTATATACATTGGAGACTTGTGTGTTACAATACGACTATCTGAATATACTAATGTAATGTTGTTAAATAAAAATGCTGTTGCTTAATGCGTCTTCATTATTTACCCCTTTGACACAGTGATATATAAGTTATGTACCTAACAGAAAAAAAATCTTAACATGATTTCTTGTCAATTTAACATTGATATACTCGTATAAGTTTTGTACCTAACAGAAAAAAAACTTAACATGATTTCTTGTCAATTTAATAGAATACCATGATTCTTCATAGAGCTCGCTCGAATCTGTATAAGCGTCAACAGATCTAGTTTTAAGTTAAGAGCAAATGATAACACATACAATTTAAACTGCCTTCAAAATCTATACTAATATTATAAAGCTGAAGAGTTTGTTTGTTTGAACGCGCTAATCTCGAAAAATACTGGCCCGATTTGAATTTTTTTTTTTACGTTGGATAGTCCATTTATCGAGGAAGGCTTTAGGCTATATAACATAAAGATACGACTCATAAGACCACAGCAGAAATGAAAAATGTTGCGAAAACGGGAGAAAGATATTCCTTTTGAGAGCTTCCGCTGCGTACGCTGCGAAAACCGCTTAAGTTACACAAAAAACATGTATGACAGGATTGTTCAGCATTAAAAGTTCTATAATAAAGTCCGCGACAGCATATGTCTATCTTTTATGGTTGACTTACTACAACCTTTTTTATGTTAATAAATTTGTAAAAAAATAATGCATTATTTTTAGAGGTGTATTATACACACAGGTATTTATTCTTATGAAAATAAATACTTTCATCATCACGAGCATTTCATTTAGAACCAAGTTGCCCTTTATATTATTTGATTTCAATAAATATCTTAGGAGCTATCACAGTTTTAACATAACTCCGCACCAAAATAATGTTCGCAGCTTAAGTACAACGTGCGCTTGCGCTAATGCGCTAATCTATACTAATATTATAAAGCTGAAGAGTTTGTTTGTTTGTTTGTTTGTTTGAACGCGCTTATCTCAGGAACTGCTGGACCGATTTGAAAAATATTTCTGTGTTGGATAGCTTATTTATCCAGAAAGGCTTTAGGATATAAAACATGACTCTGCGACGGGAGGGGAGGGAGCAAACTTAAAACGCGCGGATGAAGTCGCGGGGGACCGCTAGTAACTAAATAAAAAGCTTCGAATAACACTTTCCTACCTACGCACACCATGGCACCATGCAACTCCAAATGAAATTGTTTCTCCTATATAGAAGAAAAATGCGTTATTTTGAAGAGTTTTATAAGGAGCTTTAGTTTTTGCAATTTTTTTCATTACATTTTTTATAGTCATTATCCATAGCTCAAAAACAACGAAACCGATTTGATGAAATTTACACTCTACATTAAGTTAAAATATACCTAGTTGAACGTTGAAAAGATATCTTGCTAAGACTTCTCGTTTTCGAGAAATCCGAGGACAAACTTACAAATATACAAAAATAGTTTTTATATTCGGAAGTTTTACTTGATCAACTTACCCAAAACTTATCAAATTCCAACGATATCACATACATACACATTGAAATGATAACCTTTTTTAAAAACAAAAAAAAACATTGTAAAGTTTAAAACTAATAACATATTTCGAACGTTCGATATAATTTCAAGCAGAAATCTCTGCAATTTCATTCAGGGGCATAAATAAAATTCAACATATGAAAGGTCGTAAAATCGAGTAGTTTAGTGTCCGTTACATGAACCACCGGGGAAAGCCGTTAACATGGTCGTAAAGTTACCTGAAATGAAATTGAACCCACGTTATGGGACATTTTAAAGTATTTTCTTTAAAAGGTACGAATGTTTTTAATATTTCTCAACAAGAATTCTATCCATCTTTGTGCTAACGAAAACAGTCTGAAATTAATTATCCAACCCTATAGACAGCTGTCAAATAATAATAAAAAACACCTGTCACTAGAATTACCTTTAATTTATTTTCTTATTTGCAGCTCAGCTCCTGTGTTTGTTATTAGTCATATCACGAGCACCAGCAAAAGAAAACGAGGCACATACAATAAAAGGAAACTTGCCAAATCTATCAACAATATTAGAATTAGTGCAAGCATTCGTCAGCCCTTACTTGCAAAACCTATTGAATGATACTGCACCCGGTCCCAACTTTAGAACAAGTGAAGAGACACGAGTAGAAAGGGTCATAAGAGAAAAAGTCGCAGCACTGAAACCGTTCCTACAAGATATCGATGTGGACAAACAAAATGATGAAGAAGAAAACAATCTCACACTCGAAGGTCACGATGAAACCACTATAATAGAATTCGTTGACACCGAAAAGATGAGACAAAACAATGACGCAAAATTAAAGGCAAAGCTCTCATCCAAAGATAAAATGCAAGCCCAAGAAGTATTCAAGACAAAAAAAGCTTTGAAAGACAGAATAAAAAAGTATAAACAGATACGGCGTAGTATATTACAAGCATTGAAAAGTGAATATGTCTCAAGGAACACTCAAAGTCTAGTAGCTAACACTTTGGACGAGATGATGGCGAAAATGATAGAAAACAAATGTTCATGGTCAGAGAGATCTAACGACCGAAAGACCGAAACCCAGAAAAAAATTGACAACACAATGTCCATAGCGAAGGAATGGAGTGACCAGTGGACTAAAATGAAAAAACAGTATTTGAAACACGCGAAGAAGTATTCGAACGACGACCCCGCAACTAAATTGTTCTTATTATTCGAACAACTACACGAATTTATTTCTCATATAATGAAGGACGTGCGCGAATTCTCCCGGTACAAAGTAACTTGCCAATTTGCTAAACCTGACGATGAGGGTGGTAAAAAAGATGCTGAATTCAATTACAACTTAAATAATGATGATGATGATGATAACAGATACTTGAATGCACTAAGAAAGGGCAATAAAACTAGAGTAGACAATCAGAAACCGAAATGCAAGCACTTTAAAGTATGTTCTGAGGAATTATCTAAATTCATGGGAAATTTTTACGTCACGTTAAATGATACTGCTGTCAGCGTATTGAGGAATTACGCATCCATGTATGTTAGGGACGTCAACACGGAGGACAGTCAGGAACAAGAAAGTGTTATTATTGCCATAAACAATATCAGTGACTTAGCAGAATACAAAATTACGAAGATATTTATTAAAGAAACGGAAAATTTTAAACTAGATGAAAACAAAAATGTAAATGCCAACATTATAGCGTTAAAGAATTACGTTAAGAATACCATTAAGAAAACTAGAATGAGTATTGGGTCTACTATCGAAGCAGGTTTAAAATCACTAAAATCTAAACTATTACTATGGATTAAAAACGATTTAGCTTCAAACTTGAAATTAGATTTGGAAAATTTGGCAAGGGACTTGAAAATTAATATTTGTTCCAGCTTTGCATTCTGTAACGGTAAAATTGTAGGGAGAAGGTACGGAGATCATGCTGACATACTAGCAAATAAGAGAAACAATGTTTATGTAAAGGTTCAGTTAAGTTTCGACGACGAATTAAAAAAATCTATTGGTCGAGAGCTGGCACCACCAAAACCAGCTCCAGTTAAGACTACAAAAAGGCCAAAGACCAAGAAACACCATCGTTTTGTCAAACAAACAAAATTGTATAGGAAATTTAACGGAGACCAGAAAGACGTCGAAAATGGTGGGACTTTTTGTGTAACTCGAACATCTCTGATGCCTTCTTTATCAACAACGAAAACGAACGCAAGCCTTGTCAATTCTACAACTACTATAAAACCAAAAATCGAGACTTCAACGAATATTACGGATACAATTTTAAAGTTAAATGAAACTGCAAATTTAGTTCGAAAATAGAAATAACATTACACATTTATTTACATTTCATTTACAATGCTTTACTTAATATTCTAGTTTAAAAAAATATATAATCAAACAGTCTTATCACATTATTTTGAGTGACTGACACCAACTTTAAAGTTAAAAGTCTTACACATCCTAAGTTTTAAACATAGATTATTTCTCTTTATGCCCTAATAACTATACTTTGATGTTTCTTAAGCAGTCACACACAGTAGTTTTAATTACGTTGTAAATAAATATTTTGGATCTTAAGAGATTGTTTTAAGGGTATATTTCAATGAGCCATCATTACGCGTGACGTCATTTCAATGTGTAGTTGATTCAATGTACCCATTATCAGAACATTAAAGTTAGCTTTGTTGAAAATTGTTTCATAAATAAATAATAAGTAATACCATCATTATATTTACTTATTATTTATTTATTTTCCGTGCCGACCGCTAGTGATCGGTCGAAAAGCCGTAGGGGAGGCCCGAGATCAGCAGTGGGCGTCGTTTGATGATATTAATTTTATGAACTTTCATACTAATAGAAATTTTGCCAAATACTAAGTAAACTAATAGACTTTTTGACATTAGTAAGCAAATCTGACTTGCGGTCAAGATCTCTAGCGCCTGAACACTGTAAAACGAAAATTACTTGCAGACACTACTCAAATAATTCATAAAGGATATTGACCAAAGCCGGGCACAGATTGCGTCTTTGTAGTTTTATTATACAATTATAATTCAAACAAGATATTTGAAATATCAAAAATCTTGTTTTAATTATAATTGTACTGGTATTTTAAGGGTAACTAAGTAAGTAAGTATTGAATTACTTTAGTAGAATATAACAATTACCTTCTGAATGTATCAAAATGAATGTAGGTGAGGTGCATTACGAGGGTCAAACTGAAAGTTCTTAGAAAATCAAAAACTGATTACATTAGCCAGTTATTAGTTTTATTATATCTTTTCAAAATATTGTCCATTGACGTCAATACACCGCTGCATGCGATGGAACCACTGGGAAAAGCACTTTGCCCACTCGTCCTTAGGGGTCTCTTCAATGGCATCGCGATACGCAGCCACCGCTTCTTCAGCATTCATAAACCGCTTTCCTTTAAGTTTTTCTTTAATTTTTGGAAATAAATAAAAATCACAAGGCGCGAGGTCGGGGCTATACGGCGGGTGACCCAGTAATTCAACGTTTGATGTCGCCAAATAGTCGATCGTTCGCTTGGCGGTGTGCGACGAGGCGTTGTCGTGGTGAAGGAGGATCCTACTGCGAGGTCGTTTCTCTCGAACTTTTTCCAAGACAAGTGGCAAACAATTGGTAGTGTACCATTCTGCAGAAACTGTTTTTTGATCCTCTAACACAATTGTTGCGAAATTACCTATCCTTCCAAAGAACGAGGCCACCATTTTTTTTCCCGCACTTCGATCTCTCTTCACTTTAGTTGGCAACTCCTCGAAAGGAAACACCCACTGAGCAGATTGTCTTTTGGTTTCAGGATCATAACAGTAAATCCAGCTTTCGTCACCTGTTAGTATGTCGAACACAGCATTTGAGTCACCTCCGTTAAATATTTCAATCATTTTACGGCACCAATCCACACGATGGAGTTTTTGAGCCTTAGTCAAATTATGAGGTATCCACCGGGCGGAAAGCTTCCTGACCGCTAAATGTTCGTGGAGGATTTTGTGCACTTGACTCATACCGATGCCTAAGCTTGTCCGAATCTGCTGATAGGTCACTCTTTTGTCAGTCTCTATCATACGCCGCACAACACAGATGTTATTTTCAGTCGTCGCCGTAGAAGGCCGTCCCTCACGTACATCATCAGTGAGATTAGTGCGACCACGTTTAAACTCATTAAACCAGTTGTAAACAGTCGCACGAGATGGGGCTTCATCGTGAAAGGCCAATCTTAGTCTATCATAACTTTCTTGTTGACTTAAATGACATCGAAAGTCATAAAAAATCATTGCACGAAAATTTTCTCGTGTTAAATTCATGTTGACGTGACACAGACAATTTTCAATTTGCCGCCAAATCGTAAAACATATGACAAATGAATGAAATATATACTCAGTAATATTGGCAAAGAGTTCTATTTTCAAATTTTAGATTTTTTTTTTATTATATTGTTTATAAGTGGCCAGTTCTAAGAACTTTCAGTTTGACCCTCGTAACTCTGCAATCACAAAACATAACTTCAAAATGCCTAATCTGCCATTGAATTCCTCGTTAACCCCTGATTATTTTTCAAAAATATTTTTTGTGTGTATTCCTTCAAATATTTATATATTTTATCCGAACATTTTGTAAATACGCATGCTGACGCAAAGTGGGCCGAGTTTCTACAGTTTTGGTCAATATCCTTTAAATATAAGACCTCGCAAGGTGCAAGCGATTTCGGCTCTCAGGTGGTCAGGCGGTGGTGACCTCAATAGTACATATCAACTAGTCCACAACACTATCCACATTATGTCACCTACGCTGTCACGTCAAACAACGTACTTAAAGTCCGTTTTTAATTGCTTGTCGAATTTTGTAAACAATCTAGACATTCCTTTTTAACAAAATCATTCGTTTTAAAATAAGATAAACAACTCACAATCTGCTTAAATAATTAATTGATGAACACTGAGATCTTTTTAAATAAAATTATTCTACTAAGGGCTGATTTTTCAATAGTCAAATAAGAAATATTAGTCGAACAAAATACAATTTGGCTAATTTGAAAACGTCACCAAATTGTCAACAATCATACGTAACTGTCATTTTTTTAAATCCGTCGCTTTATTATATGTTTTATCTGACCATTGAAAAATCGGCCGTAAGCGTGATTTTTCCAACTTCAGAAAACGAATATTGGTCGAATAAAACACAATACGCCTCGCTTGGAAACGTCACCTATTTGTCAGGAATCATTTATGCAAAAGTCATAATTGAAAATCGGTCGTTTTATAATCATTCAGTCTGATAAGTCATTCCCCTGGGTAAATCAGCCCTTACTGATATCATTTTAAAAGTTATAAAAATATTGTTTACAACATTTGCCAGGCAAACAAAAACGTACTATACCTTCCTACATATTGTATACGATCGGGAAGTGCTGTATCCTGCCTGATGACCAGGCGATGCTCAAGCAGGCTCCCTCGGTGAAGTTCTGTTGGAAAGCCATGGTTGAAGGCAGCTCGCTGTCGATGCCGTTGATGAAACAACTGGAAGAGATCATGTTGAATAGATAATGTTGTAAGCTGAATGATTTCAAAATAAAATAAAAAAACTCCTATAAACAGGGTGTTGTTTTAGTCAGCGACGAGCGACTCAGGGCTGGCTGTACAAACGATACTGATCAAAAAAAATTTTTTTTTTGAATGGAATAAACCTACAAAAATATTTTATTAATGCGATGCAGCGATCGAGTCAGAACTACCAGCACCAGTTAGCTAAGCGGCGTAGTATTTCGTAGATACGCGCTTACTACGCGCGAGGGTGCGAGTTTCTTCATTCGTTTTGATTTTTTTTGAATGTTGTGAATTTTTTTTTGTTTTATAAAACTTGCATAAAATTTAAAGAAAATATTATTTTTAGAGTATAACTCATATTATCATCCCTGAGTTGGATGTCACTGATCAAAACAACATCCTGTAACGTGTCGGTAACCGAGTGGTAAAGGCATACGCCCGGATAGCGTAAGACACGGGGTATCTCGTCTGTCACAGCCAAAGTTGTTTTTTACAAGTGCAATTTATATTATCTATACTAATATTATAAAGCTGAAGAGTTTGTTTGTTTGAACGCGCTAATCTCAAAAACTACTGGCCCGATTTGAAAAATTATTTTTATGTTAGATAGTCCATTTATCGAGGAAGGCTTTAAGCTATATAACATAAAGATACGACTCACAAGACCACAGCAGCAATGAAAAATGTTGCGAAAACGGGAGAAAGATATTCCTTTTGAGAGCTTCCGCTACGTACGCTGCGGAAACCGCTAAAGTTACACAAAAACCATGTATGACAAGATTGTTCAGCATTAAGAGTTCTATAATAAAGTCCGCGACAGCATAAGTCTATCTTTTATGATTGACTTACTACAACCTTTTGTATGTTAATAAATTTGTAAAAAAATAATGCATCATTTTTAGAGGTGTATTATACACACAGTTATTTATTCTTATCAAAATAAATACATTCATCATCACGAGCATTTCATTTAGAACAAAGTTGCCCTTTATATCATTTGATTCCAATAAATATCTTAGGAGCTATTACAGTTTTAACATAACTCCGCACCAAAATAATGTTCGCAGCTCAAGTACAACGTGCGCTTGCGCTAATTATATTATAAAGCTGAAGAGTTTGTTGGTTTGAACGCGCGCATCTCAGGAACTGCTGAACCGATTTGAAAAAATATTTCTGTGTTAGATAGCTTATTTATTGAAAAAGGCTTTAGGATATAAAACATCACGTTGCGACGGGAGGGGAGGGAGCAAACTCAAAACGCGCGGACGAAGTCGCGGGGGACCGCTAGTTATTTTTTAAAATTCATGTACATTCAATCCCAAGTATTGAACATTTTTTTTTTAATTATATTTTGAGATAATATATGCCCCCAAAAAGTTTTGGCTGACTTCTTACCTCAAATATTCCTTATTGCAGTGGCTTATTTAATTGTATAGGTAGATGCTATACAATCGATTAAGCAAATAAAAACACGAGTTTTTCGCCAATCTACTCACCATGGAGTGATCTTCAGCTGCATCATGAGATGCGTCGTACAGAACACAGCTATCAGGGGAGATTCTTCGAACAGCAACGCCAAGTAGCGGCCCGTGGGATCCCAACACATGTCCAGCACTGGACCTCCGACTGGATGCCCAGAGGGGAGCTCCACCTTTGTGATGTCGAGGATCGGGACCGCTTTGCTGGTTTGGGCACCTGAAACAAGTATCATACCTATAATAAACAGGGTGTTTGGTACATCGTGTGCCAAATGAAAATCGCTTATAATCAGCTATTATTTTCTGCATATTTTTTATATTGATTTACTATGTTTTTTTATAAAAAATATCGGAAATTCGGCATTCTATTTTTTAAAAACTAATGTTTTTTTTGTATGTTATAGTGCATTATTTTGCGGTTTTACTATCGTCAAAATTTCATACATAAGCCATTTTATATTTTTTTTAAATTTATTTGCAAAAGTGTGAAATAAAAATTTCGCAAATTTGACCTGAACTTTACATGTTGTGAAAAATAAACAAGAATCGACTGGACTTGTCGCACTTCAAGAAAACTTCTCTTACTGTGCGTTACTGTGACTGTGCTTATGGTAAAGGTATGCCGCACGTCATAAAATCATTCGAACTGCTCTAATTTCGTAAATTTTCTTTTTATGTAACCCAGTTCGCAAACTGCTGCATTCAAAATTATACATATACCTACTAAGACAAGTTGTTGTACCAGGAATGAGGCAGTTGCTCAAGTAGGCTATTACACGCACCAGGAATTTTATTTTTTTACTTACGTGTGCCGTATTTTGATATGCGTTCGTAGTCGATTCGGTCTCTTATAGGTGAGTAGGTACGTATTTTAAGTCAGTATAGTTAGTTTTTCTTAGCGCGTCGAATAATGTTAACAATAACTTTTAAAATAATATCAGTGAACAAAATTCATTTTCAATTTGATTTAAAAAGCTCTGTCCTATACAATGAATTACCTATGTAGTTGTGAGTTTTGTGTTTATCTTATTTCAAAATGAATTATTTCGGTAAAAAGGAATATCAAGATTGTTTACAATATTCGACAAGCCAAAAGAAACAGTCTTTATACTCTTTGACATGCTACAGTTATTATTAGCGAGTCCTTTCTATGACTGTCTTTTCGCATCTTCATTGTTTATTGAAGAAGTAAACAGCACATACATTTTTATCACTTACATATAGAGTTAACACAGGGTTTGGCCAATTACAGATTTCCCTTATCTGAAAATCAGTAAGTAGGCACTTAAGTACATTCATAATAAATTATGTATCTTAAAAGTGACACATTTTCAATTATTTATAAATTTAACATTACACTCTCAATAACCTTTTTTTTTGAATGAATGAATGAATGAATATTTTATTTGCTCATAAATAGGGTTACAATAAAGATCTTAATTAAAATATGTTCGTCCTATTTAACTATTAAAAAATAGCATGCAAACATTTATTATTATATTACATTTAAGTCAATCTATAATGAAATGAGTATGATTTTACAAATGTCAAATACTTATTCTATTATTTACAAACAAGTCAAATTTACGACATAGTTTTTTTTATTAATAATGTTGTCATTTATTCCTATTATTATTAAATCCAGCAATGTCAAGTTAAACTAAGTAACAATTGTTCATAATATTCCTAGCTATTCAAAAACTCTTGAAACGAATAAAATGCACAGTCTACCAGCCATTCATATAAACTTTTTTAAATTTGTTAAAGGGTTTGTCTTTAATATATTCCGGAATTTTATTAAAGATTACTACACACATAGAAAAGCAGTTTTTTGGATTTGTGCACTTTTTGGTATAAAATCAAGTACTAGCCGGTTGCAATTTCTAGTACAGCGTGCATATAAATCTTTAGCCTGTGTGAAATGATTGGGGTTTTGTTTGACAAATTTTGCAGCCTCAAATACAGGCAGGGCAATGATAGTATATTTAATAATTTAAAAAGTGGCTTGCATGATTCAACTGGTGCTAAACCGCAGATGGCCCTTATACACTTTTTTTGCGCTACAAATACCTTACGCATATCAGTGCTGTTTCCCCAAACAATTAACCCGTAACGTAGCACCGACTCTATATACGCATAATAGGCTGTGAGTGCTGTTGCTCTTGTAGCTGCTCTTGCTAATTTATACAAAACAAATGAAAATCTGTTAATTCTATTACACATTTTCTACATGTTGCTTCCGGTCTTATTTATTATCAATTTGTATACCTAAAAATCTAGCACTATTTGCATGTTTAATCACTTGTCCTTGATGATGGATGTTTAAATTTTGTACAGTACTATTAAAATTAATGATGCATGTTTTGTCAATATTTGTAATTAAGTTATTTGATCTAAGCCAGGTAACAACTAACTTTAGTGTTCTATTGACTTCATTTTCATGTTCAAATATTCCTTTTTTATTGTTTGTTGTCACAATCACTGATATATCGTCTGCAAAAAGTATGCTTTTATGCTCAATACAGTTTGGGAAATCATTGATATAAATGAGGAATAGTAGGGGACCTAATATACTGCCTTGTGGGACCCCAGTCTTATTGATTATATATGATGATTGATATGCTTGAATAATTTTGTTTTTCCCGTCACTTTGCGTAATTTCTACTAATTGCATCCGGTCATGTAAATACGTCATTATCCAACTTAAGGCTTCACCTCTGATACCGCAATTTTCTAATTTTTTTAGAAGCTGTTTATGTGACACAAAATCAAATGCCTTTGACATGTCAAAGAATAGAACGGTTACATAATTATTTGTAAATATTTTAAATATGTATAGGTAATTAAGTGTGCAATAAAACACGTTGTAAATATATAGGTAACTAGTTAAGCATAAAAAAATTAAGGTACAATTTAATAACGAACATGCTGCACCAAGAGACTTTATCATACCTTGGTGAATTTACTAACTTGCATTCAGAGCACAATGACTCCATCAGTACTTCAATTATTTAAGCTTTGAATTTAGGTTTTGATTTATTAAAAATATCTATATAATTAAAACGTGTATTGTATGTTTTAGCTATATAAATGAAAAATAAATAAAAAAAACTTTATTTCACGCATCTTGGCCCATAAATTACACAAAGACAAATTAAATTGAATAAGTAAGAATTGATAAAATTAAAAATTAAATTGAAATTTAAAAAAATACATTAAATTAAATTAAAAAAATACATCAAATAGATAAATAATAATATAAATTATCTCTTCAAAAGCCAACCGCCGCCACACCCGTAGCTACGGCATGCCTATTGCATATATGCAGCAGTTCCTTTGGTGTGATGAGGTGGAACATCAAAAACTGGAGTGTTACGAGTGAGGTATTTTACAAAATGTTAATTTCGACAACAAATGAGGAGTATCAATCCTACTATTTACAATATCATAAAGAAGTCCCTCAGCTCATTCATATGCAATAACTCACTTACCGTTCATGAGCCCAGTGTTTGTGAGCGCGTAGATCATCGGCTCCCCCTTAGCGGCGAAGAGCAGCAGGTCGCCCGGCCCCCAGCAAGCTGCCACCACGCGGCAGCCGCGCGCGCACCAGCGCTCGGGCGTCCAGCGTTTTGTCTCCCATACACTAAAATTTAAGGGTAAAACATTGTGATGTTTTAATTTTTAACAGTATAATGTACTTATTTAAGTACTTCTTAGTACTTATTTAAGTAAGCTCAAGTGGCAGTGGGCAGGGCACATAGCGCGAAGAACTGATGGCCGTTGGGACCTGAAAGTTCTAGATTGGAGACTCTTCGACCAAAGACGCAGCGTAGGAAGTCCACCGGCAAGATGGACAGACGACCTTATAAAGATCGCAGGATCAAACTGGATGCAGACCGCTAGTGATCGGTCGCTGTGGAAAGCCGTGGGGGAGGCATATGTTCAGCAGTGGACGTCCTTTGGCTGATAAATATTTTTTAACAGTATGTTCAAGGGAGAGAATAATATATTTTAATAAAATAGGCATGAGTTAGATGAGACTTACAATATACTTAACATAATACTTTTAAATAAAATTATTTTTATTTTATTTCAGGCATTGTCCATAAAGTGTTGGTAACAATTATAACAGCCAATAATAAAGCTGGCTGGTTCCTAGCTCAACGGATTAGCATAGCTATCCAACGCGGCAACGCAGCCAGCATCATAGCCTCCTTGCCGCAAGGAAATGGTTTCGTTTTTGAATTTTCGTCTTAGTTTTTTTTTCTTATTATTATATCTTATAAACTATGTTTGTACATAGCAATCTAATATTAAAATAGGTAAATAAATATGTATAAAAAAACCTAGTGACTTTGGAAGCGCAATATTAAAAAAGGTAAATAAATTAAAAATTATCCTAGTGCTTTGGCTAGTCGGTAACGTGTCCAGTGCTGTATGATAGCACAGTCCACGTCTGGCCTCGCCGCGACACTCTTCAGGAGACTGTTGGGGAAATTAAGGACGCTATGCGTTTCTGCACTATAGCCGCAAAACTATCAACACCTGCTTCTGCCAGCATCTTCGAAGCACTACAATAGCATCGCAGCCCCATCAGCATCCTGAATGCATCATTGTATTGAGAGTGCAGGGCTCTGTATGCTGTTTGGGTATAGCTTACGACCTCCGTGGTCGAGTGGCTAGCACGCTGGTTTCAAGCGTCGCCATCTCGTGAGGTTCCGGGTTCGATTCCCGGTCGGGTCAATGTAGAAAACGATCTTTTCTATATTGCCTCGGGTCTGGGTGTTGTGGTACCACCGTTGTGTCTGATTTCCAAAACACAAGTGCATTGGCTACTTACTTTGGGATCAGAGCAATGTATGTGATTGCTGTCCAATATTTATTTATTTACTAGCTGACCCGGCAGACGTCGCCCTGCTCTGAAAAGCAGCGCCACGAAACCACGAACAACGAACGTAACTGTTGTGAATTTTCTTCTTACCTTTTAAACCTTCCCTGAACTTCCACAAATATTTTAAGACCAAAATAAGCGAAATCAGTCCAGCCATTCTCGAATTTTAGCGAGACTAACAAACAGCAATCCATTTTTATATAAATAGATTAGCTTGTCCACAGGCTGCACATGTACAGGAAATTAAAAAGACGTAAGAGTAAACGACTCACCGGAAAATAATAGAAGAAGTAGCAGCAAAGACTTTGCCAGCATCCAGAGACCAGCGTGCAAAGATTATTCCACCACCAGCAACTCTGCGCAACGGTACAGCCGTCTCCATGGAAACGTCCCACACCATCATGGATGTGTCGGCTCCGCTGCAGCTAATCAACAGGTCACCGTTGGGAGACCAGCTCACGTCGGTAACGGGACTGTGGCCTGATCTGTAATTGGAATGGAAAAATGTATAGGTTAACCACATTGAGAATAGCGACTGAGTTTGTTGCGCAGCTTCTTCTCAGCACTAGCCCAAAATTGTCCCGAAACTGCGGTAGGGTTTATATTGGGACGTGTAAAGTGTCCTCAATGGGCCTATTTGCATAAATAAATGACTTTTATTACTTTTTTATAGCTCCATAGGGGCGTGGTGGAGGCGAGAGTGGGGAGCGTGAGCGGTGCGGGGGGCGCAGATCTCATGTCTCCATCTTGCAATCAACCTACGGTTATTTGGTAGTTTGGTAGTTTGATAAGTTAATTAATTGACAATATTTATCTATCAATATAAAAGTCATAAAAGTCATTTATTTATGCAAATAGGCGCTCTGGGGGCACTTTTACACGTCCCAATATAAACCCTACCACAGCTTCGGGACAATTGTGGGCTAGTGCTGAGAAGAAGCTGCGCAACAAACTTAGTCACTATTGTCAATGCCTCTTTTCAAAAGGTTTACAATGTTTGTAGTGATCATGCAAGTCCATACATTATTATAATTTAAATAATCCTCTACTTTATAATACCCTTTCGTCATAAGGGTTTCTTTAATAACAGTTTAAAATTTATTAACCGGTAAGTTAATAATGTGTTCTGGTAGTTTATTAAAAATTTTTATACCTTTCCCCAAGAAAGAATTACCAACCTTTCGAAGTCTAAATTGTGGAATAGCAAGCTTACCCTTATTTCTAGTATTATATTTGTGTATGTCACTATTTTTCGTGAATAAATGTATTTTTTCCGTACATACATTAAATTTTCGTAAATATACTGAGAGGCTAGAGTTAATATTCTAATTTCTTTAAACACCTCTCGTAAGGAATTTTGAGATTTCAGATTATAAATAGCTCGTACGGCTCTTTTTTGTAACACAAAAATTGTCTCTACATCAGCAGCCGCGCCCCACAGTAAAATGCCGTAGGACATCAAGCTATGGAAATAACTAAAATAAACCTAGCTGTTTCTACATCAGTCAAACGTCTTCTCTTCCTTACAGCAAAAGCAGCTGAGCTTAGTTTCCCTGACAAGGCCTCTATATGAGGACCCCATTGTAGTTTGGAGTCTAAAGTGATTCCCAAGAATGTTGTGGAATCAATAGTATCAAGCGGTTTGTCTTTTATCTTAACCTGAGTTGATGCCTGTCGGTCATTAGGCATCGTAAACTTTACACATTTAGTTTTACTTCCATTAAGAAGGAGATTGTTAACAGTAAACCAATGTAATACTTGTGAAAGAGTATTATTTACATCGTCAAAATTTCCTTCACCCCTTGGAATTTTAAATAAAAGTGAAGTATCATCTGCAAACAATACTATATCACAAAGATTCCCTATGCGGGAGGTCATTTATATATATTAAAAATAAAAGAGGTCCTAATATAGATCCTTGGGGCACACCCATTGTTAGAGGTGCTCCAGAAGACTCAGTTCCGTTTATACATACTTGTTGCATTCTACCTGAAAGATATGAATTAATTAAGTTTAACGAGTTCAATGATGCCCCATAGTGACATATTTTTTTAAGTAATGTTTCATGATCCACACAATCAAACGCTTTCGATAGATCACAGAGAATCCCTAAAGCATCATGCCTATTATCATAAGCATCAAATACATGTGTTAAAAGAGCAACTCCTGCATCCGTGGTGCTTCTTCCTTTAGTAAAACCGAATTGTTTGTTATGTAATAACTTGTTCGATGAAAAGTGTGCTAAAATTTGATTGAATATAATCTTTTCATATATTTTACTCAAGACTGGCAGAATCGATATTGGCCGTAAGTTTGAGGAGTCACTTTTGTCACCCGCTTTGAAAAGCGGTATTATTTTACTAATCTTCATTAAACAAGGAAACTGGCCGTCATCAATACACTTGTTAAAAATTAACGCTAGTTGAGGGGCTATTATGTTAACCCTTAACCGCCTACCATACGTCTCACAGATCCTGTTAACATAACAATTGTAAATATCTTTGCGCCTGAGTGTTGCATCGACTCGTTCGATCGTGTACCTTTTCCCCGCACCCCTCAGTACCGCACAACGGCTCGTAGAGGTTAGACGTGCGCGCGTTTGGATCAGGTGAGTAAATTAATTCTAGCGTGGGTCTGAGAGACCTATGGTAGGAGGTTACGTACTTTTTTCTAAATCTTTTTTTTTAAAATTGTTTTAGTTATAATGGCTCTTAGTACAGCTTTAATTGAACATTGGTTAGAAAAGGATCTCTCGGACGATGAAAACGACGAATGCAGCGATGTTGAGCCCGTCGACATTCATCAAATGTTGGAAGACAGTGGCGCGTCTGAATCCGAAATCGAAGCGCCAACTGTAATACAAATAAATTCTCCATCGCAAAATATTATTCCGCCAGTAAGTGACCAAGAGTATTCATCTGATGATGATGTGCCCCTAGCGGAAGTTCGATCGAGACCCAGGAAGAAGAATTATTTTGGAAAAAAATGTTTTCGTTGGTCATCTGCTACACCGACTTCACGATCACGGACTATGCAACATTACCGGAATGTGCTGAATGGTTCGTCTTCTCCCTTGGATATTTGGCAGCAATTTTTCACCGACGAAATGCTACAAAAAATTGTAAATCACACGAACGTGAAAATAAGAGAACTCAGGCCAAACTACAAAAAAGATACTTGTGTTCAAGATTTGGATCTCATAGAACTAAAAGCATTTATAGGTTTACTTTTTTATACCGCAATCTTTAAAGAAAACCACGAAGATTATGCTTCCTGGTATAGTACTGATGGTACTGGACGAGAGATATATAGCTGTATCATGAGCAAAAACAGGTTAGAAATACTGTTGAAACCATTACGTTTTGACGATGCAGCGACCCGTGTAGAACGTCGATAAACTGGTGCAACTGCACCTATTGCTGAGCTCTTTCAATCATTTATGAATCACTGTCAAGCTGTTTATGCAATAGGCACATACGCTTGTATAGATGAGATGTTGGTGGCATTTCGTGGGAGATGCAAATTTAAAATGTTCATGCCGAAAAAACCAGCAAAATTCGGCATAAAAATCCAATGCCTTACAGATGCTAGAACGGGGTACCTTCTCAATGCATACATATATTTAGGCAAAGATTCAGACGGTCTAAATTTATCACCAGAATTTCAGCGACTGAAGAAACCCACCCAAGCTGTAATGCGCCTAATACCTTCAATCGAAAATTCCAAAAGAAATATTACCACAGACAATTGGTATACTTCTATTGAGTTACTTGAAGGTTTAAAAAAGAAACAGCTAACAGGTGTGGGAACTATGCGGAAAAATCAAAAAGAAATACACCCACAATTCTTGCCATCTCGTCCTCGTAAGGTTGATTCAGTGATTTTCGGCTTTACCAAAGATTTTACGATGTCATCCAATGTGCCAAAACAAAATAAGGCAGTCATCACTGTTTCAAGCATGCATCATTCTCCAGAAGTCGATGAAGCTACTAAGAAACCGGAGATTATTTTATTTTATAACCGTACCAAAATTGGAGTAGATCTGCTAGACCAAAGGTGCGCTAATTACTCGACAAGTCGTCGCACTCGTAGATGGCCACTGGCAATATTCTACAGATTACTTGACATTTCTGCTTCAAATTGCTATGTAGTATACCTGTCTGTGAAGCCACTTGGACAAAAGACTGTAAGCAGGTTCAAGTTTATGAAAAAACTGGCTGAACAGCTGACGAGGCCGCATATGGCACGTCGTGAAAGCAATGTGAAATTGCAACGTGATATACGTACCAGTATACAACGCATCCTTCAGATCAACGAAACCCCACCAGCAGCTGTTCCAAGCACCAGCACTGGTGAGGAGCGGTTGGTGGTTCGTAAAAACTGTTCCACATGCGAATATAAAAAAAAACGCAAAACACAATACATGTGTTTCGAATGCAAATCGCCAATTTGCCTCGAATGCTCGAATGTGACTTCACTGCCGTGAAAAACTCTAGGTTAAGAGACTGCAATTTTGTCAAATTAATGATTATAATGATAATTGTTATTTTTTTTCAAGTTTCTAAATGACTAGCGGTCCCCCGCGACTTCGTCCGCGCGTTTTGAGTTTGCTCCCTCCCCTCCCGTCGCAGCGTCATGTTTTATATTCTTAAGCCTTTCTCGATAAATAAGCTATCCAACACAGAAATATTTTTTCAAATCGGTCCAGCAGTTCCTGAGATAGGCGCGTTCAAACAAACAAACTCTTCAGCTATATAATATATTAGCGCAAGCGCACGTTGTACTCAAGCTGCGAACATTATTTTGGTGCGGAGTTATGTTAAAACTGTGATAGCTCCTAAGATATTTATTGGAATCAAATGATATAAAGGGCAACTTTGTTCTAAATGAAATGCTCGTGATGATGAATGTATTTATTTTGATAAGAATAAATACCTGTGTGTATAATACACCTCTAAAAATGATGCATTATTTTTTTACAAATTTATTAACATAAAAAAGGTTGTAGTAAGTCAACCATAAAAGATAGACATATGCTGTCGCGGACTTTATTATAGAACTTTTAATGCTGAACAATCCTGTCATACATGATTTTTGTGTAACTTAAGCGGTTTCCGCAGCGTATGCAGCGGAAGCTCTCAAAAGGAATATCTTTCTCCCGTTTTAGCAACATTTTTCATTTCTGCTGTGGTCTTATGAGTCGTATCTTTATGTTATATAGCCTAAAGCCTTCCTCGATAAATGGACTATCCAACGTAAAAATAATTTTTCAAATCGGGCCAGTAGTTTTTGAGATTAGCGCGTTCAAACAAACAAGCAAACAAACTCTTCAGCTTTATAATATTAGTATAGATTAGCGCAAGCGCACGTTGTACTTAAGCTGCGAACATTATTTTGGTGCGGAGTTATGTTAAAACTGTGATAGCTCCTAAGATATTTATTGGAATCAAATGATATAAAGGGCAACTTTGTTCTAAATGAAATGCTCGTGATGATGAATGTATTTATTTTGATAAGAATAAATACCTGTGTGTATAATACACCTCTAAAAATGATGCATTATTTTTTTACAAATTTATTAGCGGACTTTATTATAGAACTCTTAATGCTGAACAATCTTGTCATACATGATTTTTGTGTAACTTTAGCGGTTTCCGCAGCGTACGCAGCGGAAGCTCTCAAAAGGAATATCTTTCTCCCGTTTTCGCAACATTTTTCATTGCTGCTGTGGTCTTGTGAGTCGTATCTTTTTGTTATATAGCTTAAAGCCTTCCTCGATAAATGGACTATCTAACATAAAAATAATTTTTCAAATCGGGCCAGTAGTTTCTGAGATTAGCGCGTTCAAACAAACAAACAAACAAACTCTTCAGCTTTATAATATTATAGAGATTAAATTATATAAAAAATATAACAAAAAGTTCCTATTACTTTAAATATTTTTTTAGAACTCATTTTCTATAAGTGTTAGTAAGTAAGCTAAAAACAAGAGATAATACCATTTATCTTAAGTTATTAAAAAAATGCTGTTGATTTTCATGTTTCTCTTTTTCTAAATAAAAAATTAAATAATTTTCAAAAAAGAATTTTAATTGAAATCTGTACCATCCCTTAATTTATATAGACATAATATTTTTTTTTATGTCTGGGATCCCATAGACGTATGGTAGGTGTTTGTGTTACAATAACATGTGGTAGGTAGTTAAGGGTTAATAATTGACTTAATAATATGCACAGATAGTCCCCAAAGATCCTCCGTTTTTTTATATTCAACTCTAGAAATGTTTTTATTATTACTTCAGGTCCTACATGCCTAAAGTGCAGTTGAGAATTACATTCACTGACATTAAGTTTTAGAATAGATTCGGCTATTACTGAAGAAGAAGCAAGTTCTTTTGTTGTTGTTGGTGCAATATGTGAAAAAACGACTCAAAAACAGTTGCAATTTCTAAATTTGAATTTATTGTTGTATTATTGATTTTTAATGCAAAGGACATCATTTTTTTTGGGCCTAAAATACGTGAATATTAAACAGGGCCATATTTAGTTGTGGATTACTTATAAACTTAAATACTTTCATTTAACATTATTTTTAGATTTTTTAATACGCCCGTTTTCTTTTTGAAAACATTTTATTTTTCTTGAAAATGCGTCGAACAGAACGTTGATCTATACCGTTTTTGACATTTGATTTGCTGGCACTGACATATGACAGATGTCAATATTTACGAAGAAGTGGATGGAACCAAACCAGCGTTTTGATCGTCGAATTTAAAAATAATTAAAGAGTAAAAATCTTTGTTTTAGGTTAAGTATCAAGCTGATTGTAAAGTGGGCATTTTCTCTTTTTGGATTTTTAATGTAATTTAAGTATCTTTGAATTCGTTTTCTCAAAAATAAACAAAATAAAATGTTTCTATAACTGTAAACAAAACGCACTTACTGCGGACAGTGTTGCAACTCTCTGCTGCACTTACCAGTAACAAAAGATTTAGATTGAAAATGAAAACAAAACCCATATCGAAAAATTAACAAAAATGTGTGTTTTTTGTTTGTATGAATTTATTCTTTCATTTGGTGTATCATTTGTTTCTGTTAGTTAAAATTTTATTTTAAGCCCAACTCCCATACAAAAAAAATACTGTCCTTTACCATCTCTCAATTTATTTTTACAAGTTTCTTTAATTATGATGCTCCATGTAGGTTTGCTTTATTTTTGGAGCTAGAGACTATTCTACGAAGGCAATGAGATTTTGCTGTAGCACATATTTTTGAATAATTTCTAATGTATCTAATAAAGTTTTGGTCTTGAGAGTTTTCTCGTAGACTATATAATTCATATAACTTAATCCTACTTTTATGAATTCCCGGTGTGGCCCAATTATTAAATTGACATTTGACCTTATTTGATTTAGTCTTTTTTAAGGGAAATATTTCATTAAATTCATTTTTAATTAAGTTAAAAAGGTTGTCATATTGTTTATCTCCACTATCACTAGTATTTTGTTTCACTGAATATAGTGTATTGTTTATTGTATCCCTAAATCTATCTAACCTATTTTCTGTGACAGGCCTACACATAGTTTCCACAGGTAAAGTTGCGGTATGATTGTGTTCAAATAAAACCTTTTGACCTCTATGATCAGAACTGAGGCCAATTAAAATATCTTTATCAATGACACTTGCGTTTTTGTCACAAAAATATTATCTAAGCAAGTGGCCGTGGTGGGAGTTTTACCCTTGTAGGTTCACAAAAGAGATTTTTTAAATTAAAAGATTTGAAAAGATTAAGAAATCGAATGGCGGTATTCCATTCCTTTAAAATATCAAAGTTAAAATCTCCACATACTATTATTTTCTTATTAGATTTTGAAACCTTTTCTAGCGATGATTCCATAATTGGTTCAAAAAGTTGGTAAGTAGCGTCGGGGGGGCTATACACAGATAAAATTATATAATGTTCGAGCTCAGTACACGCTAATTCGATAGTACGTTCTAAAGAGAGTGACACAATGTCCCTGCGATCTTTACAATTTAATTCATTATTTATGAGTGACCCCGCTCTAGTTGCGGTCTCTCTTGAAAACGAATTAACGACTGTATAGTTTTCAATACTAATCATTATTTCACATTTTCTATACCAATGCTCTGTTACACACATTACATGAACACTTAAATCATGTAGAACTAATGATAGTTCAAGCTCTTTGCCAGTATTTATAATAATATTAACAATATTGCTTTGTTTTGTATAACCTGCTACCGGAAGAACTAAAAACACTTTAAGGGAAAATATTTAAGAGGAGACTAATTGACGACAACAGACTAATATTTAATTCAATTTGAACTAACTATGACAGCATTTCATACAAAACATTTGCTCGTGGTCTGAGGACTGATTGCAAATACACCAAAAGGACAATTTTTTTTAATTTAATCGTATATGGTTGTTTTTTTTTTTTCCTTTGTATTTCTGCTTCCTGGCAATCTGTTTTAAAACAATAAGCCAGCTTTTTGACTGAGGGATTCTCCGGTTTAACGATTGAGTCATAAGGGGCTTGTCCATTGACTCCTCCCTTGTCTCTGCGGTTGAAGATTTTTTAAAATCTCTTACTAAGGTTGAAAATGTCATGTCTCTTTAATCTGACGTATTGTTGGCCGCCGTCTCCACTCAATGTCTGGGCAAGAACGTTTGTATGTGCTGCGAGTCTTTCCTGATATCTTAGGCTGCTTTCGACAATTTCTTTTTTGACTGTGGCTATACCGAGATCGAGGTACATATATTTATTGGCAATGCAATTGGGAATACCAAGTATAGTCCTGAGGGCTTTGCTCTGGAATCTCTCCAGGATCTCAATATTGCTTTTGCTGGCAGAACCCCACAGCTGTATGCCATAAGTCCAAATTGGTTTTAGGATGGCTTTGTAAATAAGAATTTTATTGTTATCATTTAGATTTGAATGGCGACCTATTAGCCAGTTTAGACTGCGCAATTTCCCATCCAGCTGCTTTCGCTTGTTCCATATATGTGTCTGCCAGGTCAATCTTCTATCCAAGTGCATACCCAAGTATCTAGCACTGTTCTCTTGAGGAATATCTTTATTGTTCAGGTTGACTGGAGGGCACGTCTTTGTTCTTAAAGTAAAAGTTACGTGTGCTGACTTACTCTCATTTGCTTTTATCCTCCATTTTTTTAGCCACGTTTCAATTTCTGAGAGGTGCTCTTGCAACATGAGTGAAGCAGTATCTGGGTCATCATGGATGGACAGTAAAGCAGTATCATCAGCATATGTTGCAGTTGTTGTTTTGCAGTTAGTAGGGATATCAGCTGTGAAAATGAGATATAAAACTGGCCCCAATATGCTGCCCTGTGGGACGCCTGATTTAATCTCATAGAGTTGAGAGAGATCTTCATTACATTTCACCTGAAAGCTTCTCCTGGAGAGGTAAGATTTCAAACTTTGATAAAACGAATGAGGAAGCTTTTTTTTATTTTAAACAATAGACCCTCGTGCCATACTCTATCAAAAAGTTTGCTTCAATCAGGTCATATCCGGGTGCTTTGCCTTCCTTCAGGTTTTTTATTTCTCTAATAACTTCCTTCGGGCTTGTACATTTTAGAGGTAGGCACATTTGGTTTGCCGACTCTAGGTACTCATTGACCTCTGCGGTTTGGTCAGGGCTGCACTCAGGATGTGGTTGAAAAACCGTGCTCAGGTGCTTTGCGAATGTTTCAGCCTTTTCCGCGTCCGATCTAGCCCATCCTCCCGTGCCATTGTTGATTGGTGCCGCATGGCTTTTAGGGCGATCAAGGTTTTTTGTTACCTTCCAAAGAGAGTAATTTGTGTCAGCGTTTGGGCTAAGGTTCGAGAGGTGAGTTTGGAAATTATAGTTTTGAATATTCTTTATATAAGCCTTTAGGTCCTCTGAGTACTTATTGAAGGCTTGTTTATCACAAGGATATCCGGTCCTATGCCAAGTTTTTCGTAGCCTGCGACGTTCCTGAATTTTCTCCTTGATGTATTTTGGGTAGGTATTATGTTTCGGAGGCTGACCTTTCTTTTTGGAAGTAGCATTGTTGGCTGCTCTATGAATAATCAAGTTCAGATTCTCTATTTCGTTCTCAACTTCCTCAGTGGTTTTAAGTCTGCAGTTAAGGTCTATCTCAGCAGTAATTTCCTCTCGGTATGTTTCCCAGTTGGTGTTTTTAAGGTTGTATAACCGGGGTGGTGGCTGCACTAGCGTAATGTTTGAGCTTAAGCTAAGAATCACAGGTGTGTGGTCCGATGTAAGGTCAATTGGCGATTCTATCATGACGTGATTTTTATCTATGTTTTTTGTCACAAAGAAATCTAAAAGATCAGGCACTCTGTTTCTGTCATTTGGCCATAAGTAGGCTTCCCACCAGAGTGGTATTCTAGCTTCATTCTTTCAATGACTTTCATGAGCTGCCTTCCTCTTGGGTTGTAGACTCTCGAGCCCCAGTGAGGATGTTTAGAGTTCCAGTCCCCTCCACAGATAAACCTATTATTCAAGGTAGAGAAGTAATAATTGAAGTATATGGTTGTAATAATTGAATTTTTGCAAGCAGACTGAACACAATATGTGCTACTTAGTTTTAAATGTTATCTGTATTTACTGTGTTCTGGGCAAATAAACGGTTCAGTTTGAGTTTGAAGTCAATGTAATGTTATTGGGGCTTGGAGGACTAAACTATTTAACAAACACTTATTCCGTAAATAGTAAAGATTTTACACCATGCTTTTTTAACCGTCTTACAGCTGAAACCCACAATATGTTAACATTTTAATAAACCTCTAGGACATGTTATCATTTTATTATTAGACCACCTCCACCCAATAATGCGCTAGCGCAATCCTACGTCCACCATCCCCTCGTAAAACTAGGTCAGTAGTGCCAGACAGCCAAGTGAATGACCCGTGCTTGTTACAAGATGTTTTATATTAAATTGATTTATTATTATTTTTTTCTTCTTAGGCTTTGAAATCTATACTAATATTATAAAACTGAAGAGTTTGTTTGTTTGTTTGAACGCGCTAATCTCAAAAACTACTGGCCCGATTTGAAAAATTATTTTTACGTTGGATAGTCCATTTATCGAGGAAGGCTTTAGGCTATATAACATAAAGATACAACTCATAAGACCACAGCAGAAATGAAAAATGTTGCGAAAACGGAAAAAAGATATTCCTTTTGAGAGCTTCCGCTGCATACGCTGCGGAAACCGCTTAAGTTACACAAAAATCATGTATGACAGGATTGATCAGCATTAAGAGTTCTATAATAAAGTCCGCGACAGCATATGTCTATCTTTTATGGTTGACTTACTACAACCTTTTTTATGTTAATAAATTTGTAAAAAAATAATGCATTATTTTTAGAGGTGTATTATACACACAGGTATTTATTCTTATCAAAATAAATACATTCATCATCACAAGCATTTCATTTAGAACCAAGTTGCCCTTTATATCATTTGATTTCAATAAATATCTTAGGAGCTATCACAGTTTTAACATAACTCCGCACCAAAATAATGTTCGCAGCTTAAGTACAACGTGCGCTTGCGCTAATCTATACTAATATTATAAAGCTGAAGAGTTTGTTTGTTTGTTTGTTTGAACGCGCTAATCTCAAAAACTACTGGCCCGATTTGTAAAATTATTTTTACGTTGGATAGTCCATTTATCGAGGAAGGCTTTAGGCTATATAACATAAAGATACGACTCATAAGACCACAGCAGAAATGAAAAGTGTTGCGAAAACGGGAGAAAGATATTCCTTTTGAGAGCTTCCGCTGCATACGCTGCGGAAACCGCTTAAGTTACACAAAAATCATGTATGACAGGATTGATCAGCATTAACAGTTCTATGATAAAGTCCGCGACAGCATATGTCTATCTTTTATGGTTGACTTACTACAACCTTTTTTATGTTAATAAATTACACCAAACACCAAAATAATGTTCGCAGCTTAAGGACAACGTGCGCTTGCGCTAATATATTATAAAGCTGAAGAGTTTGTTTGTTTGAACGCGCTTATCTCAGGAACTGCTGGACTGATTTAAAAATATTTCTGTGTCGGATAGCTTATTTATCGAGAAAGGCTTTAGGATATAAAACATGACGCTGCGACGGGAGGGGAGGGAGCAAACTCAAAACGCGCGGACGATTTCGCGGGGGACCGCTAGTATATTATAAAGCTGAAGAGTTTGTTTGTTTGAACGCGCTTATCTCAGGAACTGCTGGACCGATTTGAAAAAATATTTCTGTGTTGGATAGCTTATTTATCGAGAAAGGCTTTAGGATATAAAACATGACGCTGCGACGGGAGGGGAGGGAGCAAACTCAAAACGCGCGGATGAAGTCGCGGGGGACCGCTAGTTATATTATAAAGCTGAAGAGTTTGTTGGTTTGAACGCGCTTATCTCAGGAACTGCTGAACCGATTTGAAAAAATATTTCTGTGTTAGATAGCTTATTTATTGAGAAAGGCTTTAGGATATAAAACATCACGCTGCGACGGGAGGGGAGGGAGCAAACTCAAAACGCGCGGACGAAGTCGCGGGGGACCGCTAGTATTAATAATAACTAGAGATGCGCCGAGTAGCACTTTAGCCGAGTAACGAGTACCGAGTTTTACTCGGTTCAATTTTTTTCCAACCGAGTACTCGGCCGAGTAACTCGGTTACAATCAAATTCCTGTTTCGGGTGTGTAAACAAGTACAAACAGGTTCGCGAAAAATAAGCTTTATCTAGCCACTAGAGCGCGACGACCCTAAAAGCCCCATTGCTTAAAAATAAGCTGACAACATACATGAGTCCGTTCGAGAGGTGGGCAGGGCATGAAACAAGTTATCCAGAACTGGCACGTTTAGCATGAGTGTTACTATGTGCACCTGCAAGCACCGTGCATAGTGAGTGATTACTTTCGGAGGCTGGTAACGTCTACGAAGAAAAAGGAAATAGACTGTTACCAACTTGTAGACATCTTTATGTTACTGCATCATAATTTTACTTTGTAAAATTTCACATATTTATTTATTTTCGTTCACTAGTTCACCTCATTCTGTCTCATTACTACTTATTCATTGTCACAATTGAGAGTGTGAAAGATCTCCTCTGTTGTTTAATGATATCTACCTAAATATATTGTTTTACTTAAACGAGTATACCCGGCACTAAAACCGAGTTACTCGGCCGAGTACAAGTATCAAAAAAACCGCCGAGTATGCCGAGTACCGAGTATTAACCAAGTACTCGGCCCATCTCTAATAATAACCAAGTTTTATTATACAACAAGTAGTTATTGGATACTTTAAGTGGGTATAGGCTTTAAGACGTTTAAAAAAGCACAGTCTATAAGTAGGTAAATGTGCATTTGAATAATTAATGTGAAAAATAATAAATTTTAAATTCTTCACAAATATTTTAGACTTCTTTGCTAGCAAGCTATGTCTTTTTTTTTTAACGCTCCTTAGATAACATTTCAACTTTATTTTGACATGCTTTGTTTACCACCACAACCGTGTTAGAACCACTTGTGAAGTATGGATCTGCGAGGCTTCAAAATAGCAGGATAAAACTTGAATATTTATGATTCTTCTATTATTTATAAAATACTTAAATAACATAGATAATAAACAAAATTTTTGTTTCTTCAATAGTTCACTTCAGTATAATCTAAAAAACAATATCATAAAAAAATTATAAAAATGAGAACAACATACCTTTTCAATACAATAGCATTGCTAGAAGATGGTTTTGTAAACATGGAATTGGGATCCACAGTCCATACAATAACTCCTTGTTCACAACCCACAGCAATCTCAGAAGCGGAGAACGGTCTCCAACACAGCGAAGACACATGCCCTTGGGCTTTACACTTTAACATCGAGACAAATTGCACCTCTGAACAGTACACTCTCACATTATCGTCAACCGTAGCCACCGCTATTTTAGTTGTATGAGGATGCCATGCCAAACATTTCACAGGCGCATTACCCCAGTTCCTCGTCCTAGAGTAATTAGACACAATTTTAGGTCCTATATCCTTTAAATGCGGTTGCAAGAAGTAACGAAACGCGGTGAACACATTTGCCACTTTCAAAACGTAGGATGCGGATAAAGCAAGGAGAGGACTCTCTCTGTTGATACTAGGATCTGCAGCAACGCCTAAGGCCTCGAGAAAACCTTGCTTGTACCACACACTAGTTATTTTCTTGAGCAAATTGTCTTCAACATCTATGTACATGGAAATGTTCTCATCGGTCGTTCTGTGATGGTGAATATCCCTTGCTACGTTAATCACTGGATGCTTTTTCGTCTGGAAAGTGCAAAACTTGCATTAAATATGAATTTCACCAAAGATTTCGGTGCAATGCAAAGCTAACCTTACCGTGTTTGTAAAAGTGCTAATACTGCCATATCGGGAGTTCCCGCAGCAGTAAACCTCATCTATTTTACAGAAGGCAGTTTCGTCCGCTCTTGGCAAGTCCGGAAAACCATGAAAAGCCGACATTTTCAAGAAATTCAGGAAAACAATTATTCGGCACGGTGCAACAGCGCCAAGCTAAACAGAACAATATTTTTAAATATGACAGCTGTCAGCGGAAATGTTGTTAATAAATTAGTTCCACTAGTTGCAGCTCGCGACGACCGCGCTCACGACCGCCCATTTTCCCGGTCTACTTGGTCTGCGAGCAAGCGGCCACGTTTTCTGTCAAACGGCACGTGTTTGTAAGCGTTTTGGTGAGAGGTATATAATAATAAATATTTTAATGAATATTATTGATTCCAATGGAAAAGAATAACGTTAATGTTAACGTGATAACGTTACGTGAGCGTTAAACGTTACGTGAGCGTTAATAGCCATCAATGGTGACATTATTATGCTGTCATGTTGGCCTGAGTGGGCGTAGCATTCATTGCAAGCTACAGATAGACCGCATCCAATGGCAGGAAACAGCTGTCCTAAGCGCTAACGTTAAATCTCTTAATGTTTCTGTCAGTAGCACCTTTGTTTTGTTAACTTTATTTTGCGCTCACAATCTCCGCTATTTTTGCGAGTATATTTTAACGCACCCATTTGGTGTAGTTAGTTGTCAAAACACAACCTCTAATAGTATGGATATTATAATAACTCAGCATGGTCATCGCTTACGATTTTGTTTTTTGGGAAGAAGTCCCGTCTGTTCACTATATAAAAGGTTAAGATGGAAACTAACTCCCTAGTGGCGTAGATATCCCTTTGCCTAAGATACTAAGTCCCTAGAGCCCTAGCCCAGCCTAACAATAGATACATAGATATAATAAGGATGTTAAGGTAGGAGAGCTGCACCTAGGTCACCCAGGGTAGCAGCGTTAGGACGGTAGGTAGGTGGCGTGGACCCGCTGCCAGTCTGGCAGGCTCACCAGACTGATCATAGTGACGGCTAAAGGTGTCTTGGCCGCAGCGGAGGGAAATGAGAACCAACACGGACGGTTGATATCTAATTTATTTGTACTGAATAAGATGTATATAACAATTGTATCGTGCGTTAACATGCAAAGGTTTATGCTTGTGTGCCGCCGGTGTGAGTGCCGACGGTGCTTGCTGGGTCCATCGGTCAGCCGCTGCGATGTAGGTCGCTGACGCCGTGGTTGTCGCAATGTACGATGCTATCTCGTACAATAGTTGCTAGCTAAGCACTTACGAGTGTTGTTTTCTGCTAGACGCAAACTAGCTAGAGGGGAGAGAGAGAAGGATATAAACTTTCCCAGTTACTCACCTGGAGGTCTACTATGAAAAACGAAATCCGTCAATACAATTATCGTTGTTCCTTATTACGAAAACTCAAACTCATACTGAAACTCAATAAAGATGAATTAAGACACCAAAAATTGCGCACGGGCGGAAAGAGTTGAACTACCCTGCCATCGGTCCAACCGGGCGAAATTTTATGGTCTTGAACCAGCAAGCTCTCAGAGCAAAGACAAATCGGCTGAATCTGTTGCATATCTTTTTAGAGTTCCGTAGCCGAACGGCATGACATAGAGGTTCCTAAATCTATTTTCTGTAAAAGTCTAACGTTTGATAGATAGACGCTTTCAAAGTGGTAAAATGGGCGTCCCTTCCCCCTCTAACTTCTAAACTAAACGAGTGTAAATTTTGAAAAATATATATTATGTAGATCTTAATACTTTCAAAAATTGGTTTGGACGGGATCGAACTAGTAGTTTTTGAGATATAGCACATTTTCAAAAACCGCAAACATAACTTTGTTCTTCTTACAAACACTATGAAAAACAAAGTTATCTTTGCTGTCAACAAAATATTGTGGTATTGTAGCTTAGTTGAAGTAAGTGGATCCGGGGATCCCTAATTCAGTTAAAGTTGGCACGGAACCCTCAGTGGGCGAGTCTGACTCGCACTTAGCCGGTTTTTTAATAATACGTTTCCAGATAGCAGATCCAATAAGCATCTAATGTTATGCCTAAATTTTTATTTACAGCATTTATAAATTGTCTTTCATATATTATATTAATGTCTTTCTTGGGTGACTGGTATGTGTGGAACTTTATTATTTTAGTCTTGTCTATATTTATTTTTACATTATTTTCTTTTAACTGGTTAGTAACAGCTGCTGTGATTGTTTAGTTTAATTAATGTTATTATTCGTCAAATTTCATTCCTTTTTTAGCCTTGATAATAGTATTATCGGCAAAAAGATTTGGCTTGTGGTTAGTTATATTGGGAAGGTCATTAATATAGAGAATAAGCAACATTGGCCCTAAAATGCTAAATTGCGGTACACCATATTTGTTTTCTTATTAGCTTGATTTAAAAAAAATATTTTTTCAGTTTCTTGCCCTTTTATTGATTAACAAACACATTGAGATCGTCTATTATGTATGTGTAAATAGCTCCGAAATATTATATTTTTTTTAGGAGCTCAGTATCTTCTATAAAATCAAATGATTTGCTCATATCTAAGGATAGTGCGAATACGGGAGTTCGAGATTCAAGACTTTCCTTATTATTTTTTACCAAGGCTTAATAAAGCCAGTGATGCATTATGGCTCTGCCGAGTGTTGTTGTCGAATGCATCGGATCTGCAAAACGATTGTCGTATTGACGGACTAGTGGTCCCCCGCGACTTCGTCCGCGCGTTTTGAGTTTGCTCTCTCCCCTCCCGTCGCAGCATGATGTTTTATAGTTTAAAGGCTTCCTCAATAAATAAGCTACCCAACACGAAAATATTTTTTTGAATTGGTCCAGTAGTTCCTGAGGTTAGCGCAAAAAGAAAAACCAAATTACAAATCTTCAGCTTTATAATATTAGTATAGATTTAGTTTTTCGTAGTAGACCTTCTGTTCTGAGACTCCAAGATCCCGCGAAATCTGTTCTCCGTTTATTACACCCCTGAGTCGCGTGATTGACGACGGTTTGTTTTCCTCCGTCGAAGAAAAACAAGCCATTTATGATTACTTTGAAACAATACACTTATTTCAGAACTAGAGCCTGCCTACACAACAGGCAAGTCACTTTTCGAAGTATTTTATGGAAGTTGAAATTTCTAAGCACATTATACCTAAATAATTTTGTTTTAGTTAGAGTAACGAACTATTATTTTAAGAAAATTAGGAGTGGTGACGCCTACTCCAAAGTATGGTCGAAGTCTTTGCTGCATTACCATTTATTAACGATCGTCGCTTGCACACATTACACAAAAACGAGCGTCATTTCAAACAAAAGTCGACGTGATGGGCAAGCGAGCTTGGCTTTTAAGGTGGTAAGGCTGTGGTGTCCTTCATCTATCTATGAGTAAAACTTCTGTACCCATAACAGGTTTTTGTTTTAGTATCTTTATAAGCTAGTTCTCAGAATATTGAAGATATCGATAACGCGGCACCTCTACCACGAACTTGTTCCCTGGTGACGCATCAAGCAGTACAGTCGGGAGCGAAAGTGAAACGTTATTTGTTGTCACCATATCGCGTAAGTTGCATTTCACTTTCTTTTCTTGTTCACTTTATGATAGTTTTATGGAAAGGGCCTCCTAGGATTATGGTGAAGGTTACTGTACCTTGTAAGTAAAACAATTATACAGGATGTTGTTTTGGTCAGTAACGAGTGGCTCAGGTGGTTTTATACAAACGATACTGATGCCAAAAAATCTTTTAAATAAAATATAGTTACTATTAGAAACACCAGGCCGCCTCTCCATAGCTTACTAGCTACGGCGTTGTATTTTGGGAGACACGCGCGCGCTACACGCGAGGGTACGAGTTTCATTCCATTTATTTTGATGTTTTTTAAAATGATGTGAAGAGTATTATTTTTTTTTAATTTGCATATCATTTAATTTTTTTTAAAATAACAAATGAATTACTGACCAAAACAACACCCTGTAATTATTTATATACACTATTAAACTTATATAACTATCACTCTTTAAAATTACATTATTTATAGTCAATAAAACGAGCGAATCATTTTAAAAATTGCTTCTTGCGAGTAAAAAACATCGTCAAAAATCATTTTTTTTTACTTTCAACCCCCTACGCAAAAAGAAAGAGTTGTTGTATTATAATTTATCGGGACTGTCTGTGTATTTGTCTTTAAATCTTTCTCCTCCAAAAACCATTTTCTGAACTGAAAAAACGGAACCACTATCGCTTGCTGGTCGAGATTTTATTAAGTTCATCAGGGCATTGTTAGCAGGCAAAATTTTAATTAGTTTGGCTCGGACACGTATACTGCTTGCATGAGGGTTGTCATAACCTGAAATAACATTGCAACATAATATTATGATCATCTTCATCATTATCAGTCAAAACACGTCCATTGCTGTACAAAGGTCAGAAAGGGGACCTTTCTGAGTTTACACAGAGACCGATTGCACGCGGCCTGCATCCAATGTAATCCTGCGAATTTTAATAGTCCTCCTATCCGATTTTGATTACGCGTATGATGCGGTGGCCAATCGTTATGACTGGCAACCGTATGGAGCATACAGCATGAAGCATGAAGCACTAAGTTTCGAACTTCTTTTGTCTCGTTTGGCAGAATTTGCCGCTCTTGCTCTGTCTAAATACTTTCGCGTACAGTTCTCCAGACACAATAGAGTTAGACTGGCAGTGGTCGTTGTGACTGGCCACCGTATAGCGCATCATACGCGTACCGTAATGGTACGCGTATGATACGCTCACGGATCGAAAGGACCACACCGGTCGCGTAAAAAAAATGTTGTTAGGCAATCAGGTTGAATTTAATAAAATTATTTTGCTTTCATATTCCGCTAAGTGACGCCGGCGCACTATTCTTAATATCAATTTTCAAACTTATGTAAGTTTTTTTTTTAAATAATATGGCGACTGATGTGAAAACCGAGGCCTAGTTGAATACTTAATCTACGAATATGCTACGAAACACGGGCGTGCTACGTGATGTCTACGAGAAAGCTCGGCTGTAGTATTCAAAAGCCCATTTTGATCACGTGACATAAAAAAACAATTTTTGTAACGCGCTTACCTTAAGTATGGATCTTACTAACTTTATTTTTCAAAGTACGGTCGAGGTATCTCGCGTCTTACCTCTTTTCAAACCCAAATCGCTAGCCCACACGACTATGTTTAAAAATCGGGCGTCACTTCGACGACGCAAGATGCCTCTTATAGTGATTAGGTGCGAAAGACCTTGACCTTTCATTTTAAACTTCTATAAAGTAAGATGGAAAATGTATCTTAGTTGATCAAAATCGGCAGCCCTAGTTCTCATGCAGATGGCATGGCATATCGTGTTGACAATCAGTTTTAATTAAAAACACACCGCGTTGATTAGTTTTCGGGACAATTTTGTATGCCAACCGTACTGAGTACTGTGTTTTGTTTTCCACTTATTTTGCAGATTGTGACTGTCTCTCATTCAGCTGTTGCAGAAACTGTTCAATGTTCTTTGAAATGTATGATCGTTAACAAAAGATGCTCTATTATTTGCGATTTTATCTTTGTTGGTGAGTCAACTTATGTGGAAACAATAAATTACAAAGTAGGTACTTTTATTAGAGATGGGCTCGATTCTCTAAATTAAGCTTACCTATCTTAACCGTTTACTTATTAGGTAAGTTTATGGAAATTTATCTTTGTTATTTTATTTAGATACATTCTAAGAGGTAAGAAGGTTCTAAGACAGACAGTTTGACTTAAATATTTCAAAATGAGTTTGTGTAGTTTAGGACCATTATCTAATAATTGTGTTTAAATAAATTAAATGGTTGTTTAAATACACACACTGCATGGTATTTGTGTTTGTTTTAGAATATTTATATTATGTTTGAGAGACACCTCTTCTCGTAGCTATATTTAAAACAGAGCGAGAGCGGCAAAGTCTGCCAAACGAGATAAAAGAAGTTCGAAACTTAGTGTTTCATGCTGTATTCAATCCATCATTATCACATATACATTTACTAGCGGACCCAGCGAACTTTGTTTCGCCCCCATTCTCATCTCGCCCCGGCCCGTCCCACCCAGTCCCGTAATTTAAATTTTTTTGCGGTCTCAGAGTAACTTAAAAAATAAAATAATGATGGGTATGAAAAACAGATGTTGGCCGATTCTCAGACCTACTCAATATGTTCACAAAATTTCATGAGAATCGGTCAAGCCGTTTCGGAGGAGTACGGGAACGAACATTGTGACACGAGAATTTTATATATAAGAGATTAGAATGACAAAATTGACTGTTTCTTATCGTTTCTCTCTATTTGTTTTTTTTTTTTATACAAAAGTTCTACGGCTGGACGAACCCTTCTTACCAAATATTTAGTGTAACTACTATCTGAAGTGACAGTGATACCTAGATAACTTACTTAACTTTCAATAGTCAGTTAAGAAATATTTATCCAATAGAACACAATATGGCTAAATTGGAAAGTCATTTATTTGATGGCAGTCTTTTATGTATATGACTTTTTAAAATCGGTCGCTTTATACTTTATCAGTCAGATGTGTTTTAACTAACGTTTGAAAAATGGAGCCTTAAACATATAGTTGGTCACCAAGAATTGAGACATTGATGTGAAAAAGTACCTACGCATAGAACAAGTATATTAACTGTTACTCCGAATGGAACAGGATTCCCCGTTGTTCATTTTCGTTGTAACTTTGAAAAGTTCTGGAACAAAACCGGGAATATCCCTTATTTTAATTTTAGAACCTGGGTATATAAGCTGTTTCTCACTCACAGTCAGTGACATTTGAACATGTTGTTTGTAGTGTGCCGTTTATAGTTTACTGATAAGAACGCCTTGAAGTAATAAGGTCCGGACATCGCGCTCACTGTTAGTTTATTAAAAGATCTCATATCCTAAGTCAGTTTTGCTGCTGTTAACTATTAGGTAAGTGAATAGCTTTTTCAAGTTATAAAAATTATCATGCCATCCGTTGTATTTTAAAACGCCAGTCTTCGTCAGCCTTGGAACAAAGGTTATGATATCTTCCCGTTTGCAAGAAGTTCTAAGATTATTCGTTATCTTTGTAAATTAATTGTTTCATGTTTATCTAAAATTGTGCCGAATTGATTTTCTGCTAACTCTAATTCCAAAATACAAATTCATGGTGTCGTTTTATTCAGTGACATCCTACTAAGGGATGATAAAATGAATTATGCTTATTCGAAAAAAATGGCCAAGTGCGAGTCGGACTCGCACACGAAGGGTTCCGTGCCAACTTAAAACGAATTAGACATCCACTTACTTCCACTTGGCCAAAATACCACAACATGTTATGTTGCCCCCCCCCCCCCCCCCCCCACATTTTACCATTTTCGAAGCGTCTATCTCTCAAACGTTAGACTTTTAGAGAAAATGGTTTAAAAAACCTCGATGTCATTTTAAAAGACCTATCCATAGACAAACAGACTAAAAAAAAAGTTTTTCAACACACTTGCTCAAAACGACGTTATTATTCCACCGATTTTTGCCTCATAATCATAGATATTAGACACGCGTGCTTTTTCATTATATTATTGCACTAGTGCTTTTAGTTTATTAACCCGACCAATTTACATTTGTAACCTAGTATCAAGTCGTAAGTAAGAAGAAGAAGCGATATAATTTAGTCGGGTTATACAATACTTTTATTTTAGCAACAAACAGTATTTATGCGAAAAATAACAGTATCTACATATTTATTTCAATAAATGGTAAATCCAGATTTATTACTAAAAAATAGCTCAAATTCATTTATCATTTTCTGTGATTTATGTTTTAAACACGAATTATTACATTTTTAATCTTGGCTTTTGGCCGATCTAGTTCGCGCCTAAGCCTTGCGCGCGCATCGGTATCGCGGCAAGAAAAAAAAAAACAACGCGCCATTTTTCGTAAATAATAACTGTCGGCTGTGACGAAGTTTGGATTAATTATGAAGTTTAATATTAATGAAACTGTCTACTTCAAGTGAAGAAAATGAAGAAAACCTATTATTAACTCCGCCGGACATACGTAACGAGGCGAAAAACGCGTGCGAAAGTCTTTGCCATCAAAATCGAGTGAAATGTATTTTTACTGTTTTAATAATTAAAAACTTGGTAAATGAAGAGTCTCGTTTTTTCCTCGCAATTGTGTTGAAAAACGTCGTATGAAACACGTGTGCCTGTGACCATTATATACGCGGCTTTCTTATGGCGCACTCGCTTTCGCTCGTGCGCACACAATATCGCCTTGTATATAATGGTCAACTTAGCACACTTGTATCATAATGTACTATTAGTTTCTTGTATGGGAGCCCCTTAAAACATCTTCCTACTAAGTTTCAACTGTGTAATACTAATAGTTTCATTATAAAGTGGCTGTGACATACGGACGGACAGACAGACAAACAGACAGACTTGTTACGAAACATATAGTTACGATATGGGTTCCATTTTTGCCATTCGGCTACGGAACCCCAAAAATTACTTTAAATTATATGCAAGATTTAAAAAATAAAACCTCTTTACAACATAAAAAAAAACGAATGGGTCGCACCCGCGTTATTACGCACACGTATCTAGCTTGCGCGTGTCTACGTTGCTCTGGCGTTGATAGTTTTGACTGAATTTGTTGTTTTTTTCCATAAAAAATATTTTTTTTTTAATTTTTGACATCAGTGTCGTTTTTACAACCACCAACCACCACAACCACCTGAGTCGCTCGTCGCTGACCAAAACAACACCCTGTATACTATACGACAGGTACCACATACGGTCTTTCGTGTCATACCACTTGTAAGAACGAAAGACTCTTAGTATGAAACATAATAATATTATACTTCACTCACATTTGGTGTAGTGGTGAACTTCATATTTATGTGAAAAGCTGAGAATATTACCTTTTTATTCTCAAATGAAAAGCATGTACAATTGTATCTAAATCATGGAAGTTAATATGCAATTTAAGTAATTATGGGAGACGTTTTCGTCATAATCAAAACACAATGAAGAAAATTCCTTACATCGAAACCAAGTCATTTTTTGTGTTTGCTGCCGCATGTTTATTTTATGCATTCCTTTGGCTGTGATATTATCCGTTTTCATGACAAATGCCACTCTTCATTAGAGCTCATTATTTTTCATGTTACAGGCAGGCATTTGGACGCGTTTTACTTAAGCCAAAGGGTGTTAAAAAGCACTTCGCTACTAAAGAGATTCTAACAAAATGGCGTCCACAGCAGCATTTTACGTCGCAATGCTAGCGTGGCTATCCCACAACGGACTAACAAACTTCAAACTATCTGGTGTCATGGAGCTTCACAAAGCAGGAGGAATACGCCAGTTTTCCGCAAGCCTAGTACCTGATAAATTGTCAAACTCAACCATTGTAGAACCAGAGGAATTTGAGTACATCTTCAGGAACGGATCTCCAAATGGTTACGTGTTAGTGGACATCGCGACGGGAGAGTTTTATACTGAACATGTGGTGATGAAACCAAACTGGCGCATTCAACTCACTTATGTAAGTTTTAAATGTGATTCGGATTGTAACAAGACAGAGACTGCGGTGAGTTCTTTTGGTGTTTTTTTTTTAAATAAATAAATAGGCAAATATATTAACAAGGTGCTGCTTATCATACAACTAGCAGTCCCGCGCGACTATATCCGTGCGTTTTGTGTTTGCTCCCTCCCCTCTCATCGTAGCGTGATGTTTATAGCCTTCCTGGATAAATAAATATCCAACAGAAAATTGATTCAAATTGGTCTAGTAGTTCATGAGATTAGCGCCTTCAAACAAACTAACTCTTCAGCTTTATAATATTGCTGCTGCTGTCAAAACGAGCAAAAAATTTACTAAAGATGAATCTCCTCAAATATTATAGCTTAAAATTAATGATCATATACAGGGCTTAACAAACCAATTGCATTCATTCTCGGTGGTGATTCTGTTGCTTATATACAACGACTTTTCGTATGAGACCAAAATCGAAATCCCAAGAATAAAAATTGACTTCTCCATACAAACTAGAAACAGCTGATCGGCACTCTAGTATGGGAAAGTGAAATCTTTGGGATTACGATGTTGGCCCCATACAAATAGTTGTTGTATTTGAGAGTCAGAATTGGACCCTAGAAGGAATGTTAGACCCTATATGTATACTTGACTTAATTCCTGGATTCTCGACATAAGCTAATTCACTAAAACTCCATTATTTACAAACGTAACAGAATAGAAACAAGTCCGCGTGACTCATAATATTTTAATAATTGGTACCACAAATGTTACAAACCATTTATTATCTAAAGCACAAACAAACGAGTAGGTTGGTAACGCCTCACAGTGAGAACACTGCTGCGGGTTGCGGGCGCCGTTCATTATCCAAGGATAGTTGCCAGTATCTGTTAGTAATTGATTGCTTACCCTATTTTCACTATTAATTTTATAGCTCTACATGCTGTTATTTTTGTTAGTTAAGGCTCAGTTGTAACATCGTACATTACCATAAAGGAAACCATATCTTTTCGTTAACCGATGTTGACATTTGCTCTGACAAAGTAAAGCTAGAGCAAATATTTTTTTATTTATTTATTTAGATAACCAACATCTTAACAGATCTTTAAATTAAAAGTATGTATATTTGACGACGCGTTTGGTGTATTGGTTAGAGCTCCTGACCATTACGCCGTCGCGAGTTCGAATCCCGCAAGGGGTAAATGTTTGCGTGATGAGCACGAACATTTGTACCTGAGTCATGGATGTCTAAGTATTTATGGGAGACGCCCCCGTCATAATCGTTGTCTGGTATTCGTAACACAAGGAAGAAAATTCCTTACTTCGAGACCACGACAATTGGTGTGTTGTCTGGCGCCTTTTTTAAAAAAAGTTTTTATATGTATGCTCTATTTTGGGACTATACCAAATACTCCAATTTTGACTGAGTCGATGAAAGGAAAATTAGAAAATTTAGTTTGAATTTAGAATTGCTCGCATAAGTTTTCTTTGTTTGAATATCTAGATTATTAAATAGCCGCTTATCAATACAAAAAACCCGCCAAGTGCGAGTCGGACTCGCGCACTGAGGGTTCCAAATTAGGGAATCCACTTACTTCCAGTTAGTAAAATACCACAATATTTTGTTGACTGCAAATATAACTTTGTTTTTCATAGATTTTGTATGAAGAACAAAGTTATGTTTGCGGTTGTTGAAAATGTGCTATATCTCAAAAACTTCTCGTTCGATCCCGTCCGAACTAATTTTCGATGAAAGTATTTGTTAATTTTTTTCGAAATTTACACTCGCTTAGTTTAGAAGTTAGATGGAGGGGGACGCCCATTTTACCACTTTGGAAGCGTCTAGCTATGAAACGTTAGACTTTAAAAGAAAATGGTATTAGAAACCTCTATATTATCATTTTAAAAGACCTATCCATAGGCACCCCACACGTTTAGGTTTGACTAAATTTTTTTTTTTGGTTTTAGTTTCATGTATGGGAGCCCCCCCTTAAATGTCAATATTTTTATTTTTTGTAAAAGAATCTTAAAGCGGTTAACAGGATACACATTCCTACCAATTTTCAACAGTGTGATGCTTATAGTTACAGAAAAAAATAGCTGTGACATACGGACGGACAGACAGACAGACAGACTTGACGAAACTATAAGGGTTCCATTTTTTGCCATTCGGCTACAGAACCCTAAAAAGTGTGCGTATTGGGATGCAGCTTTTTTGCTCTACTGTCAAATTAGCAACTCGTATTACGATATCGCATGATATTAATTACATTATTATAACATAAATATATTATTATATAATATTCGTACCATTGTAGTATTATTATATTGATAATAATCGTTTCCACTGGAATTGAACTGCCTGAAAACTTGAGCGTATTAAGTTGGATCGCAATACACCCCAGGAACGAACAGTATGGCGATTTTCGCGGCGATCGAACTTTTTCGTGTGGTAATTCGATTGCGAGTTTAACCGTTTTACCTTAAACATCAAGTAAAATATCTACTCGTAAAAAACTGTCGCACAAACGAAATCGAAATGTATATAAATAGTGACAAAGAATAGTGAAATAGTAAGTGAGTGAGTGAGTGAGTGATAGAGTGAGTGAGAAATCAAAATCAATCATTCTTCGACAAAAAAAATGCGATCTATAAACTTTTTTCGTATACGAACTGTGCAAGAATCTGCCCCCTGAAGCTCCACTTGCGCATGCTTTCATCTCTAGCCTCGGTTGTATGATATTTTAAAACTGACATCAACAATAATTATCTTATAAACGCCACACATAATTATTATTATGACGACCCGTCTGGTGTAGTGGTCGAGAAATCGCCTACTACGCAGCGGGTGCGGGTTCGATCCCCGCACAATACAAACATTTGTGTGCATGAACATGTCTGTTTGTATTTGTCTGGGTGTTTTCTATGTATATCATGTATGTATTCACAAAAAAAAAAAGTATTTAAGTATGATATCCGTTGTCTGGCACCCATAACACAAGCTTTGAGTAGCTTATTTTGGGGCTAGATGGCGATGTGTGGGAATGTCCAAAGGATATTTATTTATTATTTATTTATTAGTGATGTTTAGAGTTAAGTATATTTCTGCATACCAGAATTTCCAAAGTTCCAAATTAATATTTAGTATTATTAAAACAGAAATTAATTAAAATCTTCTGTTTATTTCAGCTCGCCAGGCGCAGGCGCTCCTACGACCGTCCCAATGTTGAAATAGCTAAAGGTGTGTTCAAGTATGAACCACCTAAGAACCAACCAAACATGCTGAAAATGAGACTAAATTATTTGCTGAGACTGAAAAAGAACATGGCACAAGAGTAGTTGAACTAAACTAAGTGATACGTTAAAATATGTCTGTGAAGACAAATATTTTAACTTACTAGTATGTAACATTTACGTAAAGAATCTCTTCAGTATACAATGCATACAATATTTTAAATATACTATATGTAACCAGATACCTATATATTATAACTTAAGCAATCGGTGTCAATCAACAATTTTTTTGGAGAAACAATTTAATAAAATTTATGATTTGAATATTAAATTAAAGTCCACTTGCATTCACCAGATTTTAAGCGTTTAATGTCTTTTCTTGCCACATCAGTGAAATTATGACAGCGACAGAACGATGAATTAAGATTCAAACAAAATCGGTGGCATCGTGCAATTTGGTATTTAATTCCTCACGGATATGTTATAAACAGAATTTTGTTATGCTTTTGTTTATGTGACCGCCGCACAGTGGGTCGAAACAGTAATATGAGGGACATAGGGGTTTTTTTGACAAACTGTATTTTTTTAGATGCCGATCGATAGTCCTTAGGACACTCGTAAAGACATATTATATAACATTTACCACTAAACCTAATAGTTTGGCCAAAAAAAAATATTTTTTGTTTTTTTTTTGTATGAAACAAGACCTAAAGTACTACATATCTCCCAGAAACTGCTTGACCGTGCCATATAATGACTTAGGTTGGCAAAAGAGCATTTTGCACTAACATCCTAGTCTATTTTTAGCTGCTTCAAACAGCAATTTTACCTGTTAAACAGTTCGGAAAAATATATATTTGATAATCCTATTATGGGATTATAATTACAATTCTAAGAAAAAGCGTCGATTAGGGTACTAGGAACTAATAACGTAGTTAGTCTACATTGTTCTGTACTATCAGAATCTTAAAACCTTTTTTTTTGTTATCATTGGATGACTTTAAAGTAATAATGATGTCAGGTCACTAAGATATTAATTATACAAATAAAGAGATAATGGTTTGGGGTTTTACCTGCTCCTGTTAAAAAAACCATCGATAAGGGTACCAGGAACTAATTATGTAGTTGGTTTTCATTGTTCTTTATTAACAGAATCTTTTAAAACCATTATTTCTTAGAATCGGATGACTTTAAAATAAAACTTATGTCAGATAATTAAGTAAGACAACAGAGAATAGCGGTTCCATAAAATATTAATATAATTTCTACAAAATAACACATATTTATAAATATTTGCTTAATAGAAATTAAAATATAAAATAAATGAAAAATTGTGTAAAACCTTACGATGCTAGCTTAAAATATATAAGAAAAACATATCTAAATTATAACAAAAACAAATATTAAACAATATGTACAAAAAAAGCAATGCTTAAATTCCTTGTTAAGTTTCACACCTTCATTATATAACAAAGTTTCAGGTTACTTACCCCCAATCCTTAACCATTGTCTTTTTAATATCCTAATTAACTGACATCATTATTACAAAAAAGGTTTGAAAATATTCTGATAGTACAGAACAATGTAGACTAATTACGTAATTAGTTCCTAGTACCCTAATCGACGTTTTTTCTTAGAATTGTAATTATAATCCCATAATAGGATTATCAAAAATATTTTTTCTCCAAACTGTTTAACAAGCAAAATTGCTGTTTGGAGCCGCTAAAAATAGATCAGGATGTTAGTGCACAATGCACTTATGCCAACCTTAGCCATTATAAGGCACGGTCAAGCAGTTCCTGGGAGATATTTAGTACTTCAGGTCTTGTTTCATACAAAGAAAACACAAATAATTTTTTATAGCCAATCTATTTGGTTGAGTGAAAAATGTAATATAAAATGTCTTTACGAGTGTCTAAAGGACTATTGATCGGCATCCAAAAAATACAAAAATACGATTTGTCAAAAAAAAACTATGTCCCTCATATTACTGTTTCGACCCACTGTGCGCCGGCGGCCTTTTGATCCGTGAGCGTCTACAAATTTGGTAACTACTACTACGTACATTTTTCTTGCAACGAATTTGAGAGATTTTCCATAAATATTAGAATAGATTGTAACGAGAATGCTACCATATACCTACCTTATTATTTAGAGTTCCCGATATTTCGGCACTGTTGCAAATGCCATGGTCACTGTGTAACTGAAGTTTTTGCGGGTAAGCTGTTATTGGATACAATACAGGGTGAAATTTTAATCAGTGACCAAATTTTAAGTGAAGACTCCACTGATGAATATAAACAACTATTACTACGGGAGCAATAGTGAAATTAAGAAAAAAAATTTTGCTTTTCCGTACATTTTGACCGTGCGCCAATTGAGCTTTTGTATGGAACAGCTGCTTTTTTTTTTCGATTTCGCTATTGCTCCCTAGTAAAAATTGTTCATATTCGTCAGTGGAGTCTTCACACAAAATTTGGTCACTGATTAAAATTTCATCCTGTATATTCTAATGTTAGTGACCATGTATGGTTAAATAACAAATATTTCATGTTAGTATAATTGGAATAGATACGGGATGTTTTCATGTACCTACCTTATTATTTTTGAGCTTCCAATACGTCATATGGTAGTCCGTGATCATGGCGCAACGGAGCCGAAATATCAGAAGCTCATATAATTATTAAGGTGCATAGTAGCAATCCAGTATCTGACTATTCTAAGGCTATTCTTATATTTAAAGTTGCAATGATGTTATTTCTTCACTTCCTTTATTTAATTCCTTATCTTGCATCGCAAGTAACATTCCTGTCTCTATTTCTACCAAGAGTACATGTAAAATAGAATTACATTTTCCTGAAGGGAGTATTCAGTCGGAATTTGCATTCCACTTACAATTATTACGCTTGTTGCAACATTTTCAGCGATTTTGTAGGGTGACAACGATTTCTCTAGGGTATACTAGTAGCAATATATATTTTTTTAATTAAAAAGCTATGTTAACTTCTTTATCAAATAGATCGTAATAAAAACTTATTTTATAGCGTCTGTATTTAAAAATAATAAATTAAAAAAGCTATTACTGTATATCATAATACTGTATAACATATATTCATATCAATAAACTCATTTGATATTATTTGTGTTTGTATATTTTTAGATGCCTTGTCACATTGATGAAATTCATCCTACTCTGAAAGATATCTGATAACATATTTTTGTAATGGATTTACCACAAAACTACCGATTTTGGTTGTTTGCAGAAGAGGAGTTGATTATAAAATCGGCTACAATCCGGCTTTTTTTAAATAAAAATAAATAAATCAAATAGGTTTATTCAGAGTAGTTTTTTACAAAGGATTACAATGGAGTCTATCCATTAAGTATGTGTGTGTGTGTGTGTGTGTGTGTGTGTGTGTGTGTGTGTGTGTGTGTGTGTGTGTGTGTGTGTGTGTGTGTGTGTGTGTGTGTGTGTGTGTGCGTGCGTGCGTGCGTGCGTGTGTGCGTGTGTGTGTGTGTGTGTGTATGTGCGTGCGTGTGTGTGAGTTGTGTGTGTGTACAGTACCGTTAGGTGACGCATTTTTGTTTTCCACCAACAGGACACATAAGACTGGACATATGTGTTCAGTTGATAAAACTTGAAAATATTATCACTTAGTACTTCGTCAACTAGACACGCCAATATCAAGACTCGTGTCCACATAGGGCAAGTTATATTAAGTTTTCCTATGTGGACACGCTTAAAATATTGGCGTGGGGCCAGATGACGAAATAATAAGTGGTATTTATTATCTTTAAGTTTCACTAATTGGTCCACACGTGAGTCCAGTCTCATGTGTCCAGTTGGTAAATAACTTAAAGAGCTATCCAAACTCTCGATATGGTTCCCTATTCCATACAATTCGACAGTATGGTAGCCCTATGAAGCAAGCGCTGCAGGTGCCTGACACTAATGTGATTAGCGACAGTCTCTGACACTCGTGTACACTGACACCCCCTACTATGGAAGACGACTTTTGTATGTAAACTCGCTGTGCCCTTCTTTTTCTCACATTAATGGCGCTCGCAAAATTTGGGATCGAACGAATATGCTTGGTAAAGTTAGTTTGTAAACATTCAACTGCTGAACCATGGCCTCATCTCAAGAATAAGAATGTATGCTTCGGTATTGCTCCAAAGCGTTTTCATCATTGCGCTACGAGCACCTCCTCAAATAAAAGTAACGTAAAGGCTAGCTATTAAAAAATAATAAAAATAAAAAATAATTATATAAATAAATAATTTATTTCCGATAAAATACTGGTACAGTCAGTACTCCTTACTTACAGAGCTAACAATATTAAGTAGGACATAGTAAGTACAGTAAATATAACACAAAATAAAGGTACATAAAGTGGAATATGAAAAAGAGGCTCACGTCTACGATAAACACTTCACTTATCCTCTTCATAAAATAGTTGTTAAGTATTATTTGTGTAAGTATACTTCGATATAAGGTTAAACTATTTATTTGTCAGTACCCATATAAAGTATTCATTACTTTCCGTGCTAGTCAAGACTGTGTTACGGCAAGGTAAGACTCTCGCTCCGGAATAAAAAGCTACAGTGTGATAAACATAACGATCACTATCCTACTTCGTTTAGAAAAAGTATGGCTCAATAGGCCCGATAGTAAAATCGGTATATGAACCTTAAATCTACGCTTCAAGACTTGATTGGACAAGTAGGCATACTGTAACGTGTTCGTTCATCAGTATCATTCTGTTCATCATAGGGACATCAGCTTTTAATAAAATGTAAATGAAACGGAAAATCATACCACGGTTTTAAAAAAAAACAGATCTTTTTTTCACAAAAGAAAGGGAGATTCTAAAGTAGATTGAAGAAAATAAATCTGTTAATTACTTCCCAGTGAAGTTTGTCTTACAGAGTAGACCACAGACACAGGCAGGCAAGTCTGCCGGATTACCATTGCATTTTACGGAAATTTAGTTTTCGCCCACATTTGCCACGTGTTAGTGGGAATGCAATGGAATATGAATTTAGTGGAACGGAACATGTACCGAAATTTAGAACATTGTCGTAAAACTTGATTGATTTTTGAAAGTGCTTTTGTTTTTGTCAAGGACTACATTGGACCAGAACAGGTAATTACAACAAACATTACTGAACTTTTTAGTGCTTAAGCACACTCACGAGCCTTGTGCAAGTTTATGAAAATGTTATGTAGGTACTGTCGAGGTCACCGTCGCCTTACCACCTTGTGAGGCAATATCGCTTGCATCCCGTGTCGTTGTTTGTTTGCAGTGACATCCGTTTTAGGGTTCCGTAGCCGAATGGCAAAGACAGAACCCTTATAGTTTCGTTACACAGATGGAACTTGGTAGGTTGTAGATGTATTCCGTTAACCGATTTATCGATTGCGATACAAATAATAAAAAATAATTACATTTGAGGGGGGGTGGGGGCTCTCATACATGGAACTAAATAAATAATATAAAAATTTAGTCAAACCTATGCATGTGGGTTGTCTCTTCAAATGACATCGAGGTTCCATAAATCATTTTTTCTGAAAAACTAACATTTGGGAGATAGGCGCTACCAAAGTGGTAAAATAGGCGCTCCCCCCTCCCCTCTAACTTTTACACTAAGCGAGTGTAAGTCTTGCAAAAAATACATGATGTACATTTTTATAAAAAATTCAACGAATGTTGGTTTGAATGAGATTGAGCTAGTAGTTTTTGATTAAACTTTGCTCTTTATACAAACACTATGAAAAACAAAGTTATGTTTACTGTCAACAAAATATTGTGGTATTTTGGCTAAGTGGAAGTAAGTGGATCCCTAATTCGGTTACTGTTGGCACGGAACCGGTAGTTGCCAGAAACCTCGACCATGCCTATCAGAAGACATTAAATAACACAAGTTTTAATAGAATCGTAGTATCTTATTAATGACGTCTTGAAACACGTAACTTATCTAACTTAACACATAATAATTAAACTTCAAAACTAAGTTACTGTAAACACACTTAGCGTTATCATACCCTCCGAGGGCATAACGAACTAAGTTGATGCACTTACTAAGAAATAAATCTCCAAGTAACAAGCTATTTGCAATATGAACCGCCACGCTGGGGAAATGAGTCTAAGATACGACAGGGAACAATGTTTACACAAATACAGTTGTACTAGCTAGAAGTTAAAAAAATACAGGCTGCTGTTTTGGTCAGCGACGGTCAGAAGTGGCTGTACCAATGATACTGATGCCAAAAACTAAATTTAAAAATATATATGTGAAAAACCCACAAAATCATTATCTTATCATTAGTATAGTCAAAACTTACAGCATCGGATCGCCTTTTTGAAGCTTACTAGCTACGGCGTAGTATTTCGTAGATACGTGCGAGCAACGCGCGAGGGTGTGATTCCCCAATCGTTTTGTATTTTTTATAGAATATTGTAAACAGATTTTCTTTTATAACACTTGCTTAAAAATAAAGGTTTTCTTAATAAGCTAAACTCATATTATCATCCCTGAGTTGGATGTCACTGACCAAAACAATTTGTTTGCAGTGAAGCCCGTTTTTGTATCGTATGTGCATGCGATTTTAATATTCCTAAATATTAAATAAGAAACTAAAAATTGCGCACGGGTGGGACTCGAACCTACAACTTCTGGCTAACCGGGCCAAACGCTCTTCCAATTGAGCTACCGGCAGCACGTGTCGGTCCGACCGAGCGAAATTCCTGGTCTCTTATTGATGCGTCTTTACATGTGATTAATTTCTCATTTCATGTTTAGGAATATAAAATATGAAACTGTGAGTGTTAAAACATTCTAAACCTAGCTATATTTGTTTTTAAAAGTGGTAAAGCGGCGGCAACCTCGACTGTACCAACGTAGTATGTAACCAAACTGTCCAACGACCAGTGTTACATCTCGAACTAAATGATAAATAATGCACAAATGCAGGTTTTAAACATATACTTCATTTTTTTAGGGTTCCGTAGCCGAATGGCCAAAAACGGAACCCTCTAGCCAAGTAGATTCAAATTTCAGTTATTTAGTTAAAGTTTCAAGTAAGCTTAAGGTAAGTACACAAAGCACTCATGGAGAAGCAGGATTACCGCTTAAACTTATGTAGTGTGGCTTGATAGCAAACTATCCCAGTTTGAGCAATATCTTTCTGTTTGTCTGTCTGTCGGTCCGTGTGTCACAGTCAATTTATTCTGAAACTATTAGTATTACACAGTTGAAACTTAGTAGGTACATGTGTCCTGTTAACCGCTTTACGATTCTCATTAAATAAATATATATTTTAGGGGGGCTTCCTTTACATGAAACTAAAGTCTAAAAAAATTTAGTCAATCCTATGCGTGTAGGGATAGGTCTATTAAAATTAAATCAAGGTTTCTAAAACCATTTACTCTAAAAGTCTTCCGTTTGAAAGATAGACGCTTCCGAAGTGGTAAAATGACCCCCCCCCCTTTTTATTTTAAAACTAAGTGAGTGTAAATTTCGAAAAAAAAACATGATGTAGATCTTGACAAAGACTCAACGAAAATTAGTTTGAACTAGATCAAAGTACTAGTTTTTGAGATAGAGCACATTTTCAATAACCGTAAACATAACTTTGTTATTAATACAAATACTATGGAAAACAAAGTTATATTTGCTGTCAACAAAATATAATCTTGGCTAAGTGATCTTAAATTCAGTTAAAGTTATTTTCATCAATAAACAACGATTACACGTACAACTATTTAAAAAATATTTTTGCAGATCCCTGGAGACATTATTTATAACAATATATTATTAAACTAGCGCTCCGACGTGCAGGGTGATATTTTAAAGCCTAAAGCTTCCGTCGATAAATAATCTCTCCAACACAAATATATTTTTTATTGGTTGGATTCCTGAGATTACCGCGTTCAAACAAACAAACTCTTCAGCTTCAAAATGTAAGCACTGAGTTACTCACTTAAGTCAAAAATATTAATTTTACTGAACAGAATTTGTAAGCTTAGAAAAGTTGACAGCCTGTACATATAGTCAAGATGAAGTAAGAACGGATACTTTTCAGTTACAAAAGAAAAGAGCCCGATATTTGCAATAAAGTTCTCCCAGCCACAAAGCATTTGTCTGAGTGGTCAATATCTCTCACAATAACTTCTCGGTTTTGTCTCTATTGAACTTTATATCTATGGTTACATCACAAGTGAGGTGGTACACAGTGGGCTTGGTTTTAGAATAGATTGTAACGGTTGTAGAATAGATTGCTACCAATACCAATCTTTCAATGTTAATGACCGTGTAACTGCCTCGGTGGCGCAGCGGTAGAAGGGTCGCACTTTAAAGCGACGGCTGCGCCAGAGGTCCCGGGTTCAATCCCGGGTCGGGCGAAAAATATATACCTGAGTTTTTCTGTTCAGAAATTCTTAGGGTAGCCCGGAGTTTGGAAGTTGGCGGTGTTTCGCCCCCGTGCCTCGGAAAAGCACGTAAAGCCGTTGGTCCTGCGCCTGAACTCTCTCCGGTCCTAAGCCAAGTATATTTCCACTTACATTTTATAGCATTATATCAAGATGGGATTGTGAGTGTGCCTGGTGAATGTAAAAGTGGAGAGTTCGGTAGTGGTTGTGCGAGTGAGAGGTGGTGTGACTGTATGCTGCCTTGCGTGTGCTGCTGGAGTTCTTCGTGGTTCTGAAAGAATTTTCTTACTATTCTGCAAGTGTTTAAGATGACTGCTTTTTGGAGTGACAGGTATGTAAATTTCGGTATGTTGAGGGTGCTGAGTGACTGATGTAGTTGTTTTGGAATTACTCCTGTGGTGGATAGCACGATGGGTACAATTTTCACGTCAGTCAATCTCCACATTCTTCTAATTTCATCTTTCAGGTCAGTATACTTGGACAGTTTCTCGGCTATGGTGTTTTGTAGATTGTGAGTGTTAGGTATAGCAATGTCTATTATGTATGCGAGATTATTCATTTTGTCTTGAAGGGTGATATCTGGTCTATTGAAATGTGTTGTCTTATCCGTAAGAATGGCGCGGTCATAATAGAGTCGGTAGTTTCTGTTTTCTAGGACTGGTTTAGGAGTGAGTGAGTTTTTGTGGGATGAGGTTATATTTTTGAGCTAGTTTCTGATGGATAATGTTTGCAACTTGATCGTGGCGGTGCTTATAGTCTGTCTGTACAATGGATTTGCATGCACCTGTAATGTGTTGTATCGTTTCAGACTTGCTGTTGCACTTTCTACATAGGTCAGTCGGTAAGTTACGTATTTTCATAACATGTTTCTGATAATTGCGGGTTTCTATTACTTGATCCTGTACAGCGATCATGAACCCTTCAGTCTCGGGAAAGAGTTCACCACGACTTAGCCATGCGTTCGACGCAGTTTTGTCGACATTTGGTTGGCATATGTCGTGGCGGTGTCGTCCATGCAAAGCCTTCCGGGCCCAATCATTTATTTTAGTTTTGGTTTCATTTTGTATTTCACTGCGTTGCTCTGATCGGTCTTGTAAGTTTAATGGCGTTAGTTTGGTATCACTTTGAACAGTTGCTTGATGTAATAGAGATGTGTCAGCTTTATGGTGGAAATAAGATCTTAGTGTAGTTATTTGTTTGCTGTGTAGGTTTTGAACGTCTATTAGGCTTCTTCCTCCTTCGTGACGTGATACGGTCTGCCGTTGGATACATGCACGAGGATGGTGCTTTCTTTGCTTCGTCAGAGTAGTATTTATTGTCGTCTGGATATTTTTAAGCTCTGTCTTCGACCAATTTATTATTCCAAATGAGTAAGTCAAAACAGGTATTGCAAACGAGTTTATTGCTTTCGTACTATTGCGAGCGTTCAGTTGAGATTTGGCGACAGAGTTTAGTCTATGTTTGAATTGCTTTAATAATTTCGTTTTGATATTTTTATATTCAATTTGCTGAGCTTGGTTGTAACCTAGATATTTGTAAACATCTTTCTCGTCCATTGAGCTAATTAACAGTCCAGATTCTAGTTCGAAATGATATTGCTGATTCTGTCCAGCTTTAAATGAGTTTATTTTACATTTGTCAATGCCAAACTCCATACAAATGTCGTTGGAAAATTGTACTGTGATATTTGCCAGCTTTTCAAGATCTGTGTGTGATTCTGCATATAATTTAATGTCATCCATATACATGAGATGATTAACAGGGGTTGTGGTCAGTCTGTGAGTCTTAGGGTGTTGGTACTTCAGAGAGTAGCCAATGGTTGAATTATTTAGAATATTGGATAACGGATTCAAAGCTAGGCAGAACCATAGAGGGCTAAAAGAATCTCCTTGGAAGATTCCGCGTTTAATTTTTATGGGGTCCGTTTCATATTCTGCTATTTTGAGGCGCGTTTCCCACTTCTGCATTGCTTCTTGCAAATAAAATTTTAGGGTTGGGTGTATTTTGTATATGTCTAAGACCTTTAGAAGCCAAGAATGCGGTACTGAGTCATACGCTTTTTTGTAATCTATATACATTGAATGTAGTTCACCTTTTGTTTTCTGTACTTGGCGTAAAATAACTGAATCGATAGTTAGCTGTTCTTTGCACCCTTGGCTAAGTTTTCTGCACCCTTTTTGTTGTTTTGCTAGTACCCTGTTGTTTTCTAAATGCTCATAAACAATTTCCGTGATGCAAGAACTAATTATTTTGTAAATTGTTTGGAGGCACGTTATTGGTCTGTATTTAGCCGGGTTACTTAAGTCTGAGGGGTCTTTAGGGATCATATAAGTGGTGCCTGCCATTATATATTTAGGTATTGTTTTCGGATCCTGTATAAAATTGTTGATATGATTATGTAGATATGGGTGTATGTATGAGAATTTCTTATACCAAAAATTATGAAGTTTGTCAGATCCTGGCGCTTTCCAGTTATGTAGTTTTCTGAGTACTTGCAGGAATGTTTCAGCCGGTATGAATTCAAAAGGCATCGGCGAGATATTTTTGTTCCTAGCGTATTCCGTTTCTACCCAGTCTGCATCATTATTGTAGTTCTTAGTCTTTTCCCAGATTTCAGCCCAGAAATTTCGTAGCGTGTCAGGAGCCGGTGAGTTCGAGGATGTGGAGGGTTGTGTTGGTGCGTCATTGGACGTCGAAGTTTTTAAATTGCGATAAAAAGCTTTTTCGTTAGCCTGAAATTGACTGTTCTGATGTTTTTCGAAGAGTGCATGCCTGGTATCTATTTATTCTACTTGTTACAACTGTTAATTTTTGTTTTAAAGTATCTATGAATTGGTTTATGTGTGTATTTGGTTCTTCGTGTACAGAGTGTATTTTATATTTATTCATTATCTTTTTTACTTCAGAAGTTAACGCCGGGCTTGTGTTTCCATTTTTATACTGCATCAACTTGCCAATTTTAGCTCTTAAGTCGTCTTTTTTCTTCTCTAATCTGATTTCCCATCTAGGTTTTCTTGGTCCTAGATTGCGAACTTTTTCTGTGTTATCTGCACTTGAGCTTGTTGTGATTTTTACATGTAGCCGCTGTCCATGCTGCACAATAAGTAACAGTTTGCAGTGTCTCAAATTCTGTCAATACATTTACCTGGTCGGGCAGAATACTTTTATTTATGTATTGTACGATGGCAGAGAACTTTTTCGAGGTTTTTTTGTTTGGGAATATATGGTCGCTCTGTAGGGTCAGTCTCGGTAAAATTTTGTAGTGCCTTTCCAAAAGTTTCTTTGATGTTTTGTTGTATATCTGCTGTTAAAGCGTTATTATAACGGGTAGAGTTGTTAGATTCAATAGTATATTCTATTAGTGTGTTCATTTCAGAAAAATAGTTTGGTCTTTGTAATTCTGAGGAAGATTCTAAAATGGGTGTTTGTGTAAGATTTGTTTGTAATTCAGAAGTGGTTGTAGGTGAAGTTGAAATACTATTATGAATTTGTGAAGGGTCATTATTGTCTACCAGTGACTGGGTAAGGAGCTGTTGTGTAGGGTTAAGGTTTCCGTTGTTGTATTTCAAATACTCAATCACCTCATTTTTAATTCTACTTAGCACAGTTCGATCTAATAGGGCGTTATTAACTATTGATCGTCGTTGATCTGAGAGCCGTTGTGGGGATAAGTGTGAGAGGTCTGGGTGTGTCTCTATAAATTGAATGTGAAGTTTACGTCGATATAAGGTCATATTTGTTTCTGTTTCTGTCACTATGTAGAAACATCGCATAAGGCTTTCATTTAAACTATCTGTCCATTTCATTCTACTGTTGGTATCGCATCCTGTAACGGTACGCTCAATTTGTGTTATGGTGTCTATTTGAAGTTCTGCAGCAACCTCACTTTTAATTTTTTGTAGTTTTTTATTGTTTATTAATTTGTTGCAGATTATAAGTCGTTTTTGGTCAGCGATTCTCTGTTCGGAAACATGGTTAAGATCTGGAAAGGTGGCTATAAACTGTTAATGCAGTTGTTTTCGATACATAGTTTTGACTGTTTCAAGTTTAGTGATACGGTAGTAGGACCTGATTATTGCTTCATTATATTCATCGGTCCATTTCATTCTGGGTTTTATCGTTCTCAGAGTGGTGGGCACAAGCTTACTGACAGTATTTGTCTCCTGCGCAACATCCACTGAGAACTCACTACTTGTACTGGATACTAGCGAGCCTGCAGTTGATCTTTCATAAGATTTGAAGGAAGAATCAGGTGATGAAAACAAACTGCTCGTTGAAGATATTGGAGATGTTGGATTATGGGTGGTTTCGGCTGTAGTAAATTTGTCGACGGGAGCCCGCCTGCTCAGCTCCTCGTCGCCGGCGGATCGCATACTGGAACACCCAGCACCGGCTCCAGGTGTGCCCCGGCGATTGCCCCCGGGCAGCGGCCCAATACTCAAAATTTTCTTATTACGTAGCTCCATGTTGAATGGGTCACCTTTGCCTTGTTGGCCGCGTAAGTTTAATCAGTACGCGTGTCCGCCCCCCACGTGGCCTGGTGTTCGGCTCGGACGTAAGGTAGGATTTCAGGGGGCTTATTATTATTATTATTATTATTAAGTTTGAATCAATATTAGGGCTTGATTTTGTTGGAATTGTTAATCATTTTGGTAATTCCAATTAAACGTTATGATTTTTAATGACGGTTAAGCTGTAGGAATGTGCGCGATAAGTGGCTGAACCAGCTTGAACCCGGCAGGCAAGACAAAAACGCTAGAAGGAAGTGGAGGAGGCCTTCACCCAAAGATAGGTACCCAATTTTCCATAATGTCTTCAAATATCTAATTAATAATTATTACTAATTTAAATAGGTATATCAATATTGTATGTAATTTATAGGGAAAATAAGGCATATTCATTTATTTGTTGACGACCTCCGTGGTCGTGTGGCTAGCATGCTGGTTTTAAGCATCTCGTGAGGTTCCGGGTTCGATTCCCGGTTGGGTCAATGTAGAAAACGATATTTTCAATATTGTCTCGGGTCTGGGTGTTGTGGTACCACCGTTGTCTCCGATTTCCATAACACAAGTGCTTTAGATACTTAGCTTGGAATCGGAGCAATGTATGTGCTGTCGTCATTTTTTTAAATTTATTTATTTATATGTTGCGTTCCAAACTACCAAGCCAAATATTTGAAAAAAAAAACTAGTGCTATTCTTCAGGCAATTTGTATCTAAGTTTTGGATGTTTTTAGTAAGTATAAGTAGTTGGTAATACGAACGTTGAAAAAAATAACGCATTGTTCCCCAACATAGTCGTATGTGCGTCTCTACCACTGTTTTTTATATTTATATCTACAGTCTTAATAAAATGTAATAAACACATCGTCCCATCGACACAACACACTCACAGCGTGCAGTGTGACACTTTCTGTGATATTATAAAAGAAAAATCTTACATACAAGAGCTGAAAACGAATACATAGGTTTAGGTACTACTAGGTAACGAATAATCGTCGGTGGAAAGTGTCCGGAGTACGTTCAAACTATCAAGTTAAACGGTGTTGAGCTCAAACGTGTTACGATATTTAAATATCTGGGACAATAAGTAACTGATGACCTTAAAGACCATGAAGATATTGAGAGGGAACGTAGAGCGTTGGCGGTCAGATGTAACATGCTGGTGCGCAGGTTTGCACGGTGTAGTCGAGCAGTGAAGATCACTCTTTTCAAAGTATTCTACACCTGCAGTCTGTGGGCTAGCTTTACGCAAAAGACCGTAAATGCTTTGCGTGTCCAATATAATAATGGCTTCAGAATGCTGTTGGTGCTGCCCTGATTTTGCAGTGCCTCGGGGATGTTTGCTGAGGCACGCACTGACGATTTCTACGCTATCATGCGTAAAAAAGCAGCGTCGTTGCTCTGCAGGATACGGGCCAGCGCCAACTCCATTCTTCGGACCATTGCGGGAAGATATGACTCCCCTTTAACTCACCACCTTGCCAGGGTGTTGGTCAAAAGAAATACCGATTGACCCGCCGCGGCTACGTGTGGTATCCCGCTGTTGTGTACTGATTTTTCTGTTACTAATATAGCTTGTAAGATTATTTTACTAACCAAATGGACCTGTGTTGTCTGATCTCGTAAGATAAAATAAAATAAATAAAAAATAAATAATCGTAGCGACCGAACCAACTGATTCAACCTGTATTTCTACTGTATGCTGCGACTCACACAATGTAACGGGATATAATTACGATCAATTTGTACTTGTGGTCCCACGCTGCGGTGCATAGAATAAACACGGACAGAAGGCACGTTGTTTTTTTATACATAAAACATGGACCCAATGTGTATACTTAGTTTCCGATCTATTGTTTCAGAGAACGTCAATCTCTAAAGTAACAAACTACGGTCTGGAGAACATAAATTTAACCAAAGCATTGCTTTTTTAATCACCGTATGCATATAGCAGTAGGTAGGTAAAATGATAATAAATTTAATGACCATTATGCTTAAGACCAAAAGCAATATAGTTATTGTTTTTATTTGAAGGTATCAGTAAACTCTGCTATCCCTGTATTTACATTATTTGCTCTATACATTAGCAAATGTCACCCGCAGACCGGGGAAACAGTATTTCAGTGCGTCTTTTTTCAGCATTTCAGCACATGTGCGAGTCACCAGCGTCGTCCGCTCAAGCCAGCTCACTATAAAACGTTTGCCCAGGGCGAAGCTAGCGCTAGTACTGTTCTGTTCGTTTCTATATTAAGACCGCCGTCGACTGGCCTCGGTTCGAGATGCCCGCGCGCACACCGAACGTCCACACAATAAAAACCAAACGTAGTACATATTATATTTTTCTCCCGAATCCAAAATTCGAAATCACTTGACGCGAAGTGATTGGGACGAGAATCGCAGACCTCTGAAATGGTGAGTCTAAAATTAGCTTAGAAACTTTGGCTAGGAAACTATTTTCGTTGCAATAACGATCGCGTAACATAGCTGTGTTATCATTGGAATTTTTTATTGCAGACTGTGATGTGAAAATAGTGAAATTCAAAATTGAGGATCGGAAAAAGATATCAAGATGAAGTTCACGATTGATGTTCTGGGGATCTTTCTGAAAGTTGTGGTCAAGGTAAGTTTTTAGTGTGGTTATGTCGAAAGAAGTTTGGCACTTGCGTATGAGTTTGACAGATGAAGCAGACGAAGTCTGATGCTCTGTGTACTAAGCAAAAATGTGGACCGTATTATTTTAGAAGCGTTATCAATCATACTTGTTCCCTCAACGAAATACCATTTATTATTTCTCTGTTTAAGAGTATACAACATTTATTTACCGTAAGAAAATTATTTATTAAACTTTCGAGAACACTAACAGAGTTGTTACTTATTTAAAAAATCAATTCAAAATTTATTAAGCAAATGTTTATCTAAGTTTGAAGTTGTTAATATTGCTTTCATAGAGATAACTTTACATTGAATTTTTAAGCGTGTGATAAGACGCACATGTGTAACCAACTTTCGGTTCATAGTATTTTAGTTATTGACTTATTATTAGTTATTACTAATGGTTATTATTATTTATTCTATCAATAATAGGACAGCATAATGGTCAAGGCAAACGTGCCGAAATCTTCCGCATGTCTTAACGCCTCCATTTCGTCGTGAATACAAATTATGCGTGAGCGCTTCGACTATAAGTAATGAATGTCACAAAATACTTAAATGGTGGACATTACATTTAATATTTTGGCAGGGTTAAGCTTAGTTTTGTTCACGCTCAACAAATTATGGCTTACTTAGAACATTAAAAGTTATAATTACATCTTATACTAGTACGTATGTATTTATTTAATGATTTTTGTTAGATAGGTAGAGTTTAGGAAAAAAAAGTTAATTAAACATAGAACTTTAATCAAATTTACTTTTTCGAACTATATTTCGACACGTACTGATAAAATAAATCAATTTAAATAACTATCTATGATCTTAAAACGCGTCTACTTAACTATCTTCATCTCTAAACGTGTGCCTCACATTGAATAGATTTAATCTGCTTAAGCTGTTTTTTAATCGTTCACAGCTCTTCTCTCTCTCCACTGCGCTCAGCTGTTAGTTCTACAGTCGGACACAATATAATCTGTTACTGTTCCTTTCTCAATCCATTGCACTCGCGTTGAATAGTATAACATACTTGAACAGTTGACTGTACATTTTTCTTGGCATGCTGCCACAGTCATTCGTTTCGTTTTCCCTGCGTTTAAGAGAACATAGAAGATATAACGGGTGATGCGTGGGAACTGGTAGATATAAGGTCCGTACTGTTGATATAGTACAAGGTCAGTACTCTTTTATAGCTTCTTGACCTTTGTTAGATAAAAGGAGGCGTACGCAATACGCAATCTATATGATATCACACTATTTCTGAGACTTTTAAAGTAATGTCAATCAGACATAAAAACGTCGTCAAAAAAACTGACTAAAAGCTTAAAATAACGCATTTGTCTTCTATTAAGAAGAAAACAATTTCCTTTGGAGTCGGTGCATATTACTGTGGGTGCTTTTTAGGTTCGATATTACCATTGTTAGATAAGACTTATCCGACTGAATAAATATAAAACAACCAATTTTAAAATGACATGCACATAAATAATTGCTGACAAATAGACGACGGTTTCAATTAAGGCGTATTGTGCCTCATTCGACGAATATTCCTTATCTGACGTTGAAAAAGGCTTAGTCAGTTCTTGTAGACAGTTTTTTTATATTTATTTCATGATTGTTAGTTATTTACTTATATCTTAAATATTACTTTCCTTATTTCGATGCTATTTAAACTGTACCCAAAGTTGAACTATACCAAAATTTTCGAGAAATACTGCGAAAAACATACAAAATTTCAAACATAGGTACATATACGTACAAAATTTTGTACACATGTTAGGACTCCTTAAAACATAAAATTAATCTAATTATACTAAAATTTTATCCAATCCTGATTGGGACTCAACTCTCGAAATTGTCGACGAGTACGTCTACCTGGGACAAGTGATCCAATTGGGTAGGTCCAACTTCGAGAAAGAGGTCAATCGACGAATCCAACTCGGCTGGGCAGCGTTCGGGAAATTACGCAAGAGTGTCTTCTCATCTCATTTACCTCAGTGTCCTAAGACGAAAGTCTTCAACCAGTGTGTGATGATATCACATACATGCAGGTTGAATTGATTACCACATTTTTTTGAAGTCGGTAATGATAAACACAATGCAGATCAATGAACGTTGTTTTGTAAATAATTAGTCCTTTTAAATAAACTACTCTACAAGTATTCAGCCTGGTAACTTACCAAATCTCACCAATTTCTAGCTAAAAAAAGCTATTGTGTATAAACACTTCCGTCTCGTTGACTTAGTGCTAAGTTTCCTGGCCACATGTTTTAATCCTAGGGTCAGCTTAGAATGCTATATGTTGTTTTTCCGATTTGAAAATACTCAAAATCCGCGCGATCTACTATAGTCTGACCCACGGCTATGTCAGTTTTATCTCACTAAAAGTGAAATAAAGAGTACCAAAACTACAGAGCACATAAAATAAGATAAGACTGGCCGTTCCTGACGAAAAACATGGCTGCAGTGTTTAATTACTAGCAACTGAATAGGGTAGACACCAAAGCAGTAAATACAATTTGCCACCATCAAGTGATGTTGTTTCAATACTTCAGACGCGTGACTCCTGCGCAGGAGACGTAGAACTTCGTAAGTCATTAGTTGCTTCCGAGCGACGCGATGCAAACTTGACGCGGACTTTTCTTGCTTGTAGGGCTGTCAGAAATATATTTTTGTAGCAATGAAGCCGACAAACAGAAAGGAACGCTTCATTTCTTGTCCCGATAATGACGATTGCTACTATATATTCTGTTAAATAGCCTAAGAAGATACGGCAAATACTTCTGAGCTAGGTAAAAGTAAAGATTTTTCTGTACTTATCACTAAGAAAGCATAAAGCTGAGTCTCAGTTGGGAATTTGGGAAAGGAAATCAAAGTTATAAATACAATTTTTAAATTTTGGACACCAAACACATACATTGCTCTGATCCCAAAATAAGTAGCTAACGCACATGTGTTATGGAAATCAGATACAACGGTGGTACCTTACCACCCAGACCTGAGACAACGTAGAAAGTTCTGATTTCTATATTGAACCGACAGGGAATCGAACACTGGACTCGGAGCGGCAACGCCTTGAAACCAAGCGTGCTTAGCCACTACACCTTTTATCTTCCTTTACAACGAAGAACGATCTTGCTTGTTTTAGATTTCGTAGGAAATAACTTTATTTCCAATTAAAATAGTCTGGGAATAAAAGTGACAGCCCTGTGTAAAAGCGTTAAAAACGGATCAGCCTCAGATGTAGTGCCACCGCCGAACTTAAATCCGAAATGAATGCACTTTACTGCACTAACTAATGTTTGCGGCAAAAGTGTTAACTAAATTGTTTATTATATGTTCTGGCTTAAGACTAAGAACTTACAGCTTTTGAGGGTCACATTTCACCAGCTCTTGAGTAAGGAATGCAGTTTGGTGCTGGTTTTCTATATTGTTGTTTTTGACTTAAGTAAACTAGTCCTAGTTAAGAGTACCTATAACAAACGATTGAGTCAAATATTCGGGTTATTGTGTTTACAGACTTCAAAAAAGAGGTTATCAATGCAATGCAAATTCAAAAATGTATGTGATACTGATGAAATTTTATAATATTTGAGTATGGCGTAGTTGAGTTCCTGTGCTTAGAGTGTATGTATGTTTGTAGAAATAGTCCTCGGACTTTTGGATTGCTCGAAAAAGAAAAGTCATGATATTTTTTTATTTCAATCCAATGGTTTTATATTCCAACTACGGGTACCGAGTAAGTTTTATCAAAACCAGTCCAGTTTTTGAGATATGGGTAATAATAAAAAATCATAAAATAATAATTATATTTAGTAACCTTTAAAAACAGTAGAACTCCAAACATTAAAATAATCGCAAATGCTTCAGTTTGAAATAGAATTTTACTGCTGCAATATACGAGTATGTGTTAATTCATGGTCGCATGTTTGTTTCGGTTTCATGTTTGTTTGCGAATACATTTAAATTCATTGGTTGAACGAATTGAATGCTGATTTTAGTTCATTTAACAAGTTATCACTATGGATATGTTAAATGTAAATATTGTTAATGAATTCCATGTACGAGTATTGTTTGTAATTTGAAAATGCTATGGATATTGGTTTGACAAGCTGTTTTGAATGTTCCTGAATAATAATGCTTTTACTGAAGTTGTATTAGAGATCGAGTTTAATTTTAAACCGACTTCAAAAAAGGAGGAGGTTATCAATTCGTCTGTATGTTTTTTTTTTTTGTATGTATGTTACCTCATATCTCAGTCGTTTGTCAACCGAATCGAAAAAATTTTTCACCTACTTAGAGGGTGTACCTTCTAGTTGGTCCCATTTTTTTCATTTTGGGATCTGATGATGGAAATTTGGTGTAATCCAGGGAAACCCTCAAATTTTAAAGGCACGTATAGTGTTTCTTAACTAGAATCTTAATGTTGACGTGTTGTTACGTCTAATAGTCAACATCTTGTGGGGCTGAGCTGATAGTAGAACTCCTTAACGCTTAGGAGTTCAGAAATTATAATGACGGAACTTATGATAGGTAATTTGTAACTTCTTAAAAATAGAATCATAAGGTGCAACTCTCCCCCCCCCCCCCCCTCTCTTATGTATCACTAAAAATGAAGAAATAAAATAAACTTTAAAAAAAGTAAAAACCGACTTCAAAACCAAAATGCACTAAAAACTCTTAAATAAACTCTTCACCATTGAATGGAATCCGTTTTAGGCAAACAATTTCTCTGCTGAACTTTCCACTGCTGAACATAGGCCTTCCCCACGTCATTTCACAGCGACTGATCACAAGCCGTCTGCATCCAGTTTAATCTTATGATCTTTACAAGGTCGTAAGTCCATCTTGTCGGTGGACGTCCTACGCTGCGTCTTTGGTCGAAGGGTCTCCAATCTAGAACTTCGGCCATCAGTTCTTCGCGCTATGTGCCCTGCCCATTGCTACTTGAGCTTACTGATTCTCAAGGCTATGTCCGGTAAAAAAACACATTCCTTAACGCACTCTAAAAAAAATCCAGCCCCTGAAAAAGAGATCACAAATGTTGACCGTTAAGATCAACACAGTGAAAGAAACTGACTCTAAACTTGCGACGAGTCAGTGTTGACCCGATATTTTCCCAGTAAAAAATCAAGTTTTCTGTCCTTCTGTCGATAAGCTTGACTAGGAAAAGATGGACAAAAAAAACGTTGAAATAGCAGAAAATTTAAAAACAGGAAAATTAAAGAACATGGCAAGGAAGTTAATACGCGTTTTCAGTGTTGTTCAGTCTCTGAATGCAGCTGTGACGTCATGCGATGTTGATAGTTGGCGCTATTTTCGTCTTCGATTCACTCTTCGTGATTAGATTTTCAACAAACTGAATGCATCGTGGGTTATAAATTAACAAATTTAACAAGCCAAAGTTATAAAGATTATTGAAATCAACAATAAATCTATTTACATGTTACAAAATATTGTGCTCACTCGTCAGTAGATTACATTCTAGCTAATCCTGGGATTATCCTATCGTTATAATTGCCTATTTGAACACCTTGATTTTCAATGGCCAAATTTAAATGTTTGTTTACATGTAACGTGTGACTGCGTGTGGGGTTCTTGAATAATAATCACGTAGTATAAATCTCCAGGTTCTTCTTCAATGGTTTTATTCCAACAAAATAGCACAAAGATAGGGCACAAAGTGAGAGAAAGTACATATAGAGCCCTGTTCTGGGCATGCAGCTCGCTTTTATACAAATCAATACCTTGAACAACTGTAAAAAATAGTGGGGACGACATCCGTTTCCATATCTGAACATTTACCATAATATTTATTTGAAGGGATAAACAATCTGCTAATTAAATATATAAATTCATTTATTTATTTAGTTATTAATCGTTCTGAATTTAGTAAGCCTTTTAGATTATTATATTAATAGTTACAATATTTGAAATAAATCTAACCTTCATCAACCAATCAGAGTCAACTTCCTTTGGCGCCAAAATTAACATTTGTTATACGGCAAACATAAAAGTCTAATAAGTGTCCCAATAATCTTTAAATATTGAATTTACAATAAATAAAATATAATTATAATAATATAATCATCTCAAGATTAATCCAAGTTATTCTTATATCATAGCCGAATTACATTCAACATGGTGGACACTTCCGGCATTTCCATCATAAACGTTATTATTATGTCAAAACTAGAAAGGTAAATTATGATGTCAGTGAACATATGACGAAGAGAATGTGTAATTTAGTGAATACAGTAGGGTTACATAAGTCACCCACAGTGAGTACCTATGTGGTTTAGTGCACTACAGAACTAAGTAAATATGTGGGGCAGACTAGGATCGGGAATCATCTTGTAACCAACGCTTAAATCACAAAAAAATCTGCTATTTTAATTAAAAGTCTGAGTAATCAAAAATATTGTTTAACTGCATGTATACCTAATACATAGGTACACAGTTTTTAGGCTGTACGTATATATTTAAATAGTGTGACACGATATGAAGTCTTCAGCTTATTAAAAACCGGCCAAGTGCGAGTCGGACTCGCGCACTGAGGTTTCCGTGCCAACTTAAACTGAACACCTAATATAGTTCAAATGAATAGTTCATTTATAAAACTTAACCAAAACCCTTGCTGATGAAAAGTGTGATGCGTATCTTAAGTTAACCCTCCGGTTAATTCTTAATCAAGGATGCACGCTTAAACTTGAATGTCCTTTATTAAGGACACCACAAAAACGGCTGGAACTATCATTAGGAGGGTACAATCTCCAGTCCTTTCGTGCAAAAACGTTTATCACGATAATAAATTATTTAGTATCGAACCATGCGGTTTGGAACCTTTTAGTTTTACATGATATAGGTACGTTTGAATAAATTAATTGATTAAATCCCTGTGTAAATAGTCCATTGAATGAGTCCCTCCAAGGGGAGTCTAGAGTGCGTGAGTTAGTAACGTAAGATGTTTCTTCGGAAACATGTCAAGAGTCCCAAGGTAATAAACATACTAAAACCCCGGGACACTAGGAGGAGCCCCGGAGTGGGGGGAGGGGGGGAAAGGGTCCATTTTTACATTTTTCGCTTAAATCTCAAAAACGGTACATGTTAGAGAAAAACTTTCAAGGAAAAGTTGAAAGGCCATAAAATTATCTACAAGTTGTACCTAAATTATTTTTTTCTATTAGCAGCCGTTTTCGAGCTACATCCCATGAAAGGTGAAAAATTCGGAAACATAAGCAAACTTTAGCATAAGCTTAACGAGGGCGGACCCCTTCCCATGCTACGTGTGAAACTTCATCGAAAAAATCCGAAAAACGGATAATATTGGGACATTGATGTCATTTGAGAGGCACAAGAGAGGAAAAAAAATAAAAAGTTCAAGTATCGTAACTACCCTAATAAAATTCAATTCCTCCTAAACGTTTTTTATCAATGATAGACCTAATTATGAGCAATCTATCGGTACTGGTCACAAGTTGCATTTTTGAGCTTTTTGGAAGAAAAAAAAAAGATCAAGTTCAGTAACTCAAACTACCCTAATATAATATTTTGACAATCGATTCCTCCTAAAGGCTTCCATGGAGGAATGCGTTTTTTTTACCAATTTTAGACCTAATTAAGAGCAATCTATCAGTACCGGTCACAAGTTGCACTTTTGAGCTTTTTGGAAGAAAAAAAATAAAAAGGTCAAGTATCGTAACTACCCTAATAAAATTCAATTCCCCGTAAACGCCTCCGTGGTTGAATCTGGTATTTTTATCAATGATAGACCTAATTATGAGCAATCTATCTGTACCGGTCACAAGTTGCACTTTCGAGTTTTTTGGAAGAAAAAAATAAAAAGATCAAGTTCAGTAACTCAAACTACCCTAATATAATATTTTGACAATCAATTCCTCCTAAAGGCTTCCATGGAGGAATGTGATTTTTTTACCAATGATAGACCTAATTAAGAGCAATCTATCAGTACCGATCACAAGTTGCACTTTTGAGCTTTTTGGAAGAAAAAAATAAAAAGTTTAAGTATCGTAACTACCCTAATAAAATTCAATTCCCCGTAAACGCCTCCGTGGTGGAATCTGGTATTTTTATCAATGATAGACCTAATTATGAGCAATCTATCTGCACCGGTCACAAGTTGAACTTTCGAGTTTTTTGGAAGAAAAAATAAAAAGATCAAGTTCAGTAACTCAAACTACCCTAATATAATATTTTGGCAATCGATTCCTTCTAAAGGCTTCCATGGAGGAATGTGTTTATTTTACCAATTATAGACCTAATTAAGAGCAATCTATCAGTACCGGTCACAAGTTGCACATTTGAGTTTTTTGGAAGAAAGAAATATTTTGATCGATTGATGTGATAAACATGGGTATGTAGTATGGGGAAATTGTTTGAGCCAAAATCATTTTTTACTGCGTGTAACTCAGAAATGGTAGGATATAGGAAAAAATGATTTAGGTACAACTTGTAGATAATTTTATGGCCTTTCAACTTTTCCTTGAAAGTTTTTCTCTAACATGTTCCGTTTTTGAGATTTAAGTGAAAAATGTAAAAATGGACCCTTTCCCCCCCTCCCCCCACTCCGGGGCTCCTCCTAGTGTCCCGGGGTTTTAGTATGTTTATTACCTTGGGACTCTTGACATGTTTCCGAAGAAACATCTTTCGTTACTAACTCACGCACTCTAGAACTTTTTATTCAATGGACTAAAATGTTGGATTTAAGTAGTATTTTATTGAGTTAATTAAAATCTATTGAAGAGTAATAATAACATTTACGTTATTAAATATATATTTATTTTCTACTGCCTTGGTGGCGCAGCGGTTAGAGGGTAGCATTTTAAAGCGACTTCTGGGCTAGGGGTCCTGAATCGATCCCCGGGTCAGAAATTCTTAGCCTGGAGTTTGGAAGTTGGTGGTGTTTAACCCCCGTGACTCGAAAAGCACGTAAAGCCGTTGGTCCTGCCCCTGATCTCCCTCCGGTCGAGTCAGATTGCTGCCCCATCGGGCAGCATCGAGAGCGAAAGGAATAGCACCAGTGTATGTACTAACACTTGTGCAATATAATATAATACCCACGTAGTTAAGAATGTTTTTAACACTCACAGTGTCATATTTTATATTCTTAAAGATGAAATAAGAAACCAAATATTTTCGCACGGGCGGGATTCGAACCAGCAACTTCTTGGCCAAATTTTTGGTTTCTTATTTCATCTTTAATAATGTCCCACGTAGCTAATTTGTCGTTTTGACTGGCCACCCTAATCGGATATTTTGATTAACCTGCTTAAAGTCATCAAAGGCGAGAAACTTATCGTTATTAAAATACCAATGATTCTTCTCTTACAAAGACTATTCCCATAAACAGAAATAGCCACTTTAAAAGCTACTCTTCTATACAAGTTCAGTATCTAAAAGATTTTGTATTTAACATTTTCTAAGTTTAGAGATGATGATTGATGAATGACACTATTTAAAATTCTAAACGAATTATATATTATAGCTTCATTTTATTACTTCACTTTAGACCTAACTCCACATAATGATTTCATCTATAGATTGTAAATGTTTTCATCTAAATATTTTTTTGTATATTTCTATTATATGTAGAGCTAACTTCATAAACTGCACTTGAAAAAGTAACTGTGTCAGACGAGGAATCGAACCCTATATCTTACGCTATCCGGGCGTGTGCCTATGCCTCTCAGCTACCTACACATTAGCAACCCTGTTGAATTTTGCAAGTGCTTTCTGTTTTAACGTGTAGGCTGCGTGACCTCATCAATGTTGCGAGATTGCTCTCAGAATATCCGAAGGAAAGATTTTGTCAATATTTAACAATCGGATAAGATGAAGGAAGCCAATTTATAATCATATTTTTGTTTTTATAGTATTTTTTGTAACTACAAAAACTCCTATTTTCATCTCCAGTTGCTTTGGTCTCGGTCAGATCCCGTTTAAATAGGAAACATTTTTACTAAAACTCTTTTTAAATATTCAGAGTCGTTCTCTAAAGGATAATAGTCACGTCTTTCAAACAAACGACTCTGGAATCGACAACCAGTTCTGAAACAATCTGGAGTATAAGGACACGAAATGGAATCTATTATGTCTGCAAAAATAAAAGAACCTTTGCGCAGTGTTTTTAATTGTCATTCTTAGAAAACTTCAGTTAAGAGATGGTAAAGGGAAAACAGATTCATTTGGATGTTTAAAGTTACTAAATATAATAAAATAATAAATAAATATGCGCCAGACAACACACCAATTGTCATGATTTCGAAGTAAGATATTTTCTTCCTTGTCTTACGAATGTAATAGTAATAGTCCCCTAGCCGATTTCGACTACGGTGGCCAGTCACAACGACTAACCGACTGCACGGAACATATTATAGTGCACAAGTGTGTGCGCAAGCACATGTGCACTCTCTATTCCTTTCACTCTCATGGCCCAATGGGACAGCAATCTGACACGACCGGAGAGAGATCAGAGAATCAGGATCATACCTTTTTGAATAGCTAAAAAGACGTCAAAGTTTTTACAATTACTTGCACAGTAAATTCCATACATTTTTTTGTTCAATAGAGGACTTTAAAGTTAAAATTCTAACAAAAAAAAAAATCTAACGATCACAGTTAGAAAAATTGCTAAAAGTGGCCATATTTAGCAGTTTTTCTAACTCTTACTACAGTTAACTACTTTAGAAACAATTTAAACGTATTAAATGAACTATAGAACCTGTATTACAATCCTGTTAGATTTTTGATTGGTCTTTTATTTAACGAGTTATGATTTTTCTACTAAAGTGCGCGTTGAAAATCCAGGTAGCGCCTTAAATGTCCACTCCATATTTAAAAATGAGGAAAATTCTAAAAAGTACACATTTAATGCTTTAGAATGTTTTTAACACTCACAGTGTCATATTTTTATATTCATAAAGATGAAATAAGAAACCAAAAATTTGCGCACGGGCGGGACTTGAACCAGCAACCTCTTGGCAAACCGGGCCAAACGCTCTTACCAATTGAGCTACCGTGCTGTTAGTCCGACCCTGCGAAATTTGTGGTCTCTTATGTAAACGTCAATTGCGTGACGCTTAGCGCCATCTAGCCGTCTGTTTATGAAACAGATGGCCCAAGCAGTTATTCTTTACAGAATAAATTCAACTTGGAAATTGATGTCGCTTCGCTATCTAATGCTTTAGAATGTTTTTAACACTCACAGTGTCATATTTTTATATTCATAAAGATGAAATAAGAAACCAAAAATTTGCGCACGGGCGGGACTTGAACCAGCAACCTCTTGGCAAACCGGGCCAAACGCTCTTATCAATTGAGCTACCGTGCTGTTAGTCCGACCCTGCGAAATTTGTGGTCTCTTATGTAAACGTCAATTGCGTGACGCTTAGCGCCATCTAGCCGTCTGTTTATGAAACAGATGGCCCAAGCAGTTATTCTTTACAGAATAAATTCAACTTGGAAATTGATGTCGCTTCGCTATCTAATGCTTTAGAATGTTTTTAACACTCACAGTGTCATATTTTTATATTCATAAAGATGAAATAAGAAACCAAAAATTTGCGCACGGGCGGGACTTGAACCAGCAACCTCTTGGCAAACCGGGCCAAACGCTCTTACCAATTGAGCTACCGTGCTGTTAGTCCGACCCTGCGAAATTTGTGGTCTCTTATGTAAACGTCAATTGCGTGACGCTTAGCGCCATCTAGCCGTCTGTTTATGAAACAGATGGCCCAAGCAGTTATTCTTTACAGAATAAATTCAACTTGGAAATTGATGTCGCTTCGCTATCTAATGCTTTAGAATGTTTTTAACACTCACAGTGTCATATTTTTATATTCATAAAGATGAAATAAGAAACCAAAAATTTGCGCACGGGCGGGACTTGAACCAGCAACCTCTTGGCAAACCGGGCCAAACGCTCTTACCAATTGAGCTACCGTGATGTTAGTCCGACCCTGCGAAATTTGTGGTCTCTTATGTAAACGTCAATTGCGTGACGCTTAGCGCCATCTAGCCGTCTGTTTATGAAACAGATGGCCCAAGCAGTTATTCTTTACAGAATAAATTCAACTTGGAAATTGATGTCGCTTCGCTATCTAATGCTTTAGAATGCTTTTAACACTCACAGTGTCATATTTTTATATTCATAAAGATGAAATAAGAAACCAAAAATTTGCGCACGGGCGGGACTTGAACCAGCAACCTCTTGGCAAACCGGGCCAAACGCTCTTACCAATTGAGCTACCGTGCTGTTAGTCCGACCCTGCGAAATTTGTGGTCTCTTATGTAAACGTCAATTGCGTGACGCTTAGCGCCATCTAGCCGTCTGTTTATGAAACAGATGGCCCAAGCAGTTATTCTTTACAGAATAAATTCAACTTGGAAATTGATGTCGCTTCGCTATCTAATGCTTTAGAATGTTTTTAACACTCACAGTGTCATATTTTTATATTCATAAAGATGAAATAAGAAACCAAAAATTTGCGCACGGGCGGGACTTGAACCAGCAACCTCTTGGCAAACCGGGCCAAACGCTCTTACCAATTGAGCTACCGTGCTGTTAGTCCGACCCTGCGAAATTTGTGGTCTCTTATGTAAACGTCAATTGCGTGACGCTTAGCGCCATCTAGCCGTCTGTTTATGAAACAGATGGCCCAAGCAGTTATTCTTTACAGAATAAATTCAACTTGGAAATTGATGTCGCTTCGCTATCTAATGCTTTAGAATGTTTTTAACACTCACAGTGTCATATTTTTATATTCATAAAGATGAAATAAGAAACCAAAAATTTGCGCACGGGCGGGACTTGAACCAGCAACCTCTTGGCAAACCGGGCCAAACGCTCTTACCAATTGAGCTACCGTGCTGTTAGTCCGACCCTGCGAAATTTGTGGTCTCTTATGTAAACGTCAATTGCGTGACGCTTAGCGCCATCTAGCCGTCTGTTTATGAAACAGATGGCCCAAGCAGTTATTCTTTACAGAATAAATTCAACTTGGAAATTGATGTCGCTTCGCTATCTAATGCTTTAGAATGTTTTTAACACTCACAGTGTCATATTTTTATATTCATAAAGATGAAATAAGAAACCAAAAATTTGCGCACGGGCGGGACTTGAACCAGCAACCTCTTGGCAAACCGGGCCAAACGCTCTTACCAATTGAGCTACCGTGCTGTTAGTCCGACCCTGCGAAATTTGTGGTCTCTTATGTAAACGTCAATTGCGTGACGCTTAGCGCCATCTAGCCGTCTGTTTATGAAACAGATGGCCCAAGCAAACTAAAAACTACTAAAAAACATTCTAAAGCATTAGATAGCGAAGCGACATCAATTTCCAAGTTGAATTTATTCTGTAAAGAATAACTGCTTGGGCCATCTGTTTCATAAACAGACGGCTAGATGGCGCTAAGCGTCACGCAATTGACGTTTACATAAGAGACCACAAATTTCGCAGGGTCGGACTAACAGCACGGTAGCTCAATTGGTAAGAGCGTTTGGCCCGGTTTGCCAAGAGGTTGCTGGTTCAAGTCCCGCCCGTGCGCAAATTTTTGGTTTCTTATTTCATCTTTATGAATATAAAAATATGACACTGTGAGTGTTAAAAACATTCTAAAGCATTAGATAGCGAAGCGACATCAATTTCCAAGTTGAATTTATTCTGTAAAGAATAACTGCTTGGGCCATCTGTTTCATAAACAGACGGCTAGATGGCGCTAAGCGTCACGCAATTGACGTTTACATAAGAGACCACAAATTTCGCAGGGTCGGACTAACAGCACGGTAGCTCAATTGGTAAGAGCGTTTGGCCCGGTTTGCCAAGAGGTTGCTGGTTCAAGTCCCGCCCGTGCGCAAATTTTTGGTTTCTTATTTCATCTTTATGAATATAAAAATATGACACTGTGAGTGTTAAAAACATTCTAAAGCATTAGATAGCGAAGCGACATCAATTTCCAAGTTGAATTTATTCTGTAAAGAATAACTGCTTGGGCCATCTGTTTCATAAACAGACGGCTAGATGGCGCTAAGCGTCACGCAATTGACGTTTACATAAGAGACCACAAATTTCGCAGGGTCGGACTAACAGCACGGTAGCTCAATTGGTAAGAGCGTTTGGCCCGGTTTGCCAAGAGGTTGCTGGTTCAAGTCCCGCCCGTGCGCAAATTTTTGGTTTCTTATTTCATCTTTATGAATATAAAAATATGACACTGTGAGTGTTAAAAACATTCTAAAGCATTAGATAGCGAAGCGACATCAATTTCCAAGTTGAATTTATTCTGTAAAGAATAACTGCTTGGGCCATCTGTTTCATAAACAGACGGCTAGATGGCGCTAAGCGTCACGCAATTGACGTTTACATAAGAGACCACAAATTTCGCAGGGTCGGACTAACAGCACGGTAGCTCAATTGGTAAGAGCGTTTGGCCCGGTTTGCCAAGAGGTTGCTGGTTCAAGTCCCGCCCGTGCGCAAATTTTTGGTTTCTTATTTCATCTTTATGAATATAAAAATATGACACTGTGAGTGTTAAAAACATTCTAAAGCATTAGATAGCGAAGCGACATCAATTTCCAAGTTGAATTTATTCTGTAAAGAATAACTGCTTGGGCCATCTGTTTCATAAACAGACGGCTAGATGGCGCTAAGCGTCACGCAATTGACGTTTACATAAGAGACCACAAATTTCGCAGGGTCGGACTAACAGCACGGTAGCTCAATTGGTAAGAGCGTTTGGCCCGGTTTGCCAAGAGGTTGCTGGTTCAAGTCCCGCCCGTGCGCAAATTTTTGGTTTCTTATTTCATCTTTATGAATATAAAAATATGACACTGTGAGTGTTAAAAACATTCTAAAGCATTAGATAGCGAAGCGACATCAATTTCCAAGTTGAATTTATTCTGTAAAGAATAACTGCTTGGGCCATCTGTTTCATAAACAGACGGCTAGATGGCGCTAAGCGTCACGCAATTGACGTTTACATAAGAGACCACAAATTTCGCAGGGTCGGACTAACAGCACGGTAGCTCAATTGGTAAGAGCGTTTGGCCCGGTTTGCCAAGAGGTTGCTGGTTCAAGTCCCGCCCGTGCGCAAATTTTTGGTTTCTTATTTCATCTTTATGAATATAAAAATATGACACTGTGAGTGTTAAAAACATTCTAAAGCATTAGATAGCGAAGCGACATCAATTTCCAAGTTGAATTTATTCTGTAAAGAATAACTGCTTGGGCCATCTGTTTCATAAACAGACGGCTAGATGGCGCTAAGCGTCACGCAATTGACGTTTACATAAGAGACCACAAATTTCGCAGGGTCGGACTAACAGCACGGTAGCTCAATTGGTAAGAGCGTTTGGCCCGGTTTGCCAAGAGGTTGCTGGTTCAAGTCCCGCCCGTGCGCAAATTTTTGGTTTCTTATTTCATCTTTATGAAGTACACATTTTTTTTTTCAATGATATTGAATACAATATCATTGTTTTATTTTCATGAAAAATTCGAAAATCGAATTCAATTCATTTTTTTGCGACCAGCAATCTAAATTCAAAAGTTTTAATTGTGTGTGTTTTAATTTTCTCTTGGAAAACACATTTTACTATTTTCATGAAAAATAACAGCTTTTTTGGGATAAAACGTTACTAACGGATGAAAATGATTATTTTTTGTCTTGCCGCTATAATTTTTACACAAAAATAAGCCACATTTACCCATTTTTTTTTCGTCAATGTTTCTTACTGAGCTCTATCAACGTACTGACAAGACGTCATCTGTAAGTGAGGCCAAAAAGCTCGCTTCGTGGCTAAGGGGGCACAAGCGAAATTGCCCGTCATTGCGCGTCCAGTGGTTTATTCGTCCAAGGACAGAAGTTATGATCTCACTATGTACATTATATGCAAATTACGCACAAATGGGACATTGAGTTGAACTCTGATCGCATAACTCAAATGTATCTTTATCTTTTCAGATAAACAAAGTGACCTTCGCCCCTCTAGTAGTGTCAACCCTATTTATCCTCCTCACATCGCTGCTCGCGCACTGCGCGCGGAGACTGGTGCAGAAGGTAGTCAAGGAACCGTTCATAAAGCTTCTGTTGGAAGAGGCGATAGCCGCTGCCGAGCTATGCGGGTGCTGCTTTGAGCTTATTATTGGTGAGTTGCAATTCTTTTTATAAGTTTTATTGTTTGAAAACAAGGAGTTCGCTTTCAAACGAAAGCAGAGGTGCGATTGTGTAAAGCTTAGATTGTGTAAATTCATTTGACAGTTCATAACGTACGGTATGATCTGTCAAGCGCTTTGTTCTTTGTCGTTTGACAGATCATAACGTATGTTTTGAACTATCAAATGAATACGATTGTTTTACACAATTCCACCTCAAATTAAGAAAAACCAAGATTACTATCTGTGAATATGTCAAGTTATTTGAGAGTCTGCTCAGTTAAATTTATTCTGTTCACTGTTGCATAAACAGACGGGTAGATGGCGCTAGACGTCACGCGTAATGACGTATCCATAAGAAACCACAAATTTCGCCAAGTCAGACAGACAGCACGGTAGCTCAATTGGTAGAGCGTTTGGCCCGGTAAGCCAGAAAGTGCTGGTTCAAGTCTCGCCCGTGCGCAAATTTTTGGTTTCTTATTTCATCGTTATGGATACAAAATATGACACTGTCAGTGTTAAAAACGTTCTAAACTATTAGATAGCGAAGCGTCATCAATTTCCAAGTCTGTTATTATGAAGTATGTATATCTCTTTATTAATAACAAACAAGAAAAAAAAACTAAGACATGCAACATAAAAAATAACTTAATATCCACCTATTCAAAAACGAAACCATTTCCTTGCGGCAAGGAGGCTATGATGCTGGCTACGTTGCCGCGTTGGATAGCTATGCTGATCACAGACCTATAAGTTCTGTGATGCTGATCCTTTGAGCTAGGAACCAGCCAACTTTATTATTGGCTGTTAAAGAATTTAATTTATTATTAATTTATTTATTTTTATTTATTTTCAAGTTGAATTTATTGTGTAAAGAATAACTACTTGGCCCACTGCTGCATAAACAGACGGGTAGATGGCGCTAGACGTCAAGCATAATGACGTGTCCATAAGAAACCACAAATTCACCAATAGTTAGGGAGGCGAGGTAGCTAAATGGCGTAATTCAACGGCGCCGTCGAGACCTATCAAAATCGAAAGATAAAATAATTTCGAAAAGAAAAGCTCGTATGGTAAAAACCATTTTAGCGGTGGGTTTGGCGTGTACGGTTTTTCAAAAATGTAAAAAAAAAACAGTTACTTGGGCATTCTCGAGCGCATCAGATATTCATACTACGTATGCCCCAAGTGCCTCTGATAACAACGGTATACTAATCTGCCGGTTTGCGTGGTGGGGGTAGGCATATAAAGTAGTCAAAAATGCAAAAAAAAAAATTACTCGAGCGCGTCAGATTTTCGGAAGGGGTGTTAAGTAGGCCCCAAGGAAGCTCCCTTTAAAAAAACTGACGATTTTGGCGTGACCATAAGTTACGATGAATTTTTGAAAATGCAAAAAAAAAATAGTTTTTTTGAAATACTCGAGCGCGTCAGATTTTCATAGGGGAGGTTTATCTCGGTATCCTGAAAGCATATTTTCTTAATCTGACAAAAATGTTGGTGGGTTCTCTTAATCTGACCGGAAAGGTTTTTTGGTTTCTTGTTTTTTCCTTTCTTCTTTCTTTTTAATAATTCTTCACTTCGTTTTGCTGACGGTACGTCCAAAAAACAATTTGAGGATCAACAGGCTATTGAATAATATACATACATGAAACTGTACATGTTAATAATACTTTTGTATCTGTATACAACGCGTAACCTTTTCCAAGTCCACGAAAATTGTCGAGAAGCTTTAGAAAAGAAAAATTTTTTGAGATAAAAGTAACACAATTTAATCATCGTTATTTCATAACATTTTTTTAACACCCTCAGTTTTCAAGATATACTCAAAAAACCGGGAGTTTGAGTTTTTATGAAGCTTCAAGTCAAAAAATTTTAACTTTGGACAAAAATGTAAAGAGACCTTTTTTGTGTAAAACAAAATTACCTTTTTTGTTTATTTAAACTTCTTTTTTGTAAAATGTATCGTTCGCGACTTATGTGCCGAAACGCGTTTTTCGGAAGAAGAAATTGCTCCTCCACACTCCTGGTCATGCGGGAACCGGCAGATTTTGTATTTTTAGTACGTTTTAGATTATATTCTTCAAAATAAAAATAAAAAAATCGCGCTCGAGAATGCCGGATTAACGTTTTTTTTTACAAGTTCGCGACCTTATAACTCGGCGGCGTCAAGGACTTATCGTCAGATTAGTTAAATTTAGTCTTAAAACACTTAAATCAACCCCTAATACCTTAATCTGACGCGCTCGAGTATTACAGACTATCGATTTTTTTTTACTAATCTGATCGTCTATCCTAGGCGCGCGTCACTACATATAGAGCTAAATACTTTACAAGGTTGTTCTATTAGGTCCAAGGTATCTCTCATATCTTAAACTGCCACGCTCGAGTATTACCGAAAATTCCCCTATTCGCCTCCCTAACTACAAGTCGGACAGACAGCACGGTAGCTCAATTGGTAGAGCGTTTGGCCCGGTTAGCCAGAAAGTGCTGGTTAAAGTCCCGCCCATGCGCAAATTTTTGGTTTCTCAATTCATCTTTATGAATAATTAATTTGTGGAAAGGGGACAAGCAATTTTTTTATTTTAGTCTGGATTATCTTGTGATCGGTAGAAGGTAATGAATTTCGACAGGAAAAAAAACATAAATATATATATTATATATATATAATATATATATTTATGTTAGTGCCTACATTCAGTAAGTTAAAGCATGAAATTAAATCAAACAACAGCACCACAAAATTGCATGTGTTTTCCCCTTTCCGTCTATTTCTACAGTCCCATGTTACAAAATCTGAAACCCTGCATCAAACCTCTTTTTACTTTTTATTCAGAGCTTTCAAAAACCGCGCGTCACTGCCGACCTGCCTCGACCTGTATGTTGTAAAAAGAATGCTCCCAAAAATACGCATCGTTTTTCCGTTTTCATCGATACAAAAAGTAGTTTTAACAGACAGAATTGTTATGATAGTATTATTCTGATAGAGAACAACAAATGTAATAGATCAATAAGGTCATTGAAATTTCTGATAATAAAGCAAATTCAGAATAACAGGTGTTACAGTGTACCGGAAATTGACCCCAACTTAGACGATATCTTAGTGGAATCGTCATCAATCAGACTTAGGTAATATCATCATACCAAATTGCTGAGTCTTTTTATGGCTTCTTTTGCCCCTGTTGCTGTTTTTCCATAACTTCGCTCTTCACACATTTATCAACGGAGACTTATTAATAAAAGGTATTAGTTTTAATGGCTATATATTTTTACCTCTTAGGAAGTAGCAAAATTAGATATTATCTGGTTGTTATAAAGTCTATTTATTAACTTAGTTGCTGTAAAGACTACCTATGTATCTCTTTTATTGCGTAGTAGCTTAGTTGCATGGAGCCAGGCTCCTGGGACAAGCATCTCATCTACATAGATATTAGACGCTATCATGAGGAGCCGAGAGCAGAGCTGACTAGCTTTGAACCACCTGCCGCTCTGGCCGTGGTTTTAAATTGTTCAGATACATTTGAACGCTGTAGTGCTTCGCATGTGAAGTGTCCCCCTTTTTCCTAATGAAAATGCTTAATACGTAGTTACCCTCTTCTTATGTATGGATTTCCATGCTACGTACCGCTGATATAATCTGTATTAACTATAAAACTTCCTTTAAGATGTGTAGGTTAACTCGATAAAACCTGTGGGGTTGAAGAGACGACTTCCATGGTGTAGTGGCTAAGCACGCTGGTTTCAAGGCGTCGCCGCTCCGAGGTCTCGGGTTCGATTCCCGGTCTAAATAATGAATATAGAAATCGAAATATTGTCTCGGGTCTGGGTGTTGTGGTACCATCGTTGTGTCTGATTTTCGTAACACAAGTGCATTTGCTACTTACTTTGGGATCAGAGCAATGTATTTATGTGGTTGGTGACCAATTAAAAAAATGCAATGCAATGCTTTTTGTCCTTGCGAACTGTAATCATGGTCATCATCAATATCAGCCCAAGGATGTCCACTGCTGAACATAGGCCATCTCCACGGTTTTCCACAGCAATCGATCACAAGTGGTTTGCATCCAGTTTAGTCCAGCGATCTATACAAGGTCGTCTGTCCATCTTGTCAGTGGGCGTCCCTCGCTACGTTTTTGGTCTAAGGGTCACAAATCTAAAAAAAACTGACCCAACGGCTATCAGTTCTTCGCGCTTTGTGCCCTGCCCTTGCCACTTGGGCTTACTGATTCTAAGGGCTATGTCCGTTACCTTAGTTCTTCTACGTACCTCCTCATTACTGACTCGATCTCGTAGACAAACACCAAGCATAGCCCTCTCTATCGCTCGCTGTGTGATTTTGTGCTTCCTTAGAACGCCCATAGTAAGGAACCTGCGAACAATGCGATTGTTTATAATTATATCTTAATTTATTTGTGATTAATCCAAATTGTGACACAGTGTCGTCGTCACCTCTATAATATAAAATTAGTGAGTTTGTAGTTGACAACAAATTGTTTGATGTATCAACATTTGGTGATAGTTGATAGTTAGTTTGAGTTGAGGAGTCTTAAGATATTATGTTCTTTTCGATGCCAAGTTAGTGGAGCAAGTAAGTGTGATTTTGGCTCGTAAGTACATGAGTTTTTTGAGCTTTTCTGCTTGTTTTACACGCTTCTTGAGTTTTGCTGGCAGCTTAAAAAACATTTCCTATTGTAGGTTCAATCAAGCTCTCACTTTTGCCCTTCTATCATTTTCTTCGCACCGCCAGCAATTTCTCTGTATAGACCTATGTTTGACTGGTAGAGAATGCTTTTAGCATTAAGTCCGCCATATGTACCTTTTGTTTGTGCATGAAGTGTTTTAAATAAATAAATTTCCAACTATATGTAATTAATATTAGGTCCTTCCATACGAAATTGGCGTTTTGTAAGGGAGTAATATAGTATTTTTTTTGGAAAATATATTTAATTAATCGAAGTATGCTCTATTGTTATCTATGCACTTTTGCCATCTCACAGGTAGTTCATTGATCCCTTTACTAAAAAAACTATGGGGACGAGAATCAGTAATCTCTTTGAAGGCGGTTTGGACTGCCGCATCGGAGTTGAATTTTTTTCCTTGTAAGAAGTTGTCCAAATTCCCGAAAAAATGGTAATCTGTTGGAGCCGAGGCTGAGAGATCCGGGAGTCCGGTGGATGTCGCAGACATTCCAATTGTAGCTCATCTGACTTAGTGGTTGTTTTTTGTGCAGTGTGTGGTCTTGCGTTGTCGTGAAGCAGCAGTGGCCCAGAGCGATTGACCAATCTCGGTTGTTTAGCAGCTAGTTCTTCCTTCATAGTTTTATCACTTACTCCGAAGCCTGCAGCTATATCTAAAGTGCTTTGTGACGGATCCGCTTCCACAATAGCCTTTAATTCTTCATTTTCTGCTTTAGTCTCCGGCCGTCCACGGGGTTGGTTCTGAATGTCGAAAACGTTGAAACCAACAACGTACCGTGCCTTATTTTGCGATACCAGTGCCGTACACATCATTAATCCTTCGAGCTGTTTCTGCAGCACTGGTGCCACGGTAGAACTGGTACTCGTAAATATACCGATATTTCAGGTTTTCCATTGTGCGGTAATAAGCGACAGCAAAAAAAAAATATGAGGAAAAAACAAATGAATGACTGGTTTCAAAACTCAAACGTACCAGCTAAATGAATTTATAAATTTGAATTTGGAATTCCTAACAAAAGAGGAGATATTACAGATCGAAGTGATCAGTACGACAAAACGCTAATTTCATTAATATCATGAGTCGAAGTCAGCTCCATTCAGTTGTAGTCGACTCATTCGAATTTATATTAAAGGAAAATATTAAAGAAATATTAATCTGAACGGCATGCCAACGATGCGTTGCGTTGCGCCGTCGGAATGTGCGTACGACGGATATGAGTGATATGGACCGTCGCAACACAACGCAAATATGAATCGAATGAGTTGAATGATTTTTACTGAAATATTGAATGACGACCTCCGTGGTGTAGTGGCTAAGCACGCTGGTTTCAAGGCGTCGCCGCGTCGCCGCTCCAAGGTCCCGGTTTCGATTCCCGGTCAATATAGAAATAAAAATTCTCTATTTTGTCTCGGGTCTGGGTGTTGTGGTACCACCGTTGTGTCTGATTTCCATAACACAAGTGCATTAGCTTCTTACTTTGGGAGCCGAGTAGTGTATGTGATTGGTGTCCAATATCTTTTTATTTTATAGAATATTCTTCATCATTGAAGGAGACTCATCAGCTGATGATGGAAGATTAAAATCCAATGTTCATGTTACTCTACAAAGCGTAAACCATTGCGTTCCAGTGGCGGACAACTTCGGTGTCGGGACGTACGCCATCTTCCTCTTCGCACTTACCATCTGGTGGTCTCTGAACTGGGGGGAAGCCACGGCCTGCCCTTACACGCACATCGAGGATGTTATTGAAGGTATGTCCAATGTTGGACTTTTAAAATAAATATTAAGTTGTGTTTTATTTTTATAGAACGAACACGCATAAAAGCAAAAGTCAAAAATTTACCTGACCCTTACATGCATTTTTTAAGGGAAAAAGCTTGGCATTTTGACGTCTATTAGAACACGTTTAGTTAAATATAAGTTGCTACTAATTCCAAGTATCGAGAAGACTAGTAAGTTGTCTTTCTAATTTATTTAGGAACGGAAGCATTAACGTGATTAACGCTTGATTCAAGTGACTAGTGATTGCAAGTATGTAATCTGATTTTGTAAAAACTATCTTCTTATTTTTTTCTCTGCCTTAATAACATTTTAATGTCTTTGTTTTCTTCAGGCAAAGGAGACGTCCGAAAGGCATTGCTTAAGACCTGGGCGGAGCTGACAGGTGGATTGCTGGTCTTCAAATACGTGCAGATGTACTGGGCCCTCGAGATCTCGGAGACGCACAAGGATAAGGCTTTTGAGGACTGCAAGGCTGATCTGCAGGTAGCATATGCCAAATAAACAACCTATCCACTTGATGAAGAGTTCAATATTATGCGAGATATTTTTAACCGACTTCAAAAAAGAAGGAGGTTATCAAGTCGACTGTATGTTTTTTTTTGTATGTTTATTACCTTATCTCAGTCGTTTGTCGACCGATTCCAAAAATTTTTTCGCCTACCTAGAGGGTATACCTTCTATTTGGTCTCATTTGGATCTGATGATGAGATCTTGGTGTAATCGAGGGAAACCCTCAAACTTTTAAGGCACGTATAGTGTTTTTTTACTAGAATCTTAATGTTGACGTGCTGTTACGTCTGATAGTCAATATCTTGTGGGGTAGAGCTGATAGTAGAACTTCTTAACGCTCAGGAGTTCAGTATTTATAATGACAGAACTTATGATAGGTAGTTTGTAGCTTCTTAAAGAACAGAGTCATAAAGTGTTACTCTCCCCCCCTATCTTGTAATGTCTAAAAATGAGGAAATAAAATTAACTTTGAAAAAAGTAAAAAACCGACTTCAAAACCAAAATGCACTAAAAAGTCTGAAATAAACTCTTAACCGTTGCAAGGAAAGGAATCCATTTTATGCAAACAATTTATTTTTGGAGTCGGTGCCATCACTTTGACCATCAAGCATTAACTATTACAGCACCGACTCCAAAAAGAAATTGTTTGCATAAAATGGATTCCTTTCCTTGCAACGGTTAAAAGTTTATTTAAGACTTTTTAGTGCATTTTGGTTTTGAAGTCGGTTTTATGCAAACAATTTCTTTTTGGAGTCGGTGCTGTAATAGTTAATGCTTGATGGTCAAAGTGATGGCACCGACTCCAAAAAGAAATTGTTTGCCTAAAACGGATTCCTTTCCTTTCAATGGTGAAGAGTTTATTGAAGACTTTTTAGTGCATTTTGGTTTTGAAGTCGGTTTTTACTTTTTTTAAAGTTTATTTTATTTCTTCATTTTTAGTGCTTACATAAGAGGGGGGGGGGGGGGGGGGAGAGTTGCACCTTATGATTCAATTTTTTAAGAAGCTACAAATTACCTATCATAAGTTTCGTCATTAAAATAACTGAACTCCTAAGCGTTAAGGAGTTCCACCATCAGCTCAGCCCCACAAGATGTTGACTATCAGACGTAACAACACGTCAACATTAAGATTCTAGTATAGAAATACTATACGTGCCTTTAAAATTTGAGGGTTTCCCTCGATTACACCAAGAGCCCATCATCAGATCCCAAAATGGAAAAAATGGGACCAACTAGAAAGTACACCCTCTAAGTAGGCGAAAAAATTTTTCGATTCGGTCGACAAACGACTGAGATATGAGGTAACATACATACAAAAAAAAAATAATGATAAAAAAAAAACATACAGTCGAATTGATAACCTCCTCCTTTTTTGAAGTCGGTTAAAAATGGATTCCTTTCCTTGCAACGGTTAAAAGTTTATTTAAGACTTTTTAGTGCATTTTGGTTTTGAAGTCGGTTTTTACTTTTTTTTAAAGTTAATTTTGACAGCTTTGGATAGATAAATGAGTAACTGTACGGAGTAACCACACCATAGTTTTTAGAGAAAATAACACAAAGTTTGCTCCACAATGCCCGATGCTTAGCCGGCTTACTTCAAGACTTGTCAGGTACTATACAGGATGACGCCGCGTGTGTTGGACTAGCTCTGTAAACTTGCAAGTGTTTTGACGTAAATAAATTACAGTTATGGCGCCGGCCATGCCGCCGTCACATGCCACTGGGAGCAGTGTGGAGCCACCCTTAAACTGATTGTAGATGTCACTTTCCGAAGGACATGCTGTCCGCAACATGATCGGGTATAGGTTCGTAAATTTTTAAGGTCGTCAAGTGTTAAATCCAATCAAAACGTCTATAGACGAGTCGTGCTGAAGTTATCTAGATTTGGTTATTTTAAGTTTGGCGTCGCTCTTCAAGTGGGTTCAACATCTCCTTTGTCCATTATTTCTGTCCCTTTTATTAGTGAAATTATCAAGAAAACGAACTTTATTAAATGGAACTTGAGTCCACAAGATTTCATTACAAACTTCAGATTTTAAGTCATGCTTTCTTTAAGTGGTGGAACTTTTAAGACAATCAGCTGCTAAAATGAGAATAATTCCGTTTAATAGATTTGAAATGAAGTTCCGTTGCGACGTTTTAGTAGATAAGAAACCAATTTATTTCAGATGATGAAAGGAATGCTATCAATCTGAATTAATTAAAACGAGATGGCATCTGTATTTTCAAAGATTTTACCACTTTGATTGGTTTGCAATGTTTGCCATAATTGATAACTGATTGTTAACGAATTTTCGAAAAATCTTCGTAAGACAATTTTAAAATTAATTGTAATAAAGGTTTTTCCGCCTGGTCTTGAAACAGACATACTCTAAGATTGATTAACTGGAAGGCCTAGACATGATGACAAACGATTAGTGAAAATACTTAATTTGCCATCAGCAGCAGAACTCAATTTAAAAACTAGTTGACACTTTGTATAATACCTAACTTTTTTAATAATACCTAACTTGATAAAATCAATGGAATATTAATTCAATAAAATGTTATTGATCTGGCTGCAATATAATATTCATGAATTGTCTCCATGTTTTTTCTTTTTCAGAGCGATTAGATCTTTTCTTGATGGAATTTCAAATTGGATTCACGCTAACTACAAAGCATCTTCAAATTTGAACTAGCACAAGATAATATTTTCTGTGAATTTGATTTTCGAAAGCGGTGCAAATATTTACTCTCTTCAAAACAACCTTTTTTGGTTGATTTAAACTAAATATTTAAGCAGGTGATCGAATCGCGACGAGTACAAAAAGTTATTTACGAAGTTCTTTGTAGATTTTTTCTCCACGACGGTGTAGTTTAATTAATATTTTAAGACGTCTTGCACTTGCCAGTTAAATTGCCGTTTATAAATAAAAAGTTTTTGCACCCGAAATCAAATCTAGTCTGTATTTGATGGCTAGATTTCAAACCGTGGTGCCAGATTATGTTGTCCTTTCCAGACAAGGCTGCATTTGTGTAAGTGCACGCACTAGAGTCCGTTAGGGCACATGCATTTTTTTTGTTTGACTATCAAATGTTAACGAACACAATAATACCTAATTAGTGTAAAAGTTAAATATAATAGAAATGTTTTAGGTAATAACACATTTTGACCGTCTTGCCTGGCTACTAACACACGGCCGTGTGTCTAGATATCAGAAATATTTATTTTTGAAAATTACTTTGTTTTGGACAGCTTCGTTGGATCTAGCGCTCAGTTTTATGACTTAATTTCCAAATTCAGAGCTTTAACGTCTAGCCATTGCTCCGAAACAGTCACACGCGTTCGCATTTGTATTGCACACAGTGCTGTGCACCATTTGGTGTCTCATAGATCGGTAATCTGACTTGGATGACCTTGGTATTTTTTTGTGGCACGCTTGATAAATTTAACCCCTGTATCTACAGGTGCCGGTACTCTATGGTGCAGTGGTGGAAGGAGTAGCAACCTGCATGTGCCGGCTGGCGTCCAAGGCACTGGGAGACCTCAACCCTCGCTTCGCAACCGCTATTGACTCCTTCATTGGAACCTCGCTGGTTGTGGCTGGTAAGAGATCTTTATATACTGTAATTACTCGTAGTCATTTATCAATACAGGATTACGTTGAAAGGTATTGCCAAATTTTAGAAGGTGAATGAGACCATCAAATCACACTTTTACTACCTATGATCAAAAGCTTAAATAAAATTTCGAATGCCCCTATCAATCGCTACACGCAAATGAACTCCGAAAAAATACATCGAATGATTGCCCCATACTAAAAGTTGTAAGTATTGATGGATTCATCCAGCCCCAACCTAACCTAAAGTTAAGCAACATCTTGCAATGTTACCTTTCAAGAGTTTAAAATGCTAATTATTTGCGTAAAAAAGGTTGAAATATACAAACGCGTATTGTTCGTCGTCGTCAAATTCATAGTACCTTTTAAAAGAAGTTGACTTAATGGTTTATTTTCTTATTTTTATCATATAAATTACAGTTTCGTTCACATACGTACAATACGTGCTCAAAGAAAATTCTTTTATGTTGGTCAAATGAATATTTTAGGTAGAGGTATTGCTTTGGTATTATTTCGTATTCATAGATTTCATGTACTTAGCAATTTTGCGATGTTCTTTATAACATGTGACCTACATAACACGCCTTTTACCGACGGTTTAACTGATAACAACTATAAATACTTGTGTTCACAAATAAAAAATACACATAATGTAATTATTTACTAAAATTACAATAATCAGTGCTCCTGCTTTTACAAGGCTTCACTGCACACATTAAAGCTTCATTAAAATAACTTTTAAATATATCACACAATGACACTATTAATCACTACAGGTGAAATGATTGTTGACTAAAATATATTATGTTCATTAGTTTCGAAATAACTTTAAGTGAACCTGTTTTCTTTATCGTATAAAACTCTTTAAATGTCTTTTCATTCTAAATCATCATTTTCATTAATTGTAGTCAATAGATGCTCTTTATGTTATGTTGACAATCATTTCACTTTTGTACTAGTAGGTAATAACACTTGGCACTTCTCATAAAATAATACCAGTTCCTCGTACACTGATAACGTTGAGGCTGCTCGTGAAAATCAACTGCTGTTATTGGTTAAACCATGACTACCAACCAATCACAAGAGTTGATAACAGATATTAGACGTGAAAGGCAAGAAGTGCCTTTGTCCTCTGTAAGATAATAGTCGGTGTTACTCCAACAATCCTTATTACTTGTGCCAACATGATTTTGGAAAAGATAAGGATGGTCTTAGACGCACATACGGGCAGTTCATAGTAGACCCTTTGTTTCCTTTCTGCTTGTGTTTAACTGAAGTCCATTTTTTTTAATCATAATAATTTGTACTTAATTATTTATATTATTATAATTAAATATCACAGTACGAGGAACTGGTCAAATATCTCACACCCGGGTTCACTGTTACAGGGGTCCTCACTAGGCACACGGTATTCGTCTACCGGTATCAGGACAATAGTGCCAATGCGGACCTAAGTGTGTCCATCTTTTGCAAAGTCCATTTAGGAAAAGGTACATCGTTATTGAACATTAAATGTCAACTAACTTGAATAGTCGTTGGACATGCATGGCCACATTAAACAGCTTCACTCGCATCATTCAGTGTGGAAAATATCTATGCATAGTGCTTGACTGCTATCACTTTGTCAATTTATAATGCTTGGTGTATGGACCTCTACAAATGAAATCAATTAATTTAAGCATTTTCATTACATCACATATCTTTGATGTCTCAGTTGGTGTAACATATTCAATTCTTTTCACAAATGTTTTCATTAAATGGAAATTTACTTTCATCAATGCTAACACTATTTGTAAATTAAGAAGTCATTTTAAACTTAATGTAGGTAGTAGACTTTTATTTCATTTCTATAAATAACGCTGCAAAAACAATGATGTCGTCTAGATATACCGTTATATTTTATCGAATCTTATCACTTTTTTTATTTTTTACAGCTTTCGACTACTCGGGAGGGTATTTCAACCCGGTGCTTGCTACATCGCTGAAGGCTGGATGTGAGGGTCACACGATGCTCGAACACGCAGTAGTCTATTGGATAGGGGCATGCGCAGGATCAGTCCTGTCAGTCTACATGTATAAACTTCCTGCAGTCCAGAGATTTATCAAAGGATCGAGCGAAGCTAATGGCGACAGCATTTGGGCTGACAAAGAAGATTAATTACAAATGTTTTTGAATTCTTCTTTATTCCGGTTTCTCTTGTAGTCTTTTAAAGTCTGTCTGCACTCTGCATAGCTACATTGGTTACAATAATGAGGATAAATATCTGTCTGTAAGAAGACCGCTTTACAAAAAACATGCCTCTTAATGTAATAACTCTACCTAGCGTCAAAAGTCTATGAAACAAGGATACAACTAATTTATCTAAAACTGATAAGAACGCCATAAAGTGATAAACTAATCTAGTCAATTGAAAGCTTGTATTTTAAGACACAAAGTCGTCAAATATCCTATAAATAAGATACTTTTTATGAAAAAGTTCATATACCGTACTTGGAGAACATCATTTATGTTTCTTTTTTACCTTACTTTATTTATTGCCATCATCTCCAATAACTGTATTACTGCTTCAAAGGGATGCAAACTGCGTATGACAATAATATATACTTCATTTATTTGTAAGTAAAGCAACCTTCTTTTTATCATTTTTATACATATATCTTAGCCTTACTGTACCCTTGATGTGTTCCAAAAATATAATAAGTGCTACGTCCCGTTGTAAATAAATAAATTGTTTATTTATTAAAATTCCGTTATATTTATTATTAAACTTCTACAGATAAGAGATAAGTGCAGGTTCCCTCCTCTACGAATCGCAAAGAATAAAGTACAGTTAACTACGCGTCAAATTAAATTTTGCAGAATCTTAATGCTTTGCAATAAGGGCTATTTTTCAACAAAATGTTTCATCTTATGTGCTGGCGATTATACTGAAACCCGATTTGAGAATAAAAAGTAGCAAAATGTAGATAGGGGCTCGAGAGAGTTTTATTTAAGCCGAGGCAGGTCGCCGGTCCAAATGAAGCGGAATCTTTCATTCAACTTGCTAATGAATCTTCAAGGAAATTGCAAGCTTACATTTACCACTGGTTTCATGGTGAGGTTTCTTAAAGTTGATACGTTTTGCTGTAAAATTTTAACGGTTATTATGTTTGTTTGTTGCTTTGTTTTTTTTTACACGTACGCGTAGGTATTTATTTAAGTATTATTCTATGTCAGATCATTTTTCCGTAAATATAGGTAGACCAAAATCCTTTCAGCGTGTACATTTATACAGTATTATTCGAATACGTTAATAAGTGTTGTCATTTATGACTTTGGTCTCTAACAATGGTTGTATCATTATCTGCAATAGACACCAAATTACCACATCAAACAACAGGATATTGCTTTTACTTTAAAATTTGTAAGAAAAGAAAATAGTGCCGATCACTATCTTAATGGTGCTATAAACTATGGAGTAATACTATAGTTCCAAGATTTAATTCCATAAACGATTCTTGTTATAGTAAATGTTTTTAGTTCAAAAAGTAGCTGTCACCATTTTTTCCCAAAACTTAGAAGAGGTATTCGTACCTTTGCAGACTAAGGCGATAGTTGAATACAAAACTTTTCTACAATAGTTTTTATATATAATGAATTCAATATTAATCATTATAATGCCGATTTTATTCGTATCATGTGAATGTATTGAAAACCCACTGAAACGCAACATCCGAAACTATGTTGAGAACAATATTGAGGATGATTCTGAAAATACACTGGTAGATTGTGTGTTGACAACGATAAAAAATATATTTATGTCCAAGGCTACGATTATGAGGGATGTTTATCTAAGTGAAGATAGAAAAACCATTGAGGATTTTTATAATAAAGTTACAATAGCACTTATAGCTGATGGTTTTCCACAAATCAACACTGGAGATAATTTCAATGTAACGTCCATATACATGCAAAAAGGATACGTATTGGTGATCAAGTATGTTGAAGATTGCCAAATATTGACAAGTTTAACTCTTATAACACACACAGAAGGAATTAGGTATATGATTTTGTTATCAAATTATTCAATTCGAAAGTGCGACAAAATCTTACATGCGTTAAGCCAAAGAAAAAGTATGTATGATGTAACATTTGTTGTTAAAGATTTGGAGAACGACTACAGTGTACTGACTTATATACCAGAAATAAATACTACTACTTGCGTTATGCAATATGATTCGCCACCAACTATTTGGTTTTCTTGTAAATGTTACGTAAGATTTAACGCTTTCCCACCCAAAAAATACATAATTACAAGATGTGCCCGTTCAAAATCGGCATGGGATCACTATATCCATTCTCCACTATAAACAAAAAAAGTGAATTGTTACCATACATCAGATTGCAAGAAAATGATGTCTCTGGAACTGATATTAAAATGCTCAAATTAATGGGAGAAAAATTTAACTTCAGCCTCGATCTTTATTTTATTCTCAAAGCAGAAGAAAATCCATTCGTTGTAACAGGATTCTTGAATTTTCTAATAAATGGAAGTCTCGACCTTTGTGCTGGTGGCGTCTATAGAGTTTATGGTGACATTGTAGAATACTCAGGAATATATGGTAGACTAACCATCATCTGGATGTATCCAGCTAAAAGAGAAACACGGTCATGGCAAGGTCTGGTCGAAAAAGTGAACGGACTCTATATTTTCTTAATATTTTATTTTGTGTACTCCATAATTTCGAAATTATTCTGTATTCTTGACAAGCAATCAATCCCAATTGGAAAGAGGCTTTTACGCAACTGGGGAACTCTCATCGGAACATTCTCATTGCATGAAGGAATAACTTTGAAACAGAAGATGTCGAACCTAGTATATTTATTGATATGCTTGCATTTGTCAGCTTACGTCAGTATTCAAATGTATTCTTTTGTAACAATTCTGTCACTGCCAAAAATTTACAAATCTAACGCAGACATCATACAATCAGGCTTGCGTCCATACTTGATGATGAAGATGAAGTATTTCATGAGCGACAATTCATATGTGACATTTGCCAATACTTCAACTGACTGTAATTCTTTTCAAGACTGTGAAGAAAAAGTTTAATGTTCAAAAGAGTGACAGTGCTGATAGATGGCCAGTTTATATCATTGCAGGCGGAAACAGCCGTGAACGAGAATTTGTTAATGATTTACCACGAAAAGTTGCTCCGCAAGGATGTGCCTATAGTAAAGGACTTTCAGAAGATGATGGTAAGATTGAGGGAGTCTGGTATTAGTGATCGGCTATATGACGATGCTATTGCAATTTTGACTAAAGCTAAATCCGAGAGTGCTAATAAGAATATATAGAGCCACAGTTACAGCTGTGAGACGGGATGCAGTATTACACTAAATCAGAGTGCCGGAGCTTTTTATGTTTGGATATTTGGTTGCGCATTGTCCCTAATAATATTCTTTATTGAAATTCTGCTTAGAAGGGAGCATAATTAAATTACAATTAGAGCAAATACAATTGGCGAACTCCTCGGGTATCTGCGCGCCTAGTTCAACGGTCAAAAATCGTATGATCAGTATGTTTATGCTTCCCTGGTAATTTGAAACTTAACCTACCTTGACAGAATAAGTGAAACTATCTGACATTTTCTTTATGGTCTCCTGCTACGTTTGAACCTGTAATAGTGCAAAGTGTCATTAACAATAACACTTACATAAAAACTTTAACTTCCTACCCAACTAAGAAAGCAAAATGATGCTATACAAACATCCATGGAATTTCTCTTTTAGGAGAACTCAGAATTGAAAGAAAATATGAAGAAAATGGAAAATGAGCAACGAGAAAGCGCCGCATACATTCATATACTTGAAGACAAGATTGAGGGACTAGAAAGACAAAATAGGTGTACGAGTCTGGAGATACGTAACGTCCCCGTGTCCAAGACTGAAAGCAAGGACGACCTACTCGAGGTGTCAAGAAAATATCGACCGCCCTGAACCTGAATGTAAACGCGTCTGCATCAGATGTCTGCGATATCTTTCGAATTAACTCGAAAACACCAACACAGAAGCCCATCATATGCAATCTAAGTAGTGTACTACTCAAGGAAAAACTGTTGAAATGCTTAAAAAGCTTCAATAACTCCCACAAGGGAAACAGATTTAGTACGGAACATATACACATCAAAGGCGCATCTCAGCCAATATTCATCTCCGGTAATCTGACTCCTAAAATAAGAAGATTGTTCTTCTTAGCCCGTAATTTTGCTAGCTCCAATGATTATACGTTCTGCTGGGTCTCCCACGGGAGAGTATTTCTGCGAAAAAGAGAGGGAGACAAACTCATTCGCGTTGATTCGGAGGCGGATCTGGCTGGGTTACTGGGTTGCAAAATCAAAAGGCATGACTATACAGTGTGTCCCTGGATAAAGTGCAATCCCGAAAGGGGATGAAACTAGACCATGAATCATTGACTAGAAAAATATTAAAAAAATATATAAAAAAATATTGTAGGATTTATTGGTATTTTAAGATTTTCATGTTTCATTAAGGACTCTATGTACAAAAGTATTGATTTCTTCCAAAACAATGGGTCTATTTCTTTGAAAAAAAAAACAGTATGCCTTATACCTGGCGATGACCATGAAATAATAGTCCGCAATAAAGTAACTATCTTGGGTAAAAAAATGTATTTTTATGAATAAATATATTTTTTTAGACGTTTATCTTAAAAAACTTCAAATTACTAAAAAAATGTGCCCTATAACTATGTAATTTTATAGCTTACTTTTATTCTTTACCATTTTAGCTTCCAAATAAAAAAAAACAATGTTCTAACTAAAAAAATACGCTATCTACGAACTTTTAAAGTGGAGCCTAATCGTGTTACCGTGCAGGTAGAGACCGTTTTTTTCCATTGTTTCCGTCCTACTCTGTGCTTTTATGCGATTAGGCTCCACTTTAAAAGTTCGTAGATAGCGTGTTTTTTTAGTTAGAACATTGTTTTTTTTACTGTATATGCTGTAAGATTTATCTGTCGTGTATTAATTTTATCACTTGTCATACTTTCTGTTTACATATTATACTATATAAACCCAGGCGCGGTCCGAAGGGGGGGGGGGGGGGTCACAGGGGACATGACCCCCCCAAAATCTAAGGTCTAATTAATATAATTAAATATAAAATATAAATCTAGTACTGTTTTTATGAACTATGGACGATGTCCAAAAAAACTTGTAAATGACCTCTAGTTGAGAAAAAAGGAACCAAACTACGTTGTTTTGTTAATCCTAGCAAAATCGATATGCGTTGTTATGATAAAGATTGTTCTAAGATAAAGATTCAAAATAAAGGCTGTCATCTTATTATTTTATTCCAGATACCTTTTTTAGGGTTCCGTAACCGAATGGCACACGGAAACCCTTATAGTCTCGTCAAGACTGTCTGACTGTCCGTCCGCATGTCACAGCCACTTTATTCCAAAAATATTAGCATTATACAGATGTAACTTGGTTACCGCTTTACAAATGCTATACAAAAAATAATGACTGGAACTAAAAAAAGATTTTTTTTGCAAAAAATGTGTCTATTGCTAGGTGTTTCAAAATTACATTGATATTTCTAAACCATTTTATCTGAAAGTCAAACGTTTGTAAGATAGACGCTTCCAAAGTGGTAAAATGGGTGTCCCCCCTCTAACTTTTGAACTAAACTAGAAAAATTAAAAATAGGACAACGTAGTGCTTAACTAACAATCACTTTAAATGAACTTTAGTTTAAACGAAATCGAACAAGTACTTTTTGAGATATAGCACATTTTCAACAACCGCAAATATAACTTTGTCTTGCATACACATACTGTGAAAAACAAACTTAAATTTGCTGCCAACATGCCTTAATTTAGTTAAAGTTGACACGAAACCCTCAGTGCGCGAGTCCGACTCACACTTGGCCAGTTTTTAGGGTTCCGTAGCCGAATGGCAAAAAACGAAACCCTTATAGTTTCGTCAAGTCTGTCCGTCCGTATGTCACAGCCTTTTTTTTCTATTTATTTGGGACAAAAAACAGTTTTACAATATGTCTGAGTACTACTTATTATTTTAATTTATATTAAATATATTCTGTGAATATAAGCCTCACACTGTTGAAATTAAGTAGGAAGATGTATCCTGTTAACCGCTTTGCGATAATTCATACATGAAACTAAAAACAAAAAAAAAATTTGCTTGAAAAATGAAATAGAGGTTCCTAAAACCATTTTCCAAAGTGGTAAAATGGACGGGATCGAACTAGTAGTTTTTTAGATGTAGCACATTTTCAACAACCGCAAACATAACTTTGTTTTTCATACAAACACTATGAAAAACAAAGTTATATTTGCAGTCAACAAAATATTGTGGTATTTTAGCTTAGTGGATTCAGTTAAAGTTGGCACGGAACCCTCAGTGGGCGAGTCCGACTCGCACTTAGCCGTTTTTTTTTTATTAGTGTAGTAAGTGAGTGACCCCCTCCAAAATTTTCAGGCTGCGACCGCGCCTGTTAAACCTGTATAATACTACACACACACACTCACACACAGCCTTCAATTACCACCCCTCGTGTGCCCTACACTACCAAACATACACTATTCACTCTCCCTCAAAAGCGTATTTGCCAATTCAACTGAGATACTAAATATTTTTAAACTGATTAAATTAAATACAGCTAGAGCCTCGATAGCAATCATAAAATGCACCACTAAAGACAATTTAGCTTCATTATGAATATAAACCTAATTAACGATGATATAGATCAACTAAACTCATTTGATTCATTAACATGCTTCCCCAATGAATCTCACATTAACACTAAGAAAAAGCATTTCAAAATAGTTCACGCTAACATTAGGAGTATAAATAAAAATTACGATGAACTCTGTTTTCTTAGCGGAGTTGAACATGTTGATCGACATAATTATTCTGACAGAATGGTGGCTAAGTAAGGTTGATAACATTTCTACTCTACAGGGTTATACCTCACACCGCTCAAAATGCTACAGTCAGAACGATGGGGTTATTATGTATGTAAAATCAGAGATAAAGTGCAAGGTTTCTGTAGTCAACTTAAAAGATGCTAGCTGCTATAAACTTTGTTTCATATGTTTCATAGGAATTTATAGGTTAACAACCTCATTAACAAAAAATTCGTCAATTCAGTCAATTGCTTCATTTAGGAATGTTGCTATTATTGGTGACCTTAATATAAATATTATCTCTGATAAAAGAGAACCTAAACCAAACAACTACTTAAATCTTTTAGCCTCTCATGGACTTTTACCAGCACATAATTTCATTACTCATGACGACGCTTGTCTTGATCACACTATGATGAAAACGAGTAATAAAACGACTACTATCGTTTCGAATGCTACATTTACTGACCATCTACCTATCCTATCGGTAATATACAAACACCAGTATACGCCTTATCACAAAACCTTGACGCGGGTTAATGTACAAAATGTTGCAACCGATCTCGCTAAGACTGATTTCACAACAGTTATTGATACAAAGGATGCTAACCTTGCAGCACGCTTTAATTTCTGAGATTTCTACATGTGTTCAGCAGAATATTAGTTCTGTTAAAGTTTCCTGCAGGAGACGTATAGTGAAGCCATGGATCATACCTGGACTTCTTAGATGTATCCGCAATCGAGATCGCCTGCATACCAAATGGAAAAGTAACCCCAGCAATATTCTAACAAAAGTAACATATGTACGCTATCGCAACTTTTGCAATAAGCTTCTTAAGAAATTAAAGCACGCATATGAGCATAGTCAGTTCCTTCAAGCTAAAAATAACCACAAAGAGACATGGAAAATTATCAAATCCTCTCACATCTGAACTCTCCTTTACCTCCTTCCACTGAGCTATTACACACATCTAATGATCCTCACTTCTCAATTAATAAAGTGAATGACTTTTATTTTAATATTTGATGCCCAGATTTGGCATTTAAAACTATCGCGAACCCACACTCGCAACCCACATTTTTGAATGCATGGACAAAAAAAATACCAAAGCAACTCTTTGGCTCTATTAGATACTGATGAGTCGGAGGTTAAAAATATTATTAGTAACCTTAAGACATATTCTGCGGTCGGTTATGATGGAATTTCTTCTGCTGTACTAAAGGCCGCCAGTGATACTCTTACTACCCAATCATAATACCAATACCAAACCAAACATATCTCTGCAATTTCTGCCTGAAGACGGGCGTATTTCCAAACGCCTTTAAGAAGGCTCTGGAGCATCCAATTTTTAAGAGTGGCGATAGAAACAGTGTCAATAATTATAGGCCTATATCTGTACTCACTTCTCTATCTAAAATCTTAGAAAAAAAACTTAATAAAAGACTTATTAATTACTTAAACAAATTCAACCTATTATCGGATAATCAATTCGGCTTCAGAAGTGGATTATCCACAGAAGACGCTGTCATAAATTTAGTAGACTTTGTAGGCAAAAATATAGACAGCAAATCGAAAGTCATAGGAACCTTTCTTGACCTATCTAAAGCCTTTGACACTGTTTCTATCCCCATTCTTGTCCAAAAGTTGGAGGAGATTGGCATACGAGGATTATCTTTGAATATCTTCCGAGACTATCTCACTGAACGAAAACAATGTATTAATCCCTCAAGCGTATGTGAACGAGACCAATAGATATTCTATTGTTATGCGGTCTCATTCGACCGCTCGGGTGTTGAAGCATTAAAATAAGTACATTTACTAGTAATGATAAATATTTGTCCTATGGCGTACCTCAAGGCAGTGTGTTAGGACCGACCTTATTTCTTATCTACATAGATAGCCTATGCCGCTTTACACTTCCACATTGTCGTATAATAACATATGCTGATGATACAGTTTTGTTGGTTCGGGACAGTACTTGGGACGGTGCCAGAAGTAGGACGGAGGATTCTTTGCGCGCCATATCATCTTGGCTTAGCCAAAATTATTTTATGGGAAAGTCGTGGTGACCTCATAATATCCGAAGCTCTTTTACAATAAGGAGGTTTTAAAACAATTATTATTAGGGAAAACACTAAAAAGAAATGAAGAAGAAAATGCACTGGTGTTTTAATTAGGTGGGAGAGATGGCGCCACTGCCACGAAAACATTAGCTCCGTAATTATTTTGTTAAAAAATTAGATAAAGAACATATTTAAACATGAAAACATTACAAACGTGCTAAGAACGAAGTGATTTAAATGTGGAAGTGTTAGCAAACAAAAATAACAAGGCCGAAAAAAGTTATACTAAAGTGTTGTGAAATGAACAAAAACTTTTTAGAACAATTAGATTACCTGTAAACCAGTGTGAAAGTGCATAAAAACGTATTTATCTTAGAGATAATTTTTCAATATGTCACACATAATACTCATATCAAAACTTTAGAAACTGTATCAAATTATTGTTTTCAACTTTTCCGTTATGATTCAAACTAATTCAAAGTGCTGTATCTTGGCGTCTTGAAAATAACAAAGCTACGTAAATATTCAAACTGCGTTAAGTAACGCCATCTATTGAACTCAACACAAACTTTACGCAACCTTGACCACATAGCGCCATCTACTAAATCTCAACGGAACTACGTCAAAAAGAATGCAGTTGCTGTTGTAGAATATTGCATTGGCCTTAACAGTGACGTCTATCGGATAACTACAGACAACTTACTTCAAGTTGAATTTTCCACTTTTTAAATCATATATAAAACTTTAAAAAATGTCTCAGCAAATGGATTCCGTGAAAATAAAAATTTGTTCAGGATGTCGCCAGGAAATTAATAGCAGACGATATTTAACTTGTTGTCTATGTGACCAAGCTTATGACTTGCTTTGCGCAAATGTCTCCGAACAGCGGTTTTATAACACAATGGACCAAGAACGAAAAAGACATTGGAAATGTCCCTGCTGTATTTGCAAACAGCCAAAAACAAATAATACAAACTCGCCAGTTGGAACAGTAATCATGGACAGAGGAAACTCAAATATTACCATCCAGAGGCGTTGTAAACTCACATTAAATGATCCATCATGCGAAGATTTTGAGGAAAACTCAGTAGAAGAGGATGCTTTGAATGATGCTAGCCTTCTAGGCGACACAGTACACTCTCAGATACTGCCATGCCGCCGAGAACCCCATCGCGAACCTACCCTAACACTGGAACAAATCAGCGCACTCCTTGATAACAAACTGGAACAAAACGAAAACAAAATAGTGGAACTACTCAAAAAAAAAAATAAGATATCTTATCCAGAAAGAAATACGTGATTCTATGCATTCGTTTAATACTGAAGTAACTAATCACTTAAAAACTGTGACAAACTGCAATGAACAACTAACAACCGAAATAGAACTACTTAAAACAGAAATTAATAAAATGAAAGATGAAATTGAACATATACAAAATAAATTTAACTCTACGAAGTTTACAACTGATAGCACGGACAATAGCAAAAAAATAGTACTTTATGGACTAAAAGAACACAAATGGGAGACAGAAGAAGATTTACACGAGCGTGTTATCGATATAATACAAGATTACACAAACGTCAACTTATACGGGTATGTAGAAGCAATAAATAGACTTGGGAAAAAAGGACACCGTCGACCAATTGTGATAGAGCTGATGAGCAAAAAAATGGTCAAACATGTACTAAACTCGAAACGCTACTTTGTGAAATCTGGTATGGCAATAAATGAGTTTCTCGATAATGATGCCTTAAAAAAACACAATATGTTAAGAAAACTATTATACTGTTATTCGAAACAGTAAACTGATAATCAATGGTCAAGACTTTAATACTGTAAATGAAAACATCTCCGGCGACGACATGTCTACTGAGCAAACGACTACCAAGATACAGATAGGAAACTACATAAACCAAACCATGACGGAACCTTCAATCTCTACTATGGGCAACCGAAAAGATCACACAAAAAACGCCACAAACTATTCCTTTCGAAACTAAATTCAACATCCTAATCCAAAATGCAAGAAGTATAAAAAACAAGATTCCCATCCTGGAAACCTTTCTCGAAGACCACCCCTATCAAGCGATATGCCTTTCCGAAACCTGGATCTCTGAAGATCAGCAGCCGTACGTGCAAGTGGAGGGATACCAGACCGCCGCCTCATTCTGCCGCCGCCAACGCAAGGGAGGGGGCGTCGCCATCCTCCTGACCAAAGGAACCAGCTTCACTGAAAGACAGGACATCACAGACTTGTCGATTGAATATGTAGTAGAATGTTGTGCAGTAGAATTGAAACCCGATATAATATTAGTCAGCGTATACCGAGGTGATCGCGAGATACAAACCTTTTTTAATTTTCTTGAACTTCTACTCGACAGATTAAAATCTCACCACTTTAAGAAACATATAATAATCACTGGTGACCTAAACATAGACCCTATAAAAAAACCTAACGATTATAAGAAACTTATAGATATTATGTTAGAATATAACTTACGCCAAATAATTGATCGACCAACAAGGGAAACACTTACTACTGCAACATGTATCGACCATCTTTTCACAAATAACAAAATTTACTCGGTTACCGTAGAAGATTTAGGCATTTCTGATCACAATTCCATTACTTATACATTCCAAACAAAATCACAAAGCAAACAGAAACAAATTTATAAACACATCCGCCTTGTAAATAATAATAACGTTAATAAATTTAAAATCGACTTAAGTTGTATAAATTGGGAGAATATTCTACAAAGTAATGAAAACATTGACAATAATTACCGGCTATTTGATGACACCATCCAAACAATTTTAAATACCACTATACCTGTTAAACGGGTTAAATTTCATGAAGGTCATAGAAATAATAAATGGATGACTAAGGGGCTTAAAATATCATGTAAATACAAACGATTCCTAAATATATTACAAAAACGGACAAACAGCAAAAGTTTTAAAAGGCATTATGCAAACTATTCAAATATTCTTAAAAAATGTATCAAGCAGTCAAAAAAACTACACTTTACTCATGAAATGACAAAAACAAAAAATAAAACAAAAAAAATGTGGGAATTGGTAAAACGAGTCACAGCAAAATGTAGTAAAACTTATCAGAACCCAGTAATCAACATTGTTGGTAAAATAATAGCATGCCCTAATCAGATTGTAGAGTCATTTAATCAATATTTTGCCTCCGTAGGAAAAACCTCAACTCCATCCATTCAATCCGGTTGTCCAGTGATCTCACCTGTAGTGAACTCCATGTTTTTAAATCCTGCAACTGAAATGGAGGTTTACAAAATTATTAAAAACCTGTCGAATAAACATAGTTCTGGTGCTGATGATCTACCCCCCACCTTAATTAAGTCATGTGCTGAAGAATTAGTAACGCCAATAACCAAACTCATTAATCTATCGTTTTCAGAAAAGAAATTTCCAAGCAGATTAAAAACCGTTTTAATAAAACCTACATTAAAAAAAGGAGGCAAAGCAAAGAACTTAAAACAATATCGTCCAATAGCTGTCCCATCTACAATTTCTAAAATATTTGAAAAAGTTATGGCAAACAGAATCAGTAAATTCTTAGAAAAATACAATGTACTAGACACCAATCAATACGGATTCCGTAAAAACCGATCCACCACACTAGCCATCTACACTTACACTCAGGAGATACTAAAATATATCCGAGACAAACAATATGCAATAGGCCTACTGTTAGACATGACCAAAGCCTATGATAAAGTCTCGCACGAAATTCTACTCACTAAGCTTTACGGAGTAGGTATTCGTGGTGATGCCCACGAATGGCTACGATCTTACCTACATAATAGGGAGCAATATGTACAAATGCAATATTTAAATGACACCACAGGCGAACTGCAAAACGTGAGATCGAATAAACTCACTACAAACTGGTCCATTCCTCAAGGTAGTGTACTAGGATGCATACTTTTCTTAATATATATTAACGACCTACCTCAGCTTAGTAACTCCCTTTGCATTCTCTTCGCTGATGACATCTCACTACTTTTTAAAACTCCAAACAATAGTCCTAACAACTTCCAAATTATCACAGAGACATACAACACAATACATCTTTGGCTAAATAAACATAATCTTGAAATAAATAACAAAAAAACTAAAATTATACAATTTAAACCCTACCAAAAACAACCGATCAACCTTAAGCCATTAACTAATCTACTAAAAATTCAAGAAGTAAGTGAATTCAAACTCTTAGGCATAACCCTTGACACACACCTTACGTGGAAAAAGCATGTTGAATTATCAAAAACAAAGATATCGCAGTTCCTTTACGCTCTCAGTGTTCTAAAAACCAACTCATCAAAAGAAGCTGCTCTTGCCGCGTATTATGCTTACGCACATGCATGGTTACGGTATGGCATTATTATTTGGGGTCATAGTTGTCACGCTACAGATCTATTTATAATGCAGAAAAAGTGCCTCCGAATAATTTTAAACATAAAATCACGGGTTAGCTGTAAGCCTCACTTTATAAAAGAGAATATCCTGACTTTACTTTGTATATACTTGTTAGAAATAGTAATGTTTGTAAGGACACACATTAATTTATTCAAGTTTGAAAAAAACCCACGTCGTAAATTCAACTTAGTACTTCCAATTCCTCTAATGAAAATGTATGGAAATAGTCCAGCTTATCGGTGTATACAAATATATAATAAGCTACCAGATAGTCTCAAAAGTATTTCTAGTGACCAAATACTAAGGAAAAAGTTAAAGTCTATTTTAGTAAAGAAAGGTTACTATGATGTTTGTGAGTTCATGGATGATAAAAAATTTATGTGATAATAGTTTATAATTACAACAGATTCATTATCTCTGCGTTCTATTGTTGTTTAATAAATATGTTATAATTTAATTTACATTAAGAGTAATATACTTACCTAAGTGTAACATGTTTGCTGTACCCTACCGGGTGTGCATGTAGTACATAATTCATTATGTGATACACTACAATGTATTTTGCAAATAAATAAATGAATGAATGAATGAAAATCTTCTTACCTTAAATATTCAAAAAAACTAAATACATGACATTCGCTGCTTCCAAGATATGCCAGCCTTGCTATGACGCATCCTATAATATAAAGATTCATCACTGTGATGCCGCAAATTCTAACTGCGCATGCATGGCAATAGCGCGAACAGACTCCATTAAATATCTAGGAGTAGTAGGATATTGAAAGAACTTTAACCTGGACTCCACAAATAGACAGCATGGTATCACGTGTCCGAAAAATCATCCCTGTTTTTAGAAAACTTAGAAACTCTGCGGACTCCAAAACCCTGAAGCTCGTGTATTTTGCCCTAGTCCTAGATAAATCCTCACCTACTGCATTCCATCCTGGGGAGATGCCTGTTCCACTCACTTCTTAAAACTGGAACGAGCACAGAGAGCTGTCTTAATAGTGATGACAAAAAAGCATTTCCGTTACCCAACCGTTAATCTGTACAAAGACTGCGAAGTATGTACTTACGACCAGGCAGCTCTATGTGCTCCAAATGACACTCTGAAGACATCGCTCGCTCCCGATAGTGGATGGTGTTAAGCATGTAGGCCGACGAATAAGATACAGGGTATGTGAACATGTTCCTTACAGAACTGCCCTAGCTGGCAGGCAATACTACATTAAAAGTTCCCAAGTTTATAATAAAATTTGCAAGGATCTCAACATTTTTAGCAATAACTCAAGAAAGTGTACACTAGTATTGCGTCAGTGGTTGCACGGGCTGTCATATGTGGAAACTGAGGACCTGTTGAAAATGTCTACCCTATGAATACATAATATTAAACTAAAATAATATAAATCTTAACTTCTGCTGCTGCTGGGGAAAACACAAACACATTAACAGAATTACAAGCACACTGCATACGCTCGCACCCTCACTCACAGACACACACACACACACACACACACACACACACACACACACACACACACACACACACACACACACACACACACACTCACACCCTCACACCCTCACACACACACACACACACACACACATAAAAATCATTAAAAAAAATAAAATAAAAATTGCACTCCGGGAGTGCCGGCAGAAGTGAAAACTTGAATATCAACGTTGTGCATTTTTTATTTTTTGGAATAGTTAGGGAATAATTTTGAATGAATTGCTCTTATTATCAATATAAAAGTACTATTCTTTTTGTGATAGAATACAATAATAATAATAATAATAATAATAATAATAATAATAATAATAATAATAATAATAATAATAATAATATATTTTTATAGAATACAATATTTATTTATTGCGCTATCGTACACAAACATTACAATTTATATTATATTAAATTACATTAAAAAGTTTATCTCTCAGAAAAATCAACTTACATCCATAATTTCGCCAACCGTCTTACGGTTTTTCGATCAGCCCACGTGTCCTGACGCGAGTTTCACATTTTTCCCCCATCCCACAAAAGTGCTCAACGCCGCTAAAGAAGTTTTCACTTCAAAAATACATTACAAAAAAAAACATTGTTAAACATCTAAACATCTTAATCTACAAATAATATATAACTATATTTAAAGATGGCAATAACTTACCTGAGTCCTGTAAGTCCGGTGGAGGCCGGTAACGACTAGTACAGCCGTTAACGTTCAACCGTATCTTATTACTATGTCGCCAATACCTTGTACCTAGTTTCTTAAACTAGGTATTTGTACCAATAAACATTTTATTTATTATTTATTTATAATGTTGTGTGATATATTCTTATTAATCAAAATAATTAATCAATCACAGTACATAGTTTTTTAATGAATCATGTATATTATTTCGCTAATAAATATTTTAGTTCCCTGACTCTGTATTATCAATGTTTAAAGTAGCAAATAAATTTTCTGGCGTATTTTTTTTTACTATATGCAATTTTAGTAGGCTTATTACTTTCAAATAATTTTAAAAAACTATTCTAAGTACATTAAGAGAGAGAGAGAGAGAGAGAGAGAAAGAGAGAAAAATTGAAACATGTCAGTCATGACAGTGATTTATCGAAATCATGACCCAGTTTATGAGTGTGATAGGGCGAGGAAAATGAAAAAAATAATACAATAATTTATACTTTTTATTAATACGCACATCACTCCACGCCCAATTATAGGCTACAAGCTTGACTTAACTTCTTTGCATAGTTCGTTCCTTTTTAGATATGACCTCAATGACGAAGACGCAAAAAGACAAAGCGCAGCCAATCATCCACACGTAAAAAGCCCCAGCACTTTGCTGCAGTGTGATACTACAGCCCGAGCCACAGCTGTAACTATAACTCATAATATTCTTTGCAGCACTCTCGGACTTAGATTTAGTCAAAATCCCAATAGCTTCTTCATACAATCGGTCAGTTATTCCAGCATCTCGTAAAATTGACATTACTTTCTGAAACTCTCTTTTGATCGGCAGATCTTTTCTTAGCAATATCTCATGAAACACAGTCAGCAGATTTTCATTAACCCTTAGAATTCTGGCTTCATCATTAACAGCAGTTTGCGCTTGAAATGCTGTAAACATACCATCTATAACGGCTGTGACACCATCATTTTTCACAGTCATCTCTTCACAATCTAGGAATGATTCGCAATCCGTCGCAGTATTTGCAAATTCCGTATAAGCTTCATCAGAAATAAAATATTTTGTTTTTGCCATTAAGTATGGCTGCACGCCAGAATTCATTATATCTGTATTCGTTTTATAAGAAGTGGGTGGCGTGAGGATTGTTAGAAAGGAGTACATCTGAATACTGATGTACGACGCTAAGTGGATACACATGACCAAATACACCACATTCAAAATCTTCTGCTTCAAAGTAACACCATCTTTCAAGGCTGATGTTCCAATAAGAGCTCCCCAAGTGTGCAATAAAACCGATCCGATTGGGGCTGCTTGTTTATCATAGATACAAAACAGTTTTATTATGAAGCAATAAATGATATAGAATATAATAAAAATGTACAATCCATCGACTTTGCTTACAAAGCCTTGCCACGAACGCGGGCCTCTTTTTACTGCGTACATCCAAACTACCGCTTGTCTATCGTAACATCCCGAGTAGTCAACTACATCTCCATAAACCCTATACATGCCTCCAGCACAAATATCTAGACTTCCATTCAGGACAAACTTCATAAATTCAATATCAACAAGTGGGTTTTCTTCAAATCTGTAAATGTATCGGAACACGGGAGTAAAATTGAAATACTGTGCAATTATTTTTATCAACTCCACGTCACATCCATTTACATCAAGCTCTGATAAGTAATCATAGTTTTTAAATGAATTCCTGTTCGCAATATTTGAGAAGGGGAGAAGTGATGCCATTCCTATATTTATTGGACATTGCATGTAGTCCTGAGGCTTTTTAGTTGGAAAAGCGTTGAATGTTGCTGTAAAGTCACAGATAGACAAATTGACTGGTGGTAGATCGTATTGCAAAGCACATGTTTTAGGGTTTATTTGTGGAATAAAAGTTGTAATGTCAATTTTATCATCTAAATGTCTTAAGATGTAAGTTACATCGTTAGCACTATAATTTTGGCCAACATATTGTAGTAAAGAAGCACACCTTTTAGAATAATCAAAGACGATGATCAAGTGTTTGATTTGATCATTATTGGGTTCTTTTTGTAATGATGTCAAAGATTCGCACTGATGAAGATATGTGATCATCAAGACATTGTAAGCATACATGCTTGATTCTGCGTCGATTTTTTCTTGAGATAATATCCTTGGAATATTCCGACGAATCAATTCTTCAGTGAATCTTTCATTGAATATACCATTGTTTATATTATCTTCTGTGTTTTGGTTAACAATGATTGTTGGTAAGGCATTAAAGTTTGTTTCGATAGTTTTAAATACACAATCTATTAATGCATCTTTATTCTTGTGTATGAGACGAAATGTTAGTTCAGTGTCCATTGAGTGCTGAATAGCACAACATAGTCCGGGAAATATGAATATAACTAGAACATTACTCATATACTTATACATTGTTGAGTTATCAGAATAAACTTTTTGAATTTTGAATGAAGGGATTTTGATTAATACTGCATAGTATTTTAATATTTTCCTGTCTTATACCGAGTATAAAATTTTAGAGTAGGTACCAATTTTCCTATATTTATTTCCATCCTTGCCTTGGCACGAATACAAAGCTTTAATCTACACTGAAAACTGGAAGAAAAAGCAAAGCATCAGCCGTGACTGAAATGCCTTTAAACACTGTAATTAAAGAGCGATTCGTTCAGTTGGATTTTAATGCAACTCGTGTTTTATGTCTGTGCTTAAAAAGACATCAAAAATATGTTGTAGAGCTTTTTCATGTTTTAGTAATTGTAGTTTTTCAAGGACTGGCAAATGCCAGAAATAAAGCCGGGTATGATTGCGCAAAGTGTCCGGAAAATGATGATGTCAATTAACAGTAAAGTGCATACCTGATATGGCTATTCAAAGCCGATTCTCTCATTTATTAAATTAGCTCAGAGCCTACTTTGCCGTCGGAAAATACATAAGTGTTTAGACATGTGTCGCGGTAAAAAAAAAGGTTATTAAAACGTAAATTACTAAGAAGTATTGATATCATTTTTTTTAGCAAATCGTCCCTAAAATTTATTTCTACCCCTTTTTATCCCCATTAAGTGATAATTTTCAGTAAAATTTAAAACGAATCTTACGTTAATTCACCAAGACTGAGGAAACATGTTACCCCATAAGAACTTTGCCCCCCTTTTTCACCCCCTTAGTTATAGAATTTTGGAAAATATTTTCTCATCGGATCCCTACGTTATACAAAGAACACAGCCTCCTAGTTTCAAGTCTATACAATCAGCGGTCTAGACTGTGCTGGGTTCCGCCAGTCAGTCACGCAGGACCAAGCATTTTATAAGTTCAGATGTGACTGTTTTTATTGTGTAATTATATAAATACATAAGAAATATGTTTGTTTTATTATTAGTTAAATTCTTTGTATCAATTAACCCTTTTGAATACCTATTCAACATTAAAAGATATTAATGTTGAATAAAACGGTTTATTTGATAAGATAATTGATAATAATTGATAATTTATTGAAATAGTAAAGATACAGGCAATATACAGGAATGGATCTTAATTCTACTTAATATACCAAAATGTGAACTTGCTTCCTAAGTTAGGGTAAACCCTGTGTTTTAGGTTAAGCAAAGCTCTTCCCACTTGTTAATATTAACCGTTAAAGTAGCACACAAACAAGAATGTAGTACAAGTGAACAGAACACTATATGAAAATCGTCTGCAGAAATGAACATACATCCTACAAATGTAAATAGCACTTATAAGTACATGTATTGAAGGTAAAGGGTTTAGGTAAGTATAGTGAAAAGTTCCTCAGTTTCTTGATAAGACTGTTGTTGTAACCATTTTGCAACTGCAATGTTGCATTCATGCCTATTCAATGGGTATATTTTAAGATTATCGTTTGTTATTACGATCACGGCTCAAGATTTTTTTGTCCATCTCGTCCAGCTTATGTTGCGTACGTGTGACTAAGACACGCACACATAAACAATAACGGAGTTTTTACCTATTCTCGCGCGTAATAATTTTGTGAACTGGATTTTATATATTCATTTATTTATTTCGACATAATTAAGTCATACATACATTTAAAATTGAATTAAATTAAATTGCAAACAAATGAAATTAAATAAAAATTAAATTAAATTGGACGACCACCAGCTTGCATTTGGGTATTAGTCCATATATGAACCATATAACAATGGTTGATATACAGACAGTCAAATCTCTGGGAGAGCATCTTCAGAATGATGTTGGGGCTGACCCGGACCCTGCGTGCCAGTGATGTGCACCGCTTGCGTAGGGTCGTGTAAAAGCAGGCCACACCATACTCCGCAAACATCCCTGAAGCACTGCAGTGCCGGGGCAGCCCCAACAACATCCTAAGCGCATTATTGTACTGTACACGAAGGGCGTCAAACTGCTTTCGCGTATACGCCACCCACAGACTGCAAGTGTAAAATGACGTACAAAAAGCGCCAAACAAAGTAAGTTTTACGTCTCTAGAGCAACGAGCAAATCTGCGGGATATCATGTTCGCTCTAACAGCCAACGCCCTTCGCTCCCTCTCCATGTCTGCATCGTCCTTCAGGTCAGAGGTCAACATGTGTCCGAGATACTTAAATTGTTCTACTCTATTAAGTAAGGTGTTGTTGAGTCTAATAGGTGGTATCGTATCCGGACATTTACCCCTGCCCCGAAAGACCATGCACTCGCTCTTTTTAGCGTTATATAGGAGACCATGATCACGTGCGTAAGCTTCACAAATAGCTATCAGTTTCCTTAATCCACAGACAGAAGCGCTCAGCAGCACCATGTCGTCCGCATAGCTGATATTATTGACACAGACTTCATCAATATGGCATCCCACACGTGTGCTGCTGAGCTCCTCTATTAGGGCGTTAACGTAGAGGTTGAAGAGCTTTGGAGAGGCCAGCCCCCCTTGCCTCACCCCGCACTCCAACCTGTACGGTTCCGAAGTCGCACCCGCCCATCGAACAAAGTTGATTTGGTTTAGATACCAAAACTTGAGGATATCTATCAGCTCATGAGGCAAAGAAACATCCTCAAGCTTTTTCCATAAGGTATCGTAGCACACCAGGTCGAAGGCCTTCGACAGATCCAAGAAGCACGCATATATAGGTGTGCACCGATCAGTGTAGTACTTGACAGTTTGCTTGACACACAAGATGGCTGACTCTGTAGAAAGTCCTGATTTGAACCCAAACTGGTTGTCATGAATACTTAGGTACTTATCAAGCCGAGTGTTAAGCAAACTGTCAAGCACCTTTGCCAGCACAGTGGCAAGAGAGATGGGCCTATAATTGTTGTGATCACTCACATCTCCAGTCTTGCTCTTTACAATAGGAACCACCACGGTCCTCAGCATATCGGCAGGCAAGTACGCGTGCCCAATACATAGACTATAGAACATAGCAAGCACCCTGGGGAGGTGTACTCCGGCATACTTGAGGTGTTCCAAGCTAAGATTGTCATGTCCTGGTGATTTACCTCCCGACATAGACTTAATAGATTTCCTGATGTCCTTTGCCGTAAATCTAGTGCTTATTTTCTGGTCACCAGAGCCAACTGCACTGACAGACCGCGACGGCCCCAGGGGTGACTTGACTTTAAAATGGTGTTTGAACAAGTCAGCTATAGCCTTAGGATCGTTCAGTCCACCGACGCTCACAGGCAAGCCAGGTTTTATATTAAATTTACTAGTTGTCTTCCAAAAGCTACGAAAGTCACGGTTTGTATGATGCAATGCAAGTTTGTTCATTTTAATTTGTTCACTATTATTTTGACACCACTTTAATCGTGCTTTAAAAATCCTGCGACTGGCACGCATGTCATCCCATGCTCTGCCTACTCGCGGCTTACCACACATAATCCATTCCTGTAACTTACGCCTTGCACGCCTGTGAGCCTCACGAACATACGTATTCCAGCCCACAACAGGCTTCCTTTTCCCAGGCTGACGCATGCCAGAACTATCTAACGCGGCGCTGGAGAGGGCGCTTACTATATCTTCATACATGTTGTCAATATTACGTCTATGCTCTAAATGATTACAAATACTATCACCGCACTCTCTACACACAGCCGGAAAATCTATTTTTCTTAATCGTTCATGACACAGTTTACTATATAGGTTAATTTGCTCTTTCTTTCGTTCCCCCCAGAGCACTCTGTTGTTACTGTTAGAAGGGTAATTACAATTGTTTATTTTTGCTATAATGAAATCAAAATTACATTGTATTATTAATGGAAAATGGTCAGACACTACAGGGTCATACTTAATATAAACATTTTGAATAGTAGAGAGTGCTGATTTTGTCACTACACAGTGATCTAACCAGCTCAAACAGCCATTAATGTCACTTACATAGCTATACGTATTCGAAGCCAGCCCTAACTTCACAACATCAGCACAAAACCATTCCAACTCAGTGCAAAAGTTGCTCAGTTCAGAATAAAATAACTCACCCGGGTCCGAGTTGAAATCACCGAGCATGTAAACTGATTCAATACCTTCATTAATAACAATGGCATTCAGGGCACCGAGACAGTCAGTAAATTCCGACAGGTTGTTTGCACTATTCGTTGGCAGGTAAACACTCATCACTAATATTGATTTTTGACCTAACACTATTTTAACCGCACATATTCTCGCATTATTACACGACACTACCGACACATTATGGAACACACTTTTTCTCCACATCAAGGCTACTCCTCCGTATGGTCGCCCTCGAAGCATGCCCGTCGACGTATCTACCGCAGAGATACCCGTGTAGGCGAAGTCTTCATCAACGCAGCTCAAATAGTCGATGTCATGTGGCATTAACCAGTGCTCCTGCAGGGCGATAATATGTGATGTCCGGCACAAACGTCTTACATCGTCAACTGATCTCTTGACGTTCTTACAGTTGAAACTTACAAGATCAAGCACGCTATTATTTGCCATTACCAACCGTGTATTGAGAGGCCGATACAGTATTATTATTATTACTGTTTGCGTGCTTTCGCTTAAAATTTATAAAGCGCCGAAATAAGACACCCTGGGGCCACAGTTTATTATCTAAGAACACAGACAACTTATGTTCTGCGACAAAGAACTTAAAAGCATTATGGTCTCGCTCCTGTTTGAAGGCAATTTTTTCTAGGTGGATCATTTCACCAGTTTTTCTGTGTACATAGCCTTGTATGTCCTGTTCAGTGGTGTCCTTATGGATTTTAGTTATAAAAATTGGTACTTTAAAGTCAGCAGCTTTGAAGTTTCCCTCCATATCTCTTGATATTCCCGATGTACCTAGGTAACGGTATTGAGACTTTTTACGCCTGGAGACTGTCTGCCAATTTTCAGAACTGTTTACATTCTCGCCGCTATGTTCATTATCTACTATAGTACGTTTGATACTCGTCTTATCAGTAGCAACAGGTTGCAGGCGCTCATAGCGGGATATCGGCGACTTCGTGACAGTTCGGTCGGCCTCGGAACCACTCGCCTGTGCACCGTTGCTCCGGGCCGCCGACGACCTTGCTCGACGCTCAGCTGATTCTCGCTCCGTCTGTTTATTATGTACTACCTTCATATCTCTGTACCCTGACAAACCGTTATTATTGTTTGTATATTCAATGTTTTCACTCGAGTTATTTAAAAATGGATTCTCATCTAGATGCGAAAGACCCATTGGGCCACTGTCGCACATCCATGCCCCACGTCTGAAATTCACGTTTTTGGCCGATTCAGCTATTATAGAATCATTTTTCATGTCAAGTAGTTTCATGTCAAACATTTGTTTAAAATCACTCAACTGATCTTGCGTAACACAATTCGATTTTAACATATCTAATTCGTTTTGCACTTTCAGTAAATCTTTTAGTAATTTTGTACAGTCAAGATGGTCAAATAAAACCGGCGGCAGCTTCTCAAGTCGACGAGCCACAAACACAGGAATCACATCCGGCTCAGCCGATTTGAATAACTTGATAATGTCGATGATATCCCTTTCTTCCTTGCCTTTATTCTTCCTTTTTATTTTCGACTTGTCTGCAGAAATGGAATCAAATAGCAAGGTCTTGGAGTTTTGGATTTCTTCGCTTGAGAATGACGTAGTACAAATTCGCACCAACGTCTCTTCGTCTACTATCGAAATCTTATTTTGCACATAAGATAGTAGCTCATCTATCACTATGTTGCACGAGTTACATTTTATTACGGAAGACATTTTGCGCAGATTTGCTCAAAAAGCGCCCGGCACGGAGGGATGCGCGCGCGCGACTGATTTTAACGCAGCATACATGTTAAAGAAAACGCTTGCAAAAAACATCAGGGTTGCCAATGTGTCGGTGGCCGAGTGGCATAGGCATACGCCCGGATATCTTAGAGTACGCCGGATAGCGTAATACACGGGGTTCGGTTCGATTCATCATCTGTCACAGTTGCTTTTTTCAAGTGCATTTTATATTTTGTGTATATATTTTTTAAACTAAAATCGGTTCGGAGAATCTACATACAGCACGGATGGAATCAAGAATCAATAACGACAAAAAATATTCAAACCTTGTAGGTAGTATTCTGACTTAGTACTAGACACCTGGCTCTTAGGTAAGACCTACGTACCTAGAGCTCAAATGATATCATATTCCTTTTTTTACGCTGATAAAATCGACTTTTAACCAACAATATACGTTATTGTAAACAAATTATCGAGGCCCCTACGGTGTCAAGCCAAACCTATCCGAAAATTGTAAAAATCTAGGGTGTATTTTTTGATTTTTCTTTAAAATATAACAAACACTGAAGTAATGTTTAGAAGGCAAACTGCTTCAATTCAATTTATTTGCATAAACATGGTAAAAATACATACACATACATATTGTGGTGTTTATAAATACATTAAAGTTCAGCATGTTTTGTCTGGGTAAGACGTGCAAATTTGTCATTTTGTTAGGCATGCTAGATTATAAGTTCATACAATGACAACAATATGGCTTTTCATAAAGATTAACGTTAGATTTTTGAATTATTATGAGTTCATACAATGTCAACAATATGGATTTTCATAAAGATTTATGTAAAATTTTAGAATAATTATCAACGATGTCAAATTATTACATTCAGTAATACACTAAATTTTAATTATTCTATGAGGTTTCTTCATTTATTTAATTAATTTTTAAGTTTGATCATTCAGAAATTCGGAAACAGTATAATAGCATTTATTAGTTAACTTTTTTTTCTAGTTTTTTTTTAAAATAATGTGTTGTCTAGCTTTTTAAAAGATGGGGGTAATTTGTTAAAAATGTTAGGCGCCATGCTGAATATACTGTTTCTCATAAGAGCTGTTCTGCAAAAAGGCGTGCTCAGACGATTTATATGGGTGTTTACGATAGTTGTTTGTTTTTATATCATAAGAGTGTAAGCTTGAACCGTGTTTTTGTGTCTTACATTGAATCTTATTTTTAAATATGTATTTATATTAGTAAGTAAGTACTTCTACATTTTTTTTCTTATATTTTATTGCATCTAAAGCAAAGATATTAATTCTATTAAACAGTTTGTTATGCGAGAGTTGGATTCTGTTTATTGGACATCTCTTACCAGCATTAGTTCGACATGTTGCTGTTAGAAAAGTTTCGTGTTGACGAGCTAATCGCATATGCACCTTGATTGGCACTCTATAACAAATTTCATTGCTTACTTTAATACAATCATACTTATTATGACATATATCGAATAATAGCATTGCTTCCAATTGTAAGCGCCTTGATTTTAAGTCTAATAGCTTGTAAATATTTAACAATTCGGTATATGGTACTCTTTTTCTGGCACTTTTGTAATGTATATATCGTAAGAATTTCTTCTGCACTGTTTCAATTTTTTTATTGTATTTGTCATATTGAGGGTTCCAAACACTATCTGCATACTCTATCTGTGGCCTAACAAGTGACTTAAAGAGATGGACGTAAGTTGATGGCTGCCTAAACATAGTACCCGAGTGAACGATAAAGGAGTATAGTCTATAGGTCTTGTTCAGTATGTTTTCAATATGAACATCAAGATGTAACTTAGAGTCTTAATTACAATGCTATCTCTTTTTAATATTTGACCACGGAGCATGTATGGATAGGAGTTAACTATACGTTTTTTTGTAAACGTAATAGACTTACATTTTTCGAGGCTAAGTTTAAGTTTAATGGCAATATTCCGACAAGCGGTCCAAGTCTTCTTAGAATCTATCGTGGCTGTCCACAGAGTCTATGTAATGATATACCTTTAGATCATCCGCATATAGAAGGAATTTGCAATGGTGAAAACATTTATTTATATCGTTTATAAACAGTACGAAGAGGAGGGGACCCAAGATAGAGCCTTGCTAATTTTCACACAGTCAGAATTACAGCCTCCTATGACCACTTTTTGAGTTCTGTTCGTAATGTTTGATCTGTACCAACGCCAGAAGTTCCCCCTTATCCCATTAAATGCCAAGTTTTCCAATAAAATTTTATGGTCCACCCTGTCAAAGGCCTTACGAAAATCCGTGTAGACACTATCAATTTGTTTATTTGAGTCTAGCCCTTTAAATAAGTAAGTAATGTAAATCAGCATATTGGTGGCGGTAGACCTATTTTTAACAAAACCATGTTGCTGTGGAATTGTTGTACTACGAAGAAAAGAGTATGTTACGTTGTGTACTAAACGTTCGAAGACTTTCGACATAGCTGGCAATATTGATATGGGTCGATAATTTTCAACGTCTTTCTTTGGGCCACCTTTATGAATTCTAGCAGATTTCCAAATTTCTGTGAATACCCCATCGCGCGAACACTTATTAAACAGGATAAATAACGGCTCATTGATGACCTCAGATGTAGCTTTAAGGAAACAAGGAGGTATTTTGTCAACTCCAGCCCCTTTTGTGACATCCAGAGATTTAAGTGCATTTTGTATTTCTTTTCTTGAGATTCTGATGTCGCTAAGAACGGAATCTGGTCCATCTGGGTTCTCTTCAATAATGTGAGAATTCAAATTATTTGTTACAAACGACAAATAATTTGTTCTCTGTATGAGCTTTCCAGTCAAGTTTTCGGTCAATAATTAATCCTAAAAATTTCGTGCTGTCAATTGCAGATATATTGATGTCATTATAAGCTACGTTAATGTCAGGAATATTGGTTTGCCTTTGGCTAAATGTCACAATTTGAATTTTGCTTAAATTTATTTTTAAATTGTCACTATCAAGCCATAGAATTATGGATGTCAAGGAATTATTGATGTTATTTTCAAAATTGACATATTTCTTACAAGCTATTGTTACGGTGCTATCATCTGCAATAAGAGTCATTGGGTGGTCTACAGCTTTCGGCAAATCATTTATATATACGAGGAAAAGGAGAGGACCCAGCACACTACCCTGTGGTACACCATATTTGGTTATACGTTCTTCAGATAATTCTTCAGATGTTTCTTTTTTTATGTGGATCAATTCCAGTAATTGAAGTGAGCTGTTTCCTGTTTTTTATGCATGAGCCTATTAGGTCTAAGATGTTTCCTCTAACACCATAAGCATGCAGCTTTTTAATAGAATGTCATGGTTTACATAGCCAAATGCTTGCGTCATATCGCAGAACACTGCACTGACTGGGTTACGTTACTGTCAACATTAGGCAATATGTTTAAGTCAAAAATAGCCATATTAATTATTTTATTTTGTCTGAAGCAGTTTTGTTCGGTACAAAGAATGCCTTTATTTTCCAGATAATTATTCAATTCTTTATATAAATACTTTCAATTATTTTAGATACCTATTACTGAAATAAGAGCAATTGGTCTATAATTCTGCATTAGTAGTTTAATATCTTATTATCTTTCTTATAGAGGGGTTTAATAAGTGTCGTTTTCAGTCGCTCAGGGAATTCCCCTGCAGATATGCATAGATTAATAATAAAACTCAAATGACCACAAATAGATCCACTTACTGATTTTCAAATTAGTGTGGAAATATCGTCAGTTCCAACGCTTTTAGTATTTTTGAGTTTTATAATGATTTGCAAGGTGTCATAAGGTGTACATAAGATCATAGCTTCATTTTAATTAATTGACAGAGAATCATTCCAGCGGTACCGCCCATTCGGGTCCGAGTGTTTACGGCAACGTCATTTTATACATAGTACTCACGCACGCAACACACATTTTATACACAGTGTGCATGTTTTTTAATAAAATTGGCAAATATTTTTAACTTGTTTGTATTCAATACGGGACGTAAGAGAGCTTGACTAAGACCTAAAGCTCCAAGCCAACCTCAACTTCGCGTGGTGCGTTCTGTTTATACAGACGAGGCTCTGGCGACCGACCGATGGCGGTATAACCATCCAATATAAGGCGCAGCTAAATTTTGACTGTGACGGGCAGCAGCGTCACAGCTGCAAGGGGCTGCGCCCCCTCGCTCGCCAACCCGCCTGCCAAGAGTGGCGAGTATTGGCAAAATCTCCTCATGGAAGAACATGTAAAAACCAAGCCCCCAGTCTCCGGAAGCCTCGCTATTCCTGACTTTGGTAGCGGTCACGGTAACGGCGAGGCAGGGGGTGCTAAGAATCCCCGGCGACAACTGACCCTGGTAACTTTAGCGTGCACACTCATTTAATTTATACCATGCATTTTAATATTTTACTGTCTCTTACCGAGTACATAATTTTAGAGTAGGTACCAATTTTTATATTTTTTTTCCATCCTTGCCTTGGCACAAATACAAAGCTTTTAACCACACTGAAAACTGGAAGAAAAAACATTTTCTACGCCGTGACTAAAATGCCCTTAAACACTGTAATAAAGAGCGATTCTTTCAGATGGATTTTAATGCATTTCGTGTTTTTTGTCTGTGCTTAAAAAGACATCAAAATATTGTTGTATAGCTTTATCATGTAACCCATTGTAGAACGGTAAGTACTGGCAAATGCCAGAAACAAAGCCGGGTATGAGTGCGCATAGTGTCCGGAAAATGATAATGCCAATAAACAGTAAAGTGATACCTAATATTGCAATTCCAAGCCGTTTCTCTCATTTATTAAATTAGTTCAGAGCTTATTTCGCCGTCAAAAAATAAACACTAACCAACGAATAATTCTAATTTAGAACTTCATTTCGGATAAAGTATTGAAACAAATAATGCTGACCAGAACTTTTTAGGACGTTGTGGAACAGTTACAGTAGTAAGTTAAACAAAGTCGCGCGTTGGTAAGTATGTTTCGTTTTTACTTTAATGGCATTTTTTTTTTCTTTAATAGTTTTCAATGAGTAGTATTCGCTTCGCGTAAACTTAAGAATCTGTACTAATATTATATCTGTACTAATAATATATTTTAAAAGAAAGATTTAGAGACGCCCATTTTACCATTTTGGAAGCGTGTATCTCTCAAACGTTAGACTTTTAGAGAAAATGATTATAGGAACTTCGATGTCATTTTAAAAGACCTATCCATAAATATTCTACACGTATAGTTTTGACACAAAAAAACTCATTTTTTTTGTTTTTTTATAAGAATCGTAACATCAATCGTTGATACATCTTCCTACTAAGTTTCAACTGTGTAATACTAATAGTGTCAGAATAAAGTAGCTGTGACATACGGACGGACAGGCAGACAGACAGACTTGTCGAAACTATAAGGGTTCCGTTTTTTGCCATTCGGCTACGAGACCCTAAAAATATTATTGACGGGCTTGTTCCGTTTTAAAAGTTCGACTATAAAGTCTACGACACCATATGATCTTTTATGGTTTACTCACTGCAAACTTTATTAATTTCTTAAAAGTGATAAAAAAATATGTTCAATTTTCAAAGGTGTTTTGATGCACACGGATATTCTTTTGTATCATTTTAGCGAGCATTTTATTTCAAACATAATTTTCCCTTAGCTATCACAGTTTTAAAATAACTTCGCACCAAAATAATGCTCCAAAGTTTACGCAGGTGACGCCGCAGGGGACCGCTAGTCAGTTCGGCAACATATTGGGACCATTGTTAGGAGGTAATTTACCTCCTTTTTAGGGTTCCGTAGCCGAATGGCAAAAAACGGTACCATTATAGTTTCGTCAAGTCATTCCGTCTGTCCGTCCGTATGTCACATCCACTTTTGTCTGTAACTATAAGCATCACACTGTTGAAACTTGGTAGGATAACGTACCCTGTTAACCGCTTAGCGATTCTTACACAAAAAATAAAAATAATGATATTTAAGTGGGGGCTCGCATACATGAAACTAAAACCGATTTTTATTTTAGTAAAACCTATGCGTGTGGGGTCCATCGATTAATTAAACAAAACTTTGTTCTTCATATTATCTTTGCTGTCAACAAAATAGTGTGGTATTTTAGCTAAGTGGGAGTAAGTGGATTCCCTAATTCAGTTAAAGTTGGCACGGAACCCTCAGTGCGCGAGTCCGACTCGCACTTGGCCGGTTTTTTGATTGACTATCATTGTCTTGAACTGTATGGCTGTGAACTAAATATACATTTCACTAGTTGCATGTCTTTTTTGTAATCTCATGTAAGCTTTTGTTAAAGTTTCTGTCAATTTTATTGTAAAATTCATGATTATCAGTTTTAAATATAGTCATGTTATTTAATTTAATTACTTTTATAATAATTTTGGGGTTGCTTAAAATATACACGTTAATTTTTAATATTTTACCTATTCATTTTATATATTAAATTACTGTGAACTCGATTTGCATGCTGTGAGCACTTGCCCTTGGAGTTACAACGAATCATACAGCATTTTCAAAATTGATCTTGTACTTACGTGTAACAAATAAATAAACAAATATTTGATATCGTCAGAATTGGATAACATTATATGTAGTTATCCAATTCTGCATAGTATGTGGATCTATTATTGAGGCTTCATAAGACGTGTACAAATTTTCGTAAGTGTATGTTTGTCTCAAGATTTCTTTGTATAGGAGAAGTCATAGCGAGATAATCCTTTTAAGTTGAATCAGGTATGGTTCAAATAAGGGTACAGTGTCAATTTATTCAAAACCAGTCTATTATTTTTTGAGATAATATAAGTATTAACTTTTAAAAAAGTAAAAACCGACAAAGCGAAACCGAAAAAGAAATTGTTTGCCTAAAATGGCTTCCTTTCCTTTCAAGGGTCAAAAGTTTATTTGAGACTTTTTAGTGCATTTTGGTTTTGAAGTCGGATGTTACTTTTTTAAAAGTTAATTTTATTTCCTTATCTTAGTGATTACAGGAGAGGAGGAGGGGGGGGGGGGGGAGAGATGCACTCAATGAATCTGTTCTTCAAGAAGCCACAAATTACCTATCATAAATTAATTATAATTACTGAACTCCTAAGCGTAAAGGAGTTCCACAATAAGCTCAGCTCCACAAAATGTTGACGATTAGACGTAACAACACGTCAACTAATGTTGACTAGAATCTGACATGAAATCTGAAAACATTTTATGTGCCTTCAAAATTTCAGGGTTTCCCTCGATAACACCAAGATCCCATCATCAGATTCTAAATTAACAAAAATGGAACCAACTTGAAGTGTGATAAGTTAGTGCTTGAAGGGCGATGATGATTAAAACATGATAACTCGTTGATGTCCATGTATTGAATGAATCAAATAAAATACATTTTAAGTAAAATAATTAGTTACTTTCAATATTGCTTAATTGCTAATTTCTAGTTTATTGACGCGCGTGTCTGTTCGATTGCGACATGACCTATTTACACTTCCGTAGGTATACTACAACTCCCCGGAAAAAGTCCTGTTCTCCCTCCCCTTTTAATGGGAAAAAGAAAGAAAAAATATATTTAAAGTCATTAAGTAATTAGGTCATATTGCATTACAATCTGTGAAACTAAATTAAACATTAAACTAAACATTATTACTTAAATTATGTGTTATACATTTTTGTATTGTTTTTATGAATAAGATATTCCTTATTATCTTTTAAAATCTTAACATTAGGTGTTACTTCCTCAATAACTTTAAAGGGACCGTTATAAATGTTTTGAAGTTTATCTCCAGTTTGATTTTTAACTAAAATAAGGTCTCCTTTCTCATACATTACGGGATGCAAATTTTGATCATACACTACTTTACGTTTCATTTTACAACTTAATAAATTATTTTTAGCATCAAACTGCGCTTTTTGTAAGCGATATTTCATTTCTTTAGGATAATCATCGTAATTATACCAAGGTTCTACAGAAATACCTAAGTCTGAAGGCAATTTACATAGTTTTCCGAACACTAATTCGAATGGGGTGTATTTGGTTTGTGTGTGCACTGTTGTGTTATATGAAAATGACTAAAAAGGTAACCAATCGCTCCAATCAATGAAATTTCTATCACACTGTATTCTAAGATATGCTCCTAATGACCTATTACTATTTTCTAAAGAACCTATTGTTTCATGATGATAAGCTGTGGAATTTAACCGTTCTATGTGTAATATTTTGCAAATTTCTATCATAATGTTTGACATAAACTCAGTTCCTCTATCTGTAATAATTTCCTTTGGAATTCCATATCTTAAAATAAAATTTGATACTAACACTCGTGCTACTGATTCAGCGTCTTTACTTTGTAAAGGATACGCTTCAACAAATTTAGATAAATCGCATTGCAAGGTTAAAACGTATTTATTACTATTTCTATCAACCGGTAACGGACCCATGATGTCCAAAGATATCCTTTTAAATGCAGAACAAGCAGTATTTGTAATAACCATTGGTTCCTTCGTATTATGATTCGAAAATTTATTAAATTGACATTGACTACATTTTCTGACGTAATCGATGACGTCATTAGTCATTCCTGGCCAATAATAATACTGTTTTAAATTACTTAACATCCTGCTCACCCCTGCGTGTCCGCTTGTAGGTAACAGATGAAAATAATTTAATATTATTTTCTTATCTTCACGATTATTAATTCGTATAACATCTCTCGTTATCAATATTTGAGGTACCCGTAGATGCAACTTTTTCATATGACTTGCAAGTATTTTAATATTTGTTGCATTTTCTTTATTTTTAATAACTAATATTTCAATTATATTTTCTTTTTCACACAATGACCCTAAATCTCTCGCTAACTCCTGCGGGGTAGATAACGATCGAGTATTTAGGTAAATAGCACAACGCGAGGGTACATATACACAATGTTCCCTTTCAGAGTAAAAACAATATAAGTTATTTACTTTCATTTCACTAGTGAAAATTAATTCTATCACATCCTTAGGTTTCTTCAGAATCTCTACAGTCTCAGGTTGATCAGGCCTGCTACATATAGAAGACTCTGTGGTCAAATCCGAAGTTTCAGACTCTAGCTTTTTAGTTTGTTCTCGAGTTAAAACTGATACAACTTGCTCTCCGAGTGTCTTTAGATCTTCACACTTTATCGATTCTGGCAGTCGACTTAATGCGTCTGCAGCTACATTAGTTCGACCCGGAATGTATATGATTTCGAAATCATACTCCTCTAAGTAAAGTCTAAACTTTGTTAGTCTACTGGACGGATCTTTCAAACTGAATAAATACACAAGTGGTTTATGATCCGTGAAAATTTTAAATTTTCTGCCATACAAATAAGGTCGGAAATGTCTTACGGCCCAAACTATAGCAAGTAGTTCTAAATCTATTATAGGATAACTACTTTCCGCGGGTGACAAATTGCGACTTGCATATGCGACTACTTGACCATTTGCATTCGATAAAACTGCTCCTAAACCTGTTTTACATGCATCTGTTCGTAATTCAAAAATATTGTTTTCTGAGAAATCTGGATACTGTAAAATGGGCGGGGACATTAAAGCAGATTTTAATTGCTGAAAAGATTGTTCGCATTCAGATGTCCATTCAAATTGTGAATTCTTTTTACATAATTTATGTAATGGATAAGCTATGTTAGAAAAGTTAGGTATGAACCTTCTATAATAATTAGCAAAGGCTAGGTAGCGCTTGACATCGTCCGCTTTCGATGGAACCGGATACTTGCGAAATGACTCGATTTTGCTATCGTCAGGAAGAATGCCTTGCGATGTTATTTTGTGACCTAGATAGACTATTTTGGTGCGTAAAAAATCACATTTTATTGGATTTAGTTTTAAATTAACTTTTCGTAAACGTTCTAAAACTGTAACTAGATTTTTATTATGATTTTCCATAGATTTTCCAATTACGACACAGTCATCTAAATAAATAAATGCTTGTTTATAATTAATACCTGACATGGCTATCGTCATTAACCTTGAAAAAACACTAGGAGACGTTTTAAGTCCCATAGGAGAACGTTTCATCTGATACATTTTATCAGTTGTGAAGGCTGTGTATTTTCGTGATTCTGGGTCTAACTCGAGTTGGTACATTTTATCTACACTAAATGCTGTATATTTTCGTGAATTTTCGTCTAATGATAATTGGTAATAAGCTTTGTGAAAGATCTAATTTCTAAAAATAAATGCTACCGGATAGAGAATCCAATATATATGTAATATTTGGCAATGGAAACTTATCGTCTTTTATCCTGCACTGGTAGTCTGATGCAACATTTTTGACATTTCGCGTAGACAATTTCAAGTTTATGATTTTCTAATTCATTAAATATCATTTTAACTTATGTAGCTTGTGTGTTTAATAAATCTTAAAAAATATTTGTAATTTTTAAGCTTCATTCGAAAATTCTTCTCGATCAATAAATACATGAAAACACTAATTTTGTTACGGCATTTTTCGAGCGCCACCTGGTGGTTTTACAGGGAACTATGTCGAGACTTCCGACACTGTTATTAAGTTGTCTATAATCAATAACTAAACGCCATTTCATTTCATTTGACCTGTCTGCCTTTTTGGGAACTAATAGAACTGGGCTGGACCATTCTGAGATGGTTTCTTCAATAATATCGTTAGCTAGCATGTCATTAATTTGTTTCTGAACTTCTTGCTTTAAGGAATGAGGGATTCTATACGGTTTTGTATAACTAGGTGAAACATTATCCTTTAAAGATATTGAGTGTGTCATAATATTAGTTGTCAATAGTTTATCACCTGGGAGATGAAAAACATCAGCATACTTTGCACAAATATGTTCAATAAGTATTGAACATATTTGTACTACGTCGCTCCTCCTGGTTCATATCAGATAAGTTTAATAATCCGAATAAAGTCTTTACTCTACTTACACTATTCTGTTCCTCAGTAAGACAACATACTTCAAAATTATTTATGTCATGAATAGGTACGTTTTGAAAATCGTATTCTACTTCATTGTCCGTAGTGTTTAATATTCTCAAGGGGATGCGACCATTATTTGGTTTCGCGATTAACCCTGCTATAAAAATTCCTTGTTGTATCTCGTTTGATAAAACTACACAATCACTAATTGACGTTGTTGGTACAAACCTTATAACTTCGCACCGAGGCGGTATCGTATGTCTATACCTAGCGTTATACGCTATTTCAATAGAAACGTCTATATTGTTTTTAGTTAAGTGTTATAAACTGTCTTTGTAGTTAATTATAGCTTGGTATCGTTTCAAAAAATTATCTCCTAAAATACCATTTGCTGTACACGACATATTTCTAAAAACGTAAAACTTTTCTCTAAATATAATGTCATTGTAATTTAAATCTAAAAAAATGTATCCTTCTGACTCTAACCTACCACTAACTCCTTTTATAGTTATCTTATCATAGCATAAAGTCTGTAACAGTTGCGGATATTTACTAAGCCATTCATATTTCAAAACACATAGACTTGCTCCACTATCAACTAAAAGATTAATTACTATATTATTTACAGAAAATGACACAGTACTACTGTTATTGAAATTGCAAATAAAATTATCCGAATTAACGAAAAAAATCATTATTTGCGTCATTATTTGTGTTCTGGCCATTATTGTTGCCAGTGGAGTGCAACTCGCTATTTTCGGGTGCTGCCTCCTGAATAGTGTGACGCACTGGTGCTGCTGGCCTACGTGACCTTGAACTGTAAAATCCACGGCCACGGCCTCGGTTATAGTTTCCACCGCCGCGTGATGAACTATATTGACCACGGGAACTATTTGGAGTAAAAGTTGTATTTCGGCGATAAGCATCATTATTCTCTGATACTCTAAAACTGTTATTGCCGCGGAATGTATTGTTTCTATAGTTGCGGCCTCTAACGAATTTATTCTGACGCGTAACATGCATAACTTCGAATGAAGAGGACATAGACTGCTCGTCCATGGCAGTTCTGATGGCTTTCGGCAAGGAATCGAATTGTGGTGCGGCTATAATAGTACTTAACCTGCGTGGCGATGAATTTCTCATGCTGCTGTTGCGCTGTCGTAGCTGAAGCTTCCCCGTTGACATTCTGGGCTATTACGACTTCTTCCTTTGACTGTGATTTCCCCATAATAAATGTAGTTTCTTTCTTCAAAAATATATCTTGATAATTGTCTTGAATCTTCTTAATTAGTCTTCTATCTTGTTAATTTTCTTGATATAAATTTAGTCTTCTTTCTTGGCTCCAATGGCAGGGCGCCATGTGATAAGTTAGTGCTTGAAGGGCGATGATGATTAAAACATGATAACTCGTTGATGTCCATTTATTGAATGAATCAAATAAAATACATTTTAAGTAAAATAATTAGTTACTTTCAATATTGCTTAATTGCTAATTTCTAGTTTATTGATGCGCGTGTCTGTTCGATTGCGACATGACCTATTTACACTTCCGTAGGTATACTACAGAAGGTATACCCTCTAAGTAGACGAAAAAATTTTCCGAATCGGTCGACAATTGACTGAGTTATAAGGTAACATAGAAACAAAAAAAACATACAGTCGAATTGATAACCTCCTCCTTTTTTGAAGTCGGTTAAAAAACGATTTTTTTAACCTTCAAAAAACGGTGCATGATTTCCGAATCCGAACGAATTCGTTTATCCTAGTATAAGAAGATGAATTGCTTTTAGTTAATTTTTGAAAGCTAAATTTTTAACTTATTTTTTAGCCATTTAATACGCTAATTTGCTAATTTTCATTCGTCTTAACAGTCTACGTAATATCCTGTCATTTTCAGAGCCACTATTAAGGAAATGTAAGAAATAAGCGTTTATTCATTAAGATGATCACACCAACACACACGTACATTATACAAACACAAAGGCAAACAAACACACGCACGAGTTCACAACAAAAAACATGCATGAAAACTCCTTCTTGCATAGTTTTTTTCTCTTCAAAAATATTCTTGTTACCTGCGCGGCGTCGTTAGGTTCTGCACAAGTGCCCGAGCGTTAGTACCTCGTCAGAGACTTCCGCGGTTGCTGTGATGCATACTAACTACCTACGAACAAAATGAATGGCTCCTTCAGTAAGTATTTGATATATTTCAGCACCAATTCATTATTTAATAAGTGCAGTAGGCTGACGCATTATTTCCTAGTGATCCCGTGGATGTTATTTGTACCTGTAGCAGCAACAACATGTCTTGCCAGAAACAGTCACAGTGTGTGCGTTCAGCTATATAGTCTGCTACCAAACCACATTCAACATTTGCCATTCAATATTTATACAAGAATATTTTTTTGAGTGCTGGTTGAGAATTGTTTCTATAGCGTAGACGAGTTTTTATGATTTTGCCGTGACTGACAATTAAAGCGAATTGTAATTAATAACTGACATCTTTTTATTTATTAATTTTCAATGTGACAAATGAATAACATAATTAGTACTATATTAAAATCTAAACCACTATTGTTGTATTAAACTTCTAATAACGTAATTAACTTAGAATATTTACTGCGGCTGTCCCTGTCCCTGCCATGTGTATTGTGTAGTTTAACCTTTACCATTTCACAACTGCTGTCTTGAAACAGTAATATATGATGCTTTAGAATGTTTTTAACACTCACAGTGTCATATTTTATATTCATAAAGATGAAATAAGAAACCAAAAATTTGCGCACGGGCGGGACTTGAACCAGCAACCTTTTGGCAAACCGGGCCAAACGCTCTTACCAATTGAGCTACCGTGCTGTTAGTCCGACCCTGCGAAATTTGTGGTTTCTTATGAAAACGTCAATTGCGTGACGCTTAGCGCCATCTAGCCGTCTGTTTATGAAACAGATGGCCCAAGCAGTTATTCTTTACATAATAAATTCAACTTGGAAATTGATGACGCTTCGCTATCTAATGCTTTAGAATGTTTTTAACACTCATAGTGTCATATTTTATATTCATAAAGATGAAATAAGAAACCAAAAATTTGCGCACGGGCGGGACTTGGACCAGCAACCTTTTGGCAAACCGGGCCAAACGCTCTTACCAATTGAGCTACCGTGCTGTTAGTCTGACCCTGCGAAATTTGTGGTTTCTTATGAAAACGTCAATTGCGTGACGCTTAGCGCCATCTAGCCGTCTGTTTATGAAACAGATGGCCCAAGCAGTTATTCTTTACAGAATAAATTCAACTTGGAAATTGATGTCGCTTCGCTATCTAATGCTTTAGAATGTTTTTAACACTCACAGTGTCATATTTTATATTCATAAAGATGAAATAAGAAACCAAAAATTTGCGCACGGGCGGGACTTGGACCAGCAACCTTTTGGCAAACCGGGCCAAACGCTCTTACCAATTGAGCTACCGTGCTGTTAGTCCGACCCTGCGAAATTTGTGGTTTCTTATGAAAAAGTCAATTGCGTGACGCTTAGCGCCATCTAGCCGTCTGTTTATGAAACAGATGGCCCAAGCAGTTATTCTTTACAGAAAAAATTCAACTTGGAAATTGATGTCGCTTCGCTATCTAATGCTTTAGAATGTTTTTAACACTCACAGTGTCATATTTTACATTCATAAAGATGAAAGAAGAAACCAAAAATTTTTGTTTGTTGTTTTTTATACAGTTTGTGTCAGTAATTGTTTCATAAACAGACGGCTAGATGGCGCTAAGCGTCACGCAATTGACGTTTTCATAAGAAACCACAAATTTCGCAGGGTCGGACTAACAGCACGGTAGCTCAATTGGTAAGAGCGTTTGGCCCGGTTTGCCAAAAGGTTGCTGGTTCAAGTTCCGCCCGTGCGCAAATTTTTGGTTTCTTATTTCATCTTTATGATCAGTAATATATGTTTCAAGTTTTGCCGCTCACAAATAGTTTTGAGAATAATTAAATTCCTCGGAACTGGTACAGTAACTTTTGAATTTCGAGCTTTAAGCTCGATTTTACCAACGTTAGATAGGGAATAATCGTCGAATATAATAAATAACAACTAATTTGAAAAAGTCGCTTATTTGTTAGCAATCTTTATGTAAATGACATTTATACTTATTCAGTTGGCTAAGTTTTATCTGATGTTGGTAAAATTGGTCCTTATTAAATAATTTTTTATACATGTAATAAGAGAGAACTTAACAAGTATAAGAAATTAACTAATTCATTATTCAACCCATATTCACTAACAATCTTTTGACATTAATAATTAACAGTCAAGCAACAAACTTAACACATTAATAAGTCATTCGATCAAGGAAGATTAAGTAGCAACTATTAGATTTTCTCTCACTCTGAGTCAAGAAAAAGCAAAAACTTAGTGAACTTATTAAGAGTTGCATAGTGGAGCCGTCTGAATGCGTTTCACAGCTTATCTGTTGAGTCGAGTTTTCAAAGTTTTTTCACCAAACTTTTTGTTAAATATTCCAAGAGTTGCTAGTTAGTTTGAGATGAGGAATGTCTTATGATACTATGTTCTTTTCGATGCCAAGTTAGTGGAATAAGTAAATGTCATAGTGAGTTAGCTCGTAAGTACATGAGTTTTTTGAGTTTTTCTCCTTGTTTCACAGGCTTGACAAGAAGCGTATGAAACAGGCAACTTAGAAAACATTTCCAACTCAATGTAATTAAAATCATGAGTAGAAGTAGATTAAAGAAAAATGTTATTCAAATATATAACTGAACGGCATGCCAAACGATGCGTTACGTTGCGTCGTCGGAACGTGCATGCAACGGATATGAGTGATATGGACCGACGCAACACAACGCAAATATGAATCGAATGAGTTGCATGAATTTTACTGCAATATTGAATGACGGCCTCCGTTATGTAGTGGCTAAGCACGCTGGTTTCAAGGCGTCGTCGCTCCAAGGTCCCGAGTTCGATTCCCGGTCGGGTCAATATAGAAATCAGAAATTTTATATTGTTTCGGGTCTGGGTGTTGAGGTACCACCGTTGTGCCTGATTTCCATAACACAAGTGCATTAGCTACTTACTTTGGGATCCGAGCAGTGCATGTGATTGGTGTCCAATATTAATTTCATAAAGATGAAATAAGAAACCAAAAATTTGCGCACGGGCGGGACGGCGGGACGGGCGGGGAATATTAATTTGTTTATTATTTATTTTATTGACTGTTATTCATTCATCATTGAAGGAGAATCATCAGCCGATGATGGAAGATAGATCAATGTTCATGTTACTCTACAAAGCATTGCGTTCGAGTGGCGGACAACTTCGGTTCGCGACAAGAGGAAGATGGCGTACGTACACTTACCATGTGGTGGTCTCTGAACTGGGGGGACGCCACGGCCTGCCCTTACACGCACATCGAGGATATTATTGAAAGTATGTTCAATGGCGGACTTTCAAAATAAATATTGAGGTGTCTATAAATTTTGGCATCAAACTGCTTGTAGTTGTGTTTTATTATCATAGAACGAACACGCATAAAAGCTAAAGTCAAAAATTTACCTGACCCTCAAATGCATTTAAGAAAAAAAGCATGGCATTCTGACGTCTAAAAGAACAAGTTTAGTCATAATATAATTTACTACCAATTCCAAGAATCGAGAATACTAGAAAGCAGTTTTGCTATAGTTTACTAACAAATTTATTTAGCAAGGGAAATGTTGCGTTATTTACGTTAATGCTTAATAGCATTAACATGATGAACGCTTGATTCAAGTGACTAGTGATTGCAAGTGATCAGGTAAAAACTTTCTTCTTATTTTTTCTCTGCCTTAATAACCTTTTAACGTTTTCGTTTTCTTCAGGCAAAGGAGACGTCCGAAAGGCATTGCTCAAGACCTGGGCCGAGCTGACAGGTGGATTGCTGGACTTCAAATACGTGCAGATGTACTGGGCCCTCGAGATGTCAGAGACGCACAAGGATAAGGCTTTTGAGGACTGCAAGGCTGATCTGCAGGTTTGTGCATATGCCAAATAAACAACATATCCACTTGATGAAGAATTCAATATTGTACGAGACATTTTGGAAAACTTTGGATAGATCAATGAGTAACTGTACGGAGTAACTATACCATAATTTTTGAAGAAAATAACATAAAGGTGGCTCCACCCTGCCAAGTGACTGAGCCGGCTTACTCTATGATTTGTCAGGTACTATGCAATATGCCGCCGCGTCATTACAGTTATGGCGCCGACCATGCCGCCCTCACCTGCCACTAAGCAGTGTGGAGCCAACTTTAAGCTGATGGCCGATGTCACTTTGGACAGCATTTTATTGACAAGCTTATAAGCATGAAGCAAAACTGACTAAACAAAAGGTACACACTATTATGTGACCTTCCCTGGGGTATACTTAAACATAAATGTGTTGCCAATCGTTCACCTATTCTCACAGATTAGTAAGAGTTTGGGTATTCTGTACTTACCTTTTGCTACTATGAGCTATCATTAAGATTCAGCTGTACGGCTTAAATTGTAATCAGTGACAAATTTTGAAGCCTATTACACTTAATTTGGTCCCTGATTAAAATTTCCATTCCATTGAATATGCTCTAACTTGAATGATATTTTTTTTTATGTGGGTTTTTCGTGTGTATTTACTTATTAAACATTATCTTAGTTTTTATATTAAACGGAAATTACGATTCCGACAATTTTTGGAGTTTATGTAGAATGAAAACGACGAAGCAGTTTTTTTAATAGCATTTATCAACCATTACGTACTTTACTCGTTTAGTGTCGAGTACTCGGGCCCGAGTGTGCAAGAACCATTGCAGCGGTGCCGCCTACTCGTGCCTGAGTGTATACAGCGACGCCATTTTGATTTGAAATTCATTGTGATGTGTTCATGTTAAATTTAATAATGATTGAGCAAATATTTTTTTAACGATTTATTATTAAATTACACGTAAAATTGCGGTTTCCTGGGTTTATCTTCGTAAATTTTTAAGGCCGTCAAGTGTTAAATTCAATCAAAACGTCTATAGACGAGTCATGCTAAAGTTATCCTGATTTGATTATTTTAAGTTTGGCGTCGCTCTTCAAGTGGGTTCAACATCTCCTTTGTCCTTTATCTCTGTCCCTTTTATTAAAAAAATAATCAAGAAAACGAATTTCATTAAATGGAACTTGAGTCCACAAGATTTCATTACAAACTTCAGATTTTAAGTCATGCTTTCTTTATGTGGTGGAACTTTTAAGACAATCAGCTGCTAAAATAAGAATAATTCCGTTTAATAGATTTGCAATGAAGTTCCGTTGCGACGTTTTAGTAGATAAGAATCCAAATTATTTCAGATGATACAAATACAAATACAAATACAAATATTTATTGACAACAAGATTATTGTTATTACATAGTAGAAGATTTAAGAAGTGGATGTTACACAGTTCAAATCACGTTATGCCAACAACAATACATGGAGCAATTAACTGTGGGCCCCACACTAGGAAATTCCTGTGTCGTGGGCACCCAATGGTTCTTACAGGATTGCGACGGATGCAAGTAACTATGTGTAATGAATGAAATGATGATGATGAAGTGTGTGTGTGTGTGTGTGTGTGTGTTATTTAGTGTGTGTGTGTGTGTGTGTGTGTGTGTGTGTGTGTGTGTGTGTGTGTGTGTGTGTGTGTGTGTGTGTGTGTGTGTGTTATTTAGTGTGTGTGTGTGTGCTGGTATGTGTGCGCGATTGCGTTTATGTAAGTATGTCCGGAAAAAAGTGTACCTACGTGTTTCTTGGCGGTTACTTATATTACGTGCTTAATCAGGTCCTCTGTTTGTTGGTAAGACATGGACAAGAGCTTTGATGTAATTAGATACTTTGCTTGTTTTAAGGTAAGGGCTTTAATGTCACAAAATTTGGCTACTTTATTGTATATGAATGGCAGCATGTGTGCAGGCAGTCTACGCGCAAAGGCAGTTTGCACTGCTACCGTCGGTACCTTAAAAGTTCTTTTCTGGACTAGAGAAGGGTATTCCACGGACCGCAGCACTTTACGGTGCATCTTTAAGCACGCTTTGAGGATATAAAGGATGAAAGGAATGCTATCAATGTGAATTAATGAAAACGAGATGGCATCTGTATTTTCAAAGATTTTACCACTTTGATTGGCTTGCAATGTTTGCCATAATTGATAACTGATTGTTAACGAATTTTCGAAAAATCTTCGTAAGACAATTTTAAAATTAATTGTAATAAAGGTTTTTCCGCCTGGTCTTGAAACAGACATACTCTAAGATTGATTAACTGGAAGGCCTAGACATGATGACAAACGATTAGTGAAAATACTTAATTTGCCATCAGCAGCAGAACTCAATTTAAAAACTAGTTGACACTTTGTACAATACCTAACTTTTCTTGATAAAATCAATGGAATATTAATTCAGTAAAATGTTATTGATCTGGCTGCAATATAATATTCATGAATTGTCTCCATGTTTTCTTCTTTTTCAGAGCGATTAGATCTTTACTTGATGGAATTTCAAATTGGATTCACGCTAACTACAAAGCATCTTCAAATTTGAACTAGCACAAGATAATATTTTCTGTGAATTTGATTTTCGAAAGCGGTGCAAATATTTACTCTCTTCAAAACAACTTTTTTTTGTTTGATAACTAACTAAATATTTAAGCAGGTGATCGAATCGCGACGAGTACCAAAAGTTATTTACGAAGTTCTTTGTAGATTTTTTCTCCACGACGGTGTAGTTTAATTAATATTTCAAGACGTCTTGCACTTGCCAGTTAAATTGCCGTTTATAAATAAAAAGTTTTTGCACCCGAAATCAAATCTAGTCTGTATTTGATGGCTAGATTTCAAACCGTGGTGCCAGATTATGTTGTCCTTTCCAGACAAGGCTGCATTTGTGTAAGTGCACGCACTTGAGTCCGTTAGGGCACATGCTTTTTTTTTGTTTGGCTATCAAATGTTAACGAACACAATAATACCTAACTAGTGTAAGCGTTAAATATAATAGAAATGTTTTAGGTAATAACACATTTCGGCTGTCTTGATTGGCTACTAACACACGGCCGTGTGTCTAGATATCAGAAATAATTATTTTTGAAAATTACTTTGTTTTGGACAGCCTCGTTGGATCTAGCGCTCAGTTTAATGACTTGATTTCCAAATTCAGAGCTTTAACGTCTAGCCATTGCTCAGAAACAGTCACACGCGTTCGCATTTGTATTGCACACAGTGCTGTGCACCATTTGATGTCTCATAGATCGGTAATCTGACTTGGATGACCTTGGTATTTTTTTGTGGGACGCTTGATAAATTTAACCCCTGTATCTACAGGTGCCGGTACTCTATGGTGCAGTGGTGGAAGGAGTAGCAACCTGCATGTGCCGGCTGGCGTCCAAGGCACTGGGAGACCTCAACCCTCGCTTCGCAACCGCTATTGACTCCTTCATTGGAACCTCGCTGGTTGTGGCTGGTAAGAGATCTTTATATACTGTAATTAGTCATTTATCAACACAGGATTACGTTGAAAGGTATTGCCAAATTCTAGAAGGTGAATGAGACCACCAAATCACACTTTTACTACCTATGATCAAAAGCTTAAATAAAATTTCGAATGCCCCTACAAATCGCTACACGCAAATGAACTCTGAAAAAATACATCGAATGATTGCCCCATACTAAAAGTTGTAAGTATTGATGGATTCATCCAGCCCCAACCTAACCTAACCTAAAGTTAAGCAACATCTTGCAATGTTACCTTTCAAGAGTTTAAAATGCTAATTCTTTGCGGAGAAAAGGGTGAAATATACAAACGCGTATCGTTCGTCGTCGTCAAATTCATACTTTTAAAAAGAAGTTGACTTAATGGTTTATTTTCTTATTTTTATCATATAAATTACAGTTTCGTTCACATACGTACAATACGTGCTCGAAGAAAATTCTTTTATGTTGGTCAAATGAATAAAGAAAATAAAGGATACTAGTTAAAAATGGTTCGGAATTCTTGGCTGGGCTTTTCAGTGCAGCGATATATTATCTGAGCGACTTTTTCAGGCGTATCTCCTTAAATTAGTGTTCTTATAAAAGCTATAAAAGCTCTTTCTATTAATTGTAATAAAAGCGCATGTTAGTAATGGGCCAGTGGGTCAAATTATTTTAGGTTGAGGTATTGCTTTGGTATTATTTCGTATTCATAGATTTCATGTGCTTAGCAATTTTGCGATGTTCTTTATAACATGTTTACACATGTTTACATTCATTACATAACACGCTTTTTACCGACGGTTTAACTGATAACAACTATAAATACTTGTGTTCACAAATAAAAAATACACCTACTGTAATTATTTACAAAAATTACAATAATAAGTGCTTCTGCTTTTACAAGGCTTCACTGCACACATTAAAGCTTCATTAAAATAACTATTAAATATATCACACAATAACACTATTAATCACTACAGGTGAAATGATTGTTGACTAAAATATATTAGATATGTTCATTAGTTTCGAAATAACTTTAAGAGAACCTGGTTTCTTTATCGTATAAAACTCTTTAAATGTCTTTTCATTCTAAATCATCATTTTCATCAATAGTATTCAATAGATGATTTTTATGTTATGTTGACAACCATTTCACTTTTGTACTTGTAGGTAATAACACTTGGCACTTCTCATAAAATAATACCAGTTCCTCGTACACTGATAACGTTGAGGCTGCTCGTGAAAATCAACTGCTGTTATTGGTTAAACCATGATCTACCAACCAATCACAAGAGTTGAAAACAGATATTAGACGTGAAAGGCAAAAAAAAACCTTTGTCCTCTGTAAGATAATAGTCGGTGTTACTCCAGCAATCCTTATTACTTGTGCCAACATGATTTTGGAAAAGATAAGGATGGTCTTAGACGCTCATACGGGCAGTTCATAGTAGACCCTTTGTTTCCTTTCTGCTTATGTTTAACTGAAGTTCGTTTTTTTCTAATCATAATAGTTTGTACTTAATTATTTATAGCATTATAATTAAATATCACAGTAGGAGAAACTGGTCAAATATCTCACACCCGGGTTCACTGTTACAGGGGTCCTCACTAGGCACACGGTATTCGTCTACCGGTATCAGGACAATAGTGCCAATGCGGACCTAAGTGTGTCCATCTTTTGCAAAGTCCATTTAGGAAAAGGTACATCGTTATTGAACATTAAATGTCAACTAACTTGAATAGTCGTTGGACATGCATGGCCACATTAAACAGCTTCACTCGCATCATTCAGTGTGGAAAATATCTATGCATTGTGCTTGACTGCTATCACTTTGTCAATTTATAATGCTTGGTGTATGGACCTCTACAAATGAAATCAAGTAATTTAAGCATTTTCATTACATCACATATCTTTGATGTCTCAGTTGGTGTAACATATTCAATTCTTTTCACAAATGTTTTCATTAAATGAAAATTTACTTTCATCAATGCTAACAATATTTGTAAATTAAGAAGTCATTTTAAACTTAATGTAGGTAGTAGACTTTTATTTCATTTCTATAAATAACGCTGCAAAAACAATGATGTCGTCTAGATATACCGTTATATTTTATCGAATCTTATCACTTTTTTTATTTTTTACAGCTTTCGACTACTCGGGAGGGTATTTCAACCCGGTGCTTGCTACATCGCTGAAGGCTGGATGTGAGGGTCACACGATGCTTGAACACGCAGTAGTCTATTGGATAGGGGCATGCGCAGGATCAGTCCTGTCAGTCTACATGTATAAACTTCCTGCAGTCCAGAGATTTATCAAAGGATCGAGCGAAGCTAATGGCGACAGCATTTGGGCTGACAAAGAAGATTAATTACAAATGTTTTTGAATACTTCTTTATTCCGGTTTCTCTTGTAGTCTTTTAAAGTCTGTCTGCACTCTGCATAGCTACATTGGTTACAATAATGAGGATAAATATCTGTCTGTAAGAAGACCGCTTTACAAAAAAACATGCCTCTTAATGTAATAACTCTACCTAGCGTCAAAAGTCTATGAAACAAGGATACAACTAATTTATCTAAAACTGATAAGAACGCCATAAAGTGATAAACTAATCTAGTCAATTGAAAGCTTGTATTTTAAGACACAAAGTCGTCAAATATCCTATAAATAAGATACTTTTTATGAAAAAGTTCATATACCGTACTTGGAGAACATCATTTATGTTTCTTTTTTACCTTACTTTATTTATTGCCATCATCTCCAATAACTGTATTACTGCTTCAAAGGGATGCAAACTGCGTATGACAATAATATATAGTTCATTTATTTGTAAGTAAAGCAACCTTCTTTTTATCATTTTTATACATATATCTTAGCCTTACTGTACCCTTGATGTGTTCCAAAAATATAATAAGTGCTACGTCCCGTTGTAAATAAATAAATTGTTTATTTATTAAAATTCCGTTATATTTATTATTAAACTTCTACAGATAAGTGATAAGTGCATGTTCCCTCCTCTACGAATCGCAAAGAATAAAGTACAGTTAACTACGCGTCAAATTAAATTTTGCAGAATCTTAATGCTTTGCAATAAGGGCTTTTTTTTTACAAAATGTTTCATCTTATGTGCTGGCGATTATAGTGAAACCCGATTTGAGAATAAAAAGTGGCAAAATGTAAATAGGGGCTCGAGAGAGTTTTATTTAAGCCGAGGCAGGTCGCCATTCAAAATGAAGCGGAATCTTTCATTCAACTTGCTAATGAATCTTCAAGGAAATTGCAAGCTTACATTTACCACTGGTTTTATTTTGAGGTTTCTTTAAGTGGATACGATTTGCTGTAAAAAATTAACGGTTCTTATGTTTGTTTGTTGCTTTGTTTTTTTTTACACCAACGCGTAGGTATTTATTTAAGTATTATTCTATGTCAGAAATTTTTCGTAAATATAGGTACACCAAAACCCTTTCAGCGTGTACATTTATACAGTATTATTCGAATACGTTAATAAGTGTTATCATTTATGACTTTGGTCTCTAACAATGGTTGTATCATTATCTGCAATAGACACCAAATTACCACATCAAACAACAGGATATTGCTTTTACTTTAAAATTTGTAAGAAAAGAAAATAGTGCCGATCACTATCTTAATGGTGCTATAAACTATGGATTAATACTATAGTTCCAAGATTTAATTCAATAAACGATTCTTGTTATAGTAAATGTTTTTAGTTCAAAAAGTAGCCGTCACCATTTTTCCCAAAACTTAGAAGAGGTTTTTGTACCTTTGCAGACTAAGGCGATAGTTGAATACAAAACTTTTCTACAATATTTTTTATATATAATGAATTTAATATTAATCATTATAATGCCGATTTTATTCGTATCATGTGAATGTATTGAAAACCCACTGAAACTCAACATCCGATACTATGATGAGGACAATATTGAGGATGATTCTGAAAATACACTGGTAAATTGTGTGTCGACAACGATAAAAAATATCTTTATGTCCAAGGCTACGATTATGAGCAGTGATCGGAACGACCGGAGTATATTTACCTAAACTTCGCGAGAGAACAGAGACAAGAATCGGAGACTTCCTTACGACATTTTTTTTCGGGACATCTTCCGGGACACTTCAGTACATTAATATATAAATGAAACAGTAAAAGAATTGAATATAATCCCTGGTTTTGTTCAACACAATTTTTAGGTACAAATGAAACAACCAATATAAATTAAAAATCACTTTTTATTGTAACAATTTTTATAAAAATCAGTTTGATTTCCAACCTATATATAACAATTATAAAATTTAAAAAAGCCATGTCAAAGTAAGTAAGACATTCAACCAATCAGCGTTCGCCGGATCATTTAAGACGCCGTAAATTGATCAATTACCAGAAATGTATACGTTAAATAATACATTTCTCCTGCCGCTTGTGATTTCGCGAATGTTTATAAACTAACTAGGAAATTGATCAACTTACGATTCTTGTTATTACAGGGTTATACAGTCATATATACAGGGTGTTTTTCTTAAACCCGGCAGGCCTTAACGGGGTGATAGTACCTATGAATGAATATGAGCAAATTTTTCTGTGGGACCAACCCTGAAATCGCAAAAAATCAGCTGTTTCATACATTTTGGTACGGTAGGTATTGAACTTTTATATGAAACAGCTGATATTTTTTCTCGCGATTTCAGAAGTTATCCTATAGATAAAGTTGCTTATATTCATGGGTACTATCACCCTGTTAAGGCTTACCGGGTTTAAGAAAAACACCAGTATATATTGTGTTACTTCTAAAAAATAAATAATTTTTTGATGTGATTCACTAACAGCGTGGCATAATATAAAGGCGAGGAGAGGACATCAATTGCTGAGCCACTTTCCAATCCTCACAATTCCGTCGTATTATACTAATCGCATCTAAACTTAACTTCATTTACGAACATAATATGAGTTATTGGAGTTTTGATGCATTCGGTAAAATCAATTTTTAAAAAACTGCAGTTGTTTTTATATCCTTTTTCTACATGGTAGCATTACTATTACGCGCATCACGAAAAGTGACAGCAATTCAAATAATTATGGTTAATAATAACAATTGTGACTTAATGACATCCAATGTTGGACATCTATAGGTACGTTATTTTAATTAAAAATTAATCGCTTAAAGGTGCTATAAGAAAGAGACAAAAAATTTAGCACACAGCGTGAGCGGGACAGGACATTCTTTGTATTGTTGGAAACCGGTCAGCGCAAGCGCAGGTAGCGATCCCTTTTCTGCATTGTGGCACTGATAAAAATGCAAATTACGCGTAAACACAGAAAAACCACTAGTAAATAGCAAAATTAGTGTGGTGGAGTCCATAATATTCGACCACAATGCTTTATGGCAATGAAAAAAAGACATGACGCGTTTATGTAATCATGTCACGATAACATACTCATGTTTTAAAAGGAAACGACAACGCGTCATCGTATAAAATATTATATAAAATCAAGAAAAAGCTAAATTTGCAACCTAAACAAGTACATAAAGTGCAAAAATATTAAGAGTGCCTGCGATGTCCAGAGGCGCCCTTATCCAAAAAATTAATATATCTGCTTAAATACAAATTAAATCGAAAAACGACATCGTATGATTTTATTTAGATCTATCTTTCAAAGCTATGTTGATATTGCTTAAAAATAACTTGTAAACTTTTGTAGTAAGTGTAAGATAATATCGTTTCTCGATTTAATTTGTATTTGAGAAGACATATTAATTTTTGTGATAAGGGCGCCACTGAACTAAGCAGGGACTCCTAAGCAGTTAACGTGAATTCCGCTGAGTAATTCCAACAAACAAATCAAGCATTTTCTTGTATTGGTCATAAATACAAAACAATCTATACTAATATTATAAAGCTGAAGAGTTAGTTTGTTTGTTTGTTTGAACGCGCTAATCTCAGAAACTACTGGCCCGATTTGAAAAATTATTTTTATGTTAGATAGTCCATTTATCGAGGAAGGCTTTAGGCTATATAACATAAAGATACGACTCACAAGACCATAGCAGCAATGAAAAATGTTGCGAAAACGGAAGAAAGATATTCCTTTTGAGAGCTTCCGCTGCGTACGCTGCGGAAACCGCTAAAGTTACACAAAAATCATGTATGACAAGATTGTTCAGCATTAAGAGTTCTATAATAAAGTCCGCGACAGCATAAGTCTATCTTTTATGGTTGACTTACTACAACCTTTTTTATGTTAATAAATTTGTAAAAAAATAATGCATCATTTTTAGAGGATGTATTATACACACAGGTATTTATTCTTATCAAAATAAATACATTCATCATCACGAGCATTTCATTTAGAACAAAGTTGCCCTTTTTATCATTTGATTCCAATAAATATCTTAGGAGCTATCACAGTTTTAACATAACTCCGTACCAAAATAATGTTCGCAGCTTAAGTACAACGTGCGCTTGCGCTAATTATATTTTAAAGCTGAACAGTTTGTTGGTTTGAACGCGCTTATCTCAGGAACTGCTGAACCGATTTGAAAAAATATTTCTGTGTTAGATAGCTTATTTATTGAGAAAGGCTTTAGGATATAAAATACATACCGTCCCATATCTATTCTGCCATTCCTTTCAAAAGTACTAGAACGTGTTGTTCATCAGCAGCTGAGTATTTTCTTATCAGAGCGGGAACTCCTTAACCCTCTCCAGTCAGGTTTCCGTCCTGGTCACAGTACAGTGACTGCCCTGGTAAAAATCACCGATGACATCCGCCTTGCCATGGACAGTAGGAATCTCACTCTATTGGCTTTGCTGGATTTTAGTAATGCGTTTAATACTGTTGACTTTGATATCCTTCTTAGCTTACTACGTTCTCTTAACATATCTCCAACGGCAATTGACTGGTTTCATAGTTACTTGCATGGGCGCCGACAACGCATTCGTGCTGAGGATTCCTTCTCTGCATGGTGTGACATCGGTGCCGGTGTACCACAGGGTGGCATCTTATCTCCTCTTCTCTTCTCTATTTTCATTAATTCAATTACTTTCGGTCTGACTTCTTCCTACCATCTGTATGCAGACGACCTCCAACTTTATGTTAACGCTTAAAACCCGAAGCGGTCGCCAGCGACCGCGCTGTTGTGTAGCGCGCCGTTCCGTGAAACACGAAGCGGTCGCATGCGACCGCTCGTCCCAAGCGACTTTAAACCTTTATTATTTAATGATAGAGGCTATTTTTGTATGAAGAAGTTTTGCCATACGCACTTTACAATACATCATCTGTGTATCCGAACTCACTAAAATTGTTTAATCTGTAATCATTTTTTCTGCTGACCAAAACAAAAATGGTGTCTGGTTTCAGTGCCGTGCTTTGAAGTGTTTTATGGATTTTCGTATGGATTTTGCAGCTTATTACTGGTGAATTATTATAAAAAGTGAAATTTGATTCATAGTTAGTGTGTTGAGATTATATTTTGTAAGAAATATATCGTAATGATAATGTTTTGCAAGTATCTAACCTACAACCGGACTTGCAATTTTTTTTGCAAGTGCCTGTCATTGTTATCGATAATAACATAATAAGTACAGTAAATTGATAAATCTAAGAAAAAGAAACTGAATTCAGTATAGTTGTGATGAGATCTAATGCATTATTTATAGTAATGAAATCAAAATAACATAATTTTGCTCGGAAGAAAAAATATTTTAGAGAAATAGGGGGTATGTGCGACGCCATTTTTGTAATAAATCATCAGCGGTCAACACGTCACCGATATTGTTTTATGACACTTCACGTGTTGAGTGGTTAAAAGTAGCCTTGACGAACTCCCTACAGCAATACAGTCTCTAAATCAAGACTTAAATCACATTTTGCAGTGGAGCAAGTCATTTGGGCTGACTGTCAATCCTACCAAATCGCAGGTTATTATTGTTGGCGGCCCTCGGTTGATCTCAAAGATCGACAGGGATCTGCTGCCTCCAGTTATATTCGACGGTGTCGTAGTTCCCTACTGTAATGTGGTAAAAAATTTAGGCATTCATATGGATAGCTCTTTATCTTGGGAGAAACAGATCAGCGAGGTAAGCAGGAAAGTCTATGCATCGGCTAGTGCTCTAAATCGACTGCGCAATTTTCTACCGATTCCTACCAAAATTGCTCTTGTACAAGCACTGCTGCTACCCATTCTTGACTACGCTGACTGTAGCTATCTAGACCTTAGTGAAAAGTTCCTTGATAAACTTGAACGCCTCCAAAACTTCTGCATTCGCATTATTTTCGGTTTACGTAAGTATGATCATGTCTCCGACTTCCGTGCTCAGTTAGAGTGGCTTCCCATACGTCTGCGACGTAATCTTCACATCCTTACTCTGTTGTACAATGTTCTTTTTAATCCACGATCTCCCCCCTATCTCAAGGAACGTTTCCACTTTCTGCAAACCACCAACGACCAGGTTAACATGCGTTCTTGCCGTCGACTACACCTTTCCTTTCCCCCTTTCTCCTCCCAATGCTACTCACAGTCGTTTACAGTTCAGTCCGTTCGACTGTGGAATTCACTACCACTGCATATCCGACAATCCCAGTCCCTTCCGGTGTTCAAATCTAGGGTAAAAGCGCATTTCCTTTCGCTTTAAAAATTGACGGTAATTTTTCTATATTGGATCTATCGTAGTATGCACGTATATTATATGTATTTATTAATTATATGTATTTATTAATTTGTTTTATTTTATTTTATTTGTGATATAAGTCTATTAGTTATATATTTTTATTCTTACTTCTATTATGTAATTATCTTTAAAGTATGATATTATAATTCTAGCTATATTTTTGCACACCGTTTCTACCTCACTGATTAACGTTGTTTCCTCTACCCAATGGTTGTCTGGAAGAGATCGCTTCCAGCGTTAAGACCGCCAATATTGTACAAATGATTTGCCTGTATTGTTATTGTTACTTGTGTCCTTATTTGTGCAATAAAGAATATTTATTATTATTTATTATTATTATACACGCTGCGACGGGAGGGGAGGGAGCAAACTCAAAATGCGCGGACGAAGTCGCGGGGGCCCGCTAGTGTTAAAAATATATTTTATTTTAGCTGACCTTGATATTTGGCACACTTGCAGTATTCAGTAATCGTCCAGATCCAATCAAAACGAAGGCAGTATCCAGATTCAGGTCAGGTAAAATACATGAGATTATGATAAACAAGACTAGGACAAAAATTACGGATCCACAGTAAAACACACATGCGCACTTGACAACGGATTATATGAGACTGCTATTGCTACTTTTCTATGCATGAAAAGAATAGCAGCGACAGCTGCTTTCTCTTTTACACTTTTACAAAAAACGCAAACAAAAGAATAGATCCGCCGACTTCTGTCTCTATCTCTTTCAAACAAACAGACCAGGAAGTCGGGACTCGAGCCATGAGTATTTCGAATGTGAGAAAATTGGTTTTATGAAGGTATTTAGGTATAGATGACAGTTTAGATTTAAATATAAATCTTGGGGTTAATCGCAAAAATAAAGAAATTAGAAACAAACATACAATATTATTTGTATGACATTAACAGACATAATTATTTGGGTAAACAAAAACAAATAAATACACATTTTGCAATTTAAACTGTTCTTAATAATAAGTGTTACAATAAAAAAATGCTTTTAAAATATATTGGTTGTTTTATTTGTACCTAAAAATCATTCTGAACAAAACCTGGGATTGTACTCAATTCTTTTACTGTATTAAATTATTTTTATGTAAGTGATGTCCCGGAAGATGTCCCGAAAAAAATGTTGTCGTAAGGAAGTCTCCGATTCTTGTCTCTGTTCCGCGAAGTTTAGGTAAATATACTCCGGTCGTTCCGATCACTGATTATGAGGGATGTTTATCTAAGTGAAGATAGAAAAACCATTAAGGATTTTTATAATAAAGTTACAATAGCACTTATAGCTGATGGTTTTCCACAAATCAACACTGGAGATAATTTCAATGTAACGTCCATATACATGCAAAAAGGATACGTATTGGTGATCAAGTATGTTGAAGATTGCCAAATATTGACAAGTTTAACTCTTATAACACACACAGAAGGAATGAGGTATATGATTTTGTTATCAAATTATTCAATTCGAAAGTGCGACAAAATCTTACATGCGTTAAGCCAAAGAAAAAGTATGTATAATGTAACATTTGTTGTTAAAGATTTGGAGAACGACTACAGTGTACCTACTGACTTATATACCAGAAATAAATACTACTACTTGTGTTATGCAATATGATTCGCCACCAACTATTTTGTTTTCTTGTAAATGTTATGTAAGATTTAACGCTTTCCCACCCAAAAAATACATAATTACAAGATGTGCCCGTTCAAAATCGGCATGGGATCACTATATACATTCTCCACTATAAACAACAAAAGTGAATTGTTACCATACATCAGATTGCAAGAAAATGATGTCTCTGGAACTGATATTAAAATGCTCAAATTAATGGGAGAAAAATTTTACTTCAGCCTCGATCTTTATTTTATTCTCAAAGCAGAAGAAAATCCATTCGTTGTAACAGGATTCTTGAATTTTCTAATAAATGGAAGTCTCGACCTTTGTGCTGGTGGCGTCTATAGAGTTTATGGTGACATTGTAGAATACTCAGGAATATATGGTAGACTAACCATCATCTGGATGTATCCAGCTAAAAGGGAAACACGGTCATGGCAAGGTCTGGTCGAAAAAGTGAACGGACTCTATATTTTCTTAATATTTTATTTTGTGTACTCCATAATTTCGAAATTATTCTGTATTCTTGACAAGCAATCAATCCCAATTAGAAGGAGGCTTTTACACAAATGGGGAACTCTCATCGGAACATTCTCATTGCATAAAGGAATAACTTTGAAACAGAAGATGTCGAACCTAGTGTATTTATTGATATGCTTGCATTTGTCAGCTTACGTCAGTATTCAAATGTATTCTTTTGTAACAATTCTGTCACCGCCAAAAATTTACAAATCTAACGCAGACATCATACAATCAGGCTTGCGTCCATACTTGATGATGAAGATGAAGTATTTCATGAGCGGCAATTCATATGTGACATTTGCCAATACTTCAACTGACTGTAATTCTTTTCAAGACTGTGAAGAAAAAGTTTAATGTTTAAAAGAGTGACAGTGCTGATAGATGGCCAGTTTATATCATTGCAGGCGGAAACAGCCGTGAACGAGAATTTGTTGATGATTTACCACGAAAAGTTGCTCCGCAAGGATGTGCCTATAGTAAAGGATTTTCAGAAGATGATGGTAAGATTGAGGGAGTCTGGTATTAGTGATCGGCTATATGACGATGCTATTGCAATTTTGACTAAAGCTAAATCCGAGAGTGCTGATAAGAATATACAGAGCCACAGTTACAGCTGTGAGACGGGATGCAGTATTACACTAAATCAGAGTGCCGGAGCTTTTTATGTTTGGATATTTGGTTGCACATTGTCCCTAATAATATTCTTTATTGAAATTCTGCTTAGAAGGGAGCATAATTGAATTACAATTAGAGCAAATACAATTGGCGAAATCCTCGGATATCTGCGCGCCTAGTTCAACGGTCAAAAATCGTATGATATACTGGCGGAAGTTTTTTAAGTGTGAATGTGGCTTGAACATAAGCAATCAATAACCCTAACCTACAGTGTGTTTATGCTTACCAGGGTAATTTGAAACTTAACCTACCTTGACAGAATAAGTGAAACTAACTGACATTTTCTTTATGGTCTCCTGCTGCGTTTGAACCTGTAATAGTGCAAAGTGTCATTAACAATAACACTTACATAAAAACTTTAACTTCCTACCCAACTAAGAAAGCAAAATGATGCTATACAAACATCCATGGAATTTCTCTTTTAGGAGAACTCAGGATTGAAAGAAAAAATGAAGAAAATGGAAAATGAGCAACGAGAAAGCGCCGCATACATTCATATACTTAAAGACAAGATTGAGGGACTAGAACGACAAAATAGGTGTACGAGTCTGGAGATACGTAACGTCCCCGTGTCCAAGACTGAAAGCAAGGACAACCCACTCGAGGTGTCAAGAAAATATCGACCACCCTGAATGTAAACGCGTCTGCATCAGATGTCTGCGATATCTTTCGAATTAACTCGAAAACACCAACACAGAAGCCCATCATATGCAATCTAAGTAGTGTACTACTCAAGGAAAAACTGTTGAAATGCTTAAAAAGCTTCAATAACTCCCACAAGGGAAACAGATTTAGTACGGAACATATACACATCAAAGGCGCATCTCAGCCAATATTCATCTCCGATAATCTGACTCCTAAAATAAGAAGATTGTTCTTCTTAGCCCGTAATTTTGCTAGCTCCAATGATTATACGTTCTGCTGGGTCTCCCACGGGAGAGTATTTCTGCGAAAAAGAGAGGGAGACAAACTCATTCGCGTTGATTCGGAGGCGGATCTGGCTGGGTTACTGGGTTGCAAAATCAAAAGGCATGACTATATATGCTTTAAGATTTATCTGTCGTGTATTAATTTTATCACTTGTCATACTTTCTGTTTACATATTATACTACATAAACCTGTATAACACTACACACACTCACTCACAGCCTTCAATTACCACCCCTCGTGTGCCCTACACTACCAAATATACACTATTCACTCCCCCTCAAAAGCGTTTTTGCCAATTCACCTGAGATACAAAATATTTTTAAACTGATTAAATTAAATACAACTAGAGCCTCGATAGCAATCAATCATAAAATGCACCACTAAAGACAATTTAGCTTCATTATGAATATAAACCTAATTAACGACGATATAGATTAACTAAACTCATTTGATTCATTAACATGCTTCCCCAATGAATCTCACATTAACACTAAGAAAGAGCAATTAAAAATAGTTCACGCTAACATTAGGAGTATAAATAAAAATTTCGATGAACTCTGTGTTTTCTTAGCGGAGTTGAACATGTTGATCGACATAATTATTCTGACAGAATGCTGGCTAAGTAAGGTTGATAACATTTCTACTCTACAGGGTTATACCTCACACCGCTCAAAATGCTACAGTCAGAACGATGGGGTTATTATGTACTAGCTGTGCCCGCGACTTCGTCCGCGTGGAATAGTGACTTTGGGTAGATTTTTTAATTATTTAGGCTAATTATTTTACAAATAAGGTATACCGCGAGTATGTTGCAGCAATATTCTCAAATAATAGCATTCAGTTTGAGACGGATGGACGTTGAAGACGTGGCAGACTGCCGAGAAAGCCGAGTCCCTTTTCTAGGCATTCTACGAATTAATTCAGTAGGTACTTTTTTATTCAAAGTTATAATTTGGTAGGTAATTTAAAAATAGTGAGAAGATAAACAAAACTTAACAATTTTGTCATAAAAAATGTCCAAAACGTCAAAGCTTTGTAGAGATACAACAAAACAATACCCAATTACAATGAAATCAAATTTTGCATTAAGATTGGTAATTGTCCTGCCTTCGACTCTGAGATTTAATTGACCATGTAGTATGCCCTACTACGCGTCCATTCACTCGCACACAGGTTTAGCGCAAGAAAGAGAAGGTAAATGACCTCACTCCCTCCCACGCCTCACAGCACTGCCAGCCGCCTGTCGCTCATTCGTGTCCGTGCGCGCGCGCCGTTCCAACGCACGCAGTAACTACAGTATATAACCGTTAAGTTTTTATTTCGTGCTAAACGAAATTTATTTTATAGTGACATGTTAGTTCAAAAATATTTTTGTTATTAATTTAACAAGTGAATGTGAAGTAAAACGCGCTGCCCAGCGTGGCTGCACCATGCATGCTTTACGCTTCGCGGCCGAGCTAGCACGCGATGCTAGCCAGTCCGCATTTTTAGCTCCGAATCAATACGCGATATTGATCTGTAGCAAATACTGGCAGAGCTGACACGTGAGGTCAGCCAGTCCTAATTATCTAGATTATTCTAGATCTTATCTGAGACTTTTGGTATGCGTTGCTTCCAATATCCTACCCTCATTTTCATTGCGAAAAAAGGGAAACAAGTTAGCTGAAGTTACAGCCAATTGTTCTTTGATGCTATAATAATAAATTACAGCCAAAGACATTCATGATTAATATTAAGCAGCGCTGACGATGCGCCACTATGGCCTCTGAGTATGAATCAGCGGCCCTCGCCCGCACTCATCCGGCCATACCTGTGATGTGTGTGGCCCATGACGCGCCGCGAATTGCTTCGCAACGGTGATCTACCGTCACAATTCCAGCGTGTTTTAAACGTCTCGCACTCGGAATCAGAATCCGACCAAAAAAGGTATGTGTTCTTATGAATGCTTTGTTATATCACCTTAAGGCCGTACGTACATGTACTTATTACGGGCTACCGTATTCCACTCGTGGCAAAACCACGACCGAACACTTGTCTCAGCCAATATTTAGGCAAATATTAAAATGGAGCATAATGTGAGCTATCACACGTACAAACCAAAATAGCAATAAAATGGTTTACCAAGTAATAATAGTGGCAGAAGATTTATTTCAAATCGAATAAATTAATATTTATTTTGTAAATTTTTACTCAGAATAGTAAACATGAGAGACTCAAAAACACTTTAACAACTTAGACCTTAATCATAAATACACGTACTCTGCAACCTGCAGTACACGTTCCTATTATGTTTTCCACAAAGCTCTAAAAACGGTAGCATAGCATCCCATCATAGCTCACATAGTTATGGGTGGTTTGGGTCCTTATCCATTGATCACAACTCTTTTGTACTTATTTCTTGCCAATGGCTATAAAATTTTCTAACTAGACAATGCTATGGTAAACATAAATTGCTTAATAATACTACTTAAAATATTGAATTTAATAGATTTTGTAAAAAGAAAACAATGTACTTTTTAAGAAAGCAAGATTTTTCTACATACAATTCTGCTTTCTGCTCATATCTATAGCTATTTAGCTTGTGGTTGGCTCTTTGATTATAATTAGCAAGCAAGCAAGCTGTAAGCTTGCCCAGGACGTACCAAAATATGGTTGGGTCCATATAAAAACCAGTCCGTTTAAAAACTCCATTAAATGCTTTTAATTTTAACAGCTATAATAAAAATGAGAATGAGCTTTGCTAAATACCTGGCAAATGTATGATTCTGAATGGTAGGAAATTTGCCGTATTTATTTTATATCCAACTAAGATTAAATCAACTTCTCAGTAAATAATTCGGTAAAGCTTAGATTTTATTTACTGAAGCAATAACAACTACCTGGAAAGCGTATTTTTTTTTAAATATGCCAATGAGACATCTTATCAAATCCCGAAATCAATATAGTACTACCGTCATATAAGATTTATTAGGGTGCGCTGTATTCCATTGTTTTAGAGGTTATTTCGTATTTCGAAAAATATGCTGTGAAAGTGATATGCTTTGATATGAATACGTTTATTTAACCGTCGCAAAGTTTGGTACTTAATCTCGAGTCGAGAAAACTTAATAAAGATCTGTGTCCTTTATCTTTGGAAAAGCCAGCCAACGCCCAGTAAAAATTGTGACAACCTTTGGTCACCTGGAATTGACCTTTGTTTCTATGACCTTGTTTCAAGCACCACCTAAGAATAATTCAAATCAAACGTTCTATTGTATTGAAGTATGCGGCAGATAGCATAAACCAAAACTTATCGACACATTGTTAGATATACCATAAGAGTAGGTAGCTATTAAATTGAAACAAGCTCATTTTATGAAGATAATGCCTTTTTTGCTTTTTATGGAAATGCATAAGCAAACCATATAAATTGACACAATTTTATTTTCTCAAGTATTATTACAATATTTCATATGATTCGGTTATTTTTATTTGCCATTTACACACACACCTACGTTTGACGTGAAATAAATACAAGCCATATTCATTATTACAAAAATATCACTATCAATATTTTTTTAACAAAAGGCTAGGAAATTATTATTTATATATATATTTAAAAAAAACTGACGTATCCTAAATGCAATGCAGCATTAGAATCAAATTGCACTATAATAATCTAATTCGAGTTATTGGAAATATGAACCATGTTTATTTTCCTACTCTTTATTCTGTGATTTTAGAATAAAGTACATCAAGTAAATATATTCTCTAATCATCAGTTTTTTGTAATCAGTTACATCCACCCACTCCCCAACAATCTTCCCCAGAAAGCCACTAAGTTATTAAGGAACTGTTCCTTGAAAACGTTGCTCTAATAAGCAATAAAATAGGTACTTATTATATGCATTTTATTGTTTGATGTTTATAGTATTCGATATACTGTGTTTAATAATTTTTCAAAGGACATTTTGTCTTGATATTCACCAGTTACTTACATAAATTAAAAATTAATAATAAAATAGGTCGGGTGGTATGGTTGAGAAAAAGTATTTTATTTTGAAAATGATTTTTTTTAATGGACTTTTCCTTAATTCTTACGCCAGAGGACGTCATGTGATTCGACTATTTATTAAAATTTGAATCAATTAATTATTTCAAACCAAATTATCTATGTTTTTTATTAACCATATGTAAAGATGTTTTTAAATATGTATAAAACCAGTTTACCCTTGGGATCTCGATATGACATAGGTACTTTTAATACGATATCCGTTTATTTTTGGATTTCGTGTCAAAATAGGTACCCTTATTCTAAGTCATCATCAGTTTTTTTTTTGACACAGCTCATAATATTGAAACAAGTCTCATCTGTAGCCAAATATGTTACAAATATTTGTCAAACTTAAAAATATATATAAAGTTAAATAAATAAAAAACTCATAGCAACCAACCCGAAACATAGGATTGATATTTATTGTAATCCTTAAAAGTAATCCAGACATTTACCCAGGCAATAAAATTATGATTAAATTTATCATATATATCATATATATAAATCTGAACATGTGCCGACTATCGAATACTCGGCGAACATTCCTGGTCGATTAGTCGAATATTAGGCAAACGTATTTGGTCGGGGCCGGGTGGTACCAAAACTTATATCGGAGAAATCGTTTGCGGTCCGTTTGCCCTTATAAAGCTCCCAGAAGCCGATTTTAAATCTTATTTAGAAAAAAAAACTAATATACTTAATGAAATATAAATAATACATAAAAAATCATTACCTACCTACCTATGCCTTAAACTTTCTGATAACGATAATATTTCAAAGCCATTGAATTATTGTATTCTTTTTCTTTCACAGCAAATAATCATATATCATTGATAGACACCCGTGAATATAATCATGATCTTAAAAGAATTACATTCCTAAAAATGAATCTTTTAATCAATTACTTTTATACAAATCATAAACACATTTTATAACCAAATTAAGTATATACATTTTCTCAGGTATTCGAAATTTTAATTTATAAAATATTATTTATGTGTTTGGTATTCGATCGAATATTTTTCAAACAGTCGCATTAATACCTACATATCCCATACTGAAAAGCAATAGAATAGCATGTACATACGTATTTCAAAACTATAATTATAAAATATGCTAAATACTGCAAGAATAAGATAACGATTTTTTCAGACGACATTACCTTCACGCCCTTTATCTTACCAAAGATAAGGCGCTAACTAAAAAGTGTTTTCTGTATGTGGCTTTCCTCGTAATAAAATTATCATTTGTTTTACGTGCCAAATTCAGTGTGTAAAACTATATTATTCGCAAACCGTCTCAGCCCAACAATACGTCTTCTGTATTGTTTGCAATTTTTATAACATGCCACAATTAAACAGAAATGCTTTATTTCAGCTTAAAATTACTAAAATAAATAAATTATCAATTTCTAGTTAATCATTAATAAAGAATACTGACAAATATCTTCTTTCTTTCTAATAAAGATATTTTTATTAGTAGAAAGTTATAACTTATCATAGTTATCATACAACTAATGTTTTTTAGTAATAGTGATACATGTATATGTCAAAGATAGCGACATGAACAATGAATTGTTGTTTAATATGATTGTTTTAATGATCAATCACTAATAACATCAGAGATGTCAACTTATTCTATTGTAACAACATTGATTTTACTCCAAACATCTACATGGTCAATTAAATCTCAGAGTCGAAGGCAGGACAATTGGATGATCAAACGAACTTACCTTAAGTGAAGTTCGATCCAAATTGTCCTGACTTCGACGAAGAGATTTAAGGTCCCACCCTTCCCAATTCCCGTGTACGTTTTTTATGCAAAAATAATCGTCACCCTTACAATAAGTATAATCAATGTTGTACACCCCATACATCGGTCTCCTTGCTCTGAAATGAATGAGCGACAGGCGGCTGGCAGTGCTGTGAGGCGTGGGAGGGAGTGAGGTCATTTACCTTCTCTTTCTTGCGCTAAACCTGTGTGCGAGTGAATGGACGCGTAGTAGGGCATACTACATGGTCAATTAAATCTCTTCGTCGAAGTCAGGACAATTTGGATCGAACTTCACTTAAGGTAAGTTCGTTTGATCATCCAAATATAAATTAAGTCAACCAACCTATTAATTAAGCACTAACCTAATGTAATCAATCACTTTACAGAGAATAAGAAGAACAATATCAAATCAAATTACCTACTACAAAATCAAATTATAAATGCACATTTAGATTTAATACCTACCTCCTACCTACTTTAAATGGAACTTATTACTAAGTCAAGAAAAAAAAAATATTACATGCTGAGCTGAGCTATCGCAGTTACTTATACCTGCATAAATCAGAAGAAATAATAACAAAAGTAATTACCTGCTAAATCAATTAAAATTAAAAATCATAGATGCATTCAAAATTAAAACCTACTCAGTGGCGAAAAGAAAACTTTAACCTGCATAAATTTGAAGAAAGAATTTTAACCAAAAGTATTACTGAATCTACCTAATAGAAAATATCTGCAATTAAAGTAATGAGCTCAAGTCCTTTACCACTCAGTAGCGAAAGGAAAACTATGTTATTAATCGCTGAAATCACTTGAAGTATCGCAAAAAAAGCAGTTGCGCGGGACAATCGACCGTTTCGTAGGGAGCCGACTAAATTAATCTAATAGGTATGTATAAGGAAAATATTTCAACGCAAAACACATATTTTAATGTAAGTGAGAAGCCACCATACTAAGCGCAAGCTCGCGTTGTAAGTACTTAAGCTGCGAGTATTATTTTGATGTGGAGTTATTTCAAAACTGTGATAGCTTCTAAGATATTTATTGAAATCAAATGATGTGAACTTTGTTCAAAATGAAATGCTCGTGATGATGAATGTATTTATTTTGATAAGAATCAATACCCGTGTGTATAAAACACCTTCAAAAATAATGTTCGAATAAAAACAGTAAAATATTTTAAGTTTATTGTAACTAAGAAGCCAGCAACCATAGCAATTGGCGCAAGCGCACGTTGTACTTAAGCTGCGAACATTATTTTGGTGCGGATTTCTGTTAAAACTGTGATAGCTCCTAAGATATTTATTGAAATCAAATGATATAAAGGACAACTTTGTTCTAAATGAAATGCTCGTGATCGTGAATCTATTTATTTTGATAAGAATAAATACCTGTGTGTATAATACACCTCTTAAAATAATGCATTATTTTTTACAAATTTATTAACATAAAAAAGGTTGTAGTAAGTCAATCATAAAAGATAGACATATGCTGTCGCGGATTTTATTATAGAACTCTTGATGGTGAACAATCCTGTCATAAATGATTTTTGTGTAACTTAAGCGGTTTCCGCAGCGTACGCAGCGGAAGCTCTCAAAAGGAATATATTTCTCCCGTTTTCGCAACATTTTTCATTGCTGCTGTGGTCTTATGAGTCGTATCTTTATGTTATATAGCCTAAAGCCTTCCTCGATAAATGGACTACCTAACGTAAAAATAATTTGTCAAATCGGGCCAGTAGTTTCTGAGATTAGCAGGTTCAAACAAACAAACAAACAAACTCTTCAGCTTTATAATATTAGTATAGATGTGAAATCAGAGATTAAGTGCAAGGTTTCTGTAGTCAACTTAAAAGATGCTAGCTGCTTTAAACTTTGTTTTAAAAATGACCCTGCAGTCATAGGAATTTATAGGTTAACAACCTCATTTAACAAAAAATTCGTCAATTTCTTAGATTCACTGAATGATCTGTTATTATCCGTGGCTTCATTTAGGAATGTCGTTATTATTGGTGACCATAATTATTATTTCTGATAAAAGAGAACCTAAACCAAACAACTACTTAAATCTTTTAGCCTCTCATAGACTTTTACCAGCACATAATTTCATTACTCATGACGGCGCTTGTCTTGATCACACTATGATGAAAACGAGTAATAAAACGACTACTATCGTTTCGAATGCTACATTTACTGACCATCTACCTATCCTATCGGTAATATACAAACACCAGTATACGCCTTATCACAAAACCTTGACGCGGGTTAATGTACAAAATGTTGCAACCGATCTCGCTAAGACTGACTTCACAACAGTTATTGATACAAAGGATGCTAACCTTGCAGCACGCTTTAATTTCTGAGATGTCTACATGTGTTCAGCAGAATACTAGTTCTGTCAAAGTTTCCTGCCATAGTTTATACCTTTCCTGTATAGTGAAGCCATGGATCATACCTGGACTTCTTAGATGTATCCGCAATCGAGATCGCCTGCATACCAAATGGAAGAGTAACCCCAGCAATATTCTAACAAAAGTAACATATGTACGCTATCGCAACTTTTGCAATAAGCTTCTTAAGAAATTAAAGCACGCATATGAGCATAGTCAGTTCCTTCGAGCTAAAAATAACCCCAAAGAGACATGGAAAATTATCAAAAACCTCTCACATCTGAACTCTCCTATACCTCCTTCCACTGAGCTATTACACACATCTAATGATCCTCACCTCTCAATTAATAAAGTGAATGACTTTTATTTTAATATTTGATGCCCAGATTTGGCATTTAAAACTATCGCGAACCCACACTCGCAACCCACATTTTTGAATGCATGGACAAAAAAATACCAAAGCAACTCTTTGGCTCTATTAGATACTGATGAGTCGGAGGTTAAAAGTATTATTAGTAACCTTAAGACATATTCTGCGGTCGGTTATGATGGAATTTCTTCTGCTGTACTAAAGGCCGCCAGTGATACTCTTACTACCCAATCATAATACCAATACCAAACCTAACATATCTCTGCAATCTCTGCCTGAAGACGGGCGTATTTCCAAACGCCTTTAAGAAGGCTCTGGAGCATCCAATTTTTAAGAGTGGCGATAGAAACAGTTACAATAATTATAGGCCTATATCTGTACTCACTTCTCTATCTAAAATCTTAGAAAAAAATCTTAATAAAAGACTTATTGATTACTTAAACAAATTCAACCTTTTATCGGATAATCAATTCGGCTTCAGAAGTGGATTATCCACAGAAGACGCTGTCATAAATTTAGTAGACTTTGTAGCCAAAAATATAGACAGCAAATCGAAAGTCATAGGAACCTTTCTTGACCTATCTAAAGCCTTTTACACTGTTTCTATCCCCATTCTTGTCCAAAAGTTGGAGGAGATTGGCATACGAGGATTATCTTTGAATATCTTCCGAGACTATCTCACTGAACGAAAACAATGTGTTAATCCCTCAAGCGTATGTGAACGAGACCAATAGATATTCTATTGTTATGCGGTCTCATGCGACCGCTCGGGTGTTAAAGCATTAAAATAAGTACATTTACTAGTAATGATAAATATTTGTCCTATGGCGTACCTCAAGGCAGTGTGTTAGGACCGACCTTATTTCTTATCTACATAGATGGCCTATGCCGCTTTACACTTCCATATTGTCGTATAATAACATATGCTGATGATACAGTTTTGTTGGTTCGGGACAGTACTTGGGACGGTGCCAGAAGTAGGACAAAGGATTCTTTGCGCGCCATATCATCTTGGCTTAGCAAAAATCTTATTACCTTAAATATTCAAAAAAACTAAATACATGACATTCGCTGCTTCCAAGATATGCCAGCCTTGCTATGACGCATCCTATAATATAAAGATTCATCACTGTGATGCCACAAATTCTAACTGCGCATGCATGGCAATAGCGCGAACAGACTCCATTAAATATCTAGGAGTAGTAGGATATTGAAAGAACTTTAACCTGGACTCCACAAATAGACAGCATGGTATCACGTGTCCGAAAAATCATCCCTGTTTTTAGAAAACTTAGAAACTCTGCGGACTCCAAAACCCTGAAGCTCGTGTATTTTGCCCTAGTCCTAGATAGATCCTCACCTACTGCATTCCATCCTGGGGAGATGCCTGTTCTACTCACTTCTTAAAACTGGAACGAGCACAGAGAGCTGTCTTAATAGTGATGACAAAAAAGCATTTCCGTTACCCAACCGTTAATCTGTACAAAGACTGCGAAGTATCCAGCTGCGACCAGGCAGCTCTATGTGCTCCAAATGACACTCTGAAGACATCGCTCGCTCCCGATAGTGGATGGTGTTAAGCATGTAGGCCGACGAATAAGATACAGGGTATGTGAACATGTTCCTTACAGAACTGCCCTAGCTGGCAGGCAATACTACATTAAAAGTTCCCAAGTTTATAATAAAATTAGCAAGGATCTCAAAATTTTTAGCAATAACTCAAGAAAGTGTAATAGTTTACACTTTCTTGAGTTATTGCGTCAGTGTTTGCACGGGCTGTCATATGTGGAAACTGAGGACCTGTTGAAAATGTCTACCCTATGAATACATAATATTAAACTAAAATAATATAAATCTTAACTTCTGCTGCTGCTGGGGAAAACACAAACACATTAACAGAATTACAAGCACACTGCATACGCTCGCACCCTCACTCACAGACACACACACACACACACACTCTCACACACACACACACACACACACACACACACACACACATAAAAATCATTAAAAAAATAAAATAAAATACATTACAAAAAAACATTGTTAAACATCTTAATCTACAAATAATATATAACTATATTTAAAGATGGCAATAACTTACCTGAGTCCTGTAAGTCCGGTGGAGGGCGGTAACGACTAGTACAGCCGTTAAGGGGCTACCCAGATTTTTAGCGCACTTACTAGCGCCACTTTAGTACAAAAAACATAACTCGTTAAATAAAAGACCAATCAAAAATCTGGTAGAAACGATTGTAGTACAGATTCTATAGTTTATTTAGTACGTTTAAATTGTTTCTAAAGTAGTCAACTGTAGTTAGAGTTAGAAAAACTGCTAAATATGGCCACTTTTAGCATTTTTGCTAACTGTAACTGCAGATAACTGTGTTTTATTGAACTTAAACATTGTGTCTAAACCACATAATCAGAGCTACAATCGTATCTACTAGATTTTTGATTGGTCTTTTATTTAACGAGTTATGATTTTTCTAGTAAAGTGGCGCTAGTGTGCGCGGTAAAAATCCGGGTAGCGCCTTAACGTTCAACCGTGTCTTATTACTATGTCGCAAATACTTTGTACCTAGTTTCTTAAACTAGGTATTAATTTGTACCAATAAACATTTTATTTATTATTTATTTATAATGTTGTGTGATATATTCTTATTAATCAAAATAATTAATCAATCACAGTACATAGTTGTTTAATGAATCATGTATATTATTTCGCTAATAAATATTTTAGTTCCCTGACTCTGAATTATCAATGTTTAAAGTACCTAGCAAATAAATTTTCTGGCGTATTTTTTTTTACTATAAGCCATTTTAGTAGGCTTATTACTTTCAAATAATTTTAAAGTACTATTCTAAGTACATAAAAAAAGAGAGAGAGAGAGAGAGAGAAATTGAAACATGTCAGTCATGACAGTGATTTATCGAAATCATGACCCAGTTTATGAGTGTGATAGGGCGAGGAAAATGAAAAAAATAATACAATAATTTATACTTTTTATTAATACGCACACAACTCCACGCCCAATTCTAGGCTACAAGCTTGACTTATCTTCTTTGCACAGTTCGTTCCTTTTTAGATATGACCTCAATGACGAAGACGCAAAAAGACAAAGCGCAGCCAATCATCCACACGTAAAAAGCCCCAGCACTTTGCTGCAGTGTGATACTACAGCCCGAGCCACAGCTGTAACTATAACTCATAATATTCTTTGCAGCACTCTCGGACTTAGATTTAGTCAAAATCCCAATAGCTTCTTCATACAATCGGTCAGTTATTCCAGCATCTCGTAAAATTGACATTACTTTCTGAAACTCTCTTTTGATCGGCAGATCTTTTCTTAGCAATATCTCATGAAACACAGTCAGCAGATTTTCATTAACCCTTAGAATTCTGGCTTCATCATTAACAGCAGTTTGCGCTTGAAATGCTGTAAACATACCATCTATAACGGCTGTTACACCATCATTTTTCATAGTCATCTCTTCACAGTCTAGGAATGATTCGCAATCCGTCGCAGTATTTGCAAATTCCGTATAAGCTTCATCAGAAATAAAATATTTTGTTTTTGCCATTAAGTATGGCTGCACGCCAGAATTCATTATATCCGTATTCGTTTTATAAGAAGTGGGTGGCGTGAGGATTGTTAGAAAGGAGTACATCTGAATACTGATGTACGACGCTAAGTGGATACACATGACCAAATACACCACATTCAAAATCTTCTGCTTCAAATTAACACCATCTTTCAAGGCTGATGTTCCAAAAAGAGCTCCCCAAGTGTGCAATAAAACTGATCCGATTGGGGCTGCTTGTTTATCATAGATACAAAACAGTTTTATTATGAAGCAATAAATGATATAGAATATAATAAAAATGTACAATCCATCGACTTTGCTTACAAAGCCTTGCCACGAACGCGGGCCTCTTTTTACTGCGTACATCCAAACTACCGCTTGTCTATCGTAACATCCCGAGTAGTCAACTACATCTCCATAAACCCTATACATACCTCCAGCACAAATATCTAGACTTCCATTTAGGACAAACTTCATAAATTCAATATCAACAAGTGGGTTTTCTTCAAATCTGTAAATGTATCGAAACACGGGAGTAAAATTGAAATACTGTGCAATTATTTTTATCAACTCCACGTCACATCCATTTACATCAAGTTCTGATAAGTAATCGTAGTTTTTAAATGAATTCCTGTTCGCAATATTTGAGAAGGGGAGAAGTGATGCCATTCCTATATTTATTGGGCATTGCATGTAGTCCTGAGGCTTTTTAGCTGGAAAAGCGTTGAATGTTGCTGTAAAGTCACAGATAGACAAATTGACTGGTGGTAGATCGTATTGCAAAGCACATGTTCTAGGGTTTATTTGTGGAATAAAAGTTGTAATATCAATTTTATCATCTAAATGTCTTAAGATGTAAGTTACATCGTTAGCACTATAATTTTCGCCAACATATTGTAGTAAAGAAGCACACCTTTTAGAATAATCAAAGACGATGACCAAGTGTTTGATTTGATCATTATTGGGTTCTTTTTGTAATGATGTCAAAGATTCGCACTGATGGAGATATGTGATCATTAAGACATTATAAGAATACATGCTTGATTCTGTGTCGATTTGTTCTTGAGATAATATCCTTGGAATATTGCGACGAATCAATTCCTCAGTGAATCTTTCATTGAATATACCATTGTTTATATTATCTTCTGTGTTTCGGTTTACAATGATTGTTGGTGAGTTATTAAAGTTTGTTTCGATAGTTTTAAGTACACAATCTATTAATGCATCTTTATTCTTGTGTATGAGACGAAATGTTAGTTCAGTGTCCATTGAGTGCTGAATAGCACAACATAGTCCGGGAAATATGAATATAACTAGAACATTACTCATATACTCATACATTGTTGAGTTATCAGAATAAACTTTTTGAATGAAGGGATTTTATTTAATACTGCATAGTATTTTAATATTTTCCTGTCTTATACCGAGTATATAATTTTAGAGTAGGTACCAATTTTCATTTTATTTCCATCCTTGCCTTGGCACGAATACGAAGCTTTTATCCACACTGAAAACTGGAAGAAAAAGCATTTTCTACGCCGTGACTGAAATGCCTTTAAACACTGTAATTAAAGAGCGATTCGTTCAGATGGATTTTAATGCAATTCGTGTTTTATGTCTGTGCTTAAAAAGACATCAAAAATATGTTGTAGAGCTTTTTCATGTTTTAGTAGTTATAGTTTTTCAAGTACTGGCAAATGCCAGAAACAAAGCCGGGTATGAGTACGCAAAGTGTCCGGAAAATGATGATGTCAATTAACAGTAAAGTGCACACTTGCCATTCAAAGCCGTTTCTCTCATTTATTAAATTAGCTCAGAGCCTACTTTGCCGTCGAAAAATACATGAGTGTTTAGCGACATGTGTCGCGGTAAAAAAAAAGGTTATTAAAACGTAAATTACTAAGAAGTATTGATATCATTTTTTTAGCAAATCGTCCCTAAAATTTATTTCTACCCCTTTTTATCCCCATTAAGTGATAATTTTCAATAAATATTTAAAACGAATCTTACGTTAATTCACCAAGACTAAGGAAACATGTTACCCCATACAAACTTTGCCCCCCTTTTTCACCCCCTTAATGATAGAATTTTGGAAAATATTTTCTCATCGGATCCCTACGTTATACAAAGAACACAGCCTCCTAGTTTCAAGTCTCTACAATCAGCGGTCTAGACTGTGCTGAGATCCGCCAGTCAGTCACGCAGGACCAAGCATTTTATAAGTTCAGATGTGACTGTTTTTATTGTGTAATTATATAAATACATAAGAAATATGTTTGTTTTATTATTAGTTAAATTCTTTGTATCAATAAACCCTTTTGAATACCTATTTTTTTAAAACGGTTTATTTGATAAGATAATCGTTTGTTATTACGACCACGGCTCAAGATTTTTTTGTCCATCTCGTCCATCTTATGTTGCGTACGTGTGACTAAGACACGCACACATAAACAATAACGGAGTTTTTACCTATTCTCGCGCGTAATAATTTTGTGAACTGGCTTTTAACGCAGCATACATGTTAAAGAAAACGCTTGCAAAATTCATCAGGGTTACGGCATACGCCCGGATATCTTAGAGTACGCCGGATAGCGTAATACACGGGGTTCGGTTCGATTCATCATCTGTCACAGTTGCTTTTTTCAAGTGCATTTTATATTTTGTATATATATTTTTGAAGTGAAAACTTCTTTAGCGGCGTTGAGCACTTTCGTGGAATGGTGGAAAAATGTGAAACTCGCGTCAGGACACGTGGGCTGATCGAAAAACCGTAAGACGGTTGGCGAAATTATGGATGTAAGTTGATTTTTCTGAGAGATAAACTTTTTAATGTAATTTAATATAATATAAATTGTAATGTTTGTGTACGATAGCGCAATAAATAAATATTGTATTCTATAAAAATATTATATTATTATTATTATTGTATTCTATCACAAAAATGATAGTACTTTTATATTGATAATAACTATTCCAAAAAATCAAAAATGCACAACGTTGATATTCAAGTTTTCACTTCTGCTGGCACTCCCGGAGTGCTTTCACAGTTTTTAAACTAAATCGGTTCGGAGAATCTACATACAGCAGGGATGGAATCAAGAATCAATAACGACAAAAAATATTCAAACCTTGTAGGTAGTATTCTGACTTAGTACTAGACACCTGGCTCTTAGGTAAGACCTACGTACCTAGAGCTCAAATGATATCATATTGCTTTTTTTACGCTGATAAAATCGACTTTTAACCAACAATATACGTTATTGTAAACATATTATCGAGGCACCTACGGTGTCCAGCCAAACCTATCCGAAAATTGTAAAAATCTAGGGTGTATTTTTTGATTTTTCTTTAAAATATAACAAACACTGAAGTAATGTTTAGTAAGCAAACTGCTTCAATTCAATTCAATTCAATTTATTTGCATAAACATGGTAAAAATACATACACATACATATTGTGGAGTTTATAAATACATTAAAGTTCAGCATGTTTTCTCTGGGTAAGACGTGCAAATTTGTCATTTTGTTAGGCATGCTAGATTATAAGTTCATACAATGACAATAATATGGATTTTCATAAAGATTAATGTCAGATTTTAGAATTGTTATGAGTTCATACAATGTCAACAGTATGGATATTCATAAAGATTTATGTAAAATTTTAGAATAATTATCAAAGATGTCAAATTATTTCATTCAGTAATACACTAAATTTTAATTATTCTATGAAGTTTCTTCATTTATTTAATTAATTTTTAAGTTTGGTCATTCAGAAATTCGGAAACAGTATAATAGCATTTATTAGTTATTTTTTTTTTCTAGTTTTTTTTTAAAATAATGTGTTGTCTAGCTTTTTAAAAGATGGGGGTAATTTGTTAAAAATGTTAGGCGCCATGCTGAATATACTGTTTCTCATAAGAGCAGTTCTGCAAAATGGCGCGCTCAGACGATTTATATGGGTGTTTACGATAGTTGTTTGTTTTTATATCATAAGAGTGTAAGCTTGAACCGTGTTTTTGTGTCTTACATTGAATCTTATTTTTAAATATGTATTTATATTAGTAAGTAAGTACTTCTACATTTTTTTTCTTATATTTTTTTGCATCTAAAGCAAAGATATTAATTCTATTAAACAGTTTGTTATGCGAGAGTTGGATTCTGTTTATTGGACATCTCTTACCAGCATTAGTTCGACATGTTGCTGTTAGAAAAGTTTCGTGTTTAATCGCATATGCACCTTGATTGGCACTCTATAACAAATTTCATTGCTTACTTTAATACAATCATACTTATTATGACATATATCGAATAATAGCATTGCTTCCAATTGTAAGCGCCTTGATTTTAAGTCTAATAGCTTGTAAATATTTAACAATTCGGTATATGGTACTCTTTTTCTGGCACTTTTGTAATGTATATATCGTAAGAATTTCTTCTGCACTGTTTCAATTTTTTTATTGTATTTGTCATATTGAGGGTTCCAAACACTATCTGCATACTCTATCTGTTGCCTAACAAGTGACTTAAAGAGATGGACGTAAGTTGATGGCTGCCTAAACATAGTACCCGAGCGAACGATAAAGGAGTATAGTCTATAGGTCTTGTTCAGTATGTTTTCAATATGAACATCAAGATGTAACTTAGAGTCTTAATTACAATGCTATCTCTTTTTAATATTTGACCACAGAGCATGTTTGTATAGGAGTTAACTATACGTTTTTTTGTAAACGTAATAGACTTACATTTTTCGAGGCTAAGTTTAAGTTTAATGGCAATATTCCGACAAGCGGTCCAAGTCTTCTTAGAATCTATCGTGGCTGTCCACAGAGTCTATGTAATGATATACCTTTAGATCATCCGCATATAGAAGGAATTTGCAATGGTGAAAACATTTATTTATATCGTTTATAAACAGTACGAAGAGGAAGGGACCCAAGATAGAGCCTTGTGGTACACCCGAGCTAATTTTCACACAGTCAGAATTACAGCCTCCTATGACCACTTTTTGAGTTCTGTTCGTAATGTTTGATCTGTAACAACGCCAGAGGTTCCCCCTTATCCCATTAAATGACAAGTTTTCCAATAAAATTTTATGGTCCACCCTATCAAAGGCCTTACGAAAATCCGTGTAGACACTATCAATTTGTTTATTTGAGTCTAGCCCTTTAAATAAGTAAGTAATGTAAATCAGCATATTGGTGGCGGTAGACCTATTTTTAACAAAACCATGTTGCTGTGGAATTATTGTACTACGAAGAAAAGAGTATGTTACGTTGTGTACTAAACGTTCGAAGACTTTCGACATAGCGGGCAATATTGATATGGGTCGATAATTTTCAACGTCTTTCTTTGGGCCACCTTTATGAACGGGTACAATTCTAGCAGATTTCCAAATTTCTGGGAATACCCCATCTCGCGAACACTTATTAAACAGGATAAATAACGGCTCATTGATGACCTCAGATGTAGCTTTAAGGAAACAAGGAGGTATTTTGTCAACTCCAGCCCCTTTTGTGACATCCAGAGATTTAAGTGCATTTTTTATTTCTTTTCTTGAGATTCTGATGTCGCTAAGAACGGAATCTGGTCCATCTGGGTTCTCTTCAATAATGTGAAAATTCAAATTATTTGTTACAAACGACAAATTATTTGTTCTCTGTATGAGCTTTCCAGTCAAGTTTTCGGTCAATAATTAATCCTAAAAATTTCGTGCTGTCAATTGCAGATATATTGATGTCATTATAAGCTACGTTAATGTCAGGAATATTGGTTTGCCTTTGGCTAAATGTCACAATTTGAATTTTGCTTAAATTTATTTTTAAACTAGCGGTCCCCCGCGACTTCGTCCGCGCGTTTTGAGTTTGCTCCCTCCCCTCCCGTCGCAGCGTGATGGTTTTTTCCCCTTAAGCCTTTCTCGATAAATAAGCTATCCAAAACAGAAATATTTTTTCAAATCGGTCCAGCAGTTCCTAAGATAAGCGCGTTCTAACAAACAAACTCTTCAGCTTTATAATATTACTAGCGGTCCCCCGCGACTTCGTCCGCGCGTTTTGATTTTGCTCCCTCCCCTCCCGTCGCAGCGTCATGTTTTATATCCGAAAGCCTTTCTCGATAAATAAGCTATCCAACACAGAAATATTTTTTCAAATCGGTCCAGCAGTTCCTGAGATAAGCGCGTTCAAACAAACAAACTCTTCAGCTTTATAATATATTAATATATAAAGCTGAAGAAGAAGGAGCAAACTCAAAACGCGCGGACGAAGTCGCGGGGGACCGCTAGTTAGTATAGATTAGTGCAAGCGCACGTTGTACTTAAGCTGCGAACATTATTATGGTGCGGAGTTATGTTATAACTGTGATAGCTCCTAAGATATTTATTGAAATCAAATGATATAAAGGGCAACTTGGTTCTAAATGGAATTTTCGTGATGATGAATGTATTTATTTTTATAAGAATAAATACCTGTGTGTATAATACACCTCTAAAAATAATGCATTATTTTTTTACAAATTTATTAACATAAAAAAGTTTGTAGTAAGTCAACCATAAAAGATAGACATATGCTGTCGCGGACTTTATTATAGAACTCTTAATGCTGAACAATCCTGTCATACATGATTTTTGTGTAACTTAAGCGGTTTCCGCAGCGTATGCAGCGGAAGCTCTCAAAAGGAATATCTTTCTCCCGTTTTCGCAACATTTTTCATTGCTGCTGTGGTCTTATGAGTTGTATCTTTATGTTATATAGCTTAAAGCCTTCCTCGATAAATGGACTATTCAACGTAAAAAAATTTTTTCAAATCGGGCCAGTAGTTTTTGAGATTAGCGCGTTCAAACAAACAAACAAACAAACAAACAAACAAACTCTTCAGCTTTATAATATTAGTATAGATTAGCGCAAGCGCACGTCGTACTTAAGCTGCGAACATTATTTTGGTGCGGAGTTATGTTAAAACTGTGATAGCTCCTAAGATATTTATTGAATTTAACCTCCTAAGGCGCAATTGCGGTGGCGGTCGCGTTTCCGCGGTGGACTGCGTGCGCGTTCGCAATTCGCGCGGTGTCAGGTTACACGTTACGTAAACAGTTATAAAATCTTATTGAAACAAGCAATTATCATTCTGTAAAAAGCTTATTGTTACTGAATAAATAACCTATGCTTGTTATAAAAAAAATGTATTCAAAAATGAAAAAATAGAACCAAAAAAATTCGTGGTATGGTGACGACATATACGAAAAAAATTGCGAGAAAAAAAAATCGAATTTTAATCAATAACTGACAGCAACCAGATCTGTTTGCGGTCTATGGTGTAGAAACATCTGTTTTTTTACTCATAAAGGTCAACATGCCCAAGGAATAAGCATTTAAACACCCAATTTTTTTTTGCAAAAAAGTAATTAAAAAGCGCCCACAGGTGGGCGCTTGGTAAAATCGCGAAACTCATGCTCAGCGCCCACCATCGGGCGCTCTGGCTATCCAAGGGTTAAATGATATAAAGGGCAACTTTGTTCTAAATGAAATGCTCGTGATGATAAATGTATTTATTTTGATAAGAATGTCTGTATAATACACCTCTAAAAATAATGCATTATTTTTTTACAAATTTATTAACATAAAAAAGGTTGTAGTAAGTAAACCATAAAAGATAGACATATGCTGTCACGGACTTTATTATAGAACTCTTAACGCTGAACAATCTTGTCATACATGATGTTTGTGTAACTTAAGCAGTTTTCGCAGCGTACGCAGCGGAAGCTCTCAAAAGGAATATCTTTCTCCCGTTTTCGCAACATTTTTCATTGCTGCTGTGGTCTTATGAGTTGTATCTTTATGTTATATAGCCTAAAGCCTTCCTCGATAAATGGACTATCCAACGTAAATTTTTTTTTCAAATCGGGCCAGTAGTTTCTGAGATAAGTGCGTTCAAACAAACAAACAAACAAACAAACAAACAAACTCTTCAGCTTTATAATATTAGTTTAGATTGTCACTATCGAGCCATAGAATTATGGATGTCAAGGAATTATTGATGTCATTTTCAAAATTGTCATATTTCTTACAAGCTATTGTTACGGTGCTATCATCTGCAATAAGAGTCATTGGGTGGTCTACAGCTTTCGGCAAATCATTTATATATACGAGGAAAAGGAGAGGACCCAGCACACTACCCTGTGGTACACCATATTTGGTTATGCGTTCTTCAGATAATTCTTCAGATGTTTCTTTTTTTATGTGGATCAATTCCAGTAATTGAAGTGAGCTGTTTCCTGTTTTTTATGTATGAGCCTATTAGGTCTAAGATGTTTCCTCTAACACCATAAGCATGCAGCTTTTTCAATAGAATGTCATGGTTTACATAGTCAAATGCTTGCGTCATATCGCAGAACACTGCACTGACTGGGTTGCGTATGTCAACATTAGGCAATATGTTTAAGTCGAAAATAGCCATATTAATTATTTAATATTGTCTGAAGCCGTTTTGTTCGTTACAAAGAATGCCTTTATTTTCCAGATAATTATTCAATTCTTTATATAAATACTTTCAATTATTTTAGATACCTATTACTGAAATAAGAGCAATTGGTCTAAAATTCTGCATTAGTAGTTTAATATCTTATTATCTTTCTTATAGAGGGGTTTAATTAGTGTCGTTTTCAGTCGCTCAGGGAATTCCCCTGCAGATATGCATAGATTAATAATAAAACTCAAATGACCACAAATAGATCCACTTACTGATTTTCAAATTAGTGTGGAAATATCGTCAGTTCCAACGCTTTTAGTATTTTTGAGTTTTATAATGATTTGCAAGGTGTCATAAGGTGTACATAAGATCATAGCTTCATTTTAATTAATTGACAGAGAATCATTCCAGCGGTACCGCCCATTCGGGTCCGAGTGTTTACGGTAACGTCATTTTATACATAGTACTCACGCACGCAACACACATTTTATACACAGTGTGCATGTTTTTTAATAACATTGGCAAATATTTTTTAACTCGTTTGTATTTAATACGGGACGTAAGAGAGCTTGACTAAGACCTAAAGCTCCAAGCCAACCTCAACTTCACGTGGTGCGTTCTGTTTATACAGACGAGGCTCTGGCGACCGACCGATGGCGGTATAACCATCCAATATAAGGCGCAGCTAAATGTTGGACTGTGACGGGCAGCAGCGTCACAGCTGCAAGGGGCTGCGCCCCCTCGCTCGCCAACCCGCCTGCCAAGAGTGGCGAGTATTGGCAAAATCTCCTCATGGAAGAACACGTAAAAACCAAGCCCCCAGTCTCCGGCAGCCTCGCTATTCCTGACTTTGGTAGCGGTCACGGTAACGGCGAGGCAGGGGGTGCTAAGAATCCCCGGCGACAACTGACCCTGGTAACTTTAGCGTGCACACTCATTTAATTTATACCATGCATTTTAATATTTTACTGTCTTTTACCGAGTACATAATTTTAGAGTAGGTACCAATTTTTATATATTTTTTTCCATCCTTGCCTTGGCACAAATACAAAGCTTTTAACCACACTGAAAACTGGAAGAAAAAACATTTTCTACGAAGTGACTAAAATGCCCTTAAACACTGTAATAAAGAGCGATTCTTTCAGATTTTAATGCATTTTTTTGTCTGTGCTTAAAAAGACATCAAAATATTGTTGTATAGCTTTATTTACTTTACTTACCGTTCTACAATGGGTAACATTACCCATTGTAGAACGGTAAGTACTGGCAAATACCAGAAACAAAGCCAGGTATGAGTGCGCAAAGTGTCCGGAAAATAATAATGCCAATTAACAGTAAAGTGCATCCTAATATAGCAATTCAAAGCCGTTTCTGTCATTTATACAATTAGCTAAGAGCCTACTTCGCCGTCGAAAATAAGCACTAAGCAACGAATAATTAAAATTTATAACTTCATTTTGGATGAAGTATTGAACAAATAAATTTTTTCCCATTAGACCGGACTTTTCTAATTCTTTCGTATCTTCTTGGCCTATATGGGGGTTGAAATCTCCTAATAGGATGAGTGTTCTTTGTTGTGGTTTATTTTGTATTAAAGTAAGCATTTTTGAGAAGGTACCGGTAGCAGCAGATGACTTGTTTGGCATGTGTGTAATGATAATAAAAAAGTTTCTGTTTTGGGATTTGACGGTCACAGCTAGTATGTTGGTTAGATTTGTTGTTTACGTGATATTTATGTTGGATTTTTTTCTTATTAGAACAGCCAATCCTCGACTTTTATTTGCACCCGAAAGTATCCACGTGTAGTGCTTAGATTCATTCTTACCGGATTTCATGTGCGTTTCCTGTAAGCATGCGACGTCGACGCCGTACTTGTACAGTATGTGGTCAATAGTAGTTTTTTTTTTGGGGGTTTGAGGCTCCTCTTACATTCCAACTGGCAAGTGTTATGGTTTCAGATTCGATTGTTTGTTTCGTGCGACCTGTTGTTGCCAATATTCTGAAACCCGTATTGTCTGCTGGGTACGTATTATAATACCGAAAGTTCATAATACCTACAAATGAAATACCTACGCTTGAAACGTCGAAAATCAAAATACCGAACGAATGAAATACCTATACCCGATATACCGAAGCTCAATATGCCGAATTTCAAATAACCGAAAGTTCAAAATCCCGAAAGTTCGAAATCCCGAAAGTTTGAAATACCGAAGGTTCATATCCCGAATGTTTAAAATCCCGAAGATTAATATACCTACAGTTAGTATACCGAAGTTCAAAATCCCGAAAGTAAGATTAACTTTGCGGTAGGCATGCAGCATGCAGCATGCAAGTAATCAAACAGGCATGCATGTAGCAAGCAGGCATGCAGCATGCAAGCAATCAAGCAGGCATGCAGCATGAAAGCAATCAAGCAGGCATGCAGCATGCAAGCAATCAAGCAGGCATGCAGCATGCAAACAATCAAGCAAGCAGGCATGCATGCATGTAGCAAGCAGACATGCAGCATGCATCAAACAGGCATGCATGTAGCAGCAAGCATAGGTTTTGCTCTTCTCCGGCGCTGCGGGAAGTGCAGCCCTTTCGCCCTAGTGTAGCGAAAAATACAGCGGGCGAGGGCTGCTCTCCCTCCGCGCCTCCGGCTTTTGAATTACACTCTAGTATCGGGCAGACTAGTACCACGGCGAAGGACCACGGCGATTCGGGGTCAATCAAAATTTGTTTTTCTTAATGAACCTCAATCTTAATGTTATACAATTTGTTTGGCGTTTCGTTCATAGGTCTAGTAAATTCAGTATTTTTAATCTTCGGGTTTTAAATTTTTCGGTATATTAAACTTTCGGTCATATAAATAGTCGGTATATTGAACTTCGGTCATATGAATAATCGGTATTTTAAAATTCGGCATTTTAGTATTCGGCATTCCAATCATAGGTCTTATAAGATTCGGTATTTTAAATTTTCGGGATTTCAAACTTTCGGTATTTAGAACTTTCGATCATATAAACATTCGGCATTCTAAAATTCGGCCTTCCGTTCGTAGGGCTTATGAAATTCGGTATTTTGAAATTCGGTATTGTAATACGTACCCTGTCTGCTAGTTCTGAGGACGTCATTGGCGTGCTACTGGTACTGGTGACAGTAGTGGGACTGTCCGTGTCTTGAGTTGTTAGGGATGACATATAACTTGAGTAAGATTCAGCTTCTATCATACTATCGTAATGCGTGCCGTCGTAAATTATATTGATGTCACCTACTGCGTCTTCCGGTGATTTAGGCTTGAAGATAAGTTTAATGTTGTTTATTCATTGATGAACTATGACGTTAACTAAATAATAGTTAGCCGCTGCTATTAGTATGTCTGTGCCTCCCCATTTTCCTTCGTGATATTGATCTTTGATGTATTTAGAAGTTAACATTCGGGTATTCTCGTTTTCGGTGTTCGGGAGGTTACTTTGTATGGCTATGCTCATTTCGGGATCATGTTGGTTCTCGACGCCGTATTTTGCAAGGTCTCGTCTTACTGCCTTATGATCAAAGGTCAGGAATAGTAGCTGGTTAATTTGGTGAGTCATTGCATGAAAAAGACAGTTTCCGTCGCCTGGCATTTTAATGATTTCCATTTTGTTTTACCTGTGAGGAAGAGCTTATGATCTAAGTTGTTAGTGGTCTGATAAATATAATGGGTTAGTGTAGTAATGAATTATGTTTGTGGTTAACGGGGGAGCTAAAAATAATATGTTATGTACGATAGCTTCTGTTGTTATATTCTACTCCTGGTCGGGTCGAATGGCATCTGTTTTTCGATTTCACTTGTTCCGGTGGTTCAAAGAATATCGCAGTTGATTTGCACCACACTGTGAAGGTCAGGTTGGGGGCCGTGTTCCGGGTTTGAGTTCTTAGAGTTTGTTTATTGCTTTGCCCACGTGTTGGACGTTTGTTTTGAATTAGGGTCTGGCCAGGTTACGGACAGAAACGCTTTGTTTTATGGCAAGGGACGCATTTGTTTTACAAGAGCTTTGTACAATTGATGTAGTGTTATTTGTTTCATTTAAAATTGTATAGTTTTAGGCTTATTTCTTTAACACGATGGTGAGTATAATAGAGTGGGAAAGTACACTTAGTTATATGAAAGTTTGTCCGGAACGATGCTTTGTAATGGTTATTTCGAAGATTTAGTTAATTTTTAGCGGTGTCCGGGTGTTAAGAAGGATTCTTAGGATAAAGACAATAATATGCCTACCCGGAGCCTGTTACTATTGTTTGAAGTGGGAAGGGCTTGTTTTATGGTGTGCAGATGCTTGATTTGGACGCATGTGTGGAGCGATACGACCGCAGATTCCAGGATTTCGGGGTTTGTTGTTTCTCTCGTGTGTTGTTAAGGGATTGTGAAAGCTGTCTGAGTATTTCGTTACTTACTTGTTTTATTTTCAATTAGAGATTTAATTTCCTTATCAGCACAGCAGTAACTGGTATAAGCTCATATCGAAGGAATTTTATAAACTATCATGCACACAAAAGTGAAGTTGTAGTATTAGAGATAATTATGAGAAGTGAAGTTTATTCTTTTAGATTTTTGTGATGTGTACCTGAAAGTGCTAGGTGTTTATATGGCGATGCGGCGCACTAATTGCAGACACTACTCAATTGTGGGCGAAAGTAGGGTTTGTGTTAGTTTTGGTTGTAAATACAGTATGTTTTCGCCAGAAGCTAGTTTAAACCTAGTCTTTTTATGTTTGGCTATTTTGTTGTATTTTTGAGTGGCTAAGGATGTATGGTTTATATGTTGACGTTTAGTTTCCTGTATGTAATAGGTAGAGCTATTTGTAGGTAGGTGTCTGTTGTTTGATGTGTTGACACCTCAAATGAAATGAAATGAGATCGATGGTGTTGTGTGTGTTGCGTTATGGAAGGATCTCACCAAATTTGTGTATATTGATGTAGCTTGGCTGTGCGCTGGGTTTGTTCTAGATTCGTAGCGTGGCGATTATGTGTGCTGGCTTTGCTGCTGATTACTTCCTTGGACTGGGTTCGGAGCTGGACGCGTTCTTTATTGCGAACGCGTTGACGGGTTGTCGCTCGTGGTGTGTGACAGCACATCTACTACCAAAGCACTGTTCTACGTTTAAATACTCTTTGACACCCGACCAATTGTATTGTTCACTATGACACTCGCACTAGATTGACGGCAATATGAAACGGCATTCGAATCTCTAACCTAGTATTATTATGCGGATCACTGCGACACTAGCACTGAATAGAACGTGATTCTTGGCAACACACACTCCGAATAACACAAACAATGACACTCGCACTAAACAATGCTAACACACTTTTGATATGTATTTATGTAATATATTATAGAGTTGAATTAAGAGGTGGGCCGCGATGTTACCACTTTGTATTGTTGACAGGTTACACTATAAACGTAGTAAAATGCAAAGCCCGTAATTATTGAGGTTTAACTAAGGAACGGTTTGGAGCCAGATTTCACTTGCGCGCGCGTCAATTGAGTTCGACGACAATGGATTTATTTAGGGTCCGGTCGTTTGCGCAACACGAGCGGGACGCGACCGCTCGCAACGGCTGCCCAAAAGGCTCTCGCAAAATGTGTATGACAATAATATATACTTTATTTATTTGCAAGTAAAGCAACCATCTTTTTAACTTACTGTACCCTTGATGTGTTCCAAAAATATAATAAGTGCTACGTCCCGTTGTAGATAAATAAATTGTTTATTTATTAAAATTTCATTGTATTTATTATTAAACTTCTATAGATAAGAGATAAGTGCATGTTCGCTCCTCTACGAATCGCATAAATAAAGTGCAGTTAACTACGCATCAAATTAAATTTTGCAGAATCTTAATACTTTGCAATAAGGGCTATGTTTCAACAAAATGTTTCATCTTATGTGCTGGCGATTATACTGAAACCCGAGTTGAGAATAAAAAGTAGCAAAATGTAGATAGGGGCACGAGAGAGTTTTAATTAAGCCGAGGCAGTTCACCGGTCCAAATGAAGCGGAATCTTTCATTTCAACTTGCTAATGAATCTTCAAGGAAATTGCAAGTTTACCTTTTTTTACCACTGGTTTTATGGTGAGGTTTCTTTATGTGGATACGATTTGCTGTAAAATTTTAATTGTTATTATATTTGTTTGTTGCTTTGTTTTTTTTTACACCAACGCATAGATATTTATTTAAGTATTATTCTATGTCAGAACATTTTTCCGTAAATATAGGTACACCAAAATCCTTTCAGTGTGTACATTTATACAGTATTATTCAAATACGTTAATAAGTCTTATCATTCATGACTTTGGTCTATAACAATGGTTGTATCATTATCTGCAATAGATACCAAATTACCACATCAAACAACAGGATATTGCTTTTACTTTAAAATATGTAAGAAAAGAAAATAGTGCCGATCACTATCTTAATGGTACTATAAACTATGGAGTAATACTATAGTTTCAAGATTAACTTCGTCGTCATAGTAAATATTTTAAAAAGTAGCTGTCACCATTTTTTCCCAAAACTTAGAAGAGGTATTTGTACCTTTGCAGACTTAGGAGATAGTTGAATACAAAACTTTTCTACAATATTTTTTATATATAATGAATTCAATATTAATCATTATAATGCCGATTTTATTCGTATCATGTGAATGTATTGAAAACCCACTTAAGCGCAACATCCGAAACTATGTTGAGGACAATATTGAGGATGATTCTGAAAATACACCGGTAGATTGTGTGTTGACAACTGTAAAAAAAACTTTATGTCCAAGGCTACGATTATTACGAATGTTTATCTAAGTGAAGATAGAAAAACCAATGAGGATCTTTATAATAAAGTTACAATAGCACTTATAGCTGATGGTTTTCCACAAATCCACACTGGAGATAATTTCAATGTAAAGTCCATATACATGCAAAACGGATACGTATTGATGATCCAGTATGTTGAAGATTGCCAAATATTGACAAGTTTAACTCTTATAACACACACAGAAGGAATAAAGAATTAAATTTTGTTTCCAAATTATTCAACTGGAAAGTGCGATAAAATCTTACATGCTTTTGGCCAAAGAAAAACTATGTATGATGTAACATTTTTTGTTAAAGATTTGGAGAACGACTACAGTGTACCTGCTGACTTATATACCAGAAATAAATGTTACTACTTGCGTTATGCAATATGATTCGCCACCAATTATTTTGTCTTCTTGTAAATCTAATGTAAGATTTAAAGCTTTCCCACCCAAAAACTTACATAATTACAAGATGTGCCCGTTCAAAATTGGCATGGGATCACTATATCCATTCTCCACTATAAACAACAAAAGTGATTTGTTAACATACACCATGATATTGAAATGCTCAAAATAATGGGAGAAAAATTTAACTTCAGCCTCGATCTTTATTTTATTCTCAAAGCAGAAGAAAATCCATTCGTTGAAACAGGATTCTTGAATTTTCTAATAAATGGAAGTCTCAACCTTTGTGCTGGTGGCCTCTATAGAGTTTATGGTGACATTGTAGAATACTCAGGAATATATGGTAGACAAGCCATCATCTGGATGTATCCAGCTAAAAGGGAAACACGGTCATGGGAAGGTCTGGTCGAAAAAGTGAACGGACTCTATATTTTCTTAATACTTTATTTTGTGTACTCCATAATTTGGAAATTATTCCGTATTTTTGACAAGCAATCAATCCCAATTGGAAGGATGCTTTTACACAACTGGGGAACTCTCATCGGAACATCTTCATTGGATGAGGGAATAACTTTGAAACAGAAGATGTTGAACCTAGTGTATTTATTGATGTACTTGCATTTTTCAGCTTACGTCAGTATTCAAATGTCCAATTCAAATTCCTCTCGAACAATTCTGTCACCGCCAAAAATTTACAAAACTAACGCAGACATCATACAATCAGGCTTGCATCCATACTTGATAATGAAGATGAAGTATTTCATGAGCGATAATTCATATGTGGCATTTGCTAATACTTCAGAAGACTGTGATTCTTTTCAAGACTGTGAAGAGAAAAGTTTAAAGTTTAATGGAGTACCAGTGCTGATAGATGGCCAGTTTAAATCATTGCAGGTGGAAACAGCCGTGAACGATGAAGCGATAACAATGAGAGTAAATGAGAATTTGTAGACGATTTACCACGAAATGTTGCTCCGCAAGGATGTGCCTATAGTAAAGGATTTTCAGAAGATGATGGTAAGATTGAGGGAGTCTGGTATTAGCGATCGGCTGTATCAATCAATCAATCAATCAAACTCATTTATTTATCCATCACTATAGCACATACATAAATAAAATAATAATAATAATAAAAAAATAAATATTATCAATGTCTTAAATACTATTATAGTATTAAAGCATGCATAATATATAATCGTGCCATAAATATGTATGCCGAGGCTATTGGAATTTAGACTAAAGCTAAATCCGAAAGTACTAATAAGAATATACAGAGCCACAGTTACAGCCGTGAGACGGGATGCAGTATTACACTAAATCAGAGTGCCGGAGCTTTTTATGTTTGGATATTTTGTTGCATATTGTCCTTAATAATATTCTTTATTGAAATTCTGCTAAGAAGTGAGCAAAATGTTGTTTGATATATTCTTATTTATCAAATCAATTCATCAATTACAGTACATAGTTGTTTAATGAATCATGTATATTATTACGCTAATAAATATTTTAGTTCCCTGGCTCTGTATTATCAATGTCTAGTGTAACAAATAAATATCCTGGCGTATTTGTTTTTACTATAAGCCGTTTTAGTAGGCCTTATACTTTCAAATAATTTTAAAGTACTATTCTCAGTACATGAAAAAAATAATAAGAGAGAGAGAGAGAGAGAGAGAGAGAGAGAGAGAGAGAGAGAGAGAGAAATTGAAACATGTCAGTCATGACAGTGATTTATCGAAATCATGACCCAGTTTATGAGTGTGATAGGGCGAGGAAAATGAAAAAAATAATACAATAATTTATACTTTATATTAATACGCACACCACTCCACGCCCAATTCTAGGCTACAAGCTTGACTTAGCTTCTTTGCATAGTTCGTTCCTTTTTAGATATGACCTCAATGACGAAGACGCAAAAAGACAAAGCGCAGCCAATCATCCACACGTAAAAAGCCCCAGCACTTTGCTGCAGTGTGATACTACAGCCCGAGCCACAGCTGTAACTATAACTCATAATATTCTTTGCAGCACTCTCGGCCTTAGATTTAGTCAAAATCCCAATAGCTTCTTCATACAATCGGTCAGTTATTCCAGCATCTCGTAAAATTGACATTACTTTCTGAAACTCTCTTTTGATAGGCAGATCTTTTCTTAGCAATATCTCATGAAACACAGTCAGCAGATTTTCATTAACCCTTAGAATTCTGGCTTCATCATTAACAGCAGTTTGCGCTTGAAATGCTGTAAACATACCATCTATAACGGCTGTTACACCATCATTTTTCATAGTCATCTCTTCACAATCTAGGAATGATTCGCAATCCGTCGCAGTATTTGCAAATTCCGTATAAGCTTCATCAGAAATAAAATATTTTGTTTTTGCCATTAAGTATGGCTGCACGCCAGAATTCATTATATCTGTATTCGTTTTATAAGAAGTGGGTGGCGTGAGGATTGTTAGAAAGGAGTACATCTGAATACTGATGTACGACGCTAAGTGGATACACATGACCAAATACACCACATTCAAAATCTTCTGCTTCAAAGTAACACCATCTTTCAAGGCTGCTGTTCCAATAAGAGCTCCCCAAGTATGCAATAAAACCGATCCGATTGGGGCTGCTTGTTTATCATAGATACAAAACAGTTTTATTATGAAGCAATAAATGATATAGAATATAATAAAAATGTACAATCCATCGACTTTGCTTACAAAGCCTTGCCACGAACGCGGGCCTCTTTTTACTGCGTACATCCAAACTACCGCTTGTCTATCGTAACATCCCGAGTAGTCAACTACATCTCCATAAACCCTATACATGCCTCCAGCACAAATATCTAGACTTCCATTCAGGACAAACTTCATAAATTCAATATCAACAAGTGGGTTTTCTTCAAATCTGTAAATGTATCGAAACACGGGAGTAAAATTGAAATACTGTGCAATTATTTTTATCAACTCCACGTCACATCCATTTACATCAAGCTCTGATAAGTAATCATAGTTTTTAAATGAATTCCTGTTCGCAATATTTGAGAAGGGGAGAAGTGATGCCATTCCTATATTTATTGGACATTGCATGTAGTCCTGAGGCTTTTTAGTTGGAAAAGCGTTGAATGTTGCTGTAAAGTCACAGATAGGCAAATTGACTGGTGGTAGATCGTATTGCAAAGCACATGTTCTAGGGTTTATTTGTGGAATAAAAGTTGTAAATACAATTTTATCATCTAAATGTCTTAAGATGTAAGTTACATCGTTAGCACTATAATTTTGGCCAACATATTGTAGTAAAGAAGCACACCTTTTAGAATAATCAAAGACGATGACCAAGTGTTTGATTTTATCATTATTGGGTTCTTTTTGTAATGATGTCAAAGATTCGCACTGATGAAGATATGTGATCATCAAGACATTATAAGCATACATGCTTGATTCTGCGTCGATTTGTTCTTGAGATAATATCCTTGGAATATTCCGACGAATCAATTCTTCAGTGAATCTTTCATTGAATATACCATTGTTTATATTATCTTCTGTGTTTTGGTTAACAATGATTGTTGGTAAGGCATTAAAGTTTGTTTCGATAGTTTTAAATACACAATCTATTAATGCATCTTTATTCTTGTGTATGAGACGAAATGTTAGTTCAGTGTCCATTGAGTGCTGAATAGCACAACATATTCCGGGAAATATTAATATAACTAGAACATTACTCATATACTCATACATTGTTGAGTTATCAGAATAAACTTTTTGAATTTTGAATGAAGGGATTTTGATTAATACTGCATGGTATTTTAATATTTTCGTGTCTTATACCGAGTATATAATTTTAGAGTAGGTACCAATTTTCATATATTTTTTTCCATCCTTGCCTTGGCACGAATACAAAGCTTTAATCCACACTGAAAACTGGAAGAAAAAGCATTTTCTACGCCGTGACTGAAATGCCCTTAAACACTGTAATTAAAGAGCGATTCGTTCAGTTGGATTTTAATGCAACTCGTGTTTTATGTCTGTGCTTAAAAAGATATCAAAAATATGTTGTAGAGCTTTTTCATGTTTTAGTAATTGTAGTTTTTCAAGGACTGGCAAATGCCAGAAACAAAGCCGAGTATGATTGCGCAAAGTGTCCGGAAAATGATGATGTCAATTAACAGTAAAATGCATACCTGATATGGCTATTCAAAGCCGATTCTCTCATTTATTAAATTAGCTCAGAGCCTACTTTGCCGTCGGAAAATACATAAGTGATTAGACATATTGTGTCGCGGTAAAAAAAAGGATTTTAAAACGTAAATTACTAAGAAGTATTGATATCATTTTTTTAGGGATCCGTAGCCGAATGGCAAAAAACGGAACCCTTATAGTTTCGTCAAGTCTGTCTGTCTGTCTGTCTGTCTGTCTGTCTGTCCGTCCGTATGTCACACCCAATTTATTCAGAAACTATAAGCATCGCACTATTGAAATTTGGTAGGGAGATGTATCCTGTTAACCGCTTTACGATTCTCATACAAAAATAGAAAATAATGATATTTAAGGGGGAGCTTCCATACATGAAACTAAAACCGAAATTTTTTTGTAGTCAAACCTATGCGTGTCTATGGATAGGTCTTTAAAAATGACACAGAGGTTTCTAAAACCATTTTCTTTTAAAGTCTAACGTTTCTTAGATAGACGCTTCCAAAGTGGAAAAATGGGCGTCCCCCCCCCATCTAACTTCTGAACTAAGCGAGTGTAAATTTTGAAAAAAATATATAATGTAGAACATAACATATTCTTTCAACGAAAATTGGTTCGAACGGGATCGAACGAGAAGTTTTTGAGATATAGCACTTTTTCAACAACCGCAAACAATAACTTTGTTCTTCATACAAACACTATGAAAAACAAAGTTATATTTGCTGTCAACAAAATATTGTGGTATTTTACTAAGTGGAAGTAAGTGGATTGCCTAATTCAATTAACATTGGCACGGAACCCTCAGTGCGCGAGTCCGACTCGCACTTGGCCAGTTTTTTTAGCAAATCATCCCTAAAATTTATTTGTACCCCTTTTCATCCCCATTAACTGATAATTTTCAATAAAATTTAAAACGAATCTTACGTATAATTCACTAAGACTAAGGAAACATGTTACCCCATACAAACTTTGCCCCCCTTTTTCACCCCCTTAATGATAGAATTTTGGAAAATATTTTCTCATCGGATCCCTACGTTATACAAAGAACACAGCCTCCTAGTTTCAAGTCTCTACAATCAGCGGTCTAGACTGTGCTGAGACCCGCCAGTCAGTCACGCAGGACCAAGCATTTTATAAGTTCAGATGTGACTGTTTTTATTGTGTAATTATATAAATACATAAGAAATATGTTTGTATTATTATTTGTCAAATTCTTTGTATCAATAAACCCTTTTGAATACCTATTCAACATTAATATCTATTAAACGGTTTATTTGATAAGATTATCGTTTGTTATTACGATCACGGCTCAAGATTTTTTTGTCCATCTCGTCCAGCTTATGTTGCGTACGTGTGACTAAGACACGCACACATAAACAATAACGGAGTTTTTACCTATTCTCGCGCGTAATAATTTTGTGAACTGGCTTTTAACGCAGCATACATGTTAAAGAAAACGCTTGCAAAATTCATCAGGGTTGCCAATGTGTCGGTGTCCGAGTGGCATAGGCATACGCCCGGATATCTTAGAGTACGCCGGATAGCGTAATACACGGGGTTCGGTTCGATTCATCATCTGTCACAGTTGCTTTTTTCAAGTGCATTTTATATTTTGTGTATATATTTTTTAAACTAAAATCGGTTCGGAGAATCTACATACAGCACGGATGGAACCAAGAATCAATAACGACAAAAAATATTCAAACCTTGTAGGTAGTATTCTGACTTAGTACTAGACACCTGGCTCTTAGGTAAGACCTACGTACCTAGAGCTCAAATGATATCATATTGCTTTTTTTACGCTGATAAAATCGACTTTTAACCAACAATATACGTTATTGTAAACAAATTATCGAGGCCCCAACGGTGTCAAGCCAAACCTATCCGAAAATTGTAAAAATCTAGGGTGTATTTTTTATTTTTCTTTAAAATATAACAAACACTGAAGTAATGTTTAGTAAGCAAACTGCTTCAATTCAATTCAATGCAATTTTTTTTTTGTTTTAATAAATAAATATCCTTTAGACATTCCCACACATCGCCATCTAGTCCCAAAGTAAGCTACTCAAAGCTTGTGTTATGGGTGCCAGACAACGGATATAATACATAAATACTTTTTTTTTTTTTTTGTAAATACATACATGAAATACATAGAAAACACCCAGACCAATTCAAACATACATGGTCATGCACACAAATGTTAGTATTGTGCGGGGATCGAACCCGCAACCCGCTGCGTAGTAGGCGATTTCTCGACCACTACACCAGACGGGTCGTCAAGTCGTCGTCAAATTTATTTGCATAAACATGGTAAAAATACATACACATACATATTGTGGTGTTTATAAATACATTAAAGTTCAGCATGTTTTCTCTGGGTAATAAGTGCATAATAAGTCATTTTGTTAGGCATGCTAGATTATAAGTTCATACAATGTCAACAATATGGATTTTCATAAAGATTTATGTAAAATTTTAGAATAATTATCAAAGATGTCAAATTATTTCATTCAGTAATACACTAAATTTTAATTATTCTATGAGGTTTCTTCATTTATTTAATTAATATTTAGGTTTGATCATTCAGAAATTCGGAAACAGTATAATAGCATTTATTAGTGAATTTTTTTTTCTAGTTTTTTTTTAAATAATGTGTTGTCTAGCTTTTTAAAAGATGGGGGTAATTTGTTAAAAATGTTAGGCGCCATGCTGAATATACTGTTTCTCATAAGAGCTGTTCTGCAAAATGGCGTGCTCAGACGATTTATATGGGTGTTTACGATAGTTGTTTGTTTTTATATCATAAGAGTGTAAGCTTGAACCGCGTTTTTGTGTCTTACATTGAATCTTATTTTTAAATATGTATTTATATTAGTAAGTACGTACTTCTACATTTTTTTTCTTATATTTTTTTGCATCTAAAGCAAAGATATTAATTCCATTAAGCAGTTTGTTATGCGAGAGTTGGATTATGTTTATTGGACATCTCTTACCAGCATTAGTTCGACATGTTGCTGTTAGAAAAGTTTCGTGTTGACGAGCTAATCGCATATGCACCTTGATTGGCACTCTATAACAAATTTCATTGCTTACTTTAATACAATCATACTTATTATGACATATATCGAATAATAGCATTGCTTCCAATTGTAAGCGCCTTGATTTTAAGTCTAATAGCTTGAAAATATTTAACAATTCGGTATATGGTACTCTTTTTCTGGCACTTGTAATGTATATATCGTAAGAATTTCTTTTGCACTGTTTCAATTTTTTTATTGTATTTGTCATATTGAGGGTTCCAAACACTAACTGCATACTCTATCTGTGGCCTAACAAGTGACTTAAAGAGATGGACGTAAGTTGATGGCTGCCTAAACATAGTACCCGAGCGAACGATAAAGGAGTATAGTCTATAGGCTTTGTTCAGTATGATTTCAATATAAACATCAAAATGTAACTTAGAGTCTTAAGTTATTCCTAAATCTTTTACAATGCTATCTCTTTTTAATATTTGACCACAGATCATGTATGGATAGGAGTTAACAGTACGTTTTTTCGTAAACGTTATAGACTTACATTTTTCGAGGCTAAGTTTAAGTTTATTATTATGGCAATATTCCGACAAGCGGTCCAAGTCTTCTTGGAATCTATCGTGGCTGTCCACAGAGTCTATGTAATGATATACCTTTAGATCATCCGCATATAGAAGGAATTTGCAGTGGTGATAACATTTATTTATATCGTTTATAAACAGTACGAAGAGGAGGGGACCCAAGATAGAGCCTTGTGGTACACCCGAGCTAATTTTCACACAGTCAGAATTACAGCCTCCTATGACAACTTTTTGCGTTCTGTTCGTAATGTATGATCTGTTCCAACGCCAGAGGTTCCCCCTTATCCCATTAAATGCCAACTTTTTCAATAGAATTTTATGGTCCACCCTGTCAAAGGCCTTACGAAAATCCGTGTAGACACTATTAATTTGTTTATTTGAGTAGCCCTTTAAATAAGTAAGTAATGTAAATCAGCATATTGGTGACGGTAGATCTCTTTTTAACAAAACCATTTTGCTGTGGAATTATTATACTACGAAGAAAATAGTATGTTAGTTGTGTACTAAACGTATGGCAATATTGATATGGGTCGATAATTTTCAACGTCTTTCTTTGGGCCACCTTTATGAACAGGTACAATTCTAGCAGATTTCCAAATTTCTGGGAATACCCCATCACGCAAACACTTATTAAACAGGATCAATAACGGCTCATTAATGACCTCAGATGTAGCTTTAAGGAAACAAGGAGGTATGTTGTCAACTCCAGCCCCTTTTGTGACATCCAGAGATTTAAGTGCATTTTGTATTTCTTTTCTTGAGATTCTGATGTCGCTAAGAACGGAATCTGGTCCATCTGGGTTCTCTTCAATAATGTGAGAATTCAAATTATTTGTTACAAACGACAAATTATTTGTTCTGTGTATGAGCTTTCCAGTCAAGTTTTCGGTCAATAATTTATCCTAAAAATCTCGTGCTGTCAATTGCAGATACACTGATGTCATTATAAGCTACGTTAATGTCAGGAATATTGGTTTGCCTTTGGCTAAATGTCACAATTTGAGTTTTGCTTAAATTTATTTTTATTTGTTACTATCGAGCCATAGAATTATGGATGTCAAGGAATTATTGATGTCATTTTCAAAATTGTCATATTTCTTACAAGCTATTGACACGGTGCTATCATCTGCAATAAGAGTCATTTGGTGGTCTACAGCTTTCGGCAAATCATTTATATATACGACAAAAAGGAGAGGACCCAGCACACTACCCTGTGGTACAACATATTTGGTTATGCGTTCTTCAGATAAATAATCAGTTTCTTTTTTTTTATGTGGATCAATTCCAGTAATTGAAGTGAGCTGTTTCCTGTTTTTTTATGTATGAGCCTATTAGGTCTAAGATGTTTCCTCTAACACCATAAGCATGCAGCTTTTTCAATAGAATGTCATGGTTTACATAGTCAAATGCTTGCTCCATATCGCAGAACACTGCACTGACTGGGTTGCGTATGTCAACATTAGGCAATATGTTTAAGTCGAAAATAGCCATATTAATTATTTTATTTTGTCTGAAGCCGTTTTGTTCGTTACAAAGAATGCCTTTATTTTTCAGATACTTATTTAATTCATTATATAAATACTTTTCAATTATTTTAGATACCTATTACTGAAATAAGAGCAATTGGTCTATAATTCTGCATTAGAAGTTTATTATCTTATTATCTTTCTTATAGAGGGGTTAAATTAGTGTCGTTTTCAGTCGCTCAGGGAATTCCCCTGCAGATATGCATAGATTAATAATAAAACTCAAATGACTACAAATAGATCCACTTACTGATTTTAATATTAGTGTCAAAATATCGTCAGTTCCAACGCTTTTAGTATTTTTGAGTTTTATAATGATTTGCAAGAGGTCATAAGGTGTAAATAAGATCATAGGCTTCATTTTAATTAATTGACAGAGAATCATTCCAGCGGTACCGCCCATTCGGGTCCGAGTGTTTACGGCAACGTCATTTTATACATAGTACTCACGCACGCAACACACATTTTATACACAGTGTGCATATTTTTTAATAAAATTGGCAAATATTTTTAACTTGTTTGTATTCAATACGGGACGTAAGAGAGCTTGACTAAGACCTAAAGCTCCAAGCCAACCTCAACTTCGCGTGGTGCGTTCTGTTTATACAGACGAGGCTCTGGCGACCGACCGATGGCGGTATAACCATCCAATATAAGGCGCAGCTAAATTTTGACTGTGACGGGCAGCAGCGTCACAGCTGCAAGGGGCTGCGCCCCCTCGCTCGCCAACCCGCCTGCCAAGAGTGGCGAGTATTGGCAAAATCTCCTCATGGAAGAACATGTAAAAACCAAGCCCCCAGTCTCCGGAAGCCTCGCTATTCCTGACTTTGGTAGCGGTCACGGTAACGGCGAGGCAGGGGGTGCTAAGAATCCCCGGCGACAACTGACCCTGGTAACTTTAGCGTGCACACTCATTTAATTTATACCATGCATTTTAATATTTTACTGTCTCTTACCGAGTACATAATTTTAGAGTAGGTACCAATTTTTATATTTTTTTTCCATCCTTGCCTTGGCACAAATACAAAGCTTTTAACCACACTGAAAACTGGAAGAAAAAACATTTTCTACGCCGTGACTAAAATGCCCTTAAACACTGTAATAAAGAGCGATTCTTTCAGATGGATTTTAATGCATTTCGTGTTTTTTGTCTGTGCTTAAAAAGACATCAAAATATTGTTGTATAGCTTTATCATGTAACCCATTGTAGAACGGTAAGTACTGGCAAATGCCAGAAACAAAGCCGGGTATGAGTGCGCATAGTGTCCGGAAAATGATAATGCCAATAAACAGTAAAGTGATACCTAATATTGCAATTCCAAGCCGTTTCTCTCATTTATTAAATTAGTTCAGAGCTTATTTCGCCGTCAAAAAATAAACACTAACCAACGAATAATTCTAATTTAGAACTTCATTTCGGATAAAGTATTGAAACAAATAATGCTGACCAGAACTTTTTAGGACGTTGTGGAACAGTTACAGTAGTAAGTTAAACAAAGTCGCGCGTTGGTAAGTATGTTTCGTTTTTACTTTAATGGCATTTTTTTTTCTTTAATAGTTTTCAATGAGTAGTATTCGCTTCGCGTAAACTTAAGAATCTGTACTAATATTATATCTGTACTAATAATATATTTTAAAAGAAAGATTTAGAGACGCCCATTTTACCATTTTGGAAGCGTGTATCTCTCAAACGTTAGACTTTTAGAGAAAATGATTATAGGAACTTCGATGTCATTTTAAAAGACCTATCCATAAATATTCTACACGTATAGTTTTGACAAAAAAAAACTCATTTTTTTTTTGTTTTTTTATAAGAATCGTAAAGCGGTTAACTTGATACATCTTCCTACTAAGTTTCAACTGTGTAATACTAATAGTGTCAGAATAAAGTAGCTGTGACATACGGACGGACAGGCAGACAGACAGACTTGTCGAAACTATAAGGGTTCCGTTTTTTGCCATTCGGCTACGAGACCCTAAAAATATTATTGACGGGCTTGTTCCGTTTTAAAAGTTCTACTATAAAGTCTACGACACCATATGATCTTTTATGGTTTACTCTCTGCAAACTTTATTAATTTCTTAAAAGTGATAAAAAATTACGTTCAATTTTCAAAGGTGTTTTGATGCACACGGGTATTCTTTTGTATCATTTTAGCGAGCATTTTATTTCAAACATAATTTTCCCTTAGCTATCACAGTTTTAAAATAACTTCGCACCAAAATAATGCTCCAAAGTTTACGCAGGTGACGTCGCAGGGGACCGCTAGTCAGATCGGCAACATATTGGGACCATTGTTAGGAGGTAATTTACCTCCTTTTTAGGGTTCCGTAGCCGAATGGCAAAAAACGGTACCATTATAGTTTCGTCAAGTCATTCCGTCTGTCCGTCCGTATGTCACATCCACTTTTGTCTGTAACTATAACCATCACACTGTTGAAACAAAAAATAAATAATTAATAATAATTAACAAAAAAATAAATAAATAATGATATATAAGTGGGGGCTAGCATACATGAAACTAAAACCGATTTTTATTTTAGTAAAACCTATGCGTGTGGGGTCCATCGATAGTTATTTTAAAATGACATAGAGTTTTTAAACTATTTACTTTCAAAGACTAACGTTTGAGAGAAAGACGCTTACAAAGTGGTAAAATAGGTTTCCCATAGCACATTTTCAAAAACCGTAAACATAACTTTGTTCTTCATACAAATACTTTGAAAAACAACGTTATCTTTGCTGTCAACACAATAGTGTGGTATTTTAGCTAAGTAGAAGTAAATGGATTTCCTAATCAGTTAAAATTGGCACGAAACCCTCAGTCTAGCACTGAGGGTTCCGTGCCAATTTTCCGACTCGCACTTGGCCGGTTTTTCATTTCATTTATTCATGCATGCATACTAGGAGTTACAAACTTACATAGGTGATATATGTATAGGTATATGTGTTTATAAGTGTACTTAGAACCTAGTTACCTAGAAGGTGGTTGAGGCAGCTTAAAAGTGGTAAATTATACTACATGTTTTTTTAAGTTTTTAATAATGGAAACGCAAAATTATGAGACAACTGCTTAATTTACAGTATATTTTTTATTAGAGGTTTATTCATACAAAAACAAAGCGCTTTGAGTTATAAAATATGAAAACATTATGATTTCTGTCAAACGTAAACATGATTTTATCGCCACAGAACATAAATGAAATTAATTCAGTGATAAGGTCTTTTAATTCCATTTCTCATTCATAGTCGACGAAATGGGCGTACCTACCTGAAAAAATAAGACTGTTATTTTGTTGATTTATAAAGGCTATTATGAACCGTTGCTGTTGACATAGTAATAATTTGATAAAATTTTAAACTGAATTTTAGTACGTACCTATAGCTAATGCAAAACAAAACTAAGATCAAATAAAATTTTAAATTTATTTTAATTCTTTTCTTGGGCTTCATTTTTGATTGACTATCATTGTCTTGAACTGTATGGCTGTGAACTACATATACATTTCACTAGTTGCATGTCTTTTTTGTAATTTATGTAAGTTTTTGTTAGTTTCTGTCAATTTTATAGTAAAATTCATAATTATCAGTTTTAAATATAGTCATGTCATTAAATGTAATTAGTTTTATAAGAATTTTGGGGTTGCTTAAAATGTACACGATAATTTTTAATATTTTATTCATTTTATATATTAAATTACTGTGAACTCGATTTGCATGCTGTGAGCACTTGCCTTTGGAGTTACAACGAATCATACAGCATTTCCAAATTGATCTTGTACTTACGTGTAACAAATAAATAAATATTTAATATCGTCAGAATTGGATAACATTATATGTAGTTATCCAATTCTGCATTGTATCTGGATCTATTATTGAGGCTTCATAAGACGTGTACAAATTTTCGTAAGTGTATGTTTGTCTCAAGATTTCTTTGTATAGGAGAAGTCATAGCGAGATAATCCTTTTAAGTTGAATCAGGTATGGTTCAAATAAGGGTACAGTGTCAATTTATTCAAAACCAGTCTATTATTTTTTGAAATAATATAAGTATTAACTTTTAAAAACTAAAAACCGACTTCAAAACCAAAATGCACTAAAAAGTCTTAAATAAACTTTTGACCCTTAAAAGGAAAGGAAGCCATTTTAGGCAAACAGTTTCTTTTTGAAGTCGGTGCTTTGATAGCTGATGCTTGATGGCCAAAGTGATGGCACCGCCTTCTAAAAGAAATTGTTTGCCTAAAATGGCTTCATTTCCTTTCAAGGGTCAAAAGTTTATTTAAGACTTTTTAGTGCATTTTGGTTTTGAAGTCGGTTGTTACTTTTTTAAAAGTTAATTTTATTTCCTTATTTTAGTGATTACAGGAGAGGAGGGGGGGGATGCACTCAATGACTCTGTTCTTCAAGAAGCCACAAATTACCTATCATATAAGTTCTGTAATTATAATTACTGAACTCCTAAGCGTAAAGGAGTTCCACCATCAGCTCAGCCCCACAAGATGTTGACTATCAGACGTAACAACACGTTAACATTAAGATTCTAGTAAAGAAACACTATACGTGCCTTTAAAATTTGAGGGTTTCCCTCGATTACACCAAGATCCCATCATCAGATCTCAAAATGGAAAAAATGGGACCAACTAGAAGATACACTCTCTAAGTAAGTGAAAAAATTTTTCACTTCGGTTGACAAACGACTGAGATATGAGGTAACATACATACAAAAAAAAACATACAGTCGAATTGATAACCTCCTCCTTTTTTGAAGTCGGTTAAAAAACGATTTTTTTAACCCTTAAAAAAACGGTGCATGATGTCCGAATCCAAACAAATTTGTTTATTCTAGTATAAGAAGATGAATTTATTTGAGGCGTTATTTGAGGCTTTTAGTTAATTTTCGGAAGCTAAATTTTTAACTTATTTTTTAGCCATTTAATACGCTAATTTGCTAATTTTCATTCGTCTTAACAGTCTACGTAATATCCTGTCATTTTCAGAGCCACTATTTAAGAAATGTAAGAAATAAGCGTTTATTCATTAAGATGATCACACCAACACACACACACGTACATTATACAAACACAAAGGCAAACAAACACACGCACGAGTTCACAACAAAAAACATGCATGAAAACTCCTTCTTGCATAGTTTTTTTCTCTTCAAAAATATTCTTGTTACCTGCGCGGCGTCGTTAGGTTCTGCACAAGTGCCCGAGCGTTAGTACCTCGTCAGAAACTTCCGCGGTTGCTGTGATGCATACTAACTACCTACGAACAAAATGAATGGCTTCTTCAGTAAGTATTTGATATATTTCAGCACCAATTCATTATTTAATAAGTGCAGTAGGCTGACGCATTATGTCCTAGTGATCCCGTGGATGTTATTTGTACCTGTAGCAGCAACAACATGTCTTGCCAGAAACAGTCACAGTGTGTGCGTTCAGCTATATAGTCTGCTACCAAACCACATTCAACATTTGCCATTCAATATTTATACAAGAATATTTTTTAGAGTGCTGGTTGAGAACTGTTTCTATAGCGTAGACGAGTTTTTAAGATTTTGCCGTGACTGACACCTAAAGCGAATTGTAATAAATAACTGACATCTTTTTGTTTATTAATTTTCAATGTGACAAATGAATTACATAATTAGTACTATATTAAAATATAAACCACTATAAATTGTTGTATTAAACTTCTAATAACGTAATTAACTTAGAATATTTACTGCGGCTGTCCCTGTCCCTGCCATGTGTATTGTGTAGTTTAACCTTTACCATTTCACAACTGCTGTCTTGAAACAGTAATATATGTTTCAAGTTTTGCCGCTCACAAATAGTTTTGAGAATAATTAAATTCCTCGGAACTGAGCTAACTTTTGAATTTCGAGTTTTAAACTCGATTTTACCAACGTTAGATAGGGAATAATCGTCGAATATAATAAATAACAACTAATTTGAAAAAGTCACTTATTTGTTAGTAATGTTTATGTAAATGACATTTATACTTATTCAGTTGGCTAAGTTTTATCTGATGTTGGTAAAATTGGTCCTTATTAAATTAAAATTTATACATGTAATAAGAGAGAACTTAACAAGTATAAGAAATTAACTAATTCATTATTCAACCCATATTCATTAACAATCTTTTGACATTAATAATTAACAGTCAAGCAACAAACTTAACACATTCATAAGTAATTCGATCAAAGAAGATTAAGATTTTCTCTCACTCTGAGTCAAGAAAAAGCAAAAAACTTAGTGAACTTATTAAGAGTTGCATAGTGGAGCCGTCTGAATGCGTTTCACAGCTTATCTGTTGAGTCGAGTTTTCAAAGTTTTTTCACCAAACTTTTTGTTAAATATTCCAAGAGTTGCTAGTTAGTTTGAGATGAGGAATGTCTTAAGATACTATGTTCTTTTCGATGCCAAGTTAGTGGAATAAGTAAATGTCATAGTGAGTTAGCTCGTAAGTACATGAGTTTTTTGAGTTTTTCTCCTTGTTTCACAGGCTTGACAAGAAGCGTATGAAACAGGCAACTTAGAAAACATTTCCAACTCAATGTAATTAAAATCATGAGTAGAATTCAGCTCTATTCTGTAGTAGTCAACTCATTCGAATTTAGATTAAAGAAAAATATTATTCAAATATATAACTGAACGGCATGCCAAACGATGCGTTACGTTGCGTCGTCGGAACGTGTATGCAACGGATATGAGTGATATGGACCGACGCAACACAACGCAAATATGAATCGAATGAGTTGAATGAATTTTACTGAAATATCATTTAATATTTAACGAGCTCCGTCTTGTACTAGCTAAGCACGCTCATTTCAAGGCGTCGCCGCTCCGAGGTCCCGGGTTCGGTTCGGTTCATACCTCTGATATAATCTATATTACCTATAAGACTCTTAAAGTTGTGTAGGTTAAATCGATAAAACCTGTGCGGTTGAAGAGACGACCTCCGTGGTGTAGTGACTAAGCACGCCGCTCCGAGGTCTCGGGTTCGATTCCCGGTCTAAATAATGAATATAGAAATCGAAATATTGTCTCGGGACTGGGTGTTGTGGTACCACCGTTGTGCTTGATTTCCATAACACAAGTGTATTAGCTACTTACTTTGGGATCCGAGCAATGTATGCGATTAGTGAATATTTTTTTTTATTTATTATTTATTTTATTGAATATCCTTCATCATTGAAGGAGAATCATCAGCCGATGATGGAAGATAAACCAATGTTCATGTTACTCTACAAAGCATAAACCATTGCGTTCTAGTGGCGGACAACTTCGGTGTCGGGACGTACGCCATTAACCTCTTACGCCAACTTACCATCTGGTGGTCTCTGAACTGGGGGGACGCCACGGCCTGCCCTTACACGCACATCGAGGATGTTATTGAAGGTATGTTCAATGATGGACTTTTAAAATAAATATTGAGGTGACCATACATTTTGGCTTCAAACTGCTAGCAGTTGTTTTTTATTTTCATTGAACGAACACGCATAATCGCAAACGTCCAAAATTTACCTGACTCTTAAATGCATTTGTAGTGACATCTATGATCAACCACTGTCACTATATAACCTCACAACACGCTGACTCGGCTCGACGCGACTAGATGGCGTTATAGTCGAAGTATGGAGAGTGAACCGCGATATTAAAGATTAAGAGAGGAATAACTACATATGACTAAACCAAGACAGTGATCATTGGACTTTGGTCCCCGGCCATAACACCCGGTCGGTAGGAAGCGCTCCCCTTTGCCTTACTAACACAGTTGCGCCAAACATTTTTAAGGGAAATAGCTTGGCATGTTGACGTCGTCCATTAGAACACGTTTATTTATATAAATTGCTACTAATTCCTAGTATCCAGAAGACTAAGTAGTATGTAGTTTTCCTATACCTAATTTACTTACTAATTTATTTAGGAACGGATCTCTGAGAAACTGTTCGGAGTAGCTATACCATAGTTTTCGAAGAAAATAACATGAAGGTGTCTCCACACTGCCCGGTGACTTAGCCGACGTCCTTCAAGACTTGTCAAGTACTATGCATGCAATATGCCGCCGCGTCATTACAGTTATGGCGCCGGCCATGCCACCGTCACATGCCACTGGGCAGTGTGGAATCACCTTAAGCTGATTGGCGATGTCACTTTGGACAGCATTTTATTGACAAACTTTTTAGCATGAAGCGGGACTATCAATCGTTCACCTAATCTCACAGAATAGTAAGATTTTGCCTATTTTGTACCAAATTTTAACTTCTCGTTTGGGCTTTACTTTAGATTCAGCTGTACGGCTGAATTTTTAATCAGTGACCACATTTTGTGTAGTTACTCCACTAATGAATAAGAATAACTTTAACTATAAGGGCAATAGTGAAATAGAGAAGAAAATTGCTGTTCCATACATTTTTGACCGCGCACCAATTTAAAAATGTATAGCAACAGCAACAGCTGATTTTATTTCTCACATTTTCACCATTGTAAAAGCTGGTCATATCATCAGTGGCGTCTTTACTCAATTGATTCGGGTTCCCTCTATCTGGCAGAATCTTTTTGTTCCGAAAGTCACTTGGCATAACACACTTGGCATAATTTTCTTTAGTCGAATATTATTCAGGCAGAATTTTCTGTTAGCATAATTATTGTTTGGTCGAATATTTATATGCCCGAATTTACAATGGCATACTTTTAAGATAGCAGAAATTTATAAGGCATACTTTCGCTAAGCATAATGTTTATTAAGTACCATCGAAGCTTATTTGGCATAATTTGACTAGGCATACTATGAAGAAAGCAGAATTTCCTTTAGAATAATTTCACTACGCATATTGCTATTTCTTTTAAATAGTATTTCACCCTAAGATTGAATTAAAAAGTCATTAAGTTGTGGTACAAAAGTTAGTGACAGAAACTAATCGGTGCAAAACCGACTCCACGCAGTCTTGTTTGCCCCACCCCTAGAGTGTAATTCAAAATCGCGTAGGCGCGGAGGGGCGAGGCAGCCCGCGAGCTGAGGAGCAGGTGGTTTAAAAGCTCGCCGCCGCGGCTGAGGCTGGCCGGCGAAGCCGGCCAGCAAGCCGAAGCTGCGGTGGTGAGCGAAAACTATCTGCGACAATAAGCTCGCGTGGGACTGCCGGAGCCCCGCAGCGCCGGAGCCGTGACAGAAACCATGCATGTTGCATGCTTGCATACTGCATGCAAGCTGTTGCTTGCTTGCATGCTGCATGCTTGCTTGCATGATTCATGCTTGCTTGCTTGCTTGATGCATGCTTGCTTGCTTGCTGCATGCTTTGCTTGCATGCTGAATGCTTGCTTGCATGCTGCATGTTTGATTTGCCATGCGTGTTGTATGTTAGTATTGATGAGATAGAACTACTTGGGATACAGAGAGAAATTAAGGTTTATAGGAGAATATTAAATATGAAAAATATGCCAAAAGACGATTCGGACTGTGAATTTTCTGCGATAGGATGATTCTGCCTATTAATGACTATATATACGAATTGTATGCCACAAGACGATTCTATCTGTGAACTTTCTGCGTTAGGATGATTCTGCTTTAAGACTATTATGGATATTCAATTTCTGCCTAAAGATGATTCTAGCTTACACGATTATGCGTTTTGAACGTCTGATAAATGAGTGAATGCTAATTGATGTTCTGCGAAAGGAAGTTTATGCTATTTGATGATATGCCAAATAAAATTATGACAATAAAAATTATGCGAAACAAGGTAGACCCAATTGATTCACAGTCAACAGTCACTGATCAAAATTTCAGCATGTATGTATGAGGTCACTTTATGTTTTTTTTCTTATTTATGTAGGTATTTTATGTGTATTTACTAATTAAAACTTAACTTACTTTATAAAAAAAATACTAGAAATTACAATTCCGACAGTTTTATGAAGTGTAGATAGAATGAAATCGACGAGGCTATTTTTTGAATGGCAAATGCGGTTTTTATTTTTAATAGCATTTATCAGCGATGACTTTACACGTTTAGTGCCGAGCACTCGGGCCCGAGTGCGCGAGAACCATTGCAGCGGTGCCGCCCACTCGTGCCCGAGTGTTTGAAATTCATTGTAATGTGTTCATGTTTTAATTTAATAATGAATGAGAAAATATTTTAATCGATTTATTATTCAATTACGCGTAAAAATTGTGGTGTTCTGGGTTTATCCTCGTAAATTTTTAAGGCAGCCATGTGTTAAACCCAATCGAAACATCTATAGGCGAGTCGTGCTGAAGTTATCCTGATTTGATTATTTTAAGTTTGGCGTCGCTCTTCAAGTGGGTTCAACATCTCCTTTGTCCTTTATCTCTGTCCCTTTTATTAGTGAAATTATCAAGAAAACGAACTTTATTAAATGGAACTTGAGTCCACAGTATTTCATTACGAACTTCAGATTTTAAGTCATGCTCTCATTAAGTGGTGGAACTTTTAAGACAATCAGCTGCTGAAATAAGATAAATTCTGTTTAATAGATTTGCAATGAAGTTCCGTTGTGACGTTTTAGTAGATAAGAAACCAATTTATTTCAGATGATGAAAGGATTGCTATCCATCTGAATTAATGAAAACGAGATGGGATCAGTATTTTTAAAGATTTTCCCTGTTTGGTTGCTTTGCAATGTTTGCAATCATTAAACTAAAAAATGATATATTGAATTTGTGAAAAACGTTCGTAAGACAATTTTAAAAATCTATCTTTCAAACTGTTATAAGTCGATAATTATAATAAGGGTTTTTCCGCCCAGTCTTGAAACAGACAAACTCAAAGGTTGATTTATTGGAAGCCCCAGACATTGTGACAAACCATTAGTGAAAATGCTCAATTTGCCATCAGCAGCAGAACTCAATTTAAAAACTAATTGACACTTTGTATAATACCTAACTTTTCTGGATAAAATAAATGGAATATTAATTCAATAAAATGTTATTGCTCGGGCTGGAATATAATATTTATGAACTGTCTACATCTTTTCTTCTTTTTAGAGCGATGGGATCTTCTCTTGATGGAATTTCAAATTGGATTCACGCTAACTACAAAGCATCTTCAACTTTGAACTAGCACAAGAAAATATTTTCTGTGAATTTGATCTTCGAAAGGTGGTGAAAATATTAACTCATCGCAATGTACGCAATTCGATCATCTGCTATTTAAGCAGATGATCGAATTGCATACCAAAAGTTATTTACGAAGTTCTTTGTAGAAATTTTCTCCACGACGGTGTAGTTTAATCAATATTTCAAGACGTCTTGCACTTGCCAATTGCCTGCCACTTTATTTGCTGATCAGAAAATAGCCGTTTATAAATGAAAAGGTTTTGCAGCCGAAATAAAATCTAGTCTGTATATGATTACTACTTAGATTTTAAACAGAGGTGCTAGATTATGTTGTCCTTTCCAGACAAGGCTGCATTTGTGTAAGTGCACGCACTAGAGTCCGTTAGGGCACATGCATTTTTTTTGTAAATGTATACTAACACAATAAGGCCTTATAAGGCCTATAAAACCTTATAAGGTACTTTGAAAGTATGAATAAGTCTAATTCGCAGGGTGCGTGACGAGTAAATAAAATCGCGTTAAATATGATCGAAATGTTTCATGTGAATAACACATTTCCGCTAACACATGGCCATGGGTCTAGGTAACAGATTGTTTAAACTACTTGGTTTTGAATAGCCTCGTTGGATCTAGTGCTCAGTTCACTGACTTCTGTTCAAAAGGTTTTGATTAATTCATTTATAAATTCAGAGTCACGCAAAAAACTGATGGCCGTTGGGGCAGAAAAGTTCTAGATTGGAGACTCTTTGACCTAAAACGCGTTGTAGGACGTCCAGCAGTAAGATGGACGTCGCTGTAAAAACTGTGGGGGAGGCAAGTTCAGCAGTGGACGTCCTTCGGCTGATAACGATGATGATAATGATGAGAGACATAGGCATTCACATTTGTATTGCGCACAGGGCTGGGCGCCAATTTGATGTCTCTTGAGACCGGAACCTAAATTGGCTACGTAGTAGTGGTAGTCGTCATTTTTTGTGGCACCCTATATAAATGTAACCCTAAAACTCTAGGTGCCGGTACTCTATAGTGCAGTGGTGGAAGGAGTAGCAACCTGCATTTGCCGGCTGGCGTCCAAGGCACTGGGAGATCTCAACCCTCGCTTCGCAACCGCTATTGACTCCTTCATTGGAACCTCGTTGGTTGTGGCTGATGAGAGATTTTTTTTTAATGTCATTAGTCATTTATCTCTACAGGATTACGTTGAAAGGTATTGTTAAATTTTAGAAGGTGAATGAGACCATCTTTACACACTTTTACTACCTATGGTCAAAAGCTTAAAGACTCCGAAAAATAAAAAAATAATGATTGCCCCATACTAAAATTTGAAAGTATTGATGGTTTTATCCACAACCTAAAGTTAAGCAACACTTTGAAATGTCACCTTTTAAGAGTTTAAAATCCTGACCCTTGGCGGAAAAAAGGGTGATATATGTATAAGAATGCTTACCGTTCGTCATCGTCAAATTCATGGTACCTTTTAAAAGAAGTTGACTTTATGCTTTATTTAACACCTTAACGTTTCTTAAGAAACAATCAAAATCATGATAAAATTCTCCTTGTTTCAGAATACTGTTTTCAAATAGCTTATTTCTTTCCATCACATAAATTACAGTTTTGTTCACATACGAACAATGCGTGCTCGAAGAAAATTCTTTTAAGTTGGTCAAATGAATAGAGAAAATAAAAGAAACTAGTTGAGAACGGTTCGGAATTCTTAGCTTGGCATTTCCGTGCAGCAATATATTATCTGAGCGACTTTTTCAGTGTATCTACTTAAATTAGTACTCTTATAAAAGCTACAAAAGCTCTTTCTTTTAATTGTAAGAAAAGCGCATGTTAGTATTAGACTAGTGGGTTAAATTATTTTAGGTTTAGTTATTGGTTTGGTATTATTTCGTATTCTTAGATTTCTTGCGCTTAGCAATTTTGCGCTGTTCTTTATAACATGTAACCCACATATCACGCCTTTTACCGACGGTTTAACTGATAACAACTATAAATATTTGTGTTCACAAATAAAAAATACAACATACTGTAATTATTTTCAAAAATTACAATAATCAGTGCTTCTGCTTTTACAAGGCTTCACTGCACACATTAAAGCGTCATTTAAATAACTATAAAATATATCACACAATGACACTATTAAATCACTACAGGTGAAATAATTGTTGACTAAAATATATTATGTTCATTAGTTTCGAAATACCTTTAAGAGAAACTGTTTTCTTTATCGTATAAAACTCTTTAACTGACTTTTCTTTCTACATCATCATTTTCATTAATTGTATTCAATAGATGCTCTTTATGTTATGTTGACAATCATTTCACCTTTGTACTAGTAGGTATAACACTTGGCACTCTTCATAAAATAATACCAGTTTCTACAATAATTTCAGTTCAGGAAAAGGTACATCGTTATTGAACATTGAATGTCAACTAACTTGAATAGTCGTTGGACATGCATGGCCACATTAAACAGCTTCATTCGCATCATTCAGTGTTGAAAATATCTATGCATCTGGGGGCACGGCAGTGCCCCTACCAAGACGAGCAAAAAAGCGTCACGGCCGTACCATCCTTTTCTCGAAGCAATTCAGACAATTTTCGACCCCCTTTAACTTTGTTGTGGATAAAACTAGAAGACTGAAATTTTCTAGTAACCATGCAGCATTGTATAGACACGGTATATTTCAAATTTCATTCAATTTGAACCAGTATTTTAAGAATTATAACGGGTCAAATTTCTTAATTTTGTCACTCACTGACTCACCGATCATCAAAGTTCTAAGGCACTTCTAGCAGACCTAGAAGCTTCAAATTTCGAATATAAGTAGTGTTGGGTGTATAAATCAAGGAAAAACTAAAAAATCTAGAAAAGACCGCAAAGAAAATTAAGCCCATACAGCCAAGTCTTCAGTTAAATTTTTCAATATTAACTTTATTCGTAACGATGTTTTACGGCAGTAATTATTATTGCGTGCGAGGCGGCGGGTTAAAGCTAGTCTCATATAAATATAGGCGCATGGTAGTGCCCCCGCCAAATCGAGCAAAAAATGGGTATTCCCGTCATGAAAACACGTGTAAATTAAATTATTTAATGCAAAAACCGTACCTACGTGCGTATTCGTACTTATTGTGTAATTCGTACTTAGTGCGTAAGGTTGTAAATTAATTATTATACCACGCGCTGCGATGCTAGCGAGTGAGCGCGGGCCGTTACTTACTACGCGCTGCCCGGTGCTAGCGCAAGGGCGCGAGCCGGGCGGGGACAGTGGCGGGGCGCGTGGAAAGGTGAATGTCGCCGAGCGAGCTGTCGCGGTGCTAGCGCGAGGCGAAAAGTTCATAAGTCAGAGAGAGGGCTTTAAGAAAACTCGTTGCTGGTAGATATACATATATATACAATAAGTAGAAGGTACCGAAAAGGAAAAAAGTAGAACTGTCTACAAAATACAAAAAGAAATGAGATCCCATCAAAAACAATACTTGTCAAAAAAACCAAGTCTCGCAACTCAGTTGTTCTGCGGTTAAAAGTTGTGAGATCCATGTAATACCAAGTCGGTTATTAATTTATTCAGTCTCTACTTAAGCGACTTTCTGTCTTAATACGTCCAGTCTTTAAGACCTCGATCGTGGTCCATAACAATTGAAAATCAATTGTGTCTGGAATCTCCGTACTCGAAGCATTAAGTTGTTACGTAATAATTAACAGCATCTTATAGTGACGCATATCAATATTAAAATTCTTTAATGTTTTATATAGATATATTGAGACTTGGCCATCCCACTAAATAATTAAATTTACATGTGTTTTCAGGCGATTGAATTTACAAGTGTTTTCAGGCGATGGCCAAGTCTTGGAGAACATCATTTATGTTTCTTTTTTACCTTAATTCATACAGGGTGACTTTTTTAGCAGTAACGAAATTTTGTGTAAAGACTCCACTGATGAATATGAACAACTTTTACTATGGGGGCAATAGTGAAATCGAGAAAAAAAAATCTGCTGTTCCATACATTTTGACCGCGCGCCAATTGAACTTTTGTATGGAATAACTGATTTTTTTTTCTCGATTTCACTATTGCCCCCATAGTAAAAGTTGTTCATATTCATCAGTGGAGTCTTTACACAAAATATCGGTACTAATAAAAAAGTCACCCTGTATATTGCCATCATCTCAAATAACTGTATTACTGTTTCTAAGGGATGCAAAATGTGTATGACAATAATATATACTTTATTTATTTGCAAGTAAAGCAACCTTCTTTTTAACTTACTGTACCCTTGATGTGTTCCAAAAATATAATAAGTGCTACGTCCCGTTGTAAATAAATAAATTGTTTATTTATTAAAATTTCGTTGTATTTATTATTAAACTTCTATAGATAAGAGATAAGTGCATGTTCGCTCCTCTACGAATCGCATAAATAAAGTGCAGTTAACTACGCATCAAATTAAATTTTGCAGAATCTTAATACTTTGCAATAAGGGCTATGTTTCAACAAAATGTTTCATCTTATGTGCTGGCGATTATACTGAAACCCGATTTGAGAATAAAAAGTAGCAAAATGTAGATAGGGGCACGAGAGAGTTTTAATTAAGCCGAGGCAGTTCACCGGTCCAAATGAAGCGGAATCTTTCATTTCAACTTGCTAATTGCTTGCTGGGAGTCACTTATGAAAAAGTGTAACGCTCGGTAACGTTACGATGAGTCACCGAACGAGAGAGAGGCCCGCGCGCGCAGCACTGAGAGCGAGTGAGAGGCACGCGTAAGAACGAGAGAGACAGACATAAAAAGTCGTTGTCACGTAAAACTTTCGCCCGTATACCGACTTTACAGGCAACCAATTTTTTTTACCACTGGTTTTATGGTGAGGTTTCTTTATGTGGATACGATTTGCTGTAAAATTTTAATTATTATTATATTTGTTTGTTGCTTTGTTTTTTTTTTTACACCAACCCATAGATATTTATTTAAGTATTATTCTATGTCAGAACATTTTTCCGTAAATATAGGTACACCAAAATCCTTTCAGTGTGTACATTTATACAGTATTATTCAAATACGTTAATAAGTCTTATCATTCATGACTTTGGTCTATAACAATGGTTGTATCATTATCTGCAATAGATACCAAATTACCACATCAAACAACAGGATATTGCTTTTACTTTAAAATATGTAAGAAAAGAAAATCGTGCCGATCACTATCTTAATGGTACTATAAACTATGGAGTAATACTATAGTTCCAAGATTAACTTCGTCGTTATAGTAAATATTTTAGTTCAAAAAGCAGCTGTCACCATTTTTTCCCAAAACTTAGAAGAGGTATTTGTACCTTTGCAGACTTAGGAGATAGTTGAATACAAAACTTTTCTACATTTTTTTTATAAAATGAATTCAATATTAATCATTATAATGCCGATTTTATTCGTATCAAGTGAATGTATTGAAAACCCACTTAAGCGCAACATCCGAAACTATGTTGAGGACAATATTGAGGATGATTCTGAAAATACACCGGTAGATTGTGTGTTGACAACTGTAAAAAATAACTTTATGTCCAAGGCTACGATTGTTACGAATGTTTATCTAAGTGAAGATAGAAAAACCAATGAGGATCTTTATAATAAAGTTACAATAGCACTTATAGCTGATGGTTTTCCACAAATCCACACTGGAGATAATTTCAATGTAAAGTCCATATACATGCAAAACGGATACGTATTGATGATCAAGTATGTTGAAGATTGCCAAATATTGACAAGTTTAACTCTTATAACGCACACAGAAACAATTAAGAATTTAATTTTGTTTCCAAATTATTCAACTGGAAAGTGCGATAAAATCTTACATGCTTTTGGCCAAAGAAAAAGTATGTATGATGTAACATTTTTTGTTAAAGATTTGGAGAACGACTACAGTGTACCTACTGACTTATATACCAGAAATAAATGTTACTACTTGCGTTATGCAATATGATTCGCCACCAATTATTTTGTCTTCTTGTAAATCTAATGTAAGATTTAAAGCTTTCCCACCCAGAAACTTACATAATTACAAGATGTTCCCGTTCAAAATCGGCATGGGATCGCTATATCCATTCTCCACTATAAACAACAAAAGTGATTTGTTAACATACACCAGATTGCTAGAAAATGAAGTCTCTGGAACTGATATTGAAATGCTTAAAATAATGTGAGAAAAATTTAACTTCAGCCTCGATCTTTATTTTATTCTCAAAGCAGAAGAAAATCCATTCGTTGAAACAGGATTCTTGAATTTTCTAATAAATGGAAGTCTCAACCTTTGTGCTGGTGGCCTCTATAGAGTTTATGGTGACATTGTAGAATACTCAGGAATATATGGTAAACAAGCCATCATCTGGATGTATCCAGCTAAAAGGGAAACACGGTCATGGCAAGGTCTGGTCGAAAAAGTGAACGGACTCTATATTTTCTTAATATTTTATTTTGTGTACTCCATAATTTGGAAATTACTCTGTATTTTTGACAAGCAATCAATCCTAATTGGAAGGATGCTTTTACACAACTGGGGAACTCTCATCGGAACATCTTCATTGGATGAGGGAATAACTTTGAAACAGAAGATGTTGAACCTAGTGTATTTATTGATATGCTTGCATTTTTCAGCTTACGTCAGTATTCAAATGTATTATTTTCTAACAATTCTGTCACCGCCAAAAATTTACAAAACTAACGCAGACATCATACAATCAGGCTTGCATCCATACTTGATAATGAAGATGTAGTATTTCATGAGCGATAATTCATATGTGGCGTTTGCTAATACTCAGATGACTGTGATTCTTTTCAAGACTGTGAAGAGAAAAGTTTAAAGTTTAATGGAGTGACAGTGCTGATAGATGGCCAGTTTAAATCATTGCAGGTGGAAACAGCCGTGAACGATGAAGCGATAACAATAAGAGTAAATGAGAATTTGTTGACGATTTACCACGAAATGTTGCTCCGCAAGGATGTGCCTATAGTAAAGGATTTTCAGAAGATGATGGTAAGATTGAGGGAGTTGTACCGTTGTACATGTTTTATGTGTAATAAATTGAGTACCTTAATATATTTAGTATTCATCGGACTCACATTAACATTCTCATCACATTATCTTTGTTTTTCCATGCTTTCATCCAAAGATTGCTGGTTCATTTGCTGTAAACACGAACATAGAGTTAATCATAGATTCTATCTACCATAACGCAGTTCGTATTTTCTCCCTAAAAAGTCGTACTGTAGACGTTAAACTATAGGCATTACCTGCCTTTCTACTCTTCTTATACTATTAATCTGTATTTTTGGATTATTGATGTTTTCTAATCCTTTTTGAACAATATTTATTGTGAATCTAAAAATGTCAAACTTTCGAAGCTCTGTTATTTTACTTTTCTGTACATAATACTGTAAAAATAGCTGTGTTTTATCTTTGTTTGCAATTTTCCTTTAATTTGCATTGGGTGATGATTCGTTATTCAGGTTATTAACGTATATTGCTTGATTTTCGTCAATTTTTATATCTTTATTGACATGGTTGTTATGACAATATCTTTCAAAGTCTGACAACTTCTATCAAAGTTTATTACTTTTTCGGGTTTATTCCTCTGTAAACCACCAGTATTCATGTTCTATTTTTGAACCTACCTCGATCTAAATTTGAACGGCCCAGGCCCCCTATATAAGCTTTATTTTTTTCATTCTATTCATTCGATTCCGAGTTCTAAGCTCGAACAGTTCTATTATACTCCAAGAAATAAACACTCTACATCTTCCCTCAAGAAGTCTTGAAGAACCGCCGGTGACTACTGAAACACCTCCTCACGCTAGGGGAGGGACCGGACACCGGAGGAGTATCCAAGCACATTGACTGCAGTAACACCTCCTCGCTCTAGGGGAGGGACCTGTCTCCTTCTCGGAAGAGGATCCGAGACCAAGTACTTCTGGCACTCCAACTGATCATAACATTTTCTATATAGTGCCCGTTACCCTCATTACTGCTGTGAGTCACTCTTCACGGCGCCTGTCACCGCTGCACATCGGCGTCACTGCTCTTCACGGCGCCTGTCACCGCTGCACATCGGCGTCGCTGCTACCTCCGCTGTGTCGGCCCTGCACTCCGACGCCGCCCTTTGCTGCCTCCAGGACAATACTTATTGAAGATTTGAAGATACTTACTCACGCCCACTGCACTTTACTTACATTCATACAGACATCACCTCATCTCATTTTTCGGTACTGTATTCTTTTTGTTTTAATATAAATTCTATTCCCTCTTCTACCTCTTTCTTTTACCTTCTTCTACTTCTCCACATTTGTCGCTTCACGACAGAGTCCGGTATTAGCGATCGGCTGTATGACGAGGCTATTGGAATTTTGACTAAAGCTAAATCCGAGAGTGCTAATAAGAATATACAGAGCCACAGTTACAGCTGTGAGACGGGATGCAGTATTACACTAAATCAGAGTGCCGGAGCTTTTTATGTTTGGATATTTTGTTGCATATTGTCCCTAATAATATTCTTAATTGAAATTCTGATAAGAAGGGAGCAAAATGTTGTGTGATATATTCTTATTAATCAAATCAATTCATCAATCACTGTACATAGTTGTTTAATGAATCATGTATATTATTACGCTAATAAATATTTTAGTTCCCTGACTCTGTATTATCAATGTCAAGTGTAACAAATAAATATCCTGGCGTATTTTTTTTTACTATAAGCCGTTTTAGTAGGCCTTATACTTTCAAATAATTTTAAAGTACTATTCTCAGTACATGAAAAAAATAATAAGAGAGAGAGAGAGATTGAAACATGTCAGTCATGACAGTGATTTATCGAAATCATGACCCAGTTTATGAGTGTGATAGGGCGAGGAAAATGAAAAAAATAATACAATTGTTGCGGAGCAAATACTTTTTTATGCAGTTTTATATTTTTTCTGTGTGAAAGCTCTTTGTTTTTGACATAAGTCCTGTCCTGTTTCTGCTACGTCTTGGTTTGTACGAAAGATTATTTAATTTTTCCTGTTTTTTAACTATATTTCGCTAATACACGCTTTACTCTGTAACTACTAAATACAGTCCTTATCATTTCTCCTCCCCTCCTTTATATTTGGTCCTTTTCGCTCGGTAAATTTTACTTTCAAAATTTAAATTTTCTTGTAAAATTTTTCTTCCGATAATTTTCCCTTCCGACAAATAACTATATTTTTTGTTTGTTTGAAAGTAACCAGTATGCTAACTAGATTGCAAAGTAAAGCGTTAGAGTCGAGTGCGGGCGAGGCTCCGCAGCCGGATTCCGGCACGCTTAACGATGTGGTGCCTCCGCCCCCCGCTCTCGTGCTCGACCCTGTCGGGTCCGTCCATGTGGCGGATGACAAGTCTATTTCAGGTACATCCAAGTCGTCCAGTACTATTCGCGCACACGCAGAGAAATATCTGGCTACCTATACGAGAAAAAACGCTACTATAACTAGAACTTCTGTTTGCAACCGTGACAGCAAGACTCGCGAGTTGATTTTACAAAAACCATTCTGTTATTATTTTTACCTATCGGTTTATTAATGACTACTACATGTTTAGTGTAACTGACAAAACAATGTACTACTCACTACAAGGTAAATATCGTGCCTGTTACAATACCAATGTAATTGTAACCAAACGTCAAGTAGACATTACTAGATCGATTGTAAGGACTACTGTGCAATCTGGTAAGCGTAAATTATTATTATTTTTGTGTGTACTAAATACTTTGCTGTAATAACGACACGAACTTTAATGATAACTAATCGAATTGCAATGCTAGCTTTATGTTTTTTGTGACAAGTACAATACACATTGTAATGCTAGCATCCTAGGTATTGTTACGGCTACTATTTCGTATGCAGTGCCTACTGGTTTAGATGAGACCTGCAATCTAGTGCACTTCCAGTACTAACGGTTCCTCTCAGGCTTTTAGTGGACGAAAATACAATTTTATTAGTAAAAGTAAACAAAACTGTACTTTCTTCATTAAAAACCTAAAGGGATCCGTTGTTGGTGCTCCACTCCTCTGTCAGTCCACTGGATTGCAGGCTCTTCATCTAAACGCGGTGTATAGATCCATCAGTATGTGTGACGTCTTAAAAATATATTTAAAAAAAATGCCTTTTTCATTACAATATCCAAAGACTCCGACTATCTAGTATCATAATAAAAATAAGTCAAACACAGAGTTAATTTATCGGCATTTTTGTTAAGACGTCGCACGCACTACGGCTCCATAGGCAGGTTTAGGTTTCCTGGAATCAAAATAAAAATATTAAGTAAATAGAAAAATTACATTTATTTTATAATCATCACAATCTTCACCAATACTGACATATAGATAACAATGTTTTCACCGTAAGATTAACATAGTTGGTACCTACTTTTATCATTTATTGTTATTATTATTCTCTACACAGTCATCTGGGTTGTAACTTGATTTATTATAATATCTTAAATTGAGAAAAAATAAATATTTACATTGAAGATCGTGGCGTAACATAATAATGTTTCCCATCAACACTAAGCGTCAAATTATTTGGCACGTAACTAGCAATGTTTCCTATGGAAAAGAAATAAGTATTTCTATCACTTAATAATTCTACGTCAAAACAATATAAATGTTCATTAAAACATATCGTATCAAACAAAGAACACTCAAAAATAACCACATAATCATCGGCTATAAAAATATTTTCGATCAAGCCAAACTTTGGTAATAATTTGTCTTCATAAAAATCTAACGTTAACGTTATATTAACAGTGTACTTAATTCCGTTAACTTGGACCCAACTACATTTATATAAACTTGTCAACTCTAACTGTAATTGACGTACAATATTTTCAGTAATTCTCAGATCGCTTACAGTTGTTTTTCTTCCACAGTCAAATGACTGTTTAATGAAGGTATTACTGATAAACTTATTATTTAACTGAAGTTGATGTTTAATAGCAAGTGATTTACAAATATTAATTCTATTATTGGTCACGTTTGCATATAACTTAGATATGCGATGTTTAGCTTCATACCTCATCGACCAGATATTTACTAAGGGACCGAATTTAATTAACATCTTTGGATAATGAGTAATATAATGGAATTTAGGAGTTAATGATTTTTTACTATATTTCAAATATAAGAAGTTATGTTCAGAAATTAGACTTTTTAATAAATCTGAATCTGGTTTATTAATAACAGTTGACATGACAACGTCCATTATCTTTCTCAAACAAATATAAATATTCCAAATTGCATCATGGTCGGGTATCAGGTCTCCGACTAGCAATCCAAAGTATCTTACAAAACAAAGTGTTTCTGCTGCTGACATTTTCAGAGTATAGCGTTGCAAATGATCAAAAGTAATCATTGGAGGTGTATTCCTTCTATCAGGTCCGTAATTAAAAGAAATTATTCTATTATTTAAGGTTTGTAAAGAAAAATATTTAAGGTCGGTAATGTAACTTAAAACAATGAAACTCATATCGTATTTACAGACTCCTTCTAGGAGATCATGCATTATATCAACACCAACATGATCTATAACTGAAAACCCATTTACTTTATGCCAAACACATTCATCTTTAATGCCTGTAACAGACACATTTTGTAATTCTACATCTGCCAAATATTGAGGCATAGTACGTAGTAATGATTCATCACATTCATAAGCATTTCTCATAGTTTCTTTAGCAATCTTACATACACGGCATGGATAATTGGATGAAAATGATTCCGTAAATCCTGTGATTGTATGTATACCTAAGTTATCTCCTATAATAACTGCTAATTCAAAGTTAAGTTTAGTTTTTCTTCCAGAATTATTAACCTCTATTCCATTTTCTAGTAGATTATTTAAATCTGAAATTACTGGAGCAAATATAACATTATTCCCAAATTTTTGTCGATCGGAATAATGGAACAATAGTGATAAAAATATATTACCTAGATGTGATATTTTATGAGGAGGAATACACATAACACTAATATAAACAGCCCCAAGTTTGTGTATGCCTGAATGACTGCCTAAAGCGTTACCAACTTCGTAATCATCAAAAAAAAGACACAAAGGAAATACAATTTTTTTTTCATGTAAAGCAAGCTTTTTTTGCCATTCAGACCCTTTAATTATATTTTGAACTAAATTGCTATTACTGTTTAATATTTTTGTAAAAAATTGCAATGTTTCCTCCAATACACCATCCATTTCGAAAAACTTTTTGAGTACTAAGTTTATAGGAATATGCATTGCTGTTACTTCTACTGTAGTAACATTGCAATGATTATTACTATCATATTTTGTCTCTAGTCGTTGTCCAACAGTATATTCCTGGGGCTCTATATATGTACCAAGACGTTTAAAGTAAGACAGCCTCTTATGTTCTGATTCAAAATCTTTCATAGACTCATTTAAAGATGCAACTCTGTTATATGTAGTTTGGTAACAATTCTCTTTTAAGGTATTATGCTTTGAGGGATCAAGTAAAGGCTTAATAATATTGTTACTTAAGTTGTTCATTATTTTTAGAACAACATTAAGCGGTATAACCGAATTGGCATATAACAATGAAGCAAACTTAGCTAGAGGGTTGGTAACCGATTCGATGTTTTTCATATGTTCAATATTTAAATTACACGAGCTGTCAGTTAAAGAATTTGTATCCATAGAATATACACAAGTAGTTGTATTTGTCACTGGAGGGTCTGTACTCAATGTTTTTTTTGTTAATACCATGTCATTGGTAGAAGTAGTTAAGGAATTTGATTCTTTTTGATGACTCTTTAAATGCTTTTTAAACGAATTAAAGAGAAAAAAATTCCTATTACAATCTTCTTCAGGACAAATAAAATGATTTAAAGGTAAGCCCCGTTTCTGGTGATATAATGTTATATGAGTACACAATTGTTTGTAAGTTGACAAATCTACGGAACATACAAAACATTTAGGCATTATAACAGGTTTCCTTTTTAAAATAAGTAAGTATTTGTTTAAGTTGTTAAGGATCAATGTCCAGATCAGTTATGAAAGCATTAACAGTGCTATAGTTTTTGTCCCACTTTGTTTTTAACTGGTATAGTCCTAGCTGTATGAAGTTCCACACGCACATAGTCTCTGTCGGATATTGACAGTGCAGAGAATAGAAAATTTTAAAACATGTATCCACTGTTTTTAAAATTGAATTTGTTTCGAAAAATAAATCGTTAACTACGACATAGTATTTTTGTATGTCCATATAAGAAGAACCAACAATCACAATTACCGGTTGGAGCGTTAAGTTGTATTTTAAATATTTCTCACGCCGGTGGGCTATTGCAACTTGCACGTCCATTGGTCTCAGCACGTGTGTAATGAAGCCATCCTTCACTTCAGCTTTGGATGGCCGACATACTTTTTTTGTCCTGTGTGTTGGGTTTCCCAGAAGCAGCGGCAATAGCATGAATGCTAATATTGATTCGATTTCCTCGTAATTTTCATCATCTAAAAAAATTAAAAACGTTAAGTAAATAAAATAAAAGTATTTTTGACTGGCCCAACAGCTCAGTTGGTAGTGATTCTGCCTCCTGAGTCAAGGGCCGTGGGTTTGAATCCCACCAAACACAATTGTGAATCTAATTTTAAAAGATTTGTGTGAAGTTTGGTTGTTTTGTTTGTTTGTGCGTAATATGTATTTACAAAAAAAAAGTATTATATAGTAGTATTTACAATAGTAAATATACCTTATAAACATAATTTGAACAAAGTAGTACAATTTATTACCTATTAGAAACAAGGAGACATAATTATAAGTAACTTACATTTTTACAAGTATATGTAACTTATTATATTAATTATAAAACCTAGCAGGTGCTCACCTTTGTTTAGAAGCTGAAGTTGTTCCATTATGTCTTTTACTTCAGGTACTTGGCTTTTAGAAAGAGCCAATTTGAAAATTTTTCTTTTTATTGTCGGGAATGTTTCAAATATTTTATTTCCTGACGACGGGTATAAAAAATTAAAATCATCAGTAAGAAGCTCATGTCCACGTGGCGTTTTTAGCACTGGGTATTTGTTAATGTATGTGTCGATGGTCATTTCAGAAGTCTCTATTTCCTTCAATCTATTTTTGGCTGTTTTATGCCACTTCTCTACCACTAAATGCCAGGGTTCCGTACAGTTCTGGAGCCACTGAATATCTTCATCTGTACCACTTTCTGGAAAGATACATGAACTAATAATAAATCATAAAATACAGATTTTAAAATAATTTAATTTAATAAAATAAGTTGCAAGTTATTAAAGTTTTTGCTAGAAAGAGACCAACTTAACGTTGAGGTCATTACTAACAAGAACAAAAAGGGGAAAAGTGCGAAAACATAGTGTTTTCGCACTTTTAACGCACTTTAATTTAATATTTGTAATTATACCCAAAACCACTTATAACCAGAACACCTACTACCTATACCACCTGGGCTGACTGACGACAACCTGTCTGCCTATTTTTGAGAGGCCCTAGTCCAGCAGTGGGATCACTATTGGCTATAAAAAAAACTTGGTAGGTAATTTTAAAACTTGCCTGATTGATCGACTTCTGGCTCGTTGCTGTTATTGTCGATGTTGCAGCAATTTTTCTTCTTAATAACCTTAGCCTCCCTAAGTTCGCGGCGCCTATTTTGTAGACAATCATATAATTTGCCCTTTGCACATCTTTTTATTTTAAGTTTAGTATCATTAATATATGGAATGAAATATGTACTTATATTTTCCTTTTAGAATACTTCAGTTATTTCTTGTGCTTTTGTAAGTAGTATAGAACTGTCTATTCTTTTATTTGGGTCTGATTTCATTAGGTCTTTTATTATTATATTGCAAACTTTTCTTCGACCATTATTAGATAATTTGCCTTGTTCTAAATATAAATTTAGCAGGCCCCGTCCATCGTTAGATTCTAAGAGTAGATTTTTCAACGGCTGAAAAAAAAAACAAAATATTTTTTAAATAATAATTAGATAGGTATATATAGGTATTATGATGATAATTATTTAAAAAAAATATGTTTAAATTATAATCTATATAATTTAGTTCTAACATTTTGAATCTGATTTATTTTTAAGTCAAATAGTTACTTTATTAAAGTATTCATCTTACCGAACATACGTCTTCATTACTGATTGTGATTGTCATATCTTGATCCTCACTAGTGGTAGTCATCTGATCCTCACTAGTGGTAGCCACCTGATCCTCACTAGTGGTAGCTACTATAATGACGTCAGAATCATTTAGTTGGGATGAGGTATTAGTATCGTTTAGCTTTAGAGGGATCAGAAATTCACTCACACTCCTTATTTGTTTGTGTTTGGGATTAAGCTTATCTACAAAAATAGGGGCCTGCAAAATAAAATTGTGAGTAATTAGAATTACTTACTACTTAAAACAGGTAAGTTTACTCGTAAAATCAAACCAAATGAGCCTAAACTCGAACGGTTTACTAGTAACTGTTGAAGAGTTCCACCTTAGAAAGGCTGTTAGAAAAGCTGCCGAAACTCGGCACCTCGTTCCACCTGGGTCCAAATTCATAACTTTTGCATGTGTGTGTGTGTGTAATGTGTACGAATACGAGACGAGCAAATGGCCCAATGGATAAACGAATTGAGATGTCCATGGACTTTTGCCTTTGACTGTACCTACATTACTATTATCAGTATTACATACATTTGCAAATTTTCAAATCGATTTGACAGTATAACTTGGCTTAATTTAACTTCTATGATTTGTTAACATTACTTTATGAAGCTAATAAAAGCATGTTAAAAATAGGAGATACTTACAGGGCTGCTGCTGGTAAATGGTATTTCTGAGCACTCTTCTGGATTAGTTAATTTGTTCCAATTTTCCAAGTTTTTTAAAAATTTGGCTCGATCTCCAATTGGTGGGATTAGTTCTTTAACTAGACTACTGTCTAGCATCGATAGTGTCGATAGTGTTATGTTATTTACTTAAAAATCATAAAAAAATATAAAGATTATTATCACTCATGCAAGAAAGTCCCAACGCAAAAAGCATAATTTTTGACCTAGGGGGAATCGATTACTTGGCTTGGTACACAACATCAGCCTATTACAATCCACTGCTGGACATAGGCCTCCTCTAGGATGAAGGGTTTTGCCCATAGTCATCACGCTGGGCAGGCGGGTTGGTGACCAGAATATTTGTAGAGACTGTGTTGTCTTCACGGCAGGCGCTGCTGCCCACTTTTCGGATAAGTCCTTCGTCGCTTTTTACAACACCTGGTAACCTAGGTTTTATAAAACAAGCCTCACATCACCAGCCTATTACTGTCCACTGCTGGATATAGGCCTCCTACAGGATGGAGGACAAGCCTATTGACTAGTTATTCACTTTGCCTGTTTGAGAGCTGAGGTGACACATTCCGTGACCTATGTGCCAAACTGATTAAGATGAGATGACTGTGTCAAAGAAAGTATCTACCTACTAAAGCAGTTTCCGTGGCCGTAAACAAACGGCACCATGGTACAATAATATACTTATAGCCGATACAAAATCAACCAAATCATTTAATAAGCTATGGAATGGAGGTACCAACTTACCTTCAAAAGTATCGATGTATTGTGGCAAACCCCACTGCTGCAATAACTGTGGGATATCTTCATCCACGTCATCAGACATGCCGTCAAATATAATAACACAAAAATAAATTTAATAAGCAAACTCTCAGAGATGTCTATGTCTAAGAGACTATGTCTCAGAGCGCGGTCGAAAACACAATGACGGCTAGCAGAGTGGCGGCGTGGACTGTCAACTCATCGTTTTGTCATGTAAGTTTTTTGATTGTTTACAAAAACAAAGTTTTAAATAAACAGAACAAGATACTTAGCGATGAATACCACCTCGATTGTTATTGTAACATTATTATTTTTAATATTTTAAAACACGATAACAGAATAGCACGGATTAATACATACATTGTACCTTTTACTTTTTCCGGGGTGGTTTTTACTATACAATTCTTGTTAAGCCTTATCACTACTTAAAACGTAAACCATACTAAACGATTATTATACGACACATACGACGATATGTACTGCAAACAATAATGTAGTGGTAATAAAAAGTTTATTGTTTTGATTACAGACACACTCGTAGTCCACCAGTTACATTGTAAATCATTAACCGAAACTAGATCATATAGTTACTGCGAATCACTATTTCTTAGTACATGCAATACATTAAGTACTTATTAACATAATTATTTTTTCAGGTGCAATAATTTTTGATGTTTTAGTTCAATAATATTTTTTTGTGTGCTACATTAATCAAATAATATAATGAAACATACGATTAGTAAGAGTGAATAATTAGTCGTAGAGCTAACAAGAACCAAGTATTTCAAACTAGAAATGTTGTAACCTTATTTTACTATTCGATTCAGTAGTTCTGTTTGTCACCAATTTCTCTGCGTGCACGCTCGCTTAATATTAAGGCCTTATATGCTCGAAAAATTGCTGAAGCGGAAGCGAAAGCTGCTAAAGCGGAGCGTAGAGCGCTAGAAATGGAAATGCGCGCAGAAATAGCTCAAATAGAGGCTGAAGGCAGTAATCACCGCGGCAGCAGTCGCGCCTCGAGCCGTCGCGACAATAGTCGCGCCAACAGCCATCACGACAGTAGCCGCCTAAGTAGAGGTAACGTAGTAGAGTGGTTGGATACTATGACACCTTCTAATGAATGCGTTTTTGTAGATACCCGTGGTGCTACCACTGTGAATGCCCCTGGAACCGTGCGTCCCGGTAGCCCCACACTTGCGGTTCCTACGAGTGCGCTCATAGAAGGACGGCCCTTCGCCGCTGCCACTGCGGACGTCCCTGTTATCGTGCGTCCCGGCAGCCCGACTCATCCGGTCGCTGCGTTTAACCTTCAAGTTCCTGCTTCCGCCGGCCGCGGTGTCACATGCGATCCCACTGCTGGACCTAGTCGCCTAGCGCTCGATCCGACACCGCCCAGGCCCTGTTGCGGACCTACAGGTGACGTTCAAGACTCTATGTGCCTACGTACCCTACCTACAAATATGTCTAGTAACCAAAATGGTTCTGATTTTAATCGTTTGGCTCAAGCCATACAAAGTTTATCTAAAGGTAAAATGGAGAGTCGTCTGCCTAGTTTTGATGGTAAACCCTTAGATTGGCTTGCTTTTAAAAGAGCCTATGACGTGTCTAAGGCGTCTTATTCTTCAATGGACAACTTATCACGGGTGAATGCCGCGCTGTACGGCCCGGCACGAGAGGCCGTCGGTGCCTTACTTTCTACAGCGAATAGTCCAGGCGATATTATATCTGTTCTCGAACTTCAGTTTGGTAGACCGGAGCTCATCGTTCTCCAGGAGGTTGCCGCTGTGCGAGCTTTGCCTAAAGTGAATTTTGAGGGCAAGGACTTGCATTTCTTTGCCGGCCGTGTTCGCAGTTGAATTGCAGTTATGAAATATCTTGATAATAAGTCCTATTTAGAGTCACCGGAGCTCTACAACTCGTTGCTTCTGAAATTGACTCCTGCAATACGAGCACGCTGGAAAGACTACGCAAAGCCTCGCTTTAACCCAATTGTAGGAACGAAATTAGAGTTGCTAGCTGATTTTTTGGCTGAGGAAGTCACCACGGAATTCCAGTTTGGCGTTATTACGGAAGCCAACTTGTTAAGTCAGCCAAATAGCTCAAAAATGTTTCAGGTTAACGTGGTGAATTCAAAACAAAATAATCTTCACTCAGGTAATAAGTCGGCTGAAAATAAAAATCATTCAAATTCACAATCACAACAAAATAAGTCAAATTGTTTATATTGTCAACAATGGCACATGATTGACAACTGTGATAAATTTATTCGTCTTGACTTTATGGCTAGGTTGAATTGGGCCCGCGACCAAAAAGTTTGTAACAGATGTTTAAAAAAAGGTTCGCATCGCTATAGGACATGTAATCCGAAGACGTTATGTAATGTGGAAGGCTGCAAATACAAACATCATAAATTGTTGCATAACTTTGAATCAGTTAATTCCCATACAACTACTGAAACGCTCTCGAACGGAATCGAACCCGAACCTAGTTGTTCGACTATGCCGATTGAGCCTGAAAGCGAGATTGTAGCTCACGCTATTTCAAATGGGCCCCTGAAAGCTCTTTTGAAAGTCGTCGCTGTTACTGTAAGCGGACCTAAGGGCTCTATAAATACTTATGCTCTATTGGACGACGGCTCGTCTAGTACTTTTATTGACGATGAGGTATCAGCTCATATAGGCGCAGTCGGCCCTAAGGCACAAATTAGAGTAGAGTGTATGGGTGGACTATCTAAATTAACCGAAGTCGAGTATGTAGATTTTTATATTAAAGGCGTGCACGAATCCAAACAGCATAAAGTATATAGAGCACGGTCTGTATCGGCGCTAGGTATTGCACGCCAGTCAGTCAGCCCAGACGATATTAGGCATCTTTCATTACCTAATATCACGTACGACAACGCTGAGCCAAAATTGATAGTTGGAATCGATAACTGGAATCTGTTGACCCCACGAGAGGTGCGCCAAGGTTCAAACAGACAACCAGCTGCTTGTTTAACGTCTTTAGGTTGGGCTGTATTTGGCTTTACTTCCAGTAGGACTAAACCGGTGACTTTTGTCAATCATAGCACAACGTCAGATGATTTTTCGGAGATTGAGGGTCTTATAAAGGACAACTTTAAGTTAGAGTCGATTGGTATTGTGAAGCAACGAGTCCGTTCTGCCGCAGACGAGCGCGCCTCGAAAATTCTCGAAGACACTGCTCGTCGGTTACCAGATGGACAGTTTGAGGTCGGTTTATTATGGCAATCAGATGTCACTGACATTCCAGATAGTTACCCGCTAGCGTTTTCGCGTTTTAATGGTCTGGAAAAGCGTTTTCGTAAAGACGCCGCTTACGCCCACCAGTATCGCAAAAATATACACGCTATGATAGACAAAGGTTACGCCGAGCCATGTGACATCTCTTCTGATTCAACTAGGGTGTGGTACCTACCTCATTTTGGGGTGGTAAACCCCAACAAGCCAGGAAAGCTGCGCGTGGTTCATGACGCCGCAGCCCGCTCTCAGGGAGTTAGCTTAAATTCCCTTTTGTTGACCGGCCCTGACTTATTGCCTTCTCTTTTAAATATTATTTATCGTTTTCGAGAGGGTAAGATCGGCATGATAGCTGACGTAAAAGAAATGTTTCCGCAAGTGAAAATCAGGCCTGAAGACAGGGATGCGCAGCGGTTTTTATGGCGTGATTCTCCCGACTTGCCTCTTTCGACATATAGAATGTCATCAATGATATTTGGTGCTGCTTCTAGCCCATTCACAGCACTCTATCTTAAAAACAAAAATGCCGAAGAGTTAAGAGATTTATATCCTGAGGCTGCTCATGCAATTGTCCAAGATACATATATGGATGATTTCATTGGCAGTATGGAAGGGCCAGATGAAGCCGCGCAATTAGCTAGAGACATCGTAGAGGTGCAAGAGCGAGCGCACTTTGAAGTTTGCGGGTGGGTCTCTAACGAACCCGATGCGCTCACTCTTATACCACCAAATTTGAGACTAGGTTCTGGTAGCACAGGCGTAGATATTGGTCATTTTCCGCAAAGCGTGCGTACTTTGGGCCTAATATGGTATCCGTCGACTGATGAGTTAGGTTTTAACACGGTCGCCCTAAAAACGTCGCTAGCTTTGCCTCAAAAAATCACAAAACGTCATGCACTTTCCAGTATGATGCGAGTTTTTGACCCGCTAGGTATACTAGCTCCCATTACCATAAAAGCTCGTATTATATTCCAAGTAGTTTGGCGCAGAGGAATTGATTGGGACCAGGAACTTCCTCAGGACCTAAGAACTAAGTGGAAAGCGTGGCTTGCTGATATATCTTGTGCTGTAGACATTCGAGTCCCACGCTGGCACCTGAGAGACGCTCATGTTCCCAACCAAGCTCATCTCATAGAGCGTGAGCTGCACGTGTTCTGTGACGCAAGTGAGCACGCGTATGTCGCTGTCGCTTACTGGCGTTTGGTACTGCCTGACAAAACAGTGCAGGTTTCGTTTATATGTAGCAAGTCCCGAGTTGCCTCACTAACTCCTGTCACCATTTCTCGCCTCGAACTGCAGGCAGCCACGGTAGCAGCTCGTCTAGCGACATCTATCTGCGACGCTCATAAGTTTAAACCCTCTAGGCGGTTTCTATGGACCGACTCTAAGAATGTTCTAGGATGGCTCCGCAGCGACGCACGTTCGTTTTTGCCTTTCGTCGCACATAGGCTAGCAGACATCCTAGAGCTTTCATCTTTAGATGAGTGGCGGTGGGTGCCCACAGCACTGAACGTCGCAGATGACGCCACACGGCAAAAGTCAGACGCTGACCTTAAAAATAGTCGGTGGATTGAAGGACCTGAGTTTTTAAAATCACCTCAATATGATTGGCCAGTTGAGCCACACAACACTAGCCTAAACAAAGATGAGCTGAAACCAAGTGCTAAAATTCATTCATATCTCATTCAAGTAGGCACCATTCCCATCCATCCTGTTTCAGCGGATCCGTCCCGCTTCAGCCAATGGTTGCGTTTCTTACGGTCGACGGCGCGTGCACATCAGTACATCAGGCGTTTGAGATGTAGAGCGAGTGCTAAGGTCTCAACATCGCACACACCTACCTCTAGGCTAAGAACTTCTGTCGCCCAGCTTACGCCTCTTACTGCGGAAGATTTGCGCCTAGCTCAGCTGCATATTTTGATCAAATGCCAAAATGATTCGTTTTCTGATGAGTTAGCTGCGCTTCGACTGGGAGAGCCATTGCCACGCCACAGCAAGTTACAAAAGCTTCATGTTATTCTCGGAAGTGATGGTTTAATGACGTTATCGGGTCGCATCGGAGCAGTTGCAGAATCTACTGAGGCTACTAATTTCCCTATTGTTCTTGATGGAAGCCACCCAGCAGTTAAACTTTTGACTCACTATTACCACCGGCGCTTTGCTCATGGCAATAACGAGACTGTTGTCAACCAACTCCGGCAGCAGTTCTGGATTTTGAAGCTAAGAAGTACAGTCAGAGCAGCAGCACATGCCTGCCAATACTGTAAGATAAAGAAGAGTATCCCTTTGAACCCCCCTGTTGGAAACCTGCCGACGGTTCGACTCGCCCATCATCGTCGACCCTTCACTTTCGTCGGCCTAGACTACTTCGGTCCAGTGCAGATTACTGTTGGCAGAAGACACGAAAAGCGGTGGGTAGCTTTGTACACCTGTCTCACGACGCGTGCTGTACATTTAGAGGTAGTCCATGACCTCTCAACCGACGCAGCGTTGATGGCCCTACGTCGATTTACGGCCCGTCGTGGAAGTCCTCAACAGATTTGGTCAGACAACGGGACTGCGTTCGTCGGTGCTGCCAAATTCATGCGAGAACTCTACGGCCCTGCAGTTCAAGAGTTTGCAACCAACCAGAACATCGATTGGATCTTTATACCACCGTCAGCACCGTCAATGGGTGGTGCTTGGGAGCGGCTCGTGCGTTCAGTGAAGTCTGCTTTAAAAGTAACCTTGCAAGAGAGAGCCCCAAAGGAACCAGTTTTGACGACCCTTTTGATGGAAGCTGAAGCTGTGGTCAACTCAAGGCCCTTAACTTACGTTCCCACTGACCCAAATGATGAAGAGGCACTGACGCCCTTCCACTTCCTTATCGGCACAGCATCCACGGCTAACCATTACGGTAACACAGAGCCGCAGGATTTATGGGGGCGTTCTCAATGGCGTAAGGCATTGCGGCTTACAGATTTATTCTGGAACCGATGGGTTAGGGAATACCTCCCGACTCTGACACCTAGGCGAGGTGACAGGACCGGTGACGGACTTGCTCTTGGTGTAGGTGACCTCGTGCTGGTGGTCGATGGCAACTTACCGCGAGGTACATGGCCACGTGGTCGTATAACCCGGGTATTTCCCGGTGCAGATGGGCTAGTGAGAGTAGCCGAGGTTTCTACTGCAGGAGGAGTCCTTCGCCGTCCCTGCAAAAAGCTGGTGCGACTGCCTGTTTAAAGGCCAGCTCTCTCCCGCTCTCTCTCTCTATCTCTCTCGTTATATTTTTGTCAGTTTTGAAAGAGAGGGAGAGATGTTGCGGAGCAAATACTTTTTTATGCAGTTTTATATTTTTTCTGTGTGAAAGCTCTTTGTTTTTGACATAAGTCCTGTCCTGTTTCTGCTACGTCTTGGTTTGTACGAAAGATTATTTAATTTTTCCTGTTTTTTAACTATATTTCGCTAATACACGCTTTACTCTGTAACTACTAAATACAGTCCTTATCATTTCTCCTCCCCTCCTTTATAACAATAATTTATACTTTATATTAATACGCACACCACTCCACGCCCAATTCTAGGCTACAAGCTTGACTTAACTTCTTTGCATAGTTCGTTCCTTTTTAGATATGACCTCAATGACGAAGACGCAAAAAGACAAAGCGCAGCCAATCATCCACACGTAAAAAGCCCCAGCACTTTGCTGCAGTGTGATACTACAGCCCGAGCCACAGCTGTAACTATAACTCATAATATTCTTTGCAGCACTCTCGGACTTAGATTTAGTCAAAATTCCAATAGCTTCTTCATACAATCGGTCAGTTATTCCAGCATCTCGTAAAATTGACATTACTTTCTGAAACTCTCTTTTGATCGGCAGATCTTTTCTTAGCAATATCTCATGAAACACAGTCAGCAGATTTTCATTAACCCTTAGAATTCTGGCTTCATCATTAACAGCAGTTTGCGCTTGAAATGCTGTAAACATACCATCTATAACGGCTGTTACACCATCATTTTTCATAGTCATCTCTTCACAATCTAGGAATGATTCGCAATCCGTCGCAGTATTTGCAAATTCCGTATAAGCTTCATCAGAAATAAAATATTTTGTTTTTGCCATTAAGTATGGCTGCACGCCAGAATTCATTATATCTGTATTCGTTTTATAAGAAGTGGGTGGCGTGAGGATTGTTAGAAAGGAGTACATCTGAATACTGATGTACGACGTTAAGTGGATACACATGACCAAATACACCACATTCAAAATCTTCTGCTTCAAAGTAACACCATCTTTCAAGGCTGATGTTCCAATAAGAGCTCCCCAAGTGTGCAATAAAACCGATCCAATTGGGGCTGCTTGTTTATCATAGATACAAAACAGTTTTATTATGAAGCAATAAATGATATAGAATATAATAAAAATGTACAATCCATCGACTTTGCTTACAAAGCCTTGCCACGAACGCGGGCCTCTTTTTACTGCGTACATCCAAACTACCGCTTGTCCATCGTAACATCCCGAGTAGTCAACTACATCTCCATAAACCCTATACATGCCTCCAGCACAAATATCTAGACTTCCATTCAGGACAAACTTCATAAATTCAATATCAACAAGTGGGTTTTCTTCAAATCTGTAAATGTATCGAAACACGGGAGTAAAATTGAAATACTGTGCAATTATTTTTATCAACTCCACGTCACATCCATTTACATCAAGCTCTGATAAGTAATCATAGTTTTTAAATGAATTCCTGTTCGCAATATTTGAGAAGGGGAGAAGTGATGCCATTCCTATATTTATTGGACATTGCATGTAGTCCTGAGGCTTTTTAGTTGGAAAAGCGTTGAATGTTGCTGTAAAGTCACAGATAGACAAATTGACTGGTGGTAGATCGTATTGCAAAGCACATGTTCTAGGGTTTATTTGTGGAATAAAAGTTGTAATGTCAATTTTATCATCTAAATGTCTTAAGATGTAAGTTACATCGTTAGCACTATAATTTTGGCCAACATATTGTAGTAAAGAAGCACACCTTTTAGAATAATCAAAGACGATGATCAAGTGTTTGATTTGATCATTATTGGGTTCTTTTTGTAATGATGTCAAAGATTCGCACTGATGAAGATATGTGATCATCAAGACATTATAAGCATACATGCTTGATTCTGCGTCGATTTGTTCTTGAGATAATATCCTTGGAATATTACGACGTATCAATTCCTTAGTGAATCTTTCATTAAATATACCATTGTTTATATCATCTTCCGTGTTTTGGTTAATAATGATTGTTGGTAAGTTATTAAAGTTTGTTTCGATAGTTTTAAGTACACAATCTATTAATGCATCTTTACTCCTGTGTATGAGACGAAATGTTAGTTCAGTGTCCATTCAGTGCTGAATAGCACAACATAGTTCGGGAAATATGAATATAACTAGAACATTACTCATATACTCATACATTGTTACGTTATCATAATAAACTTTTTGAATTTTGGAGGAAGGGATTTTAATAATACTATGCATTTTAATATCTTCCTGTCTTTTACCGAGAATTTAATTTTAGAGTAGGTACTAATTTTCATTTATTTATTTCCATCCTTGCCATGGCACGAATACAAAGCTTTTAACCACACTGAAAACTGGAAGAAAAAGCATTTTCTACGCCGTGACTGAAATGCCTTTAAACACTGTAATTAAAGAGCGATTCTTTCAGATGGATTTTAATGCATTTCGTGTTTCATGTCTGTGCTTAAAAAGACATCAAAATATTGTTGTAAAGCTTTTTCATGTTACCCATTGTAGAACGGTAAGTACTGGCAAACGCCAGAAACAAAGCCGGGTATGAGTGCGCAAAATGTCCGGAAAATGATAATGCCAATTAACAGTAAAGTGCATACCTAATATAGCAATTCAAAGCCGTTTCTCACATTTATTAAATTAGCTCAGAGCCTACTTTGCCGTCGAAAAATAATCACTAACCAACGAATAATTAAAATTTATAATGTATTGAACAAATAACGCTGACCAGAACTTTTCAGGACGTTGCGAAACAATTACAGTAGTATTTAAAGAAAGTTGCGCGTTGGTAGGTATGTTTCGTTTTCACTTTAATGGCCTACACGTATAGTTTTGACAAAAAAAAACTTACATATCATAGTTTTTTGTTCTTGTATAAGAATCGTAAAGCAGTTAACAGGATACATCCACCCTACTAAGTTTCAACTGTGAAATATGAATACTCGTAGTGTCAGAATCAAGTAGCTGTGACATACGGACGGACAGGCAGACAGATAGGTTTTTTGCCATTCGGCTACGAGCTCTTTAAAATATTATTGTCGGGCTTGTTCCGTTTTAAAAGTTCTACAATAAAGTCTACGACACCATATAATCTTTTCTGGTTTACTCACTACAAACTTTATTAATTTCTTTAAAGTGATAAAAAATAATGTTCAATTTTCAAAGGTGTTTTGATGCACCCGGGCATTTTTTTGTAGGTATCTAAATAAACATATTTATCATCACGACCTTTTAAACAGAATTTTCCCTTAGCTATCACACTTTTAAAATAACTTCGCACCAAAATAATGCTCCCAGCTTATAAGTATAACGTGCGCATGCGCTAACCGCAATGGTTGCTGAGGTCGTACGATGAAAATAATATGTGTTTTGCGTTAAAATGTTTAACGGGAAATCCGAAGTTTACGCAGGCGACGCCGCGGAGGACCGCTAGTCAGAACGGCAACATATTGGAACCATTGTTAGGAGGTAATGTACCTCCTTTTGAAGTCGTGAAAAATGGGGATGCAAAGTTAAAAGAATTGCTTAATTTACAGTATATTTTTTATTATTGGTTCATTCATATCTACCAAAACAAAGCGCGAAGTTATAAAATATGAAAGCATTATGATTTCTGTCGAACGTAAACATGATTTTATCGTCACAGAACATAAAGGAAATGAATTCAGTGATAAGGTCTTTCAATTCCATTTCTCATTCATAGTCGACAAAATGGGCATACCTACCTGGGCGAAAAAATAAGGCTTTTATTTTGTTGATTTATAATGGCGGTTATGAACCGTTGCTGTTGTCATAGTAGGTAATAATTTGATGAAATTATTAAAAACAATTTTTGTTCCTATAGGTAATGCAAAAAAAAAGACTTCAATTAAAATTAAATTCTTTTTCAAAGGCTTCAGTTTTGATTGATTATTTATTATATTGAACTGTATGTCTGTGAACTCAATATACATTTCACTAGTTGCATGTCTTTTGTGTAATCTCTTGTAAGCTTTTGTTAAAGTTTCTGTAAAATTTATTGTGAAATTCATAATTATCAGTTTATATAGTCCTTTAATTGGATTTAATTTCTTTGTAGGTATATTACTGTAAACTCGATTTGCATGCTGTGTGTACTTGCCCTTGCAACAAATCATACAGCACACCCAAAATTGATACTTTTATAATGAAATGGTTGTAACGCTGCTGTGTCTGTACTAAATAAATAATCAAATATGTGACATCGTCAGAATTGGATAAAATTTTGGTATGTGATATTATGGCTCCGAAATCTCGTAAGTGTATGTTTGTCTCTGGATTTCTTGTTAACGAGAAGTTATAGCGAGGTGATACTCCATGATACATGGAGATCATGATTCTTCATGATCTCTTTAGTTCAATCAGGTATAGTTCAACTATGGGTAGGTACAGTGTAAATCTAATGAAAATCGGTCTATTAGTTTTTGAAATAATATAAGTTATAACTAAAATCATTTAAAAAATAACCTCTTTCAATAAACGGTGTATGATGTGTGAAGACTCCGAACCGACTCCGAAAGAATTTGTTAATAAGAGACGAAGATTTGCGTTTTTTTAAGCTGTAAGTAAATTTTTGGAAGGTGATTTTAAATTTTTAACTTATTTCTTAGCCATCAATTACGCTGATTTGCTTATTTTCATTAGTCTTTACATTACACGTTATTTTCTGTCATTTTCAGAGCCGCCCTTTAAAAAAATTAAGCTTAAATAAGCTAATAAGCGTTTATTGATTCAGGAGATCACAAAACACAGATACGTAATACAAAAGACAAAGACAAACAAACGCACACACGAGTTCGCAACAAAAAACGTGCATGAAAACTCCCTCTAGCATAGTTTTTTTTTCTTTAAAAATATTCCTGTTACCTGCGCGGCGTCGTTAGGTTTTCCACAAGTGCCCGAGCGTTAGTACCTCGTCAGAAACTTCCGCGGTTGCGGTGATGCATACTAACTATCTACGAACAAAATGTCTGGCTCCTTCAGTCAGTATTTAATATATTTCAGTACTAATTAAGTATTTGGTAAGTACAGAAGGCTGACGCATTATTTCCTAGTGATCTAGTGAAAAGTATCGATCATTATACGTATATTTGTGATCTGCCACAAATAAATTTGGCCGGAAAACAGCACATACTTTATAACTGACTTCAAAAGAAAGGTTCTCTTTTAACCTCTATCATTCGTCATCAATTACTTGTTTATTTATTTATTTTTATTTATTTTATTGCACTGCCAAAAAAGTACAAATGGCGGATTTAATGATTAAACCATTATTTACCAGTCAAGCATTGGGTGAAGCAGAAACGATTGAGGCGGCATAAAAGAACACTAAAAAACAACATATTCATCCCAACTAGCACACAAGCGCTATAAGAAGCTCTACAGTGGCCGTTAAGAGGTTGTCGATTACGGCATTAGCTGTATGGATAAGCCATACAGCAGCCGTATAAACTGCTATAGCGCTACTCTAACCCTAAAATAGGCACTTTTTATAACGGTATCAGCTCTACAATCGCGCTATAGCAGCGAAATAAGAGTTAGAACCCCCGTATAATGACGCTACAAGAGTGGTGATGTACGTTAATGTTTGTACAATGACGCTATAAGAGTGGTTGTGTACGCTAACGGATATACAATCACGCTTAAAAAGGTGTAGCGAACGCTGCAAGAGTAAAGTTATGTTTTGTAGCGCTATACTGCAGCTCTTGTCGTATTTGATCGCGATTGTGTGACTAAAAACTAAATACTTATGAAAAAATAATAGTTTTGATTTTAAATCAGTGCAAATGAAACAAGGTGTTGTCTGTCAGAAGTTTTTCAAATACATAAACTCAAAAGGTAAGTTTGAATATATTATTACTGTGACATATTTATTGCGAGTATCAGTTTACTGTGAATATATACATGTATTTTCGCTTAGATTTTTACGCGCCCACAAGATAATACGTTTTTAGTGTTATAATACTTTTATAATATTGGTGACATAGTTTTTTTTATTTTATTAAAACCACTTATTAAGACTTCCCAATAGATGTTTAAGTCATTTATGAATAAATAATATCGAAACTAAACCATAGAGTAGTTGTTATAACTCGATATCAATGTGGGCGTTGTTATTGTTATTGTTGAAAATAGTTGTCATATTATTAGGGATAACTCAAAATGGACGACAACGTTTACGTTTTTCAAAGCATTTGAAACCGCTCCTGTCCCACTTAAAGCGCTACAGCAACGCTATAAACGTATTACTCATTGTCTTAAGTAATTAAAACCACTACTATAACGCGTTTAGCGCTACGAAAGAGTTCATTTCCTCAAATATAGCGCCTTTAGCGCTACTACAGAGTAACTTTAACTCTACTGTAGGTAATGACGCTACAAGAGTGGTGATAAACACTATAATAGACCTTAAGAATCTATAGAGACTCCCTTTTCCACTCAAAGTGATTAAGTAGCATCCTATAGCGCCTTTCAAACACTCATACCTTCCAAAAAATCATTTATAGCTCTACTAGTGGTAAAGGAGTGTTCACAACGCTACTATACCTCCATCACCTGTAGAATGACGGAACAAGATACCATTGTAACTGCTTTAGTGTAAATGATTACGATTGTATGGCCACTGTATCACCTACCTGTATAATAGCATTAGAATACGTTGCTATACAGGCTGAGGAGTTGGTTTAAGCTTTTCAACGGCCATTGTATCGCTAAGAAGCTCTATAATGGCGGTGAAAGCTGCTTGTGTGCTAGTTGGGATCTTAAGCTACTAATATGCGTACACAAATTATTAAAATTAACCTACTTAAACATATTTGAATACATACAATTATCCATACTTATAGGTAATAGGGGAAACAGAGAAGGAGAAACCTTATCAAGCACTAGCGGTCCCCCGCGACTTCGTCCGCGCGTTTTGAGTTTGCTCCCTCCCCTCCCGTCGCAGCGTCATATTTTAAAGCCTTTCTCGATAAATAAGCTATCCAACACAGAAATATTTTTGCAAATCGGTCCAGCAGTTCCTGAGATAAGCGCGTTCAAACAAACAAACTCTTCAGATTTAGAATATATTAGCGCAAGCGCACGTTGTACTTAAGCTGCGAACATTATTTTTGTGCGGAGTTATGTTAAAACTGTAATAGCTCCTAAGATATTTATTGAAATCAAATGATATAAAGGGCAACTTGGTTCTATATGAAATGCTTGTGATGATGAATGTATTTATTTTGATAAGAATAATTACCTGTGTGTATAATACACCTCTAAAAATAATGCATTATTTTTTTACAAATTTATGAACATAAAAAAGGTTGTAGTAAGTCAACCATAAAAGATAGACATATGCTGTCGCGGACTTTATTATAGAACTCTTAATGTTGAACAATCCTGTCATACATGATTTTTGGGTAATTTAAGCGGTTTCCGCAGCGTATGCAGCGGAAGCTCTCAAAAGGAATATCTTTCTCCCGTTTTCGCAACATTTTTCATTTCTGCTGTGGTCTTATGAGTCGTATCTTTACGTTATATAACCTAAAAGCCTAAGCCTTCCTCGATAAATGGACTATCCAACGTAGAAATTTTTTTCAAATCGAGCCAGTAGTTTTTGAGATTAGCGCGTTCAAACAAACAAACTAATTCTTCAGCTTTATAATATTAGTATAGATCACGTGGTATTTTCACTGTTAGTATGTGTAAGCTTTAGTTATTGAAGTAGCAAAGTGACTGTTACCTTATTATTATGATGTATGCAAGGTTCAAAATGAAGTTCTGAAATTAATAAAACTAGAAACGGTTTGATAGGGTAGGTTAGGTACAGTGGCCAGCACATCAGGATATCCACTTATGTTGAAAACTAGCCCTTATAACAACTGTATAAGATACTGCAGTGTTTACTTTGACGTGCTGTTGTCCGTACCTATACAGAGTGTGGCCTGTAATAGGAGCAAAAATTTTAATCAATGATTCTTCAATGTATGCGTTGTTACCTTAACCTGGTCATAGAGCTAAAAAATGTTTTTTCTCAGAGATATTATAGTTATCTAAAGTTATAATCTCCAATCAATGTATATGAAAATCGCTGACTCGTTGTTTTTCAACAACCTGAATACATCGTAGGTTATAAATGAACCAATTCAACAAGCAAGCAATAGAGATTATTGGAATCGATAATCAATTTATTTACATGTTGCAAATAATTGTGCTCACTCTTCATAATAACTATGAGCTATAAATTACATTAAGCTAATTCTGGGAGTATCCTTTAAAGTTATCATTACCTATTTGAACCATAAAGTTATTATTCTTTTGGAATAGAACGACAAGAGCGAGATGTAACTAGCCGCAAACTGTGTGATAAAAAGAGATTGTAGGTATATGTAGCAGAACCGTTTTTGGCGGCTGTCAGTCAGTTTGGAAGCCCATGAAGGCTCAATGAAAAATTCCTACATTTTTGTTTTAATAAAGTAAAATTGTGTATATTTTGAAGAAATAGTTCTCCTGAAACATGGTGACTTGATCGGTGATTTATTGTTGTTCATTACAGTGAAATGACCCCTACAAATAATCATGCAACAGGTAAATTTGTCCAAATCAAAGCCTCTTAATATATTTACATTTATATTTTCCAATGCGCTTCAAATTTTATGATTGCAGGATCAAACTGGATGCAGACCGCTAGTAATCGGTCGCTGTGGAAAGCCGTGGGGGAGGCCTATGTTCAGCAGTGGACGTCCTTTGGCTGATAATGATGATGATGATGCTTCAAATTTAAAGTACGCAGTTTGATTATTCTATTCTATAAACGTTAATTTACGTAAAAAGTAAGTAATGCATATCTCTACGAATATTTTGTATAAGAAATAATATTTCGTTTACACTTTAGCAGCATGTACGATATTTTTAACCGACTTCAAAAAAGGAGGAGGTTATCAATTCGACTGTATGTTTTTTTTTATCTTTTTTTTGTATGTATATTACCTCATATCTCAGTCGTTTGTCGATCGAATCGAAAATTTTTTTCACCTACTTAGAGGGTATACCTTCTAGTTGGTCTTATTTTTTCCATTTTGGGATCTGATGATGGGATCTTGGTGTATTCGAGGGAAACCCTAAAATTTTAAAGGCACGTATAGTGTTTCTTTACTAGAATCTTAATGTTGACGTGTTGTTACGTCTGATAGTCAACATTTTGTGGGGCTGAGCTGATGGTGGAACTCCTTAACGCCTAGGAGTTCAGTAATTATAATATAGCTTCGTAGAAAATAGAATCATAAGGTGCAACTCCCCCCCCCCTTTTATGTAATCACTAAAAATAAAGAAATAAAATAAACTTTAAAAAGAAGTAAAAACCGACTTCAAAACCAAAATGCACTAAAAAGTCTTAAATAAACTCTTCACCATTCAGAAAGGAAAGGAATCCGTTTTAGGCAAACAATTTCTTTTTGGAGTCGGTGCCATCACTTTGTCCATCAAGCATCAACTATCACAGCACCGACTCCAAAAAGAAATTCTTTGCCTAAAACGGATTCCTTTCCTTTCAATGGTGAAGAGTTTATTTAAGACTTTTTAGTGCATTTTGGTTTTGAAGTCGGTTTTTACTTTTTTGTGTCGACTGTTTATCATGCGGTAAACAAATATGTTAAAATTAGGAATATTGGTATAAATCACCTGAACGAAGGTAATCTAATTTTAAGCTACAAATGTTACTTACTTAAGTTAGTTACTGTCATCTTAAATCAGCTTCGTTTGACAGCTTATACTTGTCCTATTCATCCGATAGAAATTTATTTATAATATATTTTATTTGAACACATTAATTTTCGATGTTTAAATTAGAATGTTTGTTTACCTGCAACCCTTAAATACCAAAAAATCCACGCAAAGAGTTAATAACTATTTTAATTAAAAGACTAAGTAACCAAAAGCAATTATTTAACTGTATGTATACCTAATACATGCACAGCTTTTAGGCTGTGCGTGTATTTTAGGTATACAGAGTTGTGTGACACGAGACAAAGTCAAAATGTAATTAATTCATCTTAGTGCAAAATGGACACCATCCATGCAAAACCAGGCGAGGCGAATAGTTCATTTATAAAACTTAATCAAAACCCTTAAGTGCGATGCGTATCTTAAGTTAATTGAGAGGTGAGGATCATTAGATGTGTGTAATAGCTCAGTGGAAGGAGGTAAAGGAGAGTTCAGATGTGAGAGGTTTTTGATAATTTTCCATGTCTCTTTGGGGTTATTTATAGCTTGTAGGAACTGACTTTGCTCGTATGCGTGCTTTAATTTCTTTAGAAGCTTATTGCAAAAGTTGCGATAGCGTACATATGTTACTTTTGTTAGTAAGTATATTGTTGGGGTTACTTTTCCATTTGGTATGCAGGCGATATCGATTGCGGATACATCTAAGAAGTCCAGGTGTGATCCATGGCTTCACTATACGTTTCCTGCAGGAAACTTTGACATAACTAGTATCTGCTGAACACATGTAGAAATTTTAGAAATTAAAAGGTTTGCTGCAAGGTTAGCATCCTTTGTATCAATAACTGTTGTGAAATCAGTCTTAGCGAGATCGGTCGCAACATTTTGTACATTAACCCGCGTCAAGGTTTTGTGATAAGGCGTATACTGGTGTGTGTGTATAGTACCGATAGAGTAGACCATAAAATTATTATCCCTTTGGAATAGAACGACAAAAGTGAGACTTCACTAGCAGCAAACTGTGTGATAAAAAGAGATGGGTAGCAGAACCATTTTTGTCAGATGTCAAACAGTTGACCGCCCTGCAGAAGCTTGCTGAAAATTACGTGCATTTGATTTTTTATATTTAAAAGTGAAATTGTGTATATTTTGGAGAAATAATGCGTCTGAAACATGGTGACTTGATCGGTGATTGATTGTTACGCATTACAGCGGCATAACCCCAACAAATAATCATTTAACAGGTAGATTAGTCCAAATCGAAGCCTCTTAATATACGACTTATATTTACAAATGCGCTTCAAATTTAAAGTACGCAGTTTGATTATTCTATTCTACAAACGGTAATTTACGTAAAAAATAAAGACAGAATAACACAGGGAATGTATATCGACGAGTATTTTGTATAATGAAATAACATTTAGTTTTACACTAGAGCTGCATGTTCAATATTTTGTGTCGACTGTTTATCATGCAGTAAACTAGGTACTATATCGAACTTAGGAACATTGTTATAAATCACCTGATCGAATGGTTATCTCATTTAAAGCTACAAATGTTAGTTACTGACATCTTAAATCGGTTTCGTTTGACAGCTTTTACTTGTCCTTCTATTCCGATAGGAATATTAATTTTATGGGGTAGACAGATGGTCAGTAAATGTAGCATTCAAATCGATAGTAGTCGTTTTATTACTCGTTTTCATCATAGTGTGATCAAGACAAGCGTCGTCATGAGTAATGAAATTATGTGCTGGTAGAAGTCCATGAGAGGCTCAAAGATTGAAGTAGTTGTCTGGTTTATTTTATCAGAGATAATATTTACATTAAGGTCACCAATAATAGCAATATTCTTAAATGAAGCCACGGATAATAACAGATCATTCAGTGAATCTAAGAAATTGACGATTTTTTTGTTAAATGGGGTTGTTAACCTATAAATTCCTATGAATGCAGTGTCATTTTTGAAACAAAGTTTAAAGCAGCTAGCATCTTATAAGTTGACTACAGAAACCTTGCACTTTATCTCTGATTTTACGTACATAATAACCCCATCGTTCTGATTGTACCATTTTGAGCGGTGTGAGGTATAACCCTGTAGAGTTGAAATGTTATCAACCTTACTTAGCCAGCAATCTGTCAGAATAATAATGTCGATCAACATGTTCAACTCCGCTAAGAAAACACAGAGTGCATCGACATTTTTATTTATACTCCTAATGTTAGCGTGAACTATTTTTAATGTTTTTTCTTAGTGTTAATGTGAGATGCGCATTCATAGGAGAAGCATGTTAATGAATCAAAGGAGTTTAGTCGATCTATATCATCGTTAATTAGGTTTATATTCATAATGAAGCTAAATTGTCTTTGGTGGTGCATTTTATGATTGCTATCGAGGCTCTTGTTGTATTTAATTTAATCAGTTTAAAAATATTTAGTATCTCAGGTGAATTGGCAAAAACGCTTTAGAGGGAGAGTGAATACTGTATGTTTGGTAGTGTAGGGCACACGAGGGGTGGTAATTGAAGGCTGTGTGTGAGTGAGTGTGTAGTATTGTACAGGTTTAAAGAGTATAATATGTAAACAGAAGAACACAGACACACAGAGAGAACACAGAACAGAACAGGTTTATAGAGTATAATATGTTCAGTTTTGAATACGCTAAGGAGATTTCTCATGTCATCCATAAAATCAATCATGGCTTCCTCCTCTTGCACACGTTTTGACCTTAGGGTCACTCCACTGAGATCGGGTTCCGACTCGCTACGAGAGGGGGAAGCAGTGGGGGAAGGTGGTGTTCTTTTGAGCGGCATGTTGATCTGTGGTACTAGGAGTTCAGAGTTGGGTAGGGAGTTTAAGTTTTTATGTAAGTGTTATTGTTAATGTCACTTTGCACTATTACAGGTTCAAACGCACCAGAATACCATAAAGAAAATGTCAGATAGTTTCACTTATTCTGTCAAAGAAGGTTAAGTTTCAAATTACCAGGGAAGCATAAACACACTGTAGGTTAGGGTTATTGATTGCTTATGTTCAAGCCACATTCACACTTAAAAAACTCCCGCCAGTATATCATACAATTTTTGACCGTTGTACTAGGCGCGCAGATACCCGAAAAGTTCGCCAATTGTACTTGCTCTAATTGTAATTTAATTATGCTCCCTTCTAAGCACAATTTCAATGAAGAATATTATTAAGGACAATATGCAACCAAACGCCCAAACATAAAAAGCTCCGGCACTCTGATCAAGTGTAATACTACATCCCGTCTCACAGCTGTAACTGTGGCTCTGTATATTCTTATTAGCACTCTCGGATCTAGCTTTGGTCAAAATTCCAATAGCCTCGTCATACAACCGATCGCTAATACCAGACTCTCTCAATCTTACCATCATCTTCTGAAAATCCTTTACTATAGGCACATCCTTGCGGAGCAACATTTCGTGGTAAATCGTCAACAAATTCTCATTCACTCTCATTGTTATCGCTTCATCGTTCACAGCTGTTTCCGCCTGCAATGATACGAACTGGCCATCTATCAGCACTGTCACTCCATTGAACTTCAAACTTTTCTCTTCACAGTCTTGAAAGGAATCGCAGTCATCTGAAGTATTAGCAAATGCCACATATGAATTGTCGCTCATGAAAAACTTCATCTTCATCATCAAGTATGGACGCAAGCCCGATTGTGTGATGTCTGCGTTAGTTTTGTAAATTTTTGGCGGTGACATAATTGTTAGAAAAGAATACATTTGAATACTGACGTAAGCTGACAAATGCAAGCACATTAATAAATACACTAGGTTCAACATCTTCTGTTTCAAAGTTATTCCCTCATCCAATGAGGATGTTCCGATAAGAGCTCCCCAGTTGTGTAAAAGCATCCTTCCGATTGGGATTGATTGCTTGTCAAAAATGCAAAATAATTTCGAAATTATGGAGTACACAAAATAAAATATTAAGAAAATATAGAGTCCGTTCACTTTTTCGACCAGACCTTGCCATGACCGTGTTTCCCTTTTGGCTGGATACATCCAGATGATTGCTTGTCTACCATATATTCCTGAGTATTCTACAATGTCACCATAAACTCTATAGAGGCCACCAGCACAAAGGTCGAGACTTCCATTTATTAGAAAATTCAAGAATCCTGTTTCAACGAATGGATTTTCTTCTGCTTTGAGAATAAAATAAAGATCAAGGCTGAAGTTAAATTTTTCTCCCATTATTTTGAGCATTTCAATATCAGTTCCAGAGACATCATTTTCCTGCAATCTGTTGTATGTTAACAATTCACTTTTGTTGTTTATGCTGGAGAATGGATATAGTGATCCCATGCCGGTTTTGAATGGGCACATCTTGTAATTATGCAGTTTTTTGGACGGGAAAGCGTTAAATCTTACATTTGACTTACAAGAAGACAAAATAGTTGGTGGCGAATCATATTGCATAACGCAAGTAGTAGCATTTATTTCTGGTATATAAGTCAGTACACTGTAGTCGTTCTCCAAATCTTTAACAACAAATGTTACATCATACATGCTTGTTCTTTGGCCAAAAGCTTGTAAGATTGTGTCGCACTTTCGAATTGAATAATTTGGTAACAAAATCATATACTTAATTCCTTCTGTGGTTAAAGGAGATAAACTTGTCAATATTTGGCAATCTTCAACATACTTGATCACCAATACGTATCCGTCTTGCATGTATATGGACGTTACATTGAAATTATCTCCAGTGTTGATTTGTGGAAAACCATCAGCTATAAGTGCTATTGTTACTTTATTATAAAGATCCTCAATGGTTTTTCTATCTTCACTTAGATAAACATTCGTAACAATCGTAGCCTTGGACATAAAGTTATTTTTTATTGTCGTCAACAAACAATTTACCAGTGTATTTACAGAACCATCCTCAATATTGTCTTCAACATAATTTCGGATGTTGAGTTTCAGTGGGTTTTGAATACATTCACATGATACGAATAAAATCGGCATTATAATGATTAATATTGAATTCATTATATATAAAAAATATAAGTTTTGTATTTAACTTTCGCATAAGTCTGCAAAGGTACAACTACCTCTTCTAAGTTTTAGGAAAAAATGGTGACAGCTACTTTTTGAACTAAAAACATTTACTATAACAGGAAACGTTTTTGGAATTAATTCTTGGAACTATGCTATTACCCCATAATATATAGCACCATTAAGATAGTGATCGGCACTGTTTTCTTTTCTTACATATTTTAAAGTAAAAGCATAATCCTGTTGTTTGATGTGGTAATTTGGTGTCTATTGCAGATAATGATACAATCGTAGTTAGAGACCAAAAACATAAATGATAAGACTTAATAACGTTTTCGAATAATACTGTATAAATGCACACACTGAAAGGATTTTGGTGTACCTATGTTTAGGAAAAAATGTTCTGACATAGAATAATAATGTAAAAAAAATATCCAAAGCAACAAACAAACATAATAACCATTAAAAAATTTTTAGCAAATCGTATCCAATGGTTTAGAATGTTTTTTTAACACTCACAGTGTCATATTTTATGTTCCTAAAGATGGAATAAGAAACCAAAAATAATCTAGAACATGAATAAAATAAAAATAAAAAAAAATAAAAATATTTATTTACCATAACATAATAAACAAAATATGTACACAAAGTTTTCAGAACTTAATACATAAGTATTATTTTGATCCAGTAGGTACATGTAGGCAAGCCTCTGTCCTCCAAACTAGGATAGATCCTGTATCTTAGAGAACAGTGATTCCTCCTGGTGACATCGAAACATACTAATTTATGACTGTGGTTTTCACTTGCTGATCACTATGTGTGTGTGTGTGTGTGTGTGTGTGTGTGTGTGTGTGTTGTTTGTTAATTATTTCAAAAGATCTTCAGTCTCATTATAATTTAAGGCAAGTAAGCGCTCTTTTACTACACGTTTGACCTCGTGTGTGGTCATAGAGTAGATGTGTGATGTATTATTTAATGCATTATACAGTTTTGAGCTCAAGGCTTTGTGCTGTCTTTTTGCCCATGCCGTACGGCATCGAATCAGAGGGCATGCTCGCATTGCTCCCTGTCGCCTTGCTGCGATCTGGCGATTGAAGGGCAGTGTTTGGTGTCGCCGCAGAACCGATCGAAGAATGGCAAGTTGCCTAACTATAAGAACTTTACACTCGGCATACAATTCTTTGGTCAGGAACATGCGTTTCTTCCGGGTCATGACCTTGAGTACAGCACGTTGAGCACGCTCAAGAATATCCCGCCCGTGAACAAATTTTTGTTTCTTATTTCATCTTTATAAATCGTATCCACTTAAAGAAAACTCACCATAACACTAGTGGTAAAAAAAAGGTAAGCTTGCAATTTCTTTGAAGATTCATTAGCAAGTTGAAATGAAAGATTCCGCTTCATTTGGACCGGTGACCTGCCTCGGCTTAATTAAAACACTCTTGTGCCCCTATCTTCATTTTGCTACTTTTTATTCTCATATCGGGCTTCAGTATAATCGCCAGCACATAAAATGAAACATTTTGTTGAAAAATAGCCCTTATTGCAAAGCATTAAGATTCTCCAAAATTTAATTTGACGCGTAGTTAACTGTACTTTATTCTTTGCGATTCATACAGGAGGGAACATGCACTTATCTATAGTAGGTTAATAATAAATATAACGGAATTTTAATAAATAAACAATTTATTTATTTACAACGGGACGTAGCACTTATTATATTTTTGGAACATATTAAGGGTACAGTAAGTCTCAGATTTATATGTATGAAAATGTCAAAAAGAATGTTGCTTTACTTGCAAATAAATAAAGTATATATTATTGTCATACACAGTTGGCATCCATTAGAAGCAGCAATACAGTTATTTGAGATGATAGCAATAAATAAATTAAGGTGAAAAAGAAACATAAATGATGTTCTCCAAGTACGGTATATGAACTTTTTCATAAAAAGTATCTTATTTATAGGATATGTGACGATTTTGTGTCTTAAAATACAGCTTTCAATTGACTAGATTAGTGTTTCAGTTTATGGCGCTCTTAGCAGTTTAAGATAAATTAGTTGTATCCTTAATTCATAGACTTTTGACGTTAGGTATAGTTATTACTTTAAGAGGCATATTTTTTGTAAAGCAGTCTTACAGACAGATATTTATCCTCATTATTGTAACCAATGTAGCTATGCAGAGTGCAGACAGACTTCAAAAGACCACAAAAGAAACTGGAATAAAGAAGAATTCAAAAGCATTTGTAGTTAATCTTCTTTGTCAGCCCAAATGCTGTCGCTATTAGCTTCGCTCGATCCTTTGATAAATCTCTGAACTGCAGGATGTTTTTACATGTAGACTGACAGGACTGATCCTGCGCATGCCCCTATCCAATAGACTACTGCGTGTTCAAGCATAGTGTGACGTTCACAGCCAGCCTTCAGCGATGTAGCAAGCACCGGATTGAAACACCCTCCTGAGTAGTCGAAAGCTGTAAAAAAAATTAAAAAATGATAAGATTCGATAAAATATAATGGTATATCTAGACTACATAATTGTTTTTACAGCGTTATTTATAGAAATGAAATTATAAGTCAACTACATTATGTACAAAATGACTTCTTTGTTTACAAATATTCTTAACATTGATAAAAGTAGAATTTGATTTAACAAAAACTTTTGTAAAAGGAATCGAATATGCTACACCAACTGAGATATATCAAAGAACTATATGATGTTATGAATATGCTTAAAGTACTTGATTTGTAGAGGTCGCTAAACTTAGCATTATAAAATGTCAATGTGATAGCAGTCAAGCACTATGCATATTATTTTAAACACTGAATGATGCGAGTGAAGCTGTTTAATGTGACCATGCATGTCCAACAACTATTCAAGTTAGTTGACATTAAATGTTCAATAACGATGTACCTTTTCTTAAATGGACTTTGCAAAAGATGGACACACTTAGGTCCGCATTGGCACTATTGTCCTGATACCGGTAGACGAATACCGTGTGCCTAGTGAGGACCCCTGTAACAGTGAACCCGGGGGTGAGTTATTTGACCAGATTCTCGTGCTGTGATATTAAATTATATTATATAAATAATTTATCTCAGTACATACATTTTATTATAATTACAAAAAGAAAAAATGACACAGAGTCTATCTGGTCTGCCCGTATGCACGTCTTAGACTACCCTTATCTATTCCAAAATGATGTTGGCACAAGTAATAAGGATTGCTGGAGTTAAAAAAAACACCGACTGTTATCTTACAGAGTACATAGGCACCTCTTGCCTCTCACGTCTTATCTGTTATCAACTCTTGTGAGTGGTTAGTTTAGATCATGGCCTAACCAATGACAGCAGTAGATTTTCACGATCAGACTCAACGTTATTAGTGTACGAGAAAATGGTATTATTTTATGAAAAGTGCCAAGTCTTATACGTACTTATAAAGAGCATTTATTGAATACAATTAATGGAAATGATGATGTAGAATGAAAAGAGATTTAAAGAGTTTTATGTAATAAACAAAACAGGTTCTCTTAAAGTTTTTCGAAACTAATGAACATAATTTATTTTATTCAACAATCATTTAATAGTGCGTTTGTGTGATATATGTTATAGTTACTTTAGTAAAGCTGTAATGTGTGCAGTGAAGCCTTGTAAAAGCAGAAGCACTGATTATTGTAGTATTTGTAAATAATTACAGTGTGTGCATATTTTATCTATGATCACGAGTATTTATAATTGTTATCAGTTGAACTGTTGGTAAAAGGCGTGTTATGTGAGTCACATATTATAAAGAACATCGAAAACTAGCGAAGAACAAGAAATCTATGAATAGGGGAGAGAGGGGCATAGTGGAAGAGGGGGGCAAAGCGAAAAATTTGATTTTACCAACACTCTTTCACTCAACGGCACCCTCACCTCGCACAAGCCTAGCGCACGTCCGACCAAGGTCATTGACCAAAATCAGTCCGGCTAGCACCACCTAGCGGGCTACCCGGCTGCGCGATATGTATCGAGTGAGTTTTTTATGAAATTCAAGGATTTTGGAGGCTGGATATTTATGATAAAAGTGAGTAGTGGCGGTGTATTTATTATTTTAATCTAATATCTGTTTATTCTACTACACTCAGACATTTAGTAGATTGAACAAATTTAAATATTTGTTTAGTAATGAATTGAAAACTATATTATTATCATAAAGGCAAAGTGGAAAGAATTACAAGGGGGCAAATTGGAATGATTTCCACTTTTGTGGACAGATGATTTAATACGCTATATTAAAGCGACATCAACTTTTATTTCATAACTACAAAAGAAAATCAAACCAATGCTCATGAACAAAAGGTCAAATGAGGAGAGCGATCGAGCGAGTTCGGTATCCAAAAAATATGGTATCCCAATTGGAACTCTCCATCGCTCATGAACTTTGTGGTAAAATTGAAGGCAGTTGTTTTGTTTGTGTTAAATATAGGAACTAATGCATTTTGTATGTGAATGTCAAATATGTGCCTTTTTAAATTAAATAAAAAATCACTTTACCTACTCCTAATGATGAAAAGTGGAAAGTCTTTGATCTGAAATAGTTCCTTTATACCAAATGAGTTGATTATCTTACTTAATTTTATTGATTTCATTAGCATAATACTCAAGTTGATGGGAAATACGCCAAATAAATCCCTTTTTCGCTTTGCCCAATGTGCAATTCCACTTTACCCTTGTGATAAGGGCAAAGCGGAAAATTACTACTTCTAAAAAAAGTTTATTTATTACCAAAATGGTTAAGAATACGTTGAAAATATTTAACCCTATCTGTAATTCAATAGTTCTAGAACCATTACGATTAAAATTTGACTTAAAAACTACTCTAGTCCTTTTTATTTTTTCGATTAAAGTTAAGTATTCCACTATGCCCCCCTTTCCCCTACGTAATCATACCAAAGCAATACCTTAACCTAAAATAATTTAACCCACTGGCCCAATACTAACATGCGCTTTTCTTACAATTAAAAGAAAGAGCTTTTGTAGCTTTTATAAGTGTACTAATTTAAGGAGATACGCCTGAAAAAGTCGCTCAGATAATATATCGCTGTACGGAAAAGCCAAGCCAAGAATTCGGAACTATTTTTAACTAGTATCTTTTATTTTCTCTATTCATCTGACCAATTTTAAAGAATTTTCTACGAGCACGCATTGTACTCGTACATATGGAAACGAAACTGTAATTTATGTGATGAAAAGAAATAAGCTGTTTGAAAACAGTCTTCTGAAACAAGTAGGATTTTATCATAATATAGATTTTTGCTTAAGAAACGTTAAACTGTTTAATAAAGCATTAAGTCAACTTCTTTCAAAAGATACAATGAATTTGACGACAATGAGAGATACTAGAGATACTATATTTCACCCATTTTTCCAGCATTCTAAACTCTCAAAAGGTGACATTGCAAGGTGTTGCTTAACATAAGGTTGTGGGTAAAACCATTCATACTTATAACTTTTAGTATGGGCAATTATTCAATTTATTTTTTCGGAGTCTCAATACATTTTCATGTAGCGATTTGTAGGGGCATCTGAACTGTTATTTAAGCTTTTGAACATAGGAAGTAAAATAGTGTAAAGATGGTCACATTCACCTTCTAAAATTTGGCAGTACCTTTCAACGTAATCCTGTATAAATGAATGAATAACGACAAAAAAAAGATCTCTTACCAGCCACAACCAGCGAGGTTCCAATGAAGGAGTCAATAGCGGTTGCGAAGCGAGGGTTGAGGTCTCCCAGTGCCTTGGACGCCAGCCGGCACATGCAGGTTGCTACTCCTTCCACCACTGCACCATAGAGTACCGGCACCTGTAGCTTTAGGGGTTAAATTTATCTAGCGTTCCACAAAAATACCAACGTCCTTCAAACCAAATTACCGATTAATGAGACATAAAATAGTGCTCAGCACTGTGCAATACAAATGCGAACGTGTGTGACTGTCTCTGAGTAATGGTAACGTAAAAGCTCTGAATTTGAAAATCAAGTCATTAAACTGAGCGCTAGATCCAACGAGGCTGTCCAAAACTTCAAGTAATTTTCAAAAATAAATATTTCTGAAATCTAGACACACGGCCGTGTGTCCGTTAGCCAGGCAAGACAGCGGGAATGTGTTATTTACATGAAACATTTCGATTATATTTAACGCTTACACTAATTAGGTATTATTGTGTTAGTAAACATTTGATAGCCAAAACAAAAACAAATCATGTGCCCTAACGGACTCTAGTGCGTGCACTTACACAAATGCAGCCTTGTCTGGAAAGGACATCATAATCTGGCACCTCTGTTTAAAATCTAGCCATCAAATACAGACTAGATTTAATTTCGGGTGCAAAAAATTTTCATTTATAAACGGCAATTTTCTGATCAGTAAATAAAGTGACAGGCGACTAGCAAGTGCAAGACGTCTTGATATATTGATTTAACTATACCGTCGTGGGGAAAATTTCTACAAAGAACTTCGTAAATAACTTTTGGTACTCGTCGTGATTCGATCATCTGCTTAAATATTTAGTTAGTTATCAAACAAAAAAAGTAACTTTGAAGAGAGTAAATATTTTCAACGCCTTTCGAAGATCAAATTCACAGAAAATATTATCTTGCGCTAGTTCAAAGTTGAAGATGCTTTGTAGTTAGCGTGAATCCAATTTGAAATTCCATCAAGAAATTATCTTTTCGCTCTCAAAAAGAAGAAAAGATGTAGAAAATTCATAAATAATATATTCCAGCCCGAGCAATAACGTTTTATTGAAATAATATTCCATTGATTTTATCAAGAAAAGTTAGGTATTATACAAAGTGCCAATTAGTTTTTTAACTGAGTTCCACTACTGATGGCAAATAAAGTATTTTCACTTATCATTTGTCACCATGTCTAGGCCTTCCAGTTAATCAATCTTAGAGTTTGTCTATTTCAAGACTGGGCGGAAAAAAAAATAATATATATTACAATTAATTACAAAATTGTTTTACGAAGATTCACAAATTCATTATCAATCAGTTATCAGTTATTGCAAACATTGCAAAGCAATCAAAGAGGGAAAATCTTTGAAAATACAGATCCCATCTCGTTTTCATTTATTCAAATTGATCGCATTCCTTTCATCTGAAATAAATTGGTTTCTTCTCTACTACAACGTCGCAACGGAACTTCATTGCAAATCTATTATACGGAATTTATCTTATTTTAGCAGCTGATTGCCTTAAAAGTTCCACCACTTAAAGAATGACTTAAAATCTGAAGTTCGTAATAAAATCTTGTGGACTCAAGTTCCATTGAATAAAGTTCGTTTTCTTGATAATTTCACTAATAAAAGGGACAGAGATAAAGGACAAAGGAGATGTTGAACCCATTTGAAGAGCGACGACCAACTTAAAATAATCAAATCAGGATAACTTCAGCACGACTTGTCTACACGTTATACTAAACGTCTATACGTTTTGATTGGATTTAACGCTTGACGGCCCTAAAAATTTAATGACATCTACAATCAGTTTAAAGGTGGCTCCACTCTGCCCAGTGGCATGTGACGGCGGCATGAACGGCGCCGTAACTGAAATGACGCGGCGGCATCCTGCATAGTACTTGATAAGTCTTGAAGTAAGTCGGCTAAGTCACCGGGCAGTGTGGAGCCACCTTTATGTTATTTTTCCAAAAACTATGGTATTGTTACTCCGTATAGTTATTACTATTTACTCATTGATCTATCCAAATCTCTCAAATATATTGCACAATATTGAACTCTTTATCAAGTGAATATGTTGTTTATTTAGCATATGCAAGAACCTGCAGATCAGCCTTGCAGTCCTCAAAAGCTTTATCCTTGCGCGTCTCCGAGATCTCGAGGGCCCAGTTCATCTGCACGTATTTGAAGACCAGCAATCCACCTGTCAACTCGGCCCAGGACTTGAGCAGTGCCTTTCGGACGTCTCGTACGGTATAATCTGTCAAACGGCAAAGAACAAAGGGTTTGACAAATCAAACCGTACGTTTTGAATTGACAAATTACTTGCAATCACTAGTCACTTGAATCAAGCGTTAATCACGTTAATGTTAGTGCGCAATATTTCCGCTCCCAAATAAATTTGTAAGTTAATTATAGGAAAACTACTTACTAGTCTTCTCGATACTTGGAATTGGTAGCTACTTATATTAGGTCCTGAACATATGAAATTGGCGTTTTCTAAGGGAGGAATATAAAGTCTTTTTTTTTGTAAAAGATATTTAATTAATCAAAGTATGTTCCGTTGTTATCAATGCACTTTTGCCATCTCATAGGTAGTTCATTGATCCCGTTACTAAAAAAATTATGGGGACGGAGAATCAATAAACTCTTTGAAGGTGGTTTGGACTGCCGCATCGGAGTTGAATTTTTTTTTGTAAGGAGTTGTCCAAATTCCGGAAAAAATGGTCCTGTTGGAGCAAGGTCCGGGGAGTACGGTGAATGTCGCAGACATTCCAATTGTAGCTGATCTAACTTAGTGGTTGTTTTTTGTGCAGTGTGTGGTCTTGCGTTGTCGTGAAGCAGCAGTGGCCTATAGAGCGATTGACCAATCTCGGTTGTTTAGCAGCTAGTTCTTCCTTCATGGTTTGCAGTTGCTGACAATAGATATCTGCCGTAATCGTTTGGCCAGATTTCAGAAAGCTGTAGTAAACGACACCGGCGCTAGTCCACCAAACACTCACAAGCATTTTTTTCTGAGACATTTTCTTTTATGGCAGGGTTTAGCTGGGTCTCCAGGGTTCAGCCATTGCGATGAGCGTTTTCGATTATCGTACAGTATGCACTTTTCATCACAAGTAATGATTTGATTTAAAATTTCTTCATTATTGTGACGGTTGAGCAAAGTAACACAGCAGTCGACGCGTGTTTGCAAGTTCGATTCACTCAATTCATGAGGTACCCATCGTTCAAGTTTTTTTATTTTCCCGATTTGCTTCAAGTGGATAAAAACAGTTTTATCACTAACTCCAAAGCCTGCAACTATCTCTGAAGTGCTTTGTGACGGATCCGCTTCCACAACAACCTTTAATTCTTCATTTTCCACTTTAGTCTCCGGCCGTCCACGAGGTTGGTTCTGAAGGTCGAAATTTCCAGAACGAAAACGTTGAAACCAAAAACGTACCGTGCTTTCTTTTGCGACACCAGTGCCGTACACTCATTAACCCTGTGTCAGTCATTAAGATGACATCCTGTAGAACTTATTTTGTGAAACACGAAATGCTGACCCTAACGTCTATTTATATTTTAGAGTCCTGTTAGTTTGTGCGAAAGCATGCTAAATTATATTTTCCAGTTCAAGCCATTCCAAAGAGAAATAACAGAAACCAAAATAAATTAAACAGGCCACACACTAACATGAAACTTGTCTCGTGTAGTCCACATCACATGATAATAAAAATATATAATCACATCTCAAACAGTCTAAAGAATATTAAAAAGCTTAATATATTTAATAAACATCTCAAAACCTTCCTAATAAATAAATGTTACTATAATATTTCACAATTCTTTGACGACTAAACTAACTACCTAATAAACAAAACCGTTTTCTTCAGGCAAGTATGCGAGGTTGATAGCTGCGTGAACTCGTGAAGTTAAGTCGGTTTAGTCCTACTATTTTGTCACGTGTAGACACCCTATTCTATGTCCTTCATACATAATATGATACTGTGTTTAACTCTTAAAGTAAAAAGTAATATCAAACTGTGTACTGCCGAATACTTTATAGTATTTTTGTACAAAAAAATCATATGTTCGCTCTTTTTTAACGTTAACTTAGCAAAAAATATTTAAGTATTTAGAGATAGCGGACGGAGTGAGCACCAGGAATCCGTTTTACTGACGAACGCACAGTAAAAGTGGTTAATTATTATGCTGAATAAACCTATATCTAGCCAATTCATACAATGTAAACGATGGAATGCGAATCTATAGTTGGTTCATAGAGATACAATAGCGTGTGGATGGAGTGAGCACAATAAATCAATAGTAAAATTATAAACACGAAACTTGACGATCAGAAATTACAGGCTCTAATCAAATCTCTTTAACGAAAATAGGAACACTGAATGAATTGACCAACTTATTTCAGTATGAAGATATGGCTGACCGCTTATGAGGACTGAGTGAGCACACATCTAACTAAATATCTTTCATTTAATCGCATTACAAAAAGAAAAACTTGTTTCTACAATTGTTTTAAACCTGTAACTATATGATAAATATACATTTAACTAGCGGTCCCCCGCGACTCCGTCCGCGCGTTTTGAGTTTGCTTTCTCCCCCTCGTCGCAGCCCGATTTTCTTTGCTATAAACCTCACGGAGCCCGAGACCTTTCCAACGAATGCAATACCGTGGAGATCGGTTCGTGCGTTCTGGAGTTATAGCGTCAGGAAGGAAATCCCGACTTATTTTTATATAGTAGATTGAATCTACAGCTGCTCACTTGTTGGAAACGTAGACCCCAAAGTAAGTAGCTAACGCACTTGTGTTATGGAAATCAGACACAACGGGTACGTATTATAATACCAAAAGTTCATAATACCTACAAATGAAATACCTACGCTTGAAACGTCGAAAATCAAAATACCGAACGAATGAAATACCTATACCCGATATACCGAAGCTCAATATACCGAATTTCAAATAACCGAAAGTTTCAAATCCCGAAAGTTCGAAATCCCAGATGATGGCTTGTCTACCATATACTCCTGAGTATTCTACAATATCACCATAAACTCTATAGAGGCCACCAGCACAAAGGTCGAGACTTCCATTTATTAGAAAATTCAAGAATCCTGTTTCAACGAATGGATTTTCTCCCGCTTTGAGAATAAAATAAAGATTGAGGCTGAAGTTGAATTTTTCTCCCATTAATTTGAGAATTTTAATATCAGTTCCAGAAACATCATGTACGGTGCAACACTCGTACATTTTGTCCATTCAGCATTACTAACTCACCTGAAACGCCTTACTAACAATTTTATCCGATCCTGCATGTTACTTCAGTCCGCAACCAGCAATCATCGCGTGCACTCATTATCATTATCGTTAGCATATTACTTATATCAATTAAATCTACGTTTCTTCTATCAATCATCTATCATTTAAGGTTGTATGGAACACAATACAACTTTATGGTCCTTCGAGTTGTTGGACCTCGCGTGTGCGTTATATCTCAAATAAACTATTCGGGTTATTTCGTCGTGTGTGAGGTGCAACGAACTAGCAAAATCAGCAAAAACTATCAGTGACACGTGAAACTCTTTTTGTATGTGAAAACTAAAGGAGCATTCATCGTGAAGCAATTATCATCATACCAGCATAAAAGCATCATAAGTTTTGTGTTTTTTGTGTTTTCTTGTGTGATAGCGAATCGGTCGACCGGCCTCTCAGAAGCGAGAATCACCGGCTCGATTGAGAAGGCGCACTCTATCCACGAGAATTCCAAGGGCACAGAACTGACTCAGCAGATCGTCATCATCGATGTAACATCATCTTTCATGCAAAATGGAAGATCTTATCACCACGCAGCATCAGTTAATGCAAGCCATTGAAAGCATTTTCATCAACTTCAAAAAGGATGGGCCTGAACGTAAGACCTTTTCCGCTATCCAAAGGCGTATATCAACACTAGAAGCCTATTGGAACGAATTTCATAGCAATCACACACAAATAATCGATTATCAATTTACTGATCATGAATATTTCAAAAACAACATTTAAAAAAGAACCAAGAATTACTATGAACAGTTAGAAGAGTACCTTCAGCTGTATTCACTGCACAAGCAAAATCCAGAATCACACGAGAAGCCAGCAAAACCTAACATGGAAAAACTCTTAGTGCAAAAAATAACACTACCTACAACTAGTACATCCAAGGACATCCCAGCGAGAGTAACACCGTACACATCATTTTCTTGCAATCTGGTGTATGTATGTTAACAATTCACTTTTGTTGTTTATGGTGGAGAATGGATGTAGTGATCCCATGCCGAGTTTGAACGGGCACATCTTGTAATTATGTATTTTTTTGGGTGGGAAAGCGTTAAATCTTACATTACATGCACAAGAAGACATAATATTTGGTGGCAAATCATAATACAAAACGCAAGTAGTAGTATTTATTTCTGGAATATAAGTCAGTACACTTTAGTCGTTCTCCAAACCTTTAACAACAAATGTTATATCATAAATATTTTCCTTTGGCCAAAAGCATGTATGATTTTGTCGCACTTTCCAATTGAATAATTTGGTAACAAAATCATATGCTTAATTCCTTCTGTGTGTGGTATAAGGGTTAAACTTGTCAATATTTGGCAATCTTCAACATACTTGATCACCAATACGTATCCGTTTTGCATGTATATGGACCATACGTTGAAATTATCTCCAGTGTTGATATATGAAAAACGATCAGCTATAAGTGCTATTGTAACTTAATTATAAAGATCCTCAATGGTTTTTTTATCTTCACTTAGATAAACATTCGTCATAATCGTAGCCTTGGACATAAAGTTATTTTTTATCGTTGTCAACACACAATCTACCAGTGTATTTTCAGAATCATCCTCAATATTTTTTTTTTTTTATTTCGTTTTGGCACAAACAGTCATTATAACTAGTTACATATAGTTAATCTTAAAAATATAATAGACAACGAGTGCCGAAAGAGTACATATGTAATTTACATTTTTCTGATAAGATAAGCTGTCAAATTGCAAACAGGTCGATTTTTTTTTTTAAAACTACAATTCGTTGATGTGAGTTGGGAAGCACCCCTGTGACAGTAATAACAAATATATGTATATATAAAAGAAGTTCAAAAGTTACACGAATGCCTACATATTATTCAGTGGAATATTTGGCTGAACAAATACGAAATACACTTTTTTTTACATTACTTAAAGAACTATTATACATATCAATTTTACTAAATTCACTATTAAATAAATTTAAAGAACGGGAGATAAAACAATTTCGAGTATATTTTTTTCGAAAAGTTGGTGGTACAAATGTTGGAAATATACGTAGGGAGCGAGCAGGAAGACGGAACTTACTTTTAAAGTTTATTTTTGACAAAAGAGATGGAACTTCAAGTTTGCTGTTAATAATTTTGTACAAAAAAAGTATGTCAAAATATTTACGTCGATCACTGAGACTTAGAAGTTTATGTTTCAGAAGCGAATCAAAATAGGCTTCATCGTAGCAGTAACAACGATAATTTACGACTTTCAAGAACATTTTCTGGACCTTTTCGATTCTTTCTTTATGAAATTGATAAAAAGGGGACCATATTATGCACCCGAAATCGAGTATAGATCGAACAAATGAAAAATAAAGTATTTTAAGGGTGATTATTTTATTTAATGGTTTAGTTACTCTATGAATAAAACCAAGGCTTCTAAAAGCTCTTTTTATAATAGAATCTATGTGATCAGTAAATAGAAGTTGGTCATCCATGTTGATTCCTAAGTCTCTAATACTTTTTACACGTTCGAGAGGTTTCTGGTTAATAGTATAATTGAAATTAATGGGCTTTAGTTTTCTAGAATACGTCATTACAAAACATTTCTCTGCATTTAGGTAAAGTTGATTATTTGTGCAATAATTAGAAAGTCTTTCAATATCTAGTTGTAGCTTACGACAGTCTTCAATACCATTAATTGCTCTAAAAAGTTTTGTGTCGTCAGCATACAATAGGTGATTACTGTCATGCAGGACGTTACCAATATCATTAATATATAATAAAAACAACACAGGTCCTAAATGGGAGCCCTGTGGAACCCCTGACGGGACTGCAAGAAAAGAAGAACGATAGCCATTTAAACATACTGCCTGACTGCGATTGCTAATATATGATTCGATCCACCGAAGCAGGTCACCATGAACACCTAGTCCCCAAAGCTTTTGTAAGAGCATATCATGACTAATTTTATCAAAAGCCTTAGAGAAATCGGTGTACACGACGTCCACCTGAGTATCTTTTTCCATAGAATTTAGAAGAAACTCTGTAAACATGACCATATTAGTGTCTACGCTGCGTGACTTTATGAACCCATGTTGATTTTCATCAATGTGATTACGTACAGCATATGACAACTGGCGAGTGACAATCTTTTCAAAAATCTTCCCAAACACACATAGCTTAGAGATTGGCCGGTACTGAGTAATCTCATCTTTTTGCAAGTTTTTAGGTATTGGAGTGATAAGAGCTTGTTTCCATGCGCTAGGGAAAACTCCAGTTTTCATAGACAGTTGAAATATGTCAGTTATAGGTTTTGAGAGCTCCTTAGCACAGCGAGATATTATAACTGGGTGCACTCCATCAGGGCCTGCACCTTTATTAATATTTACATTCTCTAATTCCTTACTAACAATAACTTCGCTTAAATATATAGTGCTTATGTCAATTGTTGAGCCAGCTTCGTCATTATAAGTCCGAAGATTAAAACTCGAGCCATTGTTGCAGTTGGGAGTAATAGGATCGATAAAAACAGATTGAAAGTAGTGGTTAAAAGCCGTACAAATTTCATTGCCACTAGATAAAGTTTTACCGTCATAATTCATTTTTTGGGGTATAGTGCCAGCCAATTTCTTTGACTTCACGTAAGACCAAAAGAATTTAGAATTAGTTAATATTTTTTCTTCAGAATATGCGATGTAATCTCTATAGCATTCGTTTTCCATCTTTCGCAATTTTGACCGGAGCATTGAGAATGTAATATAGTCAGCAGCATTACCGTATTTTTTCCATCTCGTGTGAAATTTACGCTTTTCATTATTAAGTTTAATAAGGGATCGACTGTACCAAGGTGGGTGCTTAGTTGTATGCTTTACAGTACGAGACGGCACGTATTTATCTATGAGGCTGTTAAGAATTTCATAAAAATATTTAACTCTGTCTTCTACGCCAGGCATTGAGGAGAAAACTGTGTCCCAATCCACAGAGTCTAAGCCTTGCTTTATACTGTCAAAATCAGATCTAAAGAATAGTTTTTTGATGTAGTTATTCGACTTACGAGGTTTTAACAATTCTAGAGGAAGTTCAATACTCAATGATTTGTGATTTTCATCTTCAGGTACTAAAGGATTATTACATGCTTCTAAGTAACAAGTTTTGGTGCAAAAAACTAGGTCAAGTAGTCTATTATTGACATTATATTTATTGTTAAATTGAGATAAAAGAGACAGACTCAAAAAGTCACTTGTTAAAGATATTAACTCTGAATTACTTGGTTTTATATTCATGCTACCATTTTCGGTATCGAAATACCATTCCGCATATGTCACATTAAAATCACCTACTATGAAGAATAAGTCGTCAGGGTTTGAGTTCATCAAGTCACATGTTCTATCGTAAAAAGATGACAACAAAGATTCGTGCAGTGGACCGTGTGATATATAGGTACAACCGATATGTAGGTATGAGTGTGAGGTTGCTTCGGTGGTGACGTCATTGAGCGCTGACCGCGTACGCAGCGGTACGCTAACCCACAGCTCGTCAGCGGGTGGAGAAGCGCACCAGTGCCGGCGCAGTTCAGGACATAGCTCACGATTTACGGCGATTATGACGCCACCTCCTCGCTTCAAATGTGTGGTAACCGGATCGCGGTCGCATCTAAAGACATCATAGCGATCGTCAAAATACTCAGAGTTGTAAAAATTGTCATTTAACCAAGACTCAGTGATACAAATGACGTCATAATTACAATTTAAAATATTTGTCAAAAATATATGAGACTTTGTTCGCAGGCCCCTTGCGTTTTGGTAATAAATTGATAGCATATTACGATTAGCCATTTTTTCTTACAATATAAAATAGTAATGAATAGTAATTGCGTAATGTTTTGCACCACCATCGTTCAAACAAGTGCATAATTGATAAAAGGTATTTGTTATAAATACAAGTGTTAATTAATCCCGTCAAAGAGCAATAGTTAGCATTGTGTGAATCTAGTACGAAGAAATTTAAAAAGTATATATAGTGAGCAATTAGTTCTTTATTTATTATGGCGAAAGAATAAAAATAATGATTTCTACGGTGCAATAATAAAAACAATATTACAAAATGTGTCAAATGTTTACGAATGATTTTAGTGGAATAATAGCATTTGCCCAAAATAGCACAAATATTTATGAATGGCAAAAGGAGAGCACATATCCTAGCTAACTGAATATTGTGCGAGCAATCACACAAAACTAGTCATTTTATCTTGTTTAAATCCGACTCGGTTGATATTTGTATTATCTTAGACGTGTCACTTTTACGCAAAAACAATTTACAATCTCTAGACCAAATATATTTATATGAATTTTCTTTTCCAAGTTTACGGGCTTTGCCAAATAACTTCTTATTATGTGGTGCAAGATGATCATTCACGAAAACCGGTCTTGTGGCGCCGTCAATACCTAAATCAGCTGTAGTCAAGCCGCGTCGGGCACGAACTGCGGCTAGAAAATCGGATTTACGCTTCCTCTGGGTGAATCTTAAGATGATGTTTGGGGTGTCTAGTGTCTGCTCAGAGGATTCCACGGTCTTCTTTTTGTCATCGTGACGAGGATACCGTCTTACCCTGTGAATGAAGTCGATATCGGCCGGCAACAGAGAAAAGCCAATCTTAGTGGCTATGTGGTGCAAAATAGTGTGAAGATTTTCTCCTTTTTTAAACGGCACACCGGAGATTTCCAAATTATTCAGTCGCCCTTGCTGTTCCTTGTCGCCCAGTTGTGCAGAGAGAAAAGCAATTTTGACCTTAGACTCTGACAGCTCACCTTCCATACTATGCATCTTGGCACAATTAAATTCACTCTGCTCCTCCAGGGCTGCAAGTTTTAATTTAATGTCGGTAACTTCACAAGATAAGTTTTTGGAGGTTTCATTCAAGGTTAACATCTGCTGCTTCACAACGGTGACATCTTCGCATAGTTTGCACAACTTATCACTCTGTTTGTCAAGAAGTTCCTTCAGTGACGACATCATTGTATTTTGGAAACAAGATAAAGTGTCTGTCATTTCACGGCGGTATGTGGAAAGTGAATCAGTTAATTCTTGGCGAAAATCACTAATGTCGCATTCTGGAGATTTTCTCTTCCTCATTGTGATGGCAGGGGCGGGATCGAATTCCCGCAACCTGGTCAGATCAGGGTGGGATCCTGTAGGCGGACTACGCTGCAAGGTCATCATTAAGGTCGTAAATATTGCAGGTTAACAGTAGCAACGCGTAAAGTATTCCCTCGGTACGAGGATGAGTTGTGTGGGCGGCACGAGCGGGCTAGAACGAGATGATACGCACTAGCTGCAGGAGTGATCGAGATGCAAGTTCCAGTTCGCACGTACACACGAGTTCCGCGCACAAAACAAATGTGACACTATTAAAACGTACTTAGGCTTAGTTTTGAGTGGCACTTCCGGTGCAATGCAATAAATAAAACCGGCACATGTCTGCTTATCAACAAGCTCGGAACGTTACTGATTGTCCTCAACATAGTTTCGGATGTTGCGTTTCAGTGGGTTTTCAATACATTTACATGATACAAATAAAATCGGCATTATAATGATTAATATTGAATTCATTACATATTAAAAAAAAACTTATAGAAAAGTTTCGTATTCAACTATCGCCTTAATCTGCAAAGGTACAAACACCTCTTCTAAGTTTTGGAAAAAAATGGTGACAGCTACTTTTTTAACTAAAAACATTAACTATAACAGGAATCGTTTATGGAATAAAATCTTGAAACTATGCTATTACTCCATAATTTATAGCACCATTAAGATAGTGATCGGCACTATTTTCTTTTCTTACAAATTTTAAAGTAAAAGCAATATCCTGTTGTTTGATGTGGTAATTTGGTGTCTATTGCAGATAATGATACAATCATTGTTAGAGACCAAAGTCATAAATGATAACACTTATTAACGTTTTCGAATAATACTGTATAAATGTACACGCTGAAAGGATTTTGGTGTACCTATATTTACGGAAAAATGATCTGACATAAAATAATACTTAAATAAATACCTACGCGTTGGTGTAAAAAATAACAAAGCAACAAAAAACATAATAACCATTAAAATTTTACAGCAAATCGTACCCACTTAAAGAAACCTCACCAAAAAACCAGTGGTAAATGTAAACTTGCAATTTCCTTGAAGATTCATTAGCAAGTTGAAATGAAAGATTCCGCTTCATTTGGACCGGTGACCTGCCTCGGCTTAATTAAAACTCTCTCGTGCCCCTATCTACATTTTGCTACTTTTTATTCTCAAATCGGGTTTCAGTATAATCGCCAGCACATAAGATAAAACATTTTGTTGAACAATAGCCCTTATTGCAAAGCATTAAGATTCTGAAAATTTTAATTTGACGCGTAGTTAACTGTACTTTATTTTTTGCGATTCGTAGAGGAGGGAACATGCACTTATCTCTTATCTGTAGAAGTTTAGTAATAAATATAACGGAATTTTAATAAATAAACAATTTATTTATTTACAGCGGGACGTAGCACTTATTATATTTTTGGAACTCATTAAGGGTACAGTAAGGCTAAGATATATGTACAAAAATGATAAAAAGAAGGTTGTTTTACTTGCAAATAAATAAAGTATGTATTATTGTCATACACAGTTTGCATTTCTTAGAAGCAGTAATACAGTTATTTGAGATGATGGCAATAAATAAAGTAAGGTAAAAAAGAAACATAAATGATGATCTCCAAGAACAGTATATTAACTTTTTCATAAAAAAGTATCTTATTTATAGGATATTTGACGATTTTGTGTCTTAAAATACAGCTTTCAATGAACTAGATTAGTGTATCACTTTATGGCGCTCTTAGTAGTTTTAGATAAATTAGTTGTATCCTTGTTTCATAGACTTTTGACGTTAGGTATAGTTATTACTTTAAGAGGCATGTTTTTTGTAAAGCAGTCTTACAGACAGATATTTATCCTCATTATTGTAACCAATGTAGCTATGCAGAGTGCTGACAGACTTCAAAAGACTACAAAATAAACTGGAATAAAGAAGAATTCAAAAGCATTTGTAGTTAATCTTCTTTGTCAGCCCAAATGCTGTCGCTATTAGCTTCGCTCGATCCTTTGATAAATCTCTGGACTGCAGGAAGTTTATACATGTAGACTGACAGGACTGATCCTGCGCATGCCCCTATCCAATAGACTACTGCGTGTTCAAGCATAGTGTGACGTTCACAGCCAGCCTTCAGCGATGTAGCAAGCACCGGATTGAAATACCCTCCTGAGTAGTCGAAAGCTGTAAAAAAATTTAAAAAACTATAAGATTCGATAAAATATAATGGTATATCTAGACTACATCATTGTTTTTACAGCGTTATTTATAGAAATAAAATTATAAGTCAACTACATTACGTACAAAATGACTTCTAAATTTACAAATATTGTTAACATTGATGAAAGTAGAATTTGATTTAACGAAAACATTTGTAAAAGGAATCGAATATGCTACACCAACTGAGATATATCAAAGAACTATGTGATGTTATGAAAATGCTTAAAGTACTTGATTTCGCTTTGTAGAGGTCGCTAAACTTACGCTTACTTACTTGACGCTAGGTATAATAATTCAATTAAGAGGTATGTTTTTTATAAAGCGATCTTGTTACAGCCAGATATTTATCCTCATTATTGTAACCAATGTAGCTATGCAGAGTGCAGATAGACTTCAAAAGACTACAAGAGAAACTGGAATTAAGAAGAATTCAAAAGCATTTGTAATTAATCTTCTTTGTCAGCCCAAATGTTGTCGCCATTAGCTTTGCTCGATCCTTTGATAAATCTCTGGACTGCAGGAAGTTTATACATGTAGTAGGCATGGGCGTTTTCGTTTTTCTAGGCAAACCGTTATGTAACCGATATGTAGTTTTCATATCGATATCAATAACCGTTTTCAGATATCGATATCAGATGAAATGGTTTGTTTCTTATTGAGTTATATTTAGGGTATAAGTTATTATAACGAAACTCAAAACGCAAACTACGCATGAAAGCTACAAATGATTGAAATAAGTAAATACATAATTATTATTGTCACAATTACGACGATTTTCCTTCATGCTTTATCTAGGCTTAGGACTAGCAGAAAAATTAAATAAATATCACGGTGCATAATACTTATCAATAAAATGAATTATAAAATTAATATTAAGACTTTTCAACAATAATTATATACAATACTGCACTTATTTGCAATTGCATCAACAAAGATCTTTGCAACAAACAAACCGATCGCAGCACGTGCCACTCGAGGTCAAGGACACGCCAAAACTAAAAAAATATTTACCTAATTTCACCAAATTCACCAAGTAATAAGCAAACATTAAACATTTTGGAGAAAACTCAACCCTACTGCAATGGATTTAAATTCATTTTTGCAAATACTCTTCTCATTAAATCCTAATCCCGCCAAATTAAAACGTCTTAATAGGGCCGCATCTACCTTTTTATAAAATGAACCTTATTGAGATGTAATAAGGAAGGCGAAAATCACTGACAGCGATGCCCGATATCATATTCGCTTCATCTCTTTTACTCTAATTTAAGCACGCGCGTGTAAAAGGGACGACGCGAATATTGAGAAGAGCGAAGTTTTGGGTATGATCGTCTTGCGTAGTTTGCGTTTTGTCGTATCGTTCTGGTTTCCAATAACTCGTATTCGAGTATTAGATGAAGTTTTGCATCGGTTTGTTAGTTTTTATAATAACTGTTACGTAGTTAAGGTTATCGATATGATATCGATATAGAACCCATATCCGTTTTCAGTTACGTTTTGATATAACTAACTCATGCCTAACATGTAGACTGACACGACTGATAGTGCGCATGCCCCTATCCAATAGACTACTGCGTGTTCAAGTATCGTGTGACCCTCACATCCAGTCTTCAGCGATGTAGCAAGCACCGGGTTGAAATACCCTCCCGAGTAGTCGAAAGCTGTAAAAAATATGAAACAGATCAAATAGATGAAAATATAAAATTGTATATCTAGATGACATCATTGTTATTTCAGCGTTATTTATAGAAATGAAATGAAAGTCTACTACCTACATTAAGTTTAAAATACTTCTAAATTTACAAATATTGGTAGCATTTATGAGAGTAGAATTTCATTTAATGAAAACATTTCTGAAAAGAATTGAATATGTTTTACCACCTGAGACATCAAAGATATGTGATGTAATGAAAATGCTTAAATTACTTGATTTCATTTGTAGAGGTCTATACACCAAGCATTATAAAATAACAAAGTGATAGCAGTCAAGCACCATGCATAGTATTTTCAACACTGAATGATGAGAGTGAAGCTGTTTAATGTGGCCATGCATGTCCAACGACTATTCAAGTTAGTTGACATTTAATGTTCAATAACGCTGTACCTTTTCCTAAATGGACTTTACAAAAGATGGACACACTTAAGTCCGCATTGGCACTATTGTCCTGATACCGGTAGACGAATACCGTGTGCCTAGTGAGGACCCCTGTAACAGTTAACCCGGGTGTGAGATATTTGACCAGTTTCTCGTACTGTGATATTTAATTATAATAATATAAATAATTAAGTACAAATTATTATGATTAGAAAAAAACGAATTTCAGTAAAACACAAACAGAAATTAAACAAAGGGTCTACTATGAACTGCCCGTGTGAGCGTCTAAGACCATCCTTATCTTTTCCAAAATTATGTTGGGACAAGTTATAAGGATTACTGGAGTAACACCGACTATTATCTTACAGAGGACAAAGGCAAGACAAAGGCCTTTCACGTCTAATATCTGTTGTCAACTCTTGTGATTGGTTGGTAGATTATGGTTTAATCAATAACAGCAGTTGATTTTCACGAGCAGCCTCAACGTTATCAGTGTACGAGAAACTGGTATTATTTTATGAGAAGTGCCAAGTGTCATACCTACTAGTACAAGAGTGAAATGGTTGTCAACATAACATAAAGAGCATCTATTGAATACAATTGATGAAAATGATGATTTGGAATGAAAAGACATTTAAAGAGTTTTATACGATAAAGAAAACAGGTTCTCTTAAAGTTATTTCGAAACTAATGAACATAATATGTTTTAGTGAACAATCATTTCACATGTAGTGATTAAAAGTGTCATTGTGTGATATATTTAATAGTTATTTTAATGAAGCTTTAATGTGTGCAGTGAAGCGTTGTAAAAGCAGAAGCACTGATTATTGTTATTTTTGTAAATAATTACAGTATGTGTATTTTTTATTTGTGAACACAAGTATTTATAGTTTTTATCAGTTAAACCGTCGGTAAAAGGCGTATTATGTAGGTCACATGTTATACAGAACATCGCAAAATTGCTGAGCACAAGAAATCTATGATTACGAAATAATACCAAAGCACTACCTAAACCTAAAATAATTTGACCCACTGGCCCAATACTAACATGCGCTTTTATTACAATTTAAAGAAAGAGGTTTTGAAGCTTTTATAAGAGAACCAATTTAAGAAGATACGCCTGAAAAAGTTGCTCAGATAATATATCACTGCACGAAAAAGCCAAGCCAAGAATTCCGATCCATTTTTAACTAGTATCCTTTATTTTCTCTATTCATTTGACCAACTTAAAAGAATTTTCTTCGAGCACGTATATGAACGAAACTGTAATTTATAAGATAAAAATAAGAAGATAAACCATTAAGTCAACTTCTTTTAGAAGGTACTATGAATTTGACGAAGACGAACGATACGCGTTTGTATATTTCAACCTTTTTTCCGCAAATAATTAGCATTTTAAACTCTTGAAAGGTAATATTGCAAGATGTTGCTTAACTTTAGGTTAGGTTAGGTTGGGGCTGGATGAATCCATCAATACTTACAACTTTTAGTATGGGGCAATCATTCGATGTATTTTTTCGAATTTCGTTTGTGAGTAGCGGTTTGTAGGGGCATTTGCAATTTTATTATTTAAGCTTTCGATCATAGGTAGTAAAAGTGTAATTTGATGGTCTCATTCACCTTCTAAAATTTGGCATTACCTATCAACGTAACCCTGTATTGATAAATGACTAATTACAGTAAATAAAGATCTCTTATAACTGCGGGTCTATACGCGACATATATAATGTAGTAGTATTGTTGCTACTTACACCCTCGACGTTTCGACGGTGTTGCAACCGTCTTGGTCACGAGGAGACTGGCGCTCGGCGTCTTCGTCTGCATCGGGCGGCCGGTTCTTCTGCTACCCTCCAACTATCCGATATTTGTTGTGCACGTGAACTAGAGTCAGTAGGTTCAGTGCGACACACAACACTCACAGTATCCGGGTTCATGTTTATTGATAAAGGCGACACACACGGTTTGCACTTATTAATCACTGGATTCCAGGCCGATGACAACTTAAGCCCGTCTTCCCGATTGAAATTATTATACTTCTTGATTTCAATCACTTCACGTATTACCCTAGTATGGTAATGGCGATCCGTGGAAAGGATTTTCGGGTCATGTAACTCCATCCAGGGATTAGTCCCCATATTAAGCAGATGTTCTGCCACCGCGGATTTATTGGTCTGCCGATTTTTCACTGCAGCGATGTGTTCCTTGACTCTTTCGGCTATAGTCCGTTTTGTCTGGCCAATGTACGAACTACCACATCTGCAGTCTATTTTGTAAACCCCCGGAGTTTGAAAAGGCAATACGTCCTAAGGCGATCGTAGTATTTGTGCTATTTTACGTAACGGAGTATATACAGTGTTAATGGAGTATTTACTGAGTACTGATCCAATTTTGTCCGTTACGCCTTTTACATATGGTAAAAATGCTGCTTGACGACTAGCCTCAGAAGCCTTCCCCCTCTCTCTGCGCCCTCTTCTTTCCTTTGGCATCTTGTATCCATTTCGTCGTAGTACCTCCTGAACATGTGCAAGCTCCTTATGTAAATGCTCAGGGTCACATAGGTTGTGAGCTCTATTCGTTAATGACGTTATAACCGATTGAAAATGCCGAGGATGATGATGAGAAGAGGCGTGTAAGTATCGGTCTGTGTGTGTGTGGGCTTCCTGTACACAGTGTGTGCCAATGTTCCATCCACCTTCACCTTGATCTCCATGTCAAGGAACGCGAGACATCTGTTCTTCTCCATCTCATAAGTGAATTTTATTTTCGGATGGATGGAATTCAGGTGGTCAATATATTGTTCTATTTCCTGTTGGCCTCCATGGATAACGCAAAAAACGTCATCAACGTACCTTTTCCAGAGTTTTACAGTACTCGGCCCAGTAGCTAGAGCTAGGTCTTCAAAATGCTCCATCCAGATATTTGCAATAACCGGTGCGAGTGGGCTACCCATTGCAACGCCGTCGATCTGGAGGTAGTACTGATCTCTGAAGAGTAGGTAGTTCCCGTCCAAACAATTTTCAATAAGAACGATATTTTCCTTGGGTAACTCATGATCACACAGTTTATCCTTGATGACCTCGATGCAATCCTTTAATGGTACATTAGTGAAAAGTGACTCCATGTCGAAACTCACCATTAAATCTCCGGGTTCCAACCTTATGCTCTTCACTATGTCTCTGAAGTGTAAAGAATCCTTCACAAAAGACGGTGTTTTCCCAACTAATGGTTGCAGCACTCCAGCAACGTGTTTGGCCAAGTCATATGTCGGTGAGTCAATATGGCTCACAATAGATCTTAGTGGAATGTTGCGTTTCGTCGCCGTAGAGTGAAAACCTCGGAAGTGCATTTTTGCTTATTTTTTTATTATTACATTATTTGAAAGAAAACCTCGCGACCCACATTCTAGTTTAACTCACACGCTCATCTGATACAAATTGCGCTATCTATGACGTTCAATGAGAACCTCGTATTCGCTCGCGTGAACTATAATCTGGTGTGATTACCTCGAGACGACAGGTCGCAGCATGTTAAAATCGTGAAAACAGACGTTCAAAGTGCATATACATTATTAATGACGATTGAAATAACTTTGGTTTTACTCACAATAACAATTAAAACAAAAATCTACGTAGTACAATTATTTTTCACCAGACGGTTTTTTTCACCTCCTGCAAAGTTTACTCAAAAACACATACGAGTTTTTCACTCTACGGCGACGGTTTGTGTATTTTAGGCAGACCATAAAGTTTAGGAGGTTGCACTGGTTTTGGTTTATAAAGCTCGTTGTACTCGTCTTCAGTCAATACATCTTGGTTCTCGTAGATCAAGGCTCGAATGCGACGTGTTACCCTGGTTGTAGGGTTGTAGGACACTGGTTTGTAAACATTCGTGTCTGACAACAAACTCCTTAATTTATTTCGATATCACGATGTGTGTGTGTGTGCGCGCGTGTACATATGTGCGTGTTTCTATGTTATTTTACTACATTAAGGTACTTAGAATATATTATTTTATATAAAAAATATACAAATTGATTTTAAACTTTTTAATTAAGAAGATTTTCAGTGTAATTGTAATCTAACTGTTGTATCCAACAACGTTTTTTAATTTTGCACACTTTACTTGCATGTTCATAAATATCTAAAATGTTATTAACTTTGTTGTATAAATGTGGTCCCAGAAAACATGAAAACCTCTTGTAAAAATCTGTAATGTATAGTATAATGTATAGTATCTGTATCTATAGTACATATCCTTTTGGGTCTGGTTTGGGTAGTTTTCAGTATTGTCATCACTGTCATGAAAGTGTCATGCAGTAAATAAATTCAGGCAAGTGAGTGTTCAGATATTATTGGTTAGTTGTGTGTATAGAAGTTTTTGACTAGCTTCTGCTCAGATATAAATGAAGTAATGCATGTTCTGATATTAATGGTAACTTGTAGTGTATGGAACTTATTGACATTTTAAACTGTTCAGAAGTATTTGGTCACTTTGTCTGCTCCAAATATACTGACGGCGGCTGTACTTGGAAAAAAGACTAGCCTAATAGTCGCACGAAATATTTTATAACTAAAATATCCGTACACTAAATACAAAACTTAAAACTACACAAGCACAAAGCGTCAAATCGCGGAATAAAAGTTTCAAGTTATGCGTAAGGGGGCGTGTCACTCGCGTACAGTCGCCGTCAGATATATTGGAGCAGACAAAGTGACCAAATACTTCTGAACAGTTTAAAATGTCAATAAGTTCCATACAATACAAGTTACCATTAATATCAGAACATTCATTACTTCATAAAAATTGGTTGCCTGTAAAGTCGGTATACGGGCGAAAGTTTTACGTGACAACGACTTTTTATGTCTGTCTCTCTCGTTCTTACGCGTGCCTCTCACTCGCTCTCAGTGCTGCGCGCGCGGGCCTCTCTCTCGTTCGGTGACTCATCGTAACGTTACCGAGCGTTACACTTTTTCATAAGTGACTCCCAGCCGCAACCTAATTTAAGACGTTGTCACGTCAAAAATATCTAAGCAGATGTTAGTCAATAACTTCTATACACACACCTTACCAATAATATCGGAACACTCACTTGCCTGAATTTATTTATTGCATGACACTTTCATGACAGTGATGACAATTCTGAAAACTACAAAGCGTACAAACTGCCAGCGTCATCTTACTATACTATTAACTTTGAAAAGAGTTCCTATTTTTAAACAGTATTTATAGTTCAGTTGGAAGAACTTCCTTCTGCAATTTTCCTCGATTGTTTAGATATTTAAGACCGACTGCGTAGATACGTTTGACGTTATGAGTGTTCAGATATTATTGGTTAGTTGTGTGTATAGAAGTTATTGACTAGCTTCTGCTCAGATATTAATGAAGTAATTAATGTTCTGATATTAATGGTAACTTGTAGTGTATGGAACTTATTGACATTTTAAACTGTTCAGATGTATTTGGTCACTTTGTCTGCTCCAATATATCTGACGGCGACTGTACCACAATACCCAGATCCGAGGCAATATACAGAATTCTGGTTTCTATATAGACACGACCGGGGATCGAACCCGGGAATTCGGAGCGGTGACGCCTTGAAAACAGCGAGCTTAGCCACTATACCACGGAGGTCGTCATTCAATATTTCAGTAAAATTCATTCATCGTTAAAAGCATCAACTAGGTAGTTCTTGTAAGAGCGAAGCCATATTTGCGTTGTGTTGCGTCGGTCCATATAATAATAACTCATATCCGTTGCACGCACGTTCCGACGACGCAACGCAACGCATCGTTTGGCATGCCGTACAGATTTGTATGTAAAATGATAAAGCTGCACCGCTCTGACGTCGCATCGCAACGCCAATAATTGCATAAATGTTTAAAGATATTTTAGGAGACTATGTTGCAATTTTAATATAAATCATTTGCAATTAATTATAAAAAAGAGTCGACTACTGCATCCTTACAACTGAATGGAGCTGAATTTGACTCAAAATATCAATTAATATAGAGTTCCTTGGAAATGTTCAATAAGCTGCCTGTTTCACACGCATCTTGCTAAGCGTGTGAAACAATCAGAAAAACTCATGTACATAGAACTTTCGAGTAATGTGACATTTACTTATTCCACTAACGTAGAATCGAAAAGAACATAATATCTTAAGACATTCCTCATCTCAAACTCACTATCTGCTCTTGGAATATTTAACAAAAATGTTGGTGTGAACATTTTGAAAACTCGACTCAAGAGATAAGCTGTGAAACGCATTCAGACATATCTTCTTTGATCGAATTACTTAATAAATTGTTATCTTTGGTGCTTGACTGTTATTTATTATTGTCAAAAGATTGTTTTAGAATATGGGTTGATTAATTAATTTCTTATTTATTTATTACGTGTATACATTTTATTTAACTAAGTGCCAAATTTACCAACCAGAGGTGGAATTGTGTAAAGCAATCGTATTCATTTGACAGTATACATATACAATATACATTATACATGGCAGGGATAGGGACAGCCAAAGTAACTATTTTAAGTGTCAATAAACGGCAATAGTGGTTTTGATTAGTACTCACTCATTATCATTATCATCTTCTTGCACTGTTCCCATTTTTTTTATGATAAGTACCCACGCAAAACCTAGTTATTCTTTTCTTATACCCATTAGATACGTCAAACAATTTGTTGTAAACTACAGACACAGCGAGCGATGGAGAGGGCTTTACTTGGTGTTTGTCTACGAGATCGAATCAGAAATAAGGAGATACGTCGAAGAACTAAGGTAACGGACAAAGCCCTTAGAATCAGTAAGATCAAGTGGCAATGGGCAGGGCACAAAGCGCGAAAAACTGATACCCATTTGCGGCAGAAAAGTTCTAGATTGGGGACCCTTAGACCAAAGACGTAGCATTGAACGCCCACTGACAAGATGGACAGACGACCTTGTAAAGATCGCTGGACCAAACTGGATGCAGACCGCTTGTGTTCGATCGCCGTAGAAAACCGCCTATGTCAGCAGTGGACATCCTTTAGCTGATAGTGATGATGGCCATAATACTGTTCGTAAGGGCAATAAAGCGCATTGCGTTCACGTCTCTTCAACCGCACAGGATTTGTTGAGTTAACCCTTAGCTGGTATCGTGGGTCAAATTTGACCCAGACACAAACATTTTTAGTTATTATTCTTTTTATGTTCATGGTACAAGTGCACGTATCTACGTAATCTCAGTTCGTCGCAAGCTGCGGCGGGGGGCGGACGTACAGCACTGCGACTATCATAGGAGCTGAGGTATGTAGCCAGCTGGGTCATTTTTGACCCACGACACCAAATACGTAATTTTTTTCACTGAGGGTAATTTTAAAACTTTTTGTTTTTAGTGAATATTTTTACAACAATGGGAGGAATATTGAAATAAAGACAAATTGAGGAGTTGTTGAACGACGTAAATGATGATTCAGAGTCGGAAGATGTTGAAAGGAGCCTAAATATAAATCAACTTTGTGACGATGAAGTCATCAGCGATCGAGACTGTCCCGAACCTATTATTATTATATGAAAAAAATGGTTTAGGTCTGGCAACACTATTTATATTGCAACGAAAAATAGGATACGCTATTTTTTCCACCGATCTAAAGAGAAGGATTGATAACATTTTGGAACAAATACACGGACAGCCGGAAAACCAGTCTCAGAGTCTTGACTCTGAAGCGACAGAAGAAGTCGATGCAACTTGTTCAAGAACCAGTTGCATCGGAAGTGCCCACCATATTGAATGTTGAATTTTTCACCAAATTGAATGAATAACCTAGAAGCGGAGGACACATTTTACCACTATAAAAGTGTATATCTATGTAAAGTTCGAAAACAAAATGCTTTTTGAACCTAATTAATTTATTCTCGAAGAAACATCTCACGCATAGGTTAAAAGGGGTATCTATCATAACACAGAATTTTTTGATATCGAATTTCATTTCACAGAAAACTATTCAATGAATGTTAATATCTTTTTTTCTTGATTAATCGAATAGTTAATAATCGTCGTTTCATAATATCGAATATCAGTTCACCAAAAAAATGTTTCGCAACTGTTTTGTTAAGCTTAATAACGATATATCAAACTAATGTTTCAAAGAATTATTAAGTTATGTAAGTAAGTAAGTAAGTCTTTTTTGTGTATATGAACAAAGGTTACAAAAGCTCTTATAAGTAGGTACACATCTCTTAGTTCTACCTTTTCAGGCGTATACACACACATGCACACATAACATTTTTGAATCATTTTTAACAAAATTATTTGTATTGCAAATATTCTTGCACACTATAAAAACATTTTTCTACCAGCCATTTCTTTAATTCAATTTTAAATTTTGGAGAGTTATATTGTTTGAAAACATCTGGCAGATTATTGTAAATTTTGATGCACATCATAAATGCATTACTAGACACGAGCGTTAATTTAGATGTAGGTTTAAAGAGTTTGTTTTTATACACAGAACGAAGATTACGAGTAGCAGTTTGACAATTTTGTTCAAATAGGTCATTATGATGATACACAAACAGACATATATCAAAAATGTATAGACAAGGTAGTGTAAGTAAACTAAAGCGTCTAAAAAACGGTCTACATGAATCAGTTTGTTTTAATCCAATTATCGCACGAATACATTTTCTCTGCAAGATAAATACCCTATCTTTATGAACAGAGTTTCCCCATATCATAATTTCGTATCTTAAACAAGAATTCACGTAACCATTGTAAGCGGTAATAGCAGCTTCTTTTGATACAATCTGACTTATGCGAAAAAGTGCAAATACAAATCTATTAAGCTTAGAGCACAATTCACTGATATGTTGCTTCCAGTCGCAGAAGCAGTCCACTGTAATGCCCAGAAATTTAGCACTTGTAGCCGCTTCTACAACTTTGTCATTAAATTGAATAAGAAGACTCGGGCGTTTTTGTTTATAGCTACCAAACTGAAGGTATTTTGTTTTTGCAATGTTTACTTTTAAATTGTTACAACTTAACCATTCTACGATGTTGGACAAGGCAGTGTTTATATTTTTTTCATAGCCTTCAACGTTCTTTCCTGCTTTGTCCCCCTTAATTATAACAGTAATGTCGTCAGCAAATAAAACACACTCATGCGACATACTATTAGGTTATCGATTGAACCTTTCATAAAAACTTGTTTCAATGTGTAACGGTTCCCATATATTTTTTCCTCAAATAACTTATGTGTGTGCAAGTAAGCACATGCATGCATACGCATGCAAGTAAGAAGGCATGCGCATGCATACGCATGCAAGTAAGAGAGCAGGCATGCATTAATGCATGCATGCAAGCATACAGGCATGCATGCAGCAAGCAAGCAGGCATGCATTTATGCATGCATGCAAGCATGCAGGCATGCATGCAGCAAGTAAGCAGGCATGCAAACAAGCAGCATGCATTAGGATTTCCTCGTCTCCGGCGCTGCGGGAATAGCAGCCTCGTCGCCCTTGCGTAACAAGGCGCAGTCACCCACGTGTACAGCGGGCGGAGGCTGCTCTCCCTCCGCGCCTCCGGCTTTTGAATTACACTCTAGTATCGGGCAGACTAGTACCACGGCGAGGAGACCACGGCGAGTCGGGACTAACGCAGTTTATTTATTAGATCAATATTTATTGCATATTTATATCAGCTATGCTTTAAATTGTCTATTAATAAAGTATGCAATATAATATTAGTAACAAATTTGTTTGAAAATACGGACTTTAGTGAAGTAAAATTCGATGTTTCAAGAATTCTGCATATTGAAACTTACGTGGAAATAAAATTATGGGTAACAAAATAGAAAGCTAACGTTACTTCGATAAATACTTAATTTATGAAAAGAAGTAACGATACAGTAAGTTTGTAGATAATAAGCATTCGGCCAAATGAAATTGTGATGTAACAAGATTCTAGAATTTGTTGAATATTATTTTGAAACATCTGCGAATCGTTTTATGGGGAATGAAAATCGATGAAGAAAATTGCGATTAAGTGATGGGTTCCCGGTTAAAAGATTTTGATATTTTTTTGGCTCCAAGTATAAAAACCTCTTATTAAGTGAAAAATAAATTGATCGAGTGTACGAGGGTCAAACTGAAAGTTCTTAGAAAATCAAAAACTGATTACATTAGCCAGTTATTAGTTTTATTGTATCTTTTCAAAATATTGTCCATTGACGTCAATACACCGCTGCATGCGATGGAACCACTGGGAAAAGCACTTTGCCCACTCGTCCTTAGGGGTCTCTTCAATGGCATCGCGATACGCAGCCACCGCTTCTTCAGCATTCATAAACCGCTTTCCTTTAAGTTTCTCTTTAATTTTTGGAAATAAATAAAAATCACAAGGCGCGAGGTCGGGGCTATACGGCGGGTGACCCAGTAATTCAACGTTTGATGTCGCCAAATAGTCGATCGTTCGCTTGGCGGTGTGCGACGAGGCGTTGTCGTGGTGAAGGAGGATCCTACTGCGAGGTCGTTTCTCTCGAACTTTTTCCAAGACAAGTGGCAAACAATTGGTAGTGTACCATTCTGCAGAAACTGTTTTTTGATCCTCTAACACAAATGTTGCGAAATGACCTATCCTTCCAAAGAACGAGGCCACCATTTTTTTTCCCGCACTTCGATCTCTCTTCACTTTAGTTGGCAACTCCTCGAAAGGAAACACCCACTGAGCAGATTGTCTTTTGGTTTCAGGATCATAACAGTAAATCCAGCTTTCGTCACCTGTTAGTATGTCGAACACAGCATTTGAGTCACCTCCGTTAAATCTTTCAATCATTTTACGGCACCAATCCACACGATGGAGTTTTTGAGCCTTAGTCAAATTATGAGGTATCCACCGGGCGCAAAGCTTCCTGACCGCTAAATGTTCGTGGAGGATTTTGTGCACTTGACTCATACCGATGCCTAAGCTTGTCCAAATCTGCTGATAGGTCACTCTTTTGTCAGTCTCTATCATACGCCGCACAACACAGATGTTATTTTCAGTCGTCGCCGTAGAAGGCCGTCCCTCACGTACATCATCAGTGAGATTAGTGCGACCACGTTTAAACTCATTAAACCAGTTGTAAACAGTCGCACGAGATGGGGCTTCATCGTGAAAGGTCAATCGTAGTCTATCATAACTTTCTTGTTGACTTAAATGACATCGAAAGTCATAAAAAATCATTGCACGAAAATTTTCTCGTGTTAAATTCATGTTGACGTGACACAGACAATTTTCAATTTGCCGCCAAATCGTAAAACAAATGACAAATGAATGAAATATATACTCAGTAATATTGGAAAAGAGTTCTATTTTCAAATTTTAGAATATTTTTTTTATTATATTGTTTATAAGTGGCCAGTTCTAAGAACTTTCAGTTTGACCCTCGTACGAAAGAGAGCTTAGAGAGATATGTTTACATACATGATTTGTTTATTTTTTATATATATTTCGTATCATTCTGTATACCTAAAGGAGGAACCAGATTCAAGATATCCTGCCTCGTTTGGTATCCTCGCAAAAAATCAAGATTCGATCGATCGGAAAGAAGACAAAGGCCTGAAACCTCAAAGTCTTCTGAAAAAATGAGTTGTTATCATTTTAAATTAGTAGGTAAGCTTTGATTTCATTCAAATTTGAAGTTATTCATTGCAACGGCATTTCTAAAAATATATTCAGGCTGTCTAAAAAGTTGAATCAAACGCAAGCCCTGACAAAGTAAGACAACGCCAAAGTGTCTCGGTTACAAAACCTAAAATTAACATAACATTATTTATAATCCGGCCAAGTGTGAGGTTGCAGGTTAACTAAAAAGAGGTTTAATACCTAAATTTTTCTTTTTATAGTGTTTTGTCACTATATTGCCCCTCTGGGCGAGGGCCACTTTGTTTATCTGAAAAGATAAACATACATTTGAGTTATGTGATCAGAGTACAACTCAATGCCCCATTTGTGTGTAATTTGCAAATATGATTAGTAGCAAGGGCAAGTGCACACAGCATGCAAATCGAGTTTACAGTAATATACTTATATATAAAATGATTAAAATATTAAAAAATAACGTGATATTTTAGGCAACACCAAAATTATTATAAAAGTAATTAAATTTAATGACATGACTATGTTTAAAACTGACAATTATGAATTTTACAATAAAATTGTCAGAAACTTTAACAAAAGCTTACAAGAGATTTCACAAAAGACATGCAACTAGTGAAACGTATATCGCACGTCCTCTAAAAGACTTTCATAGCACAGAAAAAGTGTATTTTTAGTTATTAAAAAAAAACACGAGAATAAAGTTCTTCTAAACCTAAATATTTTACTTTCTTCTTCTTAGTCGGGCAATTTTTGCAGAGTGGTCGTGGCTGTTGATGGGCAGGGTTGCGGCTCTCCGCCGACGCTCACTTTTAGGGCTGCAGCACGTCTGGCGATGTTTCTCCATCTAGGGCAGTCGATCCGGTATTAGTTTTAATGAGGTCTATACATTGGGTTGCGAACCGACCACGCGGTCTTGTGCTTTCAACACGGCCCTGCACAACAAGTTTTTCCATCGAGTCCTCGTTCCTAGAGATTAGTCCAAAGAACTTTAGTATTCGCATTTGCACAATCGACGATAGCCTGTCTTTTATACGTCATTATATATATTTTTTAAAACTTATTGATCAATACTTATAAGCATCGATATCAATATTTCTCTTATTTCCATCTCCAGTTGCTTTTGTCTCGGGCAGATCCTGTTTAAACCGGAAACATTTTTACTAAAACTTCTTTGAAATATTCAGAGTCGAACTCTCAAGGATAATAGTCACGTCTTTTAAACAAACGACTCTGGAATCGACAACCAGTTCTGAAACAATCTGGAGTATAAGGACACGAAATGGAATCCATTATGTCTTCAAAAATAAAAGTACCTTTGCACAGTGTTAATTTCAGTGGTGAAACTTCAGTTAAGAGATAGTAAAGGGAAAAGGGGTTCATGTGTATGTTTAAAGTTACTAAATATAATGAAATATGCACCAAACTATATAATTCGAAGTAAGGAATTTTTTCCCTTGTGTAACGAATACCAGATAATGATTATGACGGGGGCGTCTCTAATAAATACTTCAATGCACATATGCGTAAACATTTTCCCCCTTGTGGGATTCAACACCGCGACGGCCGGCATTTTAATCAGAAGCGCTGACCAACACCAAACGCGAGGTCAATTAAAAGATTAAAATGATATATATTATTACTTTCTACTTTTCTTACTCAAACTGTATGGATTACCTTTGATAACTCTATCTAAATCGATAACACAGTCTCATAGTTTTTCAATATCTAATCGTAAATAATAGTCATATTGCTAACTTTATTATAGTTATTCGGATATATGCCTTTGCGTGCGTTGCGATCGCAGTGGAAATGCCAATACATAAAACCTACAATGAACAATGGTAAGTTACTGACTATTAATTCACAAAAATGTTTACAATTGCAAAAAATAATATAAAATAGTTTCTTCTTCTCGGATTACGATAACGTTCAGTTTATTTAACTATGGGAGACGCCCCCGTCTTTTAGGAAGATAAGGAATATTCGTCGAATATAATAGTATAGTATAATTAACTAGGTTGACTGAACTGTGTCGGCTGGCGAACAGGCCTTTTATACTTTCCGTCCACTAATAATTGCATCAGCTGCTGTGCCGCATGCGTATAGAGGGAGGGCGGGTGGTGCATCCTGCATTTGCCTGAACTATTACTAAAACGCGGTGATGGTTCGTGTTGTTAGTTGCCTGCGCCGGCGTCGCTTCGCGGAAATTTAAAGCAAAATAATTTTATAAATTTCAACTTAATAATGGATTTCCGCAAAGTAACGCCTGTTTCCATAAAAAGTATATTTATTCTTGTTTTTTATAGTGTTTTGAAAAAAAAAATCATTCGGATATTGTGAGATCATTGATGCGCATGAACGCAGCCTACGCGTTAAAGAAAGCACTTGCAAAATTTAACAGGGTTGCCGATGTGTCGGTGGCCGAGTGGCATCGGCATACGCCCGGATAGCTTAGAGCACGCCGGATATTTTATATTTTTATACATTTAATACACACGGCACATTTTATACATAGTGTGCATGTTTAAATAAAACATTGCGCACATATTTTTTAACTTGTTTGTATTAAATACGCATACAAATTGTGGTTTCTTGATTTCCAGTCAAAGAGCTAATAGTGCAGAAGCGCGTTGTTCGACAGAGAAAATCGTATCAGGGATATTACCACTACTAATCATATTTGCAAATTACACACAAATGGGGCATTGAGTTGTACTCTGATCGCATAACTCAAATGTATCTTTATCTTTTCAGATGAACAAAGTGGACAACTGATAACAACTCATTTTAAATTAGTAGGTAAGCTTTGTTTTGCCTATAATGGTAGAATTTTTTGCCTTTTTAAAAAAAATGGGGGGTAGTATTGCTCGCGTCCGTAGGACATACCACCTTTTCCTAGGCCCACCCTACACGTGCCCCCCGGGTGGTGCTAAATGAGCAATGTCAACGCCGAGCAACAGGCGGCGGTTAAGCTAACCTGTATCTAGGTTATCACAAACCTTGAGAGATTAAATCCTCTCTAAAAAAGTGACGACTGTGCCTTGGGAAAGCACCGTTAGTATGTTCCCACCTACCCTTATGAAATATGAAAGAAAGTGAAGATATTTTGTCATGCACCCCGGCTGACCCCCAGCGCTTGCAGGTACCCGGGCCTGCAACTGTAAAATATGTTACCGGAGACTGCGCAGGAGCGAGCGACCAGGCCTCTGTGACAGGTAATGCTACTGGAAGCAATCAAAGTAAAAAATACATACAACAGGCATTTCACCCCGGCCTATTTACGCAACGACCTAGATCCTTCTCACAGGGCAGTCCAGCAAGTGAAAGGGAAAATCTACCTCTCTCGGATTCACCGTCAGTGAGTAACTCCATTAAGAGCGACTGCCAGCCCTCATGGCAAAGAGCACCAACACAACGCAACCAGAAACGAAAAGGAGAAAAAAACAGTCCACCAATTTCAAAACGACACATAAGTACACAAGGCACAAGTACAACAAACAGATTTAGTGGTCTCCCAATAGATCTTACTGATGAAGAACCAATAGAAAGCCAGGCTGCTCCACCTAAAAAAATGCATAAACCGCCACCTATAATTCTTTACGGCATAGACAATCTATCGAGTCTAACCAAATTTTTAGACAAAAGTGTACCGAGTGGAACTTACTCTTACAAGATTATTAATCGAGATCAACTGAGGATCATCACACAGTCCACTGACATATACAAAGAGCTTATAGAGCACATTCGAAGTAATGGCCTAATTGGTCACACCTTTACACCAAAAGAGAAAAAGTCCTACAGAATAGTAGTTAAGAACCTGCACCACACTACACCAACAGCAGCTATTATCGAAGAAATAGAAAGGACCGGCAACAAAGTCAGAGGAGAAATAGTATGTGCCATATCCGAGAAGAACAAGAAACCCTTAAACATGTTTTTTGTAAATGTAGAACCTAGTCCAAACAACTCTGACCTAAAAAAATACAATACATCTACCACACAAGAGTTAAGATCGAGAATCCCCGGAAATCTAACGACATACCCCAGTGTATCCGATGCCAACAGTACGGACACACCAAGAACAACTGCATGCGCTCATATCGATGCGTCAAATGCGCAGAAGGGCACAAGAATACAGATTGTCTTAAAAAGGATAGGAATACTCCGGCCACCTGTGCACTCTGTTTCGGCAACCACCCAGCGAACTATAAGGGGTGTCAAGTATATAAAGAAATACGAGCACGTTAAATGAACCAGACTACAAACCGCAAAACACTACTTATAAGACCATCTCAAAAGTTGCCCTCTCCACAACAACACGAATTTCCACCACTCAAAAGCACAAAAAAACATTTTATGAAAAAAGCCAAGATGACAACACGACGCACGACGCCGAAAAGAAAAAGGCATACTCTACAGCTACTCATCGCCAGGAAAGAAAAACAGAGGATGTACAGCCTCAGCCAACAAGTTCGCTAGCCACCCTGATGGCACGTCGCACGGCGGTGCTGCAATAATAATCAGGGAAAGTATAAAACAACACTCGCTCTTTAATATTCAACACCCGTACCTCCAAGCTGTAGCAGTCGCAATAAATGACTGGCAAGGAACACTTGACGTTGCTGCTGTGTACTGCCCACCTCCACATGGCATCCAGGAACACATGTTTACTGATTTTTTCTGCAAACTTGGACAAAGATTTATCAGTGGTGGTGACTGGAACGCCTAAAATATTTCCTGGGGTTCAAGACTAACTACTACGCGAGGTCGAGAACTAAAGAAAGCAGTAGACATCAGTTCTCTCACAGTACTTTCTACCGGAGAGCCAACTCATTGGCCTACTGATCCCAAAAAAACTCCTGATCTTATTGACTTCTTCATCTCAAGGGGAATATCAGAGCTCTACACTAAGGTGGAATCATGCCTGGATGGGACGTCTGATCACACGCCCATAATCTGCACACTTAGCACCACAGTCATCTGGAGACAATCACCTGATACCCTATATAACAATAAGACTGACTGGGAATCCTTCCGCCACTATCTAGATGAGAACATCAATCTGTCAATTAGACTCAAAACGGAAGAAGATATAGAGATGGCCACACAGTACACCACTAACTTAATCCAAACGGCAGCATGGTTATCTACACCCCATTTTGATTGTAAAACACAAACACAAGACGTGTCTATAGAAATCAAAAAAATGATTGTTAAAAAGAGAAAGCTAAGACGTCAGTGGCATACAAGTAGAAACCAAACAGACAAAAGAGCACTCAACAAAGCGCAAAAAGTTTTAAAACAGATGCTTAGAGACAATGAAAAAAAAAACCCTTCAGGATAAACTAATAACTTTGTCACCACATAAAGCTGATGATTACTCCCTTTGGAAGGTAACAGAGCACCTTAAAAGACCAAGAGAGTATATACCCCCTCTTAGGCGGCTGCTGGTCCAGAAAGTCGTCAGAAAAAGCAGAGCTATTTGCGGAGTTTCTCAAGGACGCATTTAAACCGAATGATCCGGATCTTTTGTACCCAGAGGAGGAAATCGATGAGGTACTGATGACTGATCAACAAATGTTCCAATCCATTGAGTTTGGGAACACCTGGCGAGACCAAAAAATACATTAAAAAATTAAAATGTAAGAAAGCCCCGGGTTTCGATATAATAACGGCCGAGATATTGAAGCAGCTGCCAAGGAAAGGAATAGTACTCCTTACGATACTATTCAATTCAATACTTAGACTACAGTACTACCCATTACTTTGGAAAATATCGGTCATAACCATGGTCGCCAAACCTGGAAAGCCCCAAACAGAAGTAAGTTCGTACAGGCCCATAAGTTTGCTCCCTGCTATCTCAAAACTGTTTGAGAAACTTCTACTGCAAAGGCTCCTACCTATACTGGAAGAACAAAAAATAGTGCCGATTCATCAGTTTGGCTTCCGTGAGAACCATGGCACTATAGAGCAGATCCACAGAGTGGCGCACACTATCCGCCGAGTTTTGCTCTGCTGCGTTCTTAGATGTACAGCAGGCGTTTGATCGTGTGTGGCATAAGGGTCTCCTATGCAAGTTAAAATTATGTCTACCAAGCACCGGCTACATGCTCCTCAAATCCTATCTCCAGGATCGCATGTTCCAAGTCAGAGTTCCCCAGGGATCTGTGTTGGGCCCAGTCTTGTACACAATATACACTTCAGACCTACCTATTTCAAATGATACAGTGATCGCCACCTATGCTGATGTTACGGCTCTACTCTCAAGTCACAAAGATCCAAATATAGCCTCCATGAAATTACAGAAACACATGGACAAAATTGGGATTTGGCTTAAAAAGTGGAGAATTAGGGCAAGTGCCTCTAAATCAACACATGTCACTTTTACTCTGAAAAGAGGAGACTGTCCGCCTGTTAAGCTGGATGGAGCGATTTTGCCTCACCAGGAGGCAGTAAGATATTTAGGTATGCATCTAGACAGAAAACTTACGTGGAAAAATCATATTAAAGCCAAAAGAGACCAGGCAAATGAGAAACTGAGAGACATGCACTGGCTAATAGGAAGACAATCGTCGCTTAAATTGGAAAATAAGATCCTAATCTACAAAAGTATAATCAAGCCAGTCTGGGCATATGGTATAGAGCTCTGGGGATCAGCAAGCCACTCCAATGTCGAAATCCTCCAACGCTTCCAAAATAACGCCTTGAAAACAATCGTTTGTGCTCCATGGTTTACCAAAAATACTGAAGTCCACGAATATCTGGAAATGCCTACAGTCAAAGAACAGATAGAAAAGTCCTGTAAAACCTACAAACAAAGATTGGAACACCACAGAAATTGCTTGGCAAGGTCTCTCATACATACGGAAAATAATGTATTCCGTCTGAAAAGGTCAAGACTGGGTTCAATCTGAGCTCTTACTATATGAGATGTCGCATCATTGGACGTGACCTATCTCCAAAAATATAAAATAAACAAACCATCAGATTTAATTAAAGCTATTGTCTGGCTGATCTTAAATAGAAAAAAAAATACGTGCTATGGCGTAGGAAGATACTATCCCCCTAAAAGGGCAACCTTCTGAAAATAAATCTAAACCTGCAGTGCGGGTCAGCAATGTTTCAGCGCATTCCAATGCAATGTGCACATATTGTAACAAAACTGAACATGCAATTTTTAATTGCCCCAAATTTTCAATGGTCCCTATAAAGACTCGTTTAACCTTTGTCAATGATCACAAATTGTGTTCTATTTGTTTAAGAAACCATGCAGGCAGTGCTTGTAAATACAAATTTAAGTGTAAAGTTTGTAAAAAATTATGAGATTTTTTACATTATACACACATTATTGCATTCTGAAACTGAAATGGAAATTCCTGTTTCGTTGTGTTCTAATAGTAACACAAATAACTGTAATATTTTGTTACCTACAGTGAAGGTAAAGGTTACTGACAAATATGGTCGTGACATTTTGATTTGAGCGTTGCTCGATAGTGGCAGCCAAGCCTCTTTTGTGACAAGTGCTTTAGTGTCAAAATTGAACTTAGCACCCACCTCGCATTCTTCCAATATTATTGGCATAGGTAATAAGCCTACTAAAATAAACCAAGTTATTAACTTGCCTATTTCCGCACCTACACATGAGAATGTTATATACAAGGTCAATTGTTATGTAGTTGATTCAATTACAACACCATTGCCGCAATATTACTTTGACATTTCAAAATTTAATATACCCAAGGAAATTCAGCTGTCGGATGATGAATTTCATGTGCCCTCAGAAATTTCAATTTTATTGGGAGCTGATGTTTACTTTGATTCATTGCTCAGTGGTTGCCTCAAACTTTTAGATGGGCCGGTTTTGCAAAACACAGTTTTTGGATATATTATTGCGGAAAAGGCTTGTTTTAATAATAATTCAAATAACATTTCCTCAGATGTGGTTTTAAATCTAGTGATCTGTGATCAGAGAAAGTTAGAAAATGTCATGGAAAATTTCTGGCTATCGGAAAAGGTGCCCAGTCAACCTTTAAAAAAGATTCCGCTTGAGTTTGAAAAGGCACAAGAAAGTTTTGATAATTCTTTAAATATTGTTGATAACAAATTCCATGTAGATATGCCTCTTGTTTGTCAAAAGGAAGAATTACAACTGGGGGACTCATTTTCTGTAGCTCTTCAGAAATTTTTAACTTTAGAGAAAAAATTAAAGCAAAACCCAATATTATTGGAAGAATATTGTAAATTCATTGATCAATATGTTGCTTTGGGGCATGCCAAAGAAGTTGATATAAATACCTATGATGTTTATAATGGTTCTGTTTACTTTCTAGCACACCATGCAGTCTTCAATCAGCAAAGCAAAACTACAAAATTACGAGTGGTTTTTGATGGTAGTGAAGTGTTGTATGTTTAGTGTAAGAACATGTACTCATCTTATAATATATACGACCCTGTATGTCTATATTCAGTTAGTAATAAACCAACATTCGGTCGAGTCACTTGTTTGATTTACAAACTACATCCCTTCATGGCGACCCATGCCATATTTGGACCGCGCGTGTAGATTTCTCGGGTTTCGGCGCCAGCTAACTAAAGTGACAATGGAATATTCCTGTGTTGCGCGTGATTCCCCTGCCTGTCGGTTGTGTCCAATTGAAGTTGCAATTGCATTTGAAAATAAAATTCCGGAAAATGGGTTCCAAGCAATCTAAGCAAGAAGAGGTGATCATAGCCCAGAATGCTTCGGGTGGAAGCAACTCCGCGTCAGCATCGGAGGACCTAAAGTACCATGCCAATACCACTAATATACTTTTGGTGGTTATAGTCACGTTTCTGGCCTTAGCAGGAGTATACGGGTTTTACAAAACCTATAAAAAAACCCACAAGAAGTGGATGCGCAGAGAGATAACCTTCAACGAGTTGCGGAAATCTTTTCGTCGGCGTAATGACAACGGTTCCATCCCGGGTGCAGCGGCGTCAAAAATGGTAGATGTTTAGTGGAGTGAAAAGTGAAAAATATATCTATGAGGTGAAAGTGAAGTGAAAAATAAATAAATCATATTTAGACATTCACGTAAAATGGAAGTATTATCAGCATATTAACAAAATTAGAGACATTAAGTGTATAATGCTTAATTACTAAAATATGAGTATCATTTAATCACTTACATTTAAAAAATAAAAAGTACACCCAATTTAATCGTAATTAAGTGTTAAGTTCAAGTAGTGATTGTTTACGTTTCTATGTCCATATACGAGCATCTTGCCCCTACTACGAGCACTCACCAAAACTTGGTATGTATTTTTTTTTCTATTTTATTTTAAAGTAAGGTATGGAAAATGAATTACTTGAGTGTTTAAAAGAAATTGAAACTATTAGAATATATTTAATAAAGAAAGGTAAATCGCGTTATCAAGGAAAGTGTATAGAAAATAAATTAGCGGAAACAGAAATTATTTTTAATAAGAGTTTAGAGATTATTGAATTATTAAGTAAGAAAGAAAAATCAGAAGAATTACTAGAAACAATAAATTCTGTTTCAGCAAAAATAACGTTATTTTACGAAAATATTTTAGAATTGTGTGATAGGGATAGTAGTACTGAGTTTTTACGAGAAAGTGAGGATAAATATCCAACCATGGAGTTTGATTTAAAAACGGCGTGTAATTTAATCCCTGTGATGAACAACAATGAAAATAACACTAAATTAATGATTGATGCAGTAGACATGTATTCGGAAATGTTATCTGACGCTGGGAAAAAGCTGTTGGTGACATTTGTTTTAAAAAGCAGACTTTCCGAAAACGCTAAACTGCGTTTATCTCAAACTTATTCATCTGCAAGCGATCTTGTAAAAGACTTAAGAAAACATTTGCTTACGAAAAAGTCGTTTACGGCTATTCAGTCTCGATTACAAAACATAACTCAAGGTTGGCGTACAATTGATCAGTACGGTACAGAGGTAGAGAAATTGTTCTCAGATTTAACAATATCGCAAGCAGACGGAAATACTCAAAACTATGATGTCTTGAAGCCTTTGAATGAAAAATTGGCAATTAAACGTTTTTCAGAAGGATTACGTGTTCCCCGTTTGAGCACAATAATTGCTGCCCGTAATTACGAGCATTTGAACGAGGCTATTCAGGCTGCAAAAGATGAAGAGCTGACATCGGCGTCTACGTCGAGAGGTGAAGGTGTGATGCATTTTTCACGACGTGGGACAGAAGGTAGGTTCCAACGTAATCATAATCATAGGCAGCTTCGCGGCCAGTCAAGAGGACAGCGAGGATACCACCACCAACGCGGCAATAATCCGGTAAGAGGAAATAATTCTAATAGGCGAAGATTTATCAACTCATATCAGGGACGAGGCATGCGATTTGCACATGACAGCCGATCGAGTTATCAGAATACCTATAATAGGGGTAACGGTAGTCAGCGAGTATTTTACAACGAGCAAGTTACACCGAGTAACTCGAACGAAACTCAAGCGGCAGAAACTTCGACATCACAGTCGAATGATATGCAGTTTTTTCGATCCTAAACATTTTATTTTGACTTTAAATGGTAAAACAAGATTTGTTACATTTTATATTGGCAACAAAAAATATTTTTGGCTAGTAGATACCGGTGTATCATTGTCGGTCATAAAGAAAGACGCAATTCCGATAAACACATCCATATTTAGAGATGGTACGATAGTTAAAGGTATCGCGGGTGAAATTCAATCTGCGGGACATGTTTCACTCGAGTTGATTCATCGTAACGAACATTCTAGAACATGCTTCAATCATAACTTCTATGTTTTCGATTGTGTGCCATTAAAGGCAGATGGAATTTTAGGTTTAGACTTTCTATGCAAGTACGCGTCAAATATCGACTTGAGTACGAATATTATCACGTTCTACTTAAATGGAATGGAATGTCCCCTACCAATGTATGACACAGTTGACTATTCGAATGAAATATTATTTTTACCAGCTCGAAGTGAAACAATACACTATTTATTTATAGATTCAAAGGATGACGGAGATTACGTTATTTATTCAAAAGAATTGTCGGAAAATATTTTTATGGCGGGAAGTATAGTAAAGATAAAAAACAATAGAGTACCAGTTAAAATACTAAATACTAGTGAGGAAAATATTAGTTTACCGATTTTCAGACCACAGTTAGAATCACTTCATAAATATGATATTTGCAAATTTGATTCTTGTTTAAAAAATTCAGACAGAGCTAAAGTTTTACTTGATATTTTACAGTTAGACCATTTGAATTCTGAAGAAAAAAGTTCAATTTCCGATATTTGTTCTAAATATGCAGACGTTTTCTTTTTGCCAGGTGATAAACTGAGCACAACAAATATTTATGAACAGTCTATAACACTTAAACCTAATACAAGTCCAGTTTATGTAAAGCAGTACAGATTACCGCATAGTTTGAAAGAAGAAGTAACTAAGCAGATTCAAAAGATGACAGAAAATGACATAATAGAGGAAGCAAGGAGTGAGTGGTCTAGTCCGATATTATTAGTGCCAAAAAAGACAACATCTAATCAAAACAATAAATGGCGTTTAGTCGTGGACTATAGGAAATTAAATGATTGCATAGTCGATGATAAATTCCCATTACCAAACATAACGGACATTTTGGATTCTCTCTCTGGTTCCATATATTTTTCACATCTAGATTTAAATCAATCTTATTACCAAATTTTATTGAATGAAGAGAGTAGGAAATATACAGCGTTTACAACAAGCTCGGGTCAATACCAAATGAAAAGACTTCCTATGGGACTTAAGACAAGTCCTAGTTCTTTCAGTCGGGCCATGTCAGTAGCTATGTCTGGTCTAGCTTTTGAAAAATGTTTTATTTATTTAGATGATTTAATAGTTTTTGGCCGAAATATGACCTTGCACAATAAAAATTTGATTGATGTATTGGAGAGATTGAGAAAAGTTAATCTTAAATTAAATCCTGACAAATGTTGTTTTCTTAAAAAAGAATTACTGTATTTAGGACATGTAGTGTCATCTAATGGAGTTTTACCAGATCCAGCTAAAATAACGGTTCTTCAAAATTATCCAGTGCCCACAAATGCAGACGAAGTAAAACGATTTGTAGCATTCTGTAATTATTATAGAAAATTTATCAAAAACTTTGCTGAAATTACTAATAGCCTTAATAAATTAACAAGAAAAAATGAACCGTTCACATGGACAAATGAATGTAACGACTCATTTGAAACATTAAAGTCTTCACTTACAACCCCTCCAATAACTACAATTTCCAGATTTTTCTGAAACTAATGAGTTTATTATACAAACGGATGCATCAGGCACAGCTATTGGCGCTGTTTTATGTAATAAAGACATGAGACCTGTGGCTTATGCCAGTAGATCTTTAAACAAAGCTGAAAGGAATTACCCAACTATCCAGAAAGAATTGGTTGCTATTGTTTGGGCAATAAAATATTTTAGACCTTATGTCTATGGCCGAACATTCACCATAATGACTGATCATAAACCTTTTATTTATTTATTTTCACTTAAAGACCCTTCCAGTAGACTTTTAAAATTCAGATTGGCTTTAGAAGAGTACGACTTTAAAATATTGTACGTGCCAGGAAAAAAGAACTGCGTAGCAGATGCTTTATCTCGGATTAGTTTAACTTCAGATACATTAAAAGAAATGAATAATGAAATTATAACGGTTATGACAAGAGCGCAAAGGAGAGCTTTAAATACACAGCTAAAACCACCACCCATTTCTAATAAACCCACAACTCATTGGCCTGATCAACCAAGGATAGTGGAGTTATTAAAAATGCCTAGTGATTTTGTAGAACTTTGCTTTATAAGAGACGATAAGTTAAATCAATTAAGGAAAATAAAAGATATAAATATCGAGAAAGAGTGCTTTATATTAACGAAAAATCAAAATGTTCTTTACATTAACCTCAACTTTAGGGCGCATTTCTCGCGAGCCGAATTTGTGACTAAGTTAGAGAAGTTTTGTAAAGAAAATGAAATAAATGAGCTATGCATAGTTAAAGTCAATGAAAATGAATCATTTATTAAAGATTTATTGAAAGAAATAAAAACAATTACGGATTGGACCGGTCCACGAATTTGTATATTACGAGGTGTTAAGAGAATTGACGATGATGAGGAAAAAAGGTTTATTCTTAACGATTTTCATCTGCTACCGACCAGTGGTCATGCTGGAGTTCGGAGGATGACTTATAATATAAAAAGAAAATTTTACTGGCCAGATTTAGATAATGATGTTAAGTTTTTTTGTCAGTAAGTGCACTACTTGTCAAAAAATGAAACATTCCAACAAATATGTAAAAGAACCGATGGAGATAACTACAACGGCTTACCAAGCATTCGAAAAAGTATTTTTAGATATTGTTGGTCCGTTGGATAAAGATATAGAAGATTATTGTTATGTTTTAACAATACAGTGTGAGCTGACTAAATTTGTTGAGGCCTATCCATTAAAAAACAAGTAATCGGTAACTATAGCTAAGGAATTAGTTAAAAATTTTATTTTAAGGTTTGGTGTGCCAAATACTATTGCAACTGATCGAGGTACAGAGTTTGTCTCTGCAACAATGGAACAGGTATGTAAACTTTTAGAAATAGAAAAAAATACTTCAACAGCGTACCATCACCAATCTATTGGAGCGTTAGAAAATTAACACAAAAATTTGGGTGCATTTTTACGAATACAGTGCAATGGTCAAAAAGACACTTGGAGTCAGTGGCTTCCATTTTGGTGCTACAATTATAATAATACGGTTCACACAGAGACTAAATATACGCCATTTGAATTAGTATTTGGTAGACCTAGTAAATTGCTATGTAGAGTAAGCTATGTTGAACCTTTATATAATCCTGAAAATTATGCTTTAGAATTAAAATATAGGCTACAAGTTGCTCAACAAGATGCTCGTAACAATTTAATTTTGAGTAAGGAAAAAGGTAAATGTAACTATGATAAGAACATGAACCATGTAACATATAATAATGGACAACTAATTTTAGTGAAAAATGAATGTGCTAAGAAATTAGAAGCAGTATATGAAGGCCCTTTTAAAGTTCTAGAAGATATGGGAGTAAATGTTAAAATAGTTAAAAATGATAAACAACAAATAATACATAAAAATAAGACAAAACCTTATGTAGCTTAAAAAAAATGACTACATATTTTTTTTTTCTTTTCACCCCCGGAGTTGAAGTGTTGTATGTTTAGTGTAAGAACATGTACTCATCTTATAATATATACGACCCTGTATGTCTGTATTCAGTTAGTAATAAACCAACATTCGGTCGAGTCACTTGTTTGATTTACAAACTACATCCCTTCAGTAGTATGGAGTCAAAAAATAAGATGTCACTAAAAAATAATAAAATAAAATGTCACTCAACGATGTCATGCTGAATGGGCCAGTGGTACAGGGTGAGCTGTGCGATATCCTTCTCTTATTTCGGACGTTTTTATACATTTTAATATGTGACATTGAGAAAATGTTTCGTTGTGTTTACATAAATGAACATCACCGAAGTCTTCAATACATACTCTGGAGAGAAAACCCAAGTAAGCCCATACGTTGCCTGCAGTTACAGAACGTCACATATGGGTTAAAAGCATCTACCTTTTTGGCCACACGGAGCCTGGTAGAACTTGCACATAGGTATGAAAAAAGGTTTCCCTTAGCAGCAAAAGCCATATTAGAAAATACTTATGTCGATGACATAATAGTTGGCTGTGATAATTTTCAAACGCTTCAGTCACTCAAAAATGAACTTATAGAATTACTCAAATTGGGTAACTTTAAATTACACAAATGGTGCTCAAACCAGCCTTCAATCCTTAAGGAAATTCCTTCAGATCAAAGATACTTTGAGGAAATTGATTTAAATTCTGAAAATGTAATTTAAACATTAGGACTCAAATACAATGTTCTTTCAGATGAATTTTCTTTTCAAATTCCCCCACAGTGTGATGAGAATTTAAATACAAAAAGAAAAATTCTTAGCTATATTAGCAAGATTTTTGACCCATTGGGTATTATAGGCCCTATCGTAGTTGTGGCCAAGATGATCATGCAAGAGTTATGGTCTATGAAATTAGAATGGGACGATGTCCTGCCTTTGCAGCCTCTTCAAGTGTGGCAAAAGTTTTTAAATAATTTGAAATTAATGGACAAAATTTCAGTCCCCAGATTTGTGCAGTGTCATGACTTTTCATCCATTACATTAGTGGGTTTTTCTGATGCATCGTTGAAGGCCTACGGATGTTGCCTTTATCTAAGGATTTTAAAAAATGACGGGAGTGTAGAAGTCAACCTCCTATGTTCAAAGTCGCGGGTTGCGCCTCTATCTAAAACGCACACCATACCTCAACTAGAGCTGAACAGCGCATTACTTCTTGCCCAGCTGACAGAAAGAGTTAGTAGAGCACTAACCTCAAGGTTCCCGCACTCCGTTCGTCTTTTTTAACCGACTTCAAAAAAGGAGGAGGTTATCAATTCGACTGTATGTTTTTTTTTATCTTTTTTTTTTGTATGTATGTTACCTCATATCTCAGTCGTTTTTTTCCTTTTTGGGATCTGATGATGGGATCTTGGTGTAATCGAGGGAAACCCTCAAATTTTAAAGGCACTTATAGTGTTTCTTTACTAGAATCTTAATGTTGACGTGTTGTTACGTCTGAAAGTCAATATCTTGTGGGGCTGAGCTGATGGTGGAACTCCTTAACGCTTAGGAGTTCAGTAATTATAATGACGGAACTTATGAAAGGTAATTTGTAGCTTTTTAAAAAATAGAATCATAAGGTGCAACTCCCCCCCCCCCCCCTCTTATGTAATCACTAAAAATGAAGAAATAAAATAAACTTTTAAAAAAGTAAAAACCGACTTCAAAACCAAAATGCACTAAAAAGTATTAAATAAACTCTTCACCATTAAAAGGAAAGGAATCCGTTTTAGGCAAACAATTTCTTTTTGGAGTCGGTGCCATCACTTTGACCATCAAGCATCAACTATCACAGCACCGACTCCAAAAAGAAATTGTTTGCCTAAAACGGATTCCTTTCCTTTTAATGGTGAAGAGTTTATTTAATACTTTTTAGTGCATTTTGGTTTTGGAGTCGGTTTTTACTTTTTTTAAAGTTTTAGCGATTCGCAAATCGTTCTTGCCTGGATACAATCAGGGTCAGTCAAATCCAATACTTACGTCAATAATAGAGTTCAGCAAATTGCTAATCTCACTGATAAATCTTCATGGACGTATGTACGAACCTATAATAATCCCGCAGATATTATCTCGCGCGGTGTAGAAGCTCACAAATTATCAGAAAAAGATATTTGGTGGCATGGCCCACAATTTTTATTGGACTCGGACATTGAAGATCATTCTGTATGCATTGATTTAAATAAATTTCATACTTCAGATTCCCCTTCCGAGGAAATTTCGTGTATTACCCAAGTTATAGACAACACATTGTTTAAGAAGTTTTCAGATTTTAACAAATTACAAAGTATAGTCGCATTTATGTACAGATTTTTCAACAACGCTTCTAAAAAAGAGGTAATAAAAGATGCAACTTTAACTCCTAAGGAGTTAGAGGCTGCTTTGTTAGTTATTGTCCGCTCAGTGCAAAGAGAACATTTCTTTAATGAAATACCCTCAATTGTCAAGGGCGACAAATTGAAGTCTGGCCTTGCCAGTCTCCATCCTTTTATAGACGCACAAGGTGTCCTTCGCGTGGGCGGTAGGTTACAAAATGCCGGCCTGCCCCAAGATAAAATGCACCCTATTATACTTCCCAAAAATTGTAATATTACATCATTGTTAATCGAAAGGGAACACCTTCGGTTATTGTATGCTGGTCCAGGACTAGTACTCAGTTCACTATCCCAGAAGTTTTGGATTATTAGTGGCATCCGTGAGGTCAAAAAGGTACTTCACAAGTGCTTAAAATGCGCTCGACTGAAGGCTGATACTGCCAGGCAGCTTATGGGTTCTTTACCTGCGGAACGTATTACCGCTAGTAGGCCATTTCAGCATGTGGGCATCGATTTCTGCGGACCATTCAATATGAAAGTGGCAAGGATTCGAAAACCACTCGTGACCAAAGGTTATGTAGCGCTGTTTGTCTGTTTCTGCACTAAAGCTATACATGCGGAAGTTGTATCAGATCTTACAACTAAAACTTTTTTGGCATGCTTCAATCGCTTCATATCAAGGCGAGGTATGCCCACCAAAGTCTTTTGCGATAACGCAAAAACGTTCAAGGGTGCTGAGAATCAATTTAAAGAATTGTATGATTTACACTTTTCAGAGGCTCATAGAGACTCTGTTTACAATTATTGTAATAAAAAATACATAAAGTTTATGTATATACCTAGCTACTCCCCTGAGTTTGGAGGTTTATGGGAGGCAGGGGTGAAGAGCGTTAAGTACCACCTCAGTTGGTTCTCTCTGTTTGACCTACGAAGAATTTAACACTGTCATTGTGCAAATAGAAGGAGTCTTAAACTCTAGGCCCCTCCTTGCCGACCCCAGCGAGGGTGGTTACCTCACTCCGGGACATTTTCTAATTGGAGCGGCTTTGTCAGGTTACCCTGAAGTAGATTTATTGGAAATTCCAACTAACCGATTAAAATTCTGGAAGGTAGTGTCCAAATTAAAACAAGATTTCTGAAGACTTGGTCTCGCGATTATCTTACTCAACTTCAAAGCCGTCCCAAGTGGAAAACTGCCTGCCCTAATTTGAAAGAGGGTGATATTGTTCTTGTTAAAAATATAAATACTCCACCTTTGGAATGGCCAATGGCCAGAATTGTAAAAGTAATTCCAGGAACTGACAATAAAGTTAGAGTAGCTGAAGTCAAGTTCAATAATAAAATTTATTTAAGATCTATCTCAAAGCTTTGTCCTCTTCCAATTCACTAAAATTAACTTGTTTCTAAAAATATTTCAAAAATGTTAAGATTATTAACAAATAATAACAATCTTAGTTAACTTGTAAAACTTTATTCTGCATTATGTTTATGTATAATTAACTTAACATCACACATGTTAATTAATGCTAAGGGCATATTTGTTCTCATGTTCATCCCGCCCGCCCAACTATGTTTAATACATAAACATACAATTATTAAATTTAGTAGTTTTTATAAATTAGTTTGTAGTTTCTGATATTATTGATACTGGTATCACCTTTGTAAAATAAGAAAAAATTGATCTGTCATCTCTCTTTTTGGTTTTTGGAGCAACGCGATGAACATTGTTCCCATTGTATTCTTTTTATAAAATATAGAAATTTGCTATATTTTCAAGTAAAGCTTGTTTTATTCCAACACAATGGATTTCATTTTGTGTCCTTATACTCCAGATTGTTTCAGAACTGGTTGTCGATTCCAGAGTCGTTTGTTTGAAAGACGTGACTATTATCCTTTAGAGTTCGACTCTGAATATTTCAAAGAAGTTTTAGTAAAAATGTTTCCGGTTTAAACAGGATCTGCCCGAGACAAAAGCAACTGGAGATGGAAATAAGAGAAATATTGATATCGATGCTTATAAGTATTGATCAATAAGTTTTAAAAAATAAATATAATGACGTATAAAAGACAGGCTGTCGTTGATTGTGCAGCTGCGAATACTAAAGTTCTTTGGACTAATCTCTAGGAACGAGGACTCGATGGAGAATCTTGTTGTGCAGGGCCGTGTTGAAAGCACAAGACCGCGTGGTCGGTTCGCAACCCAATGTATAGACCTCATTAAAACTAATACCGGATCGACTGCCCGAGATGGAGAAACATCGCCAGACGTGCTGCAGCCCTAAAAGTGAGCGTCGGTGGAGAGCCGCAACCCTGCCCATCAACAGCCACGACCACTCTGCAAAGATTTCCCGACTAAGAAGAAGAAAGTAAAATATTTAGGTTTAGAAGAACTTTATTCTCGTGTTTTTTTTTTAATAACTAAAAATACACTTTTTCTGTGCTATGACAGTCTATAAGTATATTACTGTGAACTCGATTTGCATTGTAACGTTGTATATTTTTGTCTAACTTCGCGTGAAACGAAAAGCTAAATGGATGTAGGACTCCAGTCCATATTTTGGCATAGATATGATGGATGCTGACACTGACATTTGTCAAGTGTGACAGCTGCTTTTTTTCCGGTTCCGCGACTGTTGGTCGTGCGTCGGAGTGGAACGTGTGTTAAAATGTAAAAAAATAAAATATTGATAAGGGGGCACGCTCCATTTATTTTGTAGTTTGATAGTTATTCCTGACGCCGCCAACATGTCAATTTGGATGAATTAATTTCGAAAATGATTTGATATAAATGACTGAAAAATGGTCTCAAAAAGAATAATTAGCATAAATGTTTAGTAATTAATTGAGAAATTATATGGCGAGCCAGCTGTTGCAGGTTTCGCTTTTGATATGTGTCTGTAAGTTGTACAGTCACAATTTGGTGATCATATGGTAACCTCAGTGACCTTACTTGGACCTCATTTGGATTATTTTTGAAGTCGGATTTTCCTGATGGATTGATTTGCTTCTTGTCTGCTGTTTTGGGGATGGATCGGTATCGGTGGAATTTTGGGGTAACGTTGCAGAGTTGTTTGTAGTTTGATGCATCAAAGATTTGAAATAGTAGCCTTCGTTGAAATCCAAGGTTGGTTTCCCTTGTATTTACTTTAACTTTAGTGAAAAGTGGGATAATTTAGCTATTAATTTAAGCATAACTTAGGAATCCGTTTGAGGATAAATTTTGGAATTAATTAGGAAATTAAAAACTTAAATTGGTGGTTTATCTTTATTCAATTAGAAATTTGTGAACATAAACATTTGTAATAGTATAGATATAAATAACTAAATTAGAACCTAACCTAGTCTGTACTGAATTCTGAGCTATTAAGTTTTGTATTTGAAGGTGTTAAAAGGTAATTGTGAAATAGCAGATTTGAAAAACTTTTGTTGCCAAATGCTATACCCGGATTTCTTTATTTCATTCGAATATTAGTGCCTTTTAAACACCCTTTGTCCACACTGGCCGGGAGTGACGGTGACAGCATGCTGTGTGCACTTGCCCTTGGAGTTGCAACAAATCATACAGCATTTGCAAAATTAATACTTCTACTTACGTGTAGATATCAAAGAAAAAAACAAACATATCGTCAGAATTGGATAACATATGTGTTAGTTATCCAATTCTGGATAGCATGTGGATCTATTATTAGGGCTTCATAAGACGTGTACAAATTTTCTTAAATGTGTTTGTCTCAGGATTTCTTGTATACGAGAAGTCATAGCGAGACAATCCTTTTAAGTTGAATCAGTTGTGGTTCAAATAAATTTAATCAAAATGTTGGTCTATTCGTTTTTGAGTTAATATAAATAAAAAAAACGAAAATTTTTAACCTTCAAAAAACGGTGCATGATATCCGAATCCGAACGAATTTGTTTATCCTAATATAAGAAGACGAATTGCGCTTTTTTGGCTTTTAATTAATGTTTGGAAGCTAAATTTTATACTTATTTTTTAAACTATATAATAAGCTTATTTGCTAATTTTCATACTTCTTAACAGTCTACGTAAAATCCTGTCATTTCCAGAGCCACTATTGAAAAAAATAAAGAAAAAAGCGTTTATTGATATAAGGACATCACAAACACATTCGTACATAATACATACACAAAAACAAACAAACGCACACACGAGTTCACAACAAATAACGTGCATGAAAACTCCCTCTAGCATAGTTTTTTTTTCTTTAAAAATATTCTTGTTACCTGCGCGGCGTCGTTAGGTCTCCACAAGTGCCCGAGCGTTAGTACCTCGTCAGAAACTTCCGCGGTTGCGGTGATGCATACTAACTACCGACGAACAAAATGACTGGCCCCTTCAGTCAGTATATTTATATATTTCAGCACCAATTAAGTATTTGGCAAGTGCAGTAGGCTGACGCATTATATCTTAGTTATCTAGTGAAAAGTAACGATCATTATACGTATATTTGTGATCTGCCACAATTAAATTTGGCTGGAAAACAGCAAATACTGTAAAACCTACTTAAAAAGAGAGGTTTTCAGTTAACCTCTATAATTTATCATTAATCAATTGTTATGTGTAAGCTTTAGTAATTCAAGGAGCAAGGTGAAGTTACCTTATTATTATGATGTAGGTATGCAAGGTTTAGAATGAAGTTCTGAAATTGTTAAAACCAGAAATGGTTTGATAGGGTAGGTTAGGTACAGTGGCCAGAACATCAGGATACCTACTTTTGATGCAAACTAGATACCGCAGTATTTACTTTGACGTGCTGTTGTCCGTATTTTTTTTTTAATGAGGAAGTTCTTGGCCTGGAGTCCATTGGCCGCAATCTATTTCTTCATCTTTTTCACATTCACAAATCACAATACGACAAACTCAAATAAAATTCAAAGCTGACAGAAAGACAAAGTCGATTTGATTTGAATACACAGTTTTAAGAACTTGGTTGTGAAGCTATTTTGCTGTAATGATCTTTAATTTATAGCTTTTTTACTGTTTTTGTTATAAATAAATAAATAAATATTAGACACCAATCACATACATTGCTCTGATCCCAAAGTAAGTAGCCAATCCACTTGTGTTATAGAAATCAGACACAACGGTGGTACCACAACTCCCAGACCCGAGACAATATAGAAAAGATCGTTTTCTACATTGACCCGACCGGGAATCGAACCCGGAACCTCACGAGATGGCGACGCTTGAAACCAGCGTGCTAGCCACTCAACCACGGAGGTCGTCAATGAATGGTTATGAATGTATAAAGCGGAGAAAAGTAGACTATATTGGTAAGTAAATCTTGAAGGTGATGGGGTACACTTATCTCTAGATTGTCTGCAATATGAGGCCAAGCTTGGTACAACCTACATAGAGTGTGGCCTGTAATAGGAGCAAATATTTTTATCAATGACTCTTCAGAGTATGCGTACCTACCTGTACCTATACCTTGACCAGGGGTGCGATTGTGTAAAGCAATCGTATTCATTTGACAATTCAAAACGTACGGTATGATCTGTCAAACGGTAAAGAACAAAGGGTTTGACAGATCAAATCGTACGTTATGAACTGTCAAATGAATACGATTGCTTTACACAATTCCTGAGCTGGTCATAGTGCTCAAAAATGCTTTTACTCAGAGATATAGTAGGTAATCAAAAGTTATAATTCCTAATCAATGTATCAACATCGCTGACTCGTTGTAGTAAATGTGAATGTCAAGTTCTATGACTGGACACATTTGTTTTCATTACATTGCTGGTTCGATTTATTTTATTAGTAAATAACAATCAATTTATTATTCATTATAATAAATTAAAACCATTAAGAATTGATTATTGGTTTCTTCCTATATTTTTAATGTTTGCCCCTATTACAGGCCACAGCCTGTATATTTCGACCCCTTGTACGAAAATAGTAATTTCAGACTGCCTCAAGTCGCATCTCAGGAAGCGCTCTGAACTCATTAGTCTCTTCTTCAGCAGACGCAGGTAATGCATACTAACGCGTTACATCGGGGTACAACACGGGGTGTGCATGCAATCAGAGAATCGCTTTTGGTGTCCCAGTTTCTAAATTGCTGGCAGCATCAAGTAATTGCCATAAGCAATTGTTAGGATTATGTTTTTATACTTGAACTAGCTTTGCCCGCGACTTCGTCCGGGTGGAATAGTGACTTTGGGTAGATTTTTTAATTATTTAGGCTAATTATTTTACAAATAAGATATACCGCTAAAATGTTGCAGCAATATTCTCAAAAAATAGCATTCAGTTTGAGACGGATGGACGTTGTAGACGTGGCAGACTGCCGAGAAAGCTGAGTCCTTTTTCTAAACATTCTACTAACTAATTCAGTAGGTACTTTTTTATTAAAAATTATAATTTGGTAGGTAATTTAAAAATGGTGAGAAGATAAACAAAACTTAACATTTTTGTCATAAAAACCGGCCAAGTGCGAGTCGGATTCGCGCACTGAGGGTTCCGTGCCAACGTTAACTGAATTAGGCAATCCACTTACTTCCACTTAGTAAAATACCACAATATTTTGTTAACAGCAAATATAACTTTGTTTTTCATAGTGTTTGTATGAAGAACAAAGTAATGTTTGCGGTTGTTGAAAAAGTACTATACCTCAAAAACTTCTCGTTCGATCCCGTCCGAACCAATTTTCTTTAAAAGTATTTGTTATGATTTACATTATATATTTTTTTCAAAATTTACACTTGCTTAGTTAGAAGTTAGATGGGGGGGACGCCTATTTTTCTACTTTGGAAGCGTGTAGCCAAGAAACGTTAGACTTAAAAAAATGGTTTTAGGAACCTCTATGTCATTTTAAAAGACCTATCCATAGCCACCCCACACGCATAGGTTTTTCATGTATGGAAGCCCCCCAAATATCATTATTTTGTATAAGAATCGTAAAGCGGTTAACAAGATACATCTCCCTACCAAATTACAACAGTGTGATGCTTATAGTTAAGTTTTTTAGACCTGGCCGTAAAAATAGACCTCAAAAACTCTCGGTCCACACTCTCGACCTTATGGCAGAACGTCGATCTATGGCACTGCAGACCTCCGTTAATGCTCAAACCTACAGGCAGCTTAATAGACGAATAATGAAATCTCTGCGACATGACATTCGTTCCTTTAACACGACTAGTGTTAAAGAAACAATAGAGCGAAACCAAGGCTCCAAAGTGTTTGCAAGGGACATGTCTATTGGGCAAAGCCTGTTGACGAAGCTTAAGACGGAGGACGGCAGTGTAGCGTCGACGAAAGCAGAGGTTTTGAGGGAGATCGAAAGGTTTTATGGACAGTTGTACACCTCAGTAGCCAAACCCGTTGATAGCTCGACCGGAGACCCACGAGCTATCCTGACCCGACACTACACTGAAGACATCCCGGACATCAGCCTCTACGAGATTAGGATGGCCCTGAAACAGCTTAAAAACAATAAGGCACCTGGCGAGGACGGAATCACAGCAGAGCTCCTGAAAGCGGGTGGAACACCGGTACTTAAAGTCCTTCAGAGACTCTTTAATTCCGTTCTGCTAGAGGGCATCACGCCTGAGGCATGGAACAGGAGTGTGGTGGTGTTGTTTTTCAAAAAAGGAGACAAAACCTTATTGAAGAACTATAGACCCATCTCACTCCTGAGCCATGTCTACAAGCTCTTCTCAAGGGTCATCACGAATCGTCTCGCACGTAGGTTTGATGACTTCCAGCCTCCCGAACAAGCCGGATTCCGAAAAGGCTACAGTACCATAGACCACATTCATACGCTAAGGCAAATTATACAGAAGTCCGAGGAGTATAATATGCCTCTATGTTTAGCTTTTGTGGACTATGAGAAGGCCTTTGATTCGATCGAAACTTGGGCGGTGCTTCGGTCTCTTCAGCGGTGTCACATAGACTATAGGTATATAGAGGTGTTAAAGTGTCTATATAACAACGCCACCATGTCGGTCCGAGTACAGGAACAGAATACGAGGGCGATTCCATTGCGAAGAGGTGTAAGACAGGGCGATGTTATATCTCCGAAACTGTTTACAGCGGCATTGGAAGACGCCTTCAAGCTCCTGGAATGGGAAGGATTCGGCATCTCCGTCAATGGCGAATACATAACACACCTTCGGTTTGCCGATGATATAGTCGTTGTGGCAAAGACGCTGGATGATCTAGGCACTATGCTCGAAGACCTCGACCGAGTATCCCAACAAGTGGGTCTTAAAATGAACATGGAGAAGACGAAAATTCTTCCCACTCCCACTCCAGTATCCATTGGGAACTCAATTCTCGAAGTTGTCGACGAGTACGTCTACCTGGGACAAGTGATCCAATTGGGTAGGTCCAACTTCGAGAAAGAGGTCAATCGACGAATCCAACTCGGCTGGGCAGCGTTCGGGAAACTGCGCAAGAGCGTCTTCTCGTCTCTATTACCTCAGTGTCTGAAGACGAAAGTCTTCAATCAGTGTGTGTTACCAGTGATGACATACGGATCCGAAACGTGGTCTCTTACTATGGGCCTTATAATGAAGCTCAAAATTACACAACGAGCGATGGAGCGGGCTATGCTCGGTGTTTCTCTACGAGATCGAATCAGAAACGAAGAGATACGTAGAAGAACCAAGGTAACGGACATAGCCTTGAGAATCAGTCAGCTTAAGTGGCAGTGGGCAGGGCACATAGCGCGAAGAACTGATGGCCGTTGGGGCAGGAAAGTTCTAGATTGGAGACCCTTCGACCAAAGACGCAGCGTAGGACGTCCACCAACAAGATGGACAGACGACCTTAAAAAGATCGCAGGATCAAACTGGATGCAGACCGCTAGTGATCGGTCGCTGTGGAAAGCCGTGGGGGAGGCCTATGTTCAGCAGTGGACGTCCTTTGGCTGATTATGATGATGATGATGATGATGCTTATAGTTACAGAATAAATTGGCTGTGACATACGGACGGACAGACAGACAGACAGACAGACAGACTTGACGAAACTATAAGGGTTCCGTATTTTGCCATTCGGCTACGGAACCCTAAAAATGTCCAAAACCTCAAAGCTTTGTAGAGATACAAAAAAACAATACCCAATTACAATGAAATCAAATTTTGCATTAAGATTGGTAAATATAAATTTAGTCAACCAACCTATTAATTAAGCATTAACCTAATGTAATCAATCACTCTACAGAGAATAAGAAGAACAATATCAAATCAAATTACCTACTACGAAATCAAATTATAAATGCACATTTAGATTTAATATCTACCTCCTACCTACTTTAAATGGTACTTAAAGTAGGTTTACATGCTGAGATGAGTTATCGCAGTTACTTATACCTGCATAAATCAGAAGAAAGAATAACAAAAGTAATTACCTACTAAATCTATTAAACTTAATAATTAATAGATGCATTCAAAATTAAAACCTACTCAGTGGCGAAAAGAAAACTTCAACCTGCATAAATCTGAAGAAAGAATTTTAACCAAAAGTATTACTGAATCTACCTAATAGAAAATATCTGCAATCAAAATAATGAGCTCAAGTCCTTTACTACTCAGTAGCGAAAGGAAAACTATGTATTACGCGCTGAAATCACTTGAAGTATCGCAAAAAAAACCGGCTAAGTGCGAGTCGGACTCGCGCACTGAGGGATCCGTGCCATCTTTAACTGAATTACGAATCCGCTTACTTCTACTAAGTAAAATACCACAATAGTTTGTCGACTGCAAATATAACTTTGTTTTTCATAGTGTTTGTATGAAGTACAAAGTTATGTTTGCGGTTGTTGGAAATGTGCTATATCTCTAAAACTTCTTGTTCGATCTCGTCGAATTTTCGTTGAAAGTATTAATTAAGATCTACATTACATATTTTTTTCAAAATTTACACTTGCTTGGTTTAGAAGTTAGATGGGGGGGACGCCCATTTTACCACTTTGGAAGCATCTAGCTATGAAACGTTAGACTTTAAAAGAAAATGGTTTTAGGAACCTCAATGTCATTTTAAAAGACCTATCTATTGACACCCCACACGCATAGGTTTGACTAAAAATGTTTTTTTTTTGGTTTTAGTTTCATGTATGGGAGCCCCCCTTAAATGTCATTATTTTTTATTTTTTGTAGGAGAATCGGTAAGCGGTTAACAGGATACATCTTCCTACAAAATTTCAACAGCGTAATGCTTATAGTTACAGAATAAAATGGCTGTGACATACGGACGGACAGACAGACAGACAGACAGACAGACTCGACGAAACTATAAGGGTTCCGTTTTTTGCCATTCGGCTACGGAACCCTAAATAGCAGTTGCGCGGGACAACCGTTCCGTAGGGAGCCGACTACATTAATCTTATAGGTATGTATAAGGTAAATATTTCAACGCAAAACACATATTTTAATGTAAGTGAGAAGCCACCAACCATACTTAGCGCAAGCTCGCGTATACACTTAATACTTAATTACGTATACGCGTGTATACTTAAGCTGCGAGTATTATCTTGATGTGGAGTTATTTCAAAACTGTGATAGCTTCTAAGATATTTATTGAAATCAAATGATGTAAACTTTGTTCAAAATGAAATGCTCGTGATGATGAATGTAATTATTTTGATAAGAATCAATACCCGTGTGTATAAAACTCCTTCAAAAATAATGTTCGAATAAAAAAAGTAAAATATTTTAACGCAAAACATACGCAGTTTTATTGTACATCTACATAAGAAGCCAGCAACCATAGCAATTAGCGCAAACGCACATTGTGCTTAAGCAGCGAACATAATTTTGGTGCGGAGTTATGTTAAAACTGTGATAGCTCTAAGATATTTATTGAAATCAAATGATATAAAGGGCAACTTTGTTCAAACTGAAATGCTCGTTATGATGAATCTATTTATTTTGATAAGAATAAATACCTGTGTGTAAAATACAACTCCAAAAATAATGCATTATTTCTTTACAAATTTATTAACATAAAAAAGGTTGTAGTAAGTCAACCATAAAAGATAGACATATGCTGTCGCAGACTTTATTATAGAACTCTTGATGCTGAACAATCCTGTCATACATGATTTTTGTGTAACTTAAGCGGTTTCCGCAGCGTACGCAGCGGAAGCTCTCAAAAAGGAATATCTTTCTCTCGTTTTCGCAACATTTTTCATTGCTGTTGTGGACTTATGAGTCGTATCTTTATGTTATATAGCCTAAAGCCTTCCTCGATAAATGGACTATCTAACGTAAAAATTTTTTTTTTAAATCGGGCCAGTAGTTTCTGAGTTTAGCAGGTTCAAACAAACAAACAAACAAACAAACTCTTCAGCTTTATAATATTAGTATAGATTTGTTTGAAAATTAAATCTGGCTGTCAGGGGTTAGCCCAAGCAGTGACATAAATTAAAAAAAAGAAGATTTCATAGAGGACTTTTGCAAAAGGCGCGTGAAGAAAGTATTTGTTGTTGAGAGATAAAAATTGCTATTAAGGAAATAAGATGAATAAACCATACAAATATATCTAGTATAAGTAGATTATATTATGGGAAGTGTGCATAGGAACTCCACGAGCTCATTCCTCTATTCCTTTTTTACCTCTGCACGTCTAGACGCACCGCGGGCTACCACCCATACCGTTTAGATATTCCACTGTTGCGAACTAAACGCTTCTCGACATCCTTTATAATGCGCACAGCCAAAGAGTTGAACTCCTTGCCTGTATCAGTGTTCCCAAAGGAGTATAACCCGAAAACTTACAAAGACAGAGTGAAGTGAAGTGTGAGCTCGCTCCATCGTCGACTCTGTCAAAGCCCAATTAGGTCTAGGCAAAGGCAAGAGCAAACCCATTTCGAATAAATAAAAAAGGAGGTTTTACCTACTTGCCGTTACAAGGGATTCAATGCAATACATGGATTCACAAAGATATTATGAGTTTACATTCTATGTGCTACTCTAATACATTCTTGACAAAGATACTGGAATTACTACACAATGTTACACACACTATATTGATCAATAAGCTAGAGTGTCATGGCATTCGTGGTCGTGAGCTGAACATTTTTCGAAGTTATCTCATGCACAGGGAGCAATGCGTTAAGATAGGCCCATACATCAGTGACCTACAGCCCATTGACTACGGCGTCCCACAAGGTAGCATATTGGGACCGACCCTATTCCAGTTATACGTCAACGATATGTGCAAACTCAAAATGCCTAACTGTAGTATATTTGCTTATGCAGATGATACTGCACTACTAGTATATGGCAATGATTTGAGAAGTGCTAAGCAACACGCCCAAAATGCTCTCAAAACTGTGATCAACTGGCTGTCAACAAATTTTCTGACCTTAAATCTAAGCAAGACCCAGATTCTACCGTTTTGCGTTTCATCAGCCTCTTCTCCATCATCTGATGACTCAAACATCTTGGTGCATACCTGTGATCTATCATCAATATGTTAATGTCAACCCCTTAATATTGTTAATAATGTTAAAAACCTCGGTGTCATTATTGATTCCAACTTAAAATGGGGTCCACACATTGAAATGTTAAAAGTAAAGGTGCGCAAACTAGTTTACATATTTAAGAAAATAAGGAGCCTGGTAGATCCAGTCACAGCTAAAACCATATACATAGCTTTATGTCAATCTATCTTGTGCTACTGCATACCAATCTGGGGAGGAGCTGGCAGTACTCTGATGCTGAACTTAGAGCGGGCTCAACGAGCCATCCTAAAGATCATGACTTGCAAACGTATTTGATACCCCACAAACTTGTTATACTTAGAGTGCCAGGTCCTAACAGTCCGACAGCTATATATTCTTCGCAGTGTATTGCGAAGACACGGTTCTCTTTCTCTTGATGGTATGCTCCTAAATCTTCGTCGGGCCTTAACACACGTGTGTCCTATAATAAAATGCCGAACAGCCTTAGCCAAACGTCAATACACAGCCCTCTCAGCAAAACTATATAATAAGATACATAAAGTTTCACATATATATACGCTAAATAGATACGAGGTAAAAAAGATAACCACGGCTTACCTGCTTATGATGTCGTACCTAGATACCGAAAATCTTTTTAAATAAATAATTTTATTCAAACGCACTCGTACATAATGCTTAACACGCACACATACTCACACACACGCACGCACAAATCTCACATTTATACACATTTTGTAATTATCTATATTGTAATTCTATTCTATTGTTTGTAATTAAGTCTTTTATAGTGTTGAGGCATCACTGACCTTGAAAATACAGTATTTACTAGTTTCAATGTCAGGGACTCACTCTTTCCGAATCAACATATTATATTATTTATTAACCTACTAAGTATGTAATTGATGATTAAACGAACTTACCTGTAAGTGAAGTTCTATCATAATTATACGAAGCGCCTCGTCCGAAGATATTAGTATTATACATGTAGTATCGCATAGGTGTCACCACTACTGCACTAGTTGAGAATATTCCTTTGCCTATTTTTTTTTTGTGGAGGGGCGGTTGCTGCCATTACCCAGTCCCGTCATTAAGTTTAGAGTAAGATAAGTGTCAGCTAAGTATATTAATATTGTTTATCATTGATGAATTTCCTAAGATATTAGTAACATAACAGGGTATTTGGGCGGGCGGGAGTGTACTAATATCTTCGGACGAGGCGCTTCGTATAATTATGATAGAACTTCACTTACAGGTAAGTTCGTTTAATCATCAATTATACTTCGCGCCTCGTCCTCTATATTAGTATTATACATGTAGACTTTGAGAGTAGATATCATCAATGATACAAACACCATACATAATCGAGAAAATATATGTTTATTTTTCTAGATAGGTAGTGTATAGGTTCTTATATTATTTATTATTACAATCACAGATAACTTTAAATTAATAAGTTATAATAAATTTCGTACAAATATTACTTAATTTGTAACCCTTAGAATAATTACACATAGAAACCAAGTCCGCGCGCCCATTTTGAAGCACCTTAATTGGAGCCATAAACGGCTCCAAACGCCGGGCCGCTCTGTAGTGTTCAATGTCAAAGCACGACGAACGTGTCTCGTGAAAAAAAAATTATTATGACGATTTGTGCAGAGAAATTGTGTCACAACACATCTGAAAAACAAAATAAATGTGATAACATCACTTTTCACAGGTAAGCTTTCAATATTTTATAGTATCTTGTAGTTAATTAAGTCAAAATAGAAACGTTTTAATTCAATGCTCAGTGTTGCTTGATTGTGAAAATAATTTCCCATTTTAACTGACTTTATTGCTTCGACTAATTAATTTTAAAACAGTTGCTACTGTTACTTACTGTTGTTGTTCTTTAATGTAGGTGTTTGTGTGATTTTGCGATATGATAAACCTGAAATTGTGTAACTTGAAAGTTGAGAAGTAAACTAACTTTATTTCCACACTTGTTAAAATGACAACTTTGCGTGTTTTGCTTGCCTGCTTACCTAACTTTTTTAGGGCTTAAATGCTGCTGAAAACAAGACAGAAGGTATTCGTGAAACTTCAAATAAAAATTTAGTTACTGAATGTTCATCGCTACCCGTAAGTAATCGTCAGCAATTCCAATGAATTTGGATTAATTGGGTATTTAAAATTTAACTTTAGATTTTTAAATTAGTTATTTTCTTGTTGCACTTTGAATGAATGAATTTTTATTTTACAGAGTACGTCACGCGGAATCATGTTAAAAATTTGTCAAAGCTCATTATTGAAAGATATTTGTGCATTCGTCTATATTACGAGTCGAAAAAAGACAATGTAATGAAAACAGCATTATCAAAGCGGCAATTACTCAGGAAACAAATACAGTTTACAGGGTTCTAAACTGGTTATTTTTTAAATATTTTTTTTATTTATTTTTCCTAATATGTAAACTATTCAATTAGAAATATTTGTTTACTTGATTAGTTTACTTTAGTAACATAGTAAGAAATATATAAATGTTAACAATAATTAACAACAAACAATAATTAAAATATAAATAGTTTTTTTACGTGTTGTTGTTTTCTTTTATTCGTTTCATAAAAATAAACATTCCCGTTTTATAACAACTGCACATTTCAATATCCACACTACCACAAATCGCTATTTATGCATTATATCCAAAAACAAATGCGTTTTCAGCGGCCGAATCATCACCCTACTTTCGGGAAAACTGGACCTTTACTGGCAACATTACAGAAGTGTATGTGTGCGTGTCGCCGAGCGTAAGCACGTAATCGTCACGTCTGTGTGAATCGGTTTAGTGCTTCACTTTTGACCGAGCGCTTGTATGCAGACTATCTTTCTATGTGTAATTATTCTAAGTTGTAACCATAACAATAATAGCAATAATCAAATGAATTATTGCCTATAGCATGAATTAGAATATATTTATATTTTATATTAGTGTTTGATTTCTAGTTAGCTATTGATTACTGAATGAGCTAACGAGGTAGAATCATTATTAAGAATTGTTCTATTATAGAACCTCGCAAACACAGTTGTATTTCCGCTCCAGCCTGCCGTGTTGCGGATCGCGTCGACACTGACACCGAGCGAGTGCGCGCGCGACGTGCTGGCGTGCCTCATGCTGTGCGCAGAGAACACGGAGGTGTCGATCCCGCACTCGCTCAATGTAGTTTTTACCCAGCGGCTGAGGGTTTGAGTGCCAACTGTTTTGTGTGTTTTTTTAATTCCTAAGAACAACAGGTCAGACTTTCTTAAAGAAGCCGTTGTATCTGTGTAACAAACCAAAGTAGCAGCGGGACATATTGCGGGTTTTTGATTGATAAAGTATTGGTTGCGTGGAACCTGCTTTAGACGTTTTGATTAAGTCTGGGATTTTAATACTGATGTGATTTGTAGATATGCTAATGTTTTTATATTGATTTTTGATAGGGTTTGCAATCTGTGGGTGGTTGTTAAAGCCAATTGTGTAACAGTTTTCCTAGTTAATCTATCAAGTGAGAGCTCATCGTTTGGATACCATCTGACTGAGTTGGTCTAGTACGCAATTGGTGTCCCAAGTGCTAGAGTATTTCGGCTTGGATGGTTGAAGACGGTAAACGCCTTCAAAGAATCTTTGTATTCTATCATCTTTGGATATGTTAGGACCTAATAGAATTGAAAGGGCGGATCTGCATGAATTAAGGGTACCATATTGGGCACCTTGTTAAATAGATCAGTCAGAAAATGAATGACTGTCGGTATGGATGCGATGAATTCTTTGTGATTTAACGTACAGTAATTCCACCATTTTCTTAGGCAACTGTCGTATTGCTTCAAAGAGTTTGAAGATAGTGATGCCATCATTATTTCTAAGGAAGTTGTTGGTAACCTTCTTCGCGATGGCGCCTCCCGTATCAGACAACAGCCACCAGGGTAATCGTCTCGTGGATTTGGCTGGAGCTGGAATGTGAGATTAAAGGGTGTTTATGAGGTGGAAAAGTCAAGACCCTAGAGTTTACAAGACTTTGAAAAACAGGGTACCAAGGCTGCGTAGGCCACAAAGGGACAACTAAAATGCCTTCAGATTTTTCAGCGATAATTTTTCTGAGAACTTTCAAAATTATCGAAAAAGGGGGAAATGCATAAAAGTGCATATTTGCCCAGGATATTGTAAAGGCGTCGATAGCTGCTGCGTCAGGATCTCTATGCCATGATATATATGTGTCGCATTTTTTATTTATGCGGCTGGCAAAAAGGTCTATGTCGGGTCGACCAAAAGTATGGAAGACCTGGTCAAAGGCCCAGCCGGCTAACTCTCCCTCAATATCAGGGTGGTTTCTTCGTGATTCAGCGTCTGCAATGATGTTATCATTTGATTTGATATAGGATGCGTAAATAAAAAGGTTTCGATCCGCACTCCACTCCCAGATGTCTCGAGTGATCTTTGTAAGGTGTGGATATTGTACTCCACCCATTCTATTGATATAGGCGACTGCAGTGGAATTATCAACGCGTAAAAGAATCTGGCGATCAAAGAAGCCTTTTGCAAATGTTTTTAGAGCGATAAAAGCGGCTAATAGTTCAAGGTAGTTGATATGCTTTTTACGCTCTTCATTTGACCAGATCCCACTAGCCGTTCTGTCCAAACAGGCTGCGCCCCACCCCGTCGTTGAGGCGTCAGAGAATATTTCAGTGTGGTCGTCATTTCTTATGCGACGCACTGAATTGCAGCAATTGCAGTTTTGAATCAATGCGTTCTCTTTTGTCTTCGGGTAGACTTAGGGTTAAATCATGAGAGTTAATGATCATGCCCAAAAAATTTACACATCTTTGAAGGCACAGATATACTTTTCTCTTCGTTTATAATGAAACCAAGTGAGAGAAGTAACTTTTTTGTGGTGTTAAGATTAAGTAAGCAGTCAAAATGGGTCTGTCCGATTAGGACCAATCGTCGAGATACAATGTGGAGAGCATTCCTGCTATACGGAGCAATTTCACAATTGGTTTAGTTACTTTTATAACAAAGGGGGCTGTATTAAGTCCGAAAGGTAGGACGTTAAACTGATATATTTTTTGGTCAAAAATCAAACGCAGGTATTTACGTGAGTCCTCGTGGATTTTTACTAATAGGTAGGCGTCCTTTAAGTCCAAGGTTGCCATCCAGCAGTCTTGCGTAATAAGTTTTATAGCGGTACGAAGGTCTTCTAGCTTAAAATGGTCGGTATTTATGAACTGATTAAGTTTTTTGAGATTCAAAATAAATCGTGACTTGCCGTTAGGCTTGGGAGTAAGAAAAATACTTGATATGAGTTGACCTTCGCATGGTTCACAAACTGATATTGCACCAATTCGTAATAGATTGCCTATGGCCTCATTAATCTGTATTATTTCTTCTGTAGACCGAGTTGGAGATAATGGAATACTAGTTTGCATAACTGGAGCCGAGAAAGGGATTTTATAGCCTGAATAATTGAAACACTCACATTATATCACTAAGGTTTACTCACATACCACTACACTGCATATAAGGTAACTCAAATAGGCCAGGATTGCTTAACTATACATCAATAAGAAAAATTTAAGTCATACCGCGATTCACTCGGCGACAGCGCCATCTAGTGAGAACTAGAGGAACTAAATTTACTTAGAAAGTTTGAGTTCAAGTTTGTTAGCTAAACATTCCGCCGCCCAAGGACGATTACAGTCCTTTGAAAAAGTGAACATTAAACAAACAAAACAAAAAAGTAAAATAAGCTGTAGTCGTATAACTATTCAGAATCATTCAGGGGCAGAGGGCACAATTTTGCAATAGGCCTCTTAAAAACATTATCCTTGTATTGTAAAGACACAACTCTTGTAACGCCATCTGCACCTGGGTGCTTCCGTATGATTCGTCCCAAAAGCCACTTTCCAGGAGGAAGTCTGTCATCCTTTACCAATACGACAGTACCCATAGCAAGTTCTGGCTGGCTCTTGTTCCATTTATAACGATGTTGCAATGTTGTCAAATATTCATTTTGCCATCGCTGCTACAAACACTGCACCATACGTTGAATAATATGCCAACGATGCAAAGGGCTGACATTTACATCAATTAAAGATGGTTCCGGTACACCAATCAACGGTTCCCCAACCAGAAAATGCCCAGGCGTTAAGGGAGGTTCATCAAGGGTAGAATTTACTACGGTAAGTGGACGAGAGTTGATACAAGCTTCGACTTGAGCTAAAAGAGTCGAGAACTCTTCGTAGGTCAGTAAGGTTTGTCCAATTACGCGTTTTAAGTGTCCCTTTACGCTCTTCACTCCAGATTCCCAAAGTCCCCCAAAGTGAGGCGCGCTAGGGGGTATAAAGTTCCAGTGAGTGTTGTCATTAGCCAAGAGTTCAGCAATTTCAGAGATTATTGCAGATTTTGCATCTTTATAAGCAAGATTTAGTTCACGGGCCGCGCCTACAAAGTTTGTGCCATGATCACTCCAGATTTCCTTGCAGTGACCACGGCGGGCAGTAAAGCGTCTAAAAGCAGCTATGAACGCAGCTGAAGTGAGATCCGTTACTAATTCTAGATGAATGGCTTTTGTGACGGTGCACACAAATAAGCAAACATAAACCTTACAGGTTTTTTTACATCTACCAGGGTACAATTTTATTGTAAAAGGTCCGGCAAAATCTACTCCACTTGTTAAAAATGGACGACTTGGTTTCACACGACATTTAGGGAGATTTGCCATAAATGGCACAGAAGGATTAGCCCTTTGTTTAAAACACGGTATACATTTTGTGAGAACAGTTTTAACAATATTTTTGACTCTAATTATCCAAAATTTCTGTCTAATGAAGTTTAAAGTTAGCTGATGACCTCCATGCAGAGTCTTCAAGTGAGCGTTCAAAACAATAAGTTTAGAAAAATTACAGTCGTTACTCAAGATAACAGGATTTTTCATGGTATTTGAAATCTCTGCATGGGCAAGTCGACCACCTACATGAATAATACCTTTATCGTCTAGATATGGGTTAAGAGCATGTAGTTTGCTCGATTGGTGAACTCGTTCACCGTGCGACAATCGAGAAATTTCATCGTTGAATGAAACTGATTGAGACATCTTAATGCATCTATTTAGAGCATCATCAAGCTCACCTGGACTTAGGTAGACGGGTTCATCAATCGGTTTCCCATGTAATTTAAGCTTACACAGTTTAATAAAACGTAAACAATAAGCAGTTACACGTATTAGTTTTGAAAGTGTAGAGTATCGTTTTAGGTAAGAAATTACATCATCATTTTTAAAAACGTTTATGTTTGTCTGTACTTTAGTTTTTACTTTCATTTCTAAATCTGTTTCAGGTACAACATTATCTAAATTAACAACATCGAGATTTTGTAAAAATTGTGGTCCATTCCACCATAGTTCAGACTGTTGTAAATCAGTTGGGTATACTCCACGGGAACCTAAATCAGCTGGATTATTCGCTGAACTAACATGATGCCATTGGTTACTGTTGGTGAATGTCAAAATCTCTGAAGTGCGATTAGCAACAAATGTGGTCCATGTATTAGGTGTCTTACGCAGCCAAGCCAAAACTATGGTAGAATCTGTCCATGCATATACATTTTCATCAGGGATATTTAGAATAGTTTTAACATGTTGTATTATTTTCGCCAAGAGAACTGCACCACAGAGCTCGAGACGGGGAAGTGAAATTTGTTTGACGGGTGCAACTTTAGATTTAGCCATAACCAGATATACCTTAACCGCGTCATTTTCCCAAACTCTGAGATACACCACTCCAGCATAAGCAGTACAAGAAGCATCACTGAATCCATGCAGTTCTAGTCTAATCGTCTTGTCAGAGACACCAATCCATCGTGGGAATTGAATGGGGTCAGAATGCGCAAAATGTTCAAGGTAATTCATCCATTCATTTTTCAGATCATGAGGGAGTTCGTCGTCCCAGGCTAAGCCAGCCAGCCACAACTTTTGCATAAAGATTTTAAGAAGTATTATTTCAGGTGTTAGCCAACCTAGAGGGTCGAAGGTTTTTGCGATTGTGGATAGAACGTTTCGTTTTGTGATGTTATCATCAGTAAAATTCATGTTTATATTTAATTCAAAATTATCTGTTTGTGAGTTCCAAGTGATACCCAAAGTTTTCAAAGTATCTTCAACCTTTATATTTATTGCGTTTTGTGATTCTTTGTCAGTATCAGGAATCTGTGATAGCACTAATTGACTATTAGATGCCCATTTGTGCAAAGGAAAACCACCGCGAGACAACAATTCAGTAAGCCTTTTTTGCAAGAGAATAGCATCCTTTTCATTAGACGTGCCAGTCATCAAACCGTCCATATACAAGTCATTTTTTAGTATTTCTGATTCTACAGGAAAATCATGTTTTTCATCTTCCGCAAGTTGATGAAGCGTACGGATAGCCAAGAATGGCGCACAAGATGTTCCATAAGTCACGGTAAGTAGTCTATATTCTTGTATGGGTTGTGTTTCAGATTCTCTCCGTAGTATTCTCTGGTAGTCCACATCGTCTTTAGATACTAAGATCTGTCTATACATTTTTTGAATGTCAGCGACTAAACAAAATTTGTGTTGTCTCCACCGAGTAATTAAATCTCTGACATCTTGTTGCAACGGGTATCCAATCAAAAGTTCTTCATTTAACGATTTTCCTTTTTCAGGTGTAGCACTTCCGTCGAAGACAACTCGTAGCTTCGTGCTCAAGCTCGTCGGCTGAAGAACAGCGTGGTGAGGTAAGTAGTGAAGTTTTTGTGTTTTCTTTTCATTTTCAGGTACCATCATCATATGAGACTCTGACTCGTATTGCTTCATAAATTTGTGATAGTCTTCCTTGAAGTCAGCGTTACGTGTGAAGCGTTTCTCCATGTGTTATTACGCGAAATCGGCTAAGTCTTTTACACTTTGTAATAACACCAAGTCTTTGACGCACTGTTTATTGCACTATGTTCGACACTTGCACTTTACTTACAGTTTATCCGGTAGTAGAAGGACCATTTGAATAATTGAAACACTCACATTATATCACTAAGGTTTACTCACATACCACTACACTGCATATAAGGGAACTCAAATAGGCCAGGATTGCTTAACTATACATCAATTATAAAAATTTAAGTCATACCGCGATTCACTCGGCGACAGCGCCATCTAGTGAGAACTAAATTTACTTAGAAAGTTTGAGTTCAAGTTTGTTAGCTAAACATAGCCTTCAATCCAGGAGAGGATAGTACGATCGTCCGTGATAAGTGACCATTGATCTCGAAAACAAGACAAACGACCGGCGTACTTAACTGTATTTACAGGTGTCGCCGGGCTTGGGCTGGCGGTGGTGGCGGCTGCTGCTGACGCGGTCACGGTCTCGATGAGTGCGCGGGCGGCTGCGGGGCTGCGCGCGCTTTCGGTGCAGGCTCGCGGCTCCTCGGTGGAGGGCCCGGCTGCCTGTACGCTGGCCTAGGAGGCTTCCGGTTTAAATTCCTATGACTAGGAACTTTTGGTCGCTTTGATGAATTATTGTTGGGCTGGTCCGCCTTTAGCTCGACTCCTGATTTATTTATTGTCTTTGCTGATTTTAAAGTATCGGCAAGTGTCTCTCCGAATAGAAAAGAGTCGATTTTCGTATTTGACAAGTGTTCGGACATGTCTTTTTTTAACGAAAAAAGGATAAAGTTTCTTCTTGTCACGGAGTCAGCATGTTGCACGTCGCAAATAAGCCGGCCAAGGTCCATCAAGTTTTGGAGTAGTTCTTTGTTTTTATTTTCGGAATTCAATTGAGTTGTGATTATTTCGCCTAGACATGAGATGGCACTGGCCATCTGCTTTTGTTTGGCTTCAATGCCTTTGTCACGTTTAAGAAAACTTTCTTGCATAGCGGCCTTAATCTCTGGGTTTATTTTTGGTGAATCAAACCGAGTACAATTTGCGGGAATCGGATATTTCGATATAAGCTCTTTTCTAACCTCTTTGCCTAGTCCTTCCGTGACCAGATGTCCAAATCGGGAAGCTATTTCTTCACGGATATCCTTTCCGCGTTTATTTATCAGTGAAGAGTCCTCGCCGAGGATTTCAAGCACATCAGAGTCTAAAGCTGGGTTAGACTGCGTCGTGGCGGTGGTCTCGTCCAGTGATGGTAGAACAGACGTATTCGCGCCTCATGGTTTGGTTCTGATTGGTCGATAGCACAAGCGTCTACGTTTTCCAACGTATCGTCCTCAGGTTGCTCGTTTAGCCAATCGGATGGTTCTAACGTTCCAGGTATGTCTGGAAAAAAAACGCGAATACCATGATAGATATCAGTTCAGCAGCGTGCGGAGAAATAGCCCCAATGACTATTCAGGTTGCACTTCATATCATCGCAACGTAAATACGTTAAATCATTAAGGGTACGTAGTTTTTAATTTTTAAATTAAACACATTTTGTGTTAACTGTTAGATAACGAATGTTATCTTGTTCAAGTTAGGTAACAATCTCCAATGAATTGTACGCCAACCGTTATAACATAAATGCTACGAAGAAGCCCCAGCGGCTAATTTTGATTGCATTATGCACCCTTGTTCGTAAACTAGGTCACTTCAATCACAATCACTTTCACTTTTTACGTACCTGCTTGAATGACGCATTCCGATGCCATAGGATCCTCCGCTGGCTCCACGCAGTTATAAGCGTGAATTTTCTTTTCGAGTTTACGCATTTTTCGTTCTTCCTCGCACGATCTTGATACTTTGCGTTTCGGCATTTTGCACGAAATAGCAATTGAAAGTGTCTTGAGTGGTCGAGCACTAAACTGCGAATGACGGGACTGGGTAATGGCGGCAACCGCCCCTCCATAAACGACTACCCACATTAAAAAATGTACAAAAAAAAAATAGGCAAAGGAATATTCTCAACTAGTGCAGTAGAGGTGACACCTATGCGATACTACATGTATAATACTAATATAGAGGACGAGGCGCGAAGTATAATACTAAACAAACAACTGTAAACATTATTTGGTTATGAATAAAGTTACTTTTATTATTATTAAAAAAAAAAACATTAGTGGTAAAATTAATGCACGATAACAATAAATTACATTTGCCTAGTTTGTATTTTGTTCCTGACCGTTTAATCATTTTTATTCGTAATCAAAATTGACACAGATCAATTGAAAAAGACATGAAATAAGTAAATAAATTATATCACCTTTGGGGTGTTGTACATAGTTTATAGTGACTCGAGTAAGGAACAAATTTTCGAATTAATGGTATCTCGAAAATTTATATTGTTTGGTAAATTACGAAACTAATTATTTTTAAGCTCACACTATTTTAGAAGTACGAGTATTTAATAAGCTCGTATAGTTCAATCAAACACTATTCCAGTCTCACTAAACCGTTGTTTGCTCAATCAGCCCCACTGCCGCATCGCCATCAAACAACCGCTTTGCTAAATTAAATTGAATTTCATCAAAATCTGAACAATATTTGGACACAGTTTGTTTAACCTGCACCAGTTTGAAGCCCAATGTTATTTGGGACGAGCCAACAATTTTGGGAAATTCATAATCGAGTTTCTAGGTAGAACGATCGTTAAGTTAAAGTTATTTTAGTAACTACTTCAAAAGTACCTACACAAATGGGTAAACAAGAATAAACTGCCGAAAAAGCTTTAAATAACTCATCTGTCTTCTATTTAGGAGGAATAATTCTTTTGGATTTGGTGCATGATGTCTAGCTTACGTAAAAACAGTCTACCTACACGCATCATGCACCGACTCCAAAGGATTTGTTTCTCCTTCTTGTTCTTTTCGAGTCGACAGCAAACTAAACGGTCTCGGCCCAGAACTTTGCTACGAGGATAGCGTTGTCTGAAGCTTTCATTAAATCCTCCCGCGTGTTTCTCCTCAATAGGAGTCTTAAGCTTTTTAGACAGTTTTTTTATTTCATTATTTTTAGTTATAACTCATATTTCAAAAACTACTGGACTGATTTTAATAAAACTTACACCGTTCCCTCAGTTGAACCATAACTAATTGATCAAATTCTGACGATATCACATACATACAGGTCGAATTGATTACGTCTATTTTTAGAGTCGGTAAAAATGGGTTCCCTGTAGTAGAAAAATGTTGTTGACAACCAAATCGACCGGACCTTCATAAACAAAGGTAAACAGCAAAGTATTTTCTGCAAAAATTGTTTGCCGCCAAAAGTTATTATTTATTTGAACAGTTTGATCCTTCGTTCTTCTGACACAATAGAAAAATACAGTAGGATTTAATGTCAGTAAGACCAATAGGATATAAACCAATGCTTTTCTTTACTAGAGCATTCCCATATCTACATCAACTTTAATCATTTTGAACCCCTTGTTTAAGTATTTAAAGGGTGTTGTTTTGGTCAGTAACATCCAACTAAGGCAGTATATTGTGAGTTATGTTTATTCTAAAAATATATTTTCATTGAATTGTTTTTTCTTAAAAACTTTTTGACATCGCTTGAACAACCACCACCGAGTCACTCGTCCCTGACAAAAACAACAGTCTGTACGTAAATGATTGCTAAACGTGGCAACCGTTACGAAATACATGTTGGTTACTTTTGAATAATTTTGTCCTCTGCTCCGAAACAAAACAACTTTCGTAATTTGCAAGATGAACTTCATAACCAAATAATCTCTAGTATAACAAAAACATGTCCTAGACCTACTCATCCGAAAATCCCGAGTCATACCGCGATGCAAGTGGTAGGTGCCGCCATCTGTTGATTTTGCTTTGAACTTACATTGTAAACAAACCACTTGCTTTAACGGTCAAATAGAGTATTTTTTAAAATTTTATTATTAATATAGGGTCTAACAAAACTAACTGCATTCCTTCTAGAGGCAAATTCTGACCCTCAATTACTTTTTGCATGGGACCAACATCGTAATCTCAAAAAAATAGTTCACTTTCCCATACTAGAGTTCCGATCAGCTGATTCTAGTTTGTATAAAGAGGGAAAAAAAATGGGATTTCGATGTTGGTCCCATACAAAAAGATGTTCTATATAAGCAACAGAATCACCACCGGGAGTGAATACAGTTAATTTTATTATTTATTTTTAACAATTAAAACTGCATGTTTTCCTGTAAGCTATTTAATTCACTGAATGCACTTGCAATATCGTGCAGAGACAACATACGCCTACAAAATTAATTTCACAGTAAACCTACTGCTTAAGCTTCTGTTCCAACTCTGATTCCAAATAACGTTCGTGCTTCGGAATACATTGGAGTCGAGTTATACCAGCGAACTGATGGCCTAAAATTTATATAACGGGTGACAGAGGCCACGTTTAGTCAACCTTGCTTTACGGTAAACCACGGAAATGGCGGGAAAATGGAAATCGAATAGCAATATAAAGTAATCATTTTTTTGATAGAAGAAAGGTGATACGAATTCGTAAACATTGTGTATGTACAAACTATCGATATCGATATCGCCACCAAATTACAATAGTTTCATGAAACTCAGTAGGTAGATGTATCTTGCCAACCACTTTATATTTACACAACTTAGACCTATACAAATAGTTTGAACGAGATCGATCTGGTATGATTCCCATACCCCCCCCCCCCCCTCCCTCCAACTTTTAAACAAAGTTAGTGAAAATTTTCAATGTTAAATACACAATTTAGACCTTTACAAATAGTTTAAACGAGATCGAACTAGTACTTTTTGAGATACATATATGACTAATAAAACTTTGCAAATATAACTTTGTACTTCATACAAATACTATAACGACAAAGTTATTTTTGCTGTCAACAAAAAATGTGGTATATTGGCTAAGTGGAAGTAACTGCAACCCTAATTTAGTCAAACTTGGCAAGGAGCCCTCTTGCGCCAGTCTTACTCGCACTTAGCCGGTTTTGTGTCGTATGAGCGAACGATTTTCGCTTAAAGGATATTTGGCGACAGAGAGCGAAACATACATTTCACATTTGTATCAAGTTATTTGCATTTGCTACGAATAACCAGTAAATCAATCAATCAAAACCAGTGAATGTGACATGAACTTAATATAAAAAAATATAAACTTGGTGGTATCCTGAACGCGCTGGCTGACCGGTGGGATTCCCCTCTGCTGCGCCGCTGGCTGCAGCTTCATGCCACCTGCTATCACAACATCTAGTATAACAATAGAATAAGACCATTTTTACTAACACTATACGGATTTAAATATGAAATAAATCTCCCCCCCCCCCTCTAACTTCTAAACTAAGCAAGTGTTAATTTGAAAAAGATACATAATGTTGATCCTAAGTATCTTAATAACAAATACTTTCACCGAAAATTGGTTTGGACGGGATCGAACTAGTAAATATAACTTTGCTCTTTACACAAACACTATGAAAAACATAGTTATATTTGCCGTCAACAAAATATTTTGGTATTTTAGCTAAGTGGATTCCCTAATTTAGTTGAATATGGCACGGAACCCTCTGTGCGCTAGTCCGACTCGCACTTGGCTGTTTTTTTTACTATTAATGAGATAAATAAATAAACGCCAGACAATACACCTTTTGTCGTGGTTTCGAAGGAAGGAATTTTATTCTTGGTGTTACGAATACCAGACAACGATTATGACGGGGTCGTCTCCCATAAGTACTTTAGATCATGACAGGGATGTCTCCCTTAAATACTTACATGTTAACGTCCATGACTAAGGTACAAATGTTCGCGCTCATCACAAAAGCATTTGCCCCTTGCGGGATTTGAACCTGCGACGGCCGGCATAGTAGCCAGGAGAACGCGTGGTCACAGACACACGTCACTGATATAATATGACCATTGATATAAAAGTAGGTACCACATATTTATTCCATTGTCATTTAGATATCACGCATCGTGTCGTAACTTTTCACTATGAGCTTTAGAAGTCAAAATTATGTGACGTATAGCAGCAATACATTTCACGCCTAAAAAAAGACTGCATCCTCAATCTAAGCAATTGACACCTTAATATTATGTGTGACTAGGTTCACTATTGCTTGTTTGGTGTTTCAGATCAGAAATATACGTGGAATAACCAGGACAACGCTGTCAAACATTAACGAAGTGCGTTTATCATATTATACTGCTGAGATTGGCTCCGTTTGACATAAAACCGTCAAAGTACACTGGCAGAATAACCTATAGTTTTATATATGCAGCCAGTTACTCAAATGGTACAGTTTTTGAATCTTTGCGTAAAAGTTTACAGCTAGCACAATTTCGCAAATGTACTAAGGTAAATGATAAAAAAAACATCCTATCGATCATGTTTGCGGGCTAGGATGAGTTAGGATAGCTAAATTTCAAAAAAGGAGGAGGTTATCGATTCGACTGTACGTTTTTTTTTGTATCAATGTAACCTCATATCTCAGTCGTTTGTCCACAGATTCAAATGAATTTGTCGTCTACCTAGAGGGTATACCTTCTAGTTGGTCCCATTGTCGGTGGTTAGTGTTTTTTTTACTAGAATCTTAATGTTGACGTGTTGTCACGTCTGATAGTCAACATCTTGTGGGGCTGAGCTGATGGTGGAACTCCTTAACGCTATTAATGAACTCCTAGTTCAGTAATTATAATGACAGAACTTATGATAGGTAGTTTGTAGCTTCTTAAAGAACAGAGTCATAAGGTGCAATTTCCCCCCCCCCCCCTCCCCCCCTCCCCCCTCCCCCCTCCAGTAATTGAAAAAGTTAACGTTTCACTATATCCGGAAGTCTAGAATTTCATGTAACCACCACTATTAGAGATAGCTCCATAACATCATCATCAACTCCGTCCAATCATTTAAATCAAACGCTTTCAGATTGTGAATTCCATTAACTAGAACAAATATCGTCAGAACAGCCCTCTACAAATCCTCGAACCGACCGAATAATAGTTTGTCAGTGTTTGTAATTACGTGTCCTGTGTTGGATGCGATCGGCTGACAGTTCTATTGTATATTGATTTTACGCGACTAAACGAACCTTATATTTTTACATAACTAGTTTTTAGATTTAAAAGTACCTACTTGGTAAAAATACTGTCTAGAGTTAACCATATGAAATTATGCTTTTAGAATGTTTTAACACTCACAGTGTCATATTTTATATTCATAAAGATGAAATAAGAAACCAAAAATTTTGCGCACGGGCGGGACTTGACTCGGGACTTGCAGACGGCTAGATGGCGCTAAGCGTCACGCAATTGACGTTTTCATAAGAAACCACAAATTTCGCAGGGTCGGACTAACAGCACGGTAGCTCAATTGGTAAGAGCGTTTGGCCCGGTTTGCCAAAAGGTTGCTGGTTAAGTCCCGCCCGTGCGCAAAATTTTTGGTTTCTTATTTCATCTTTATGCATATGAAATTATTGTAACGCGCAGCCGCTTGTAAGCCACGTTCTCCCATCACAACCATGCTGTGATGGCGGGAACAAGGCTATACAGGGTTTAACAAAATGAACTGCATTCCTATTCAGTGGTGATTCTGTTGGTAAAATACAACAACTTTTTGTATAGGACCAACATACTAGAATCAGCTGATCGGCACTCTGGTATGGGAAAGTGTTTTTTTTGGGATTACGATGATGGTCCTGTATAAAAAGTTGCTGTGTTTGAGCATCAGAATAAGCCCTGAGAGGGAATACATTTAATTTTGTTAGACCCTATATAAGCGCCGGACAGCTCGGTGGCTTCACCGAGCTGTCCGGCGCTTATATAGGGTCTAGGGGTAAGAGAGCTTTCTCTTGCACGCCGCAGCGACTGAATAAGCTGAAACTCTGCTAGTTTGGGCACCCATTATTGTATCATTGATTTCCCTATGGAATAAATCTGTATGCTTTATGGTGCTGAGCGTTTTTTTATTCATGGCATTTGTTTCAATATTAAAAATAGATACATAGTTCGAAATTGTTTATCTTCGGAATTATCGCCACTAGGTACCATTTACGGCCATTTCCTATTTCCATTATATCCTTAGTTTTGCCCTACTAGAGAAAGAAATGGTTATGATTGTATTTTTTGTTGTTATTGTGTTTTGTCACTAATCAATAATTTATGTTATTATAGAAATGGATACCTACCTTTAGGATTTTGTCCCTACAAAACTTTATTTTAATAGAACTGTAGACTTAAGTGAACTAATCTAAATTTGGACAAACGACCACACGTGATTGACCCAATTCGATTTCAAACGCATGTGCGTTGTGTTGGTCTATTGGTGAAATAATTTTGGAGACCATCTGTGACGGAAGTTGCTATCCATTACAATTTGTAGAGAATTGTTCGTTTGTGATTTTAATTAAAATAAATTTAACTTTAAAAACTATGACTGGTTTTTTTAACTGACTTAGAGTCGATTTTACCAAAGCTTAATTTGAAAACGTCACCAATAGACGCCCTACGCTTTAAGTCTATTTTACCAACGTTAGATAGGACTTATTCGACCGAATAAGTAAAACGACTGTTTTTAAAATGTTATTTATTATATATTTAAATTGATTTTTAGTATATATAGTATAGTATAGATTTCTTTACACTGGCTACAACATTCACTCCAGTTCTTACTCTAGCGCCCACTTGCACATGATGATTTAACCTAGGTTTACGCATTCTGGATTAAATCATCATGCGCAAGTCCACCGAAGTAATTTATTTAAAACAAAAACTTTGTGAAAATAAACTTTTCTGAAAATAAACAACATTGATGCATTGTCTGCCGCAATAGACACTGGGAGCTGTTTACAGCTAGCTGTATCTTGCAGGCTATCAAAGCATACTCAGGGACGAACTCAATACGGGATGTTGTTTTGGTCAGTAGCATCCAAATCAAAGAAGATAATATGTGTTATGTTTATACTAAAAAAACGTCTTGAAATTAAATTTAAGTTTAATAAAAGAAAACCTCTTCACAACATTCATAAAACTTAAAACGAATGGGGAAGCTTGCACCTCGTGCAAGACTCGACACTCGTATCTATTCAATACTATGCCGTAGCAAGTAAGCTACGAGGAGGCGACCTGGGGTTGGTAGATTTGACTCGCAATTGAAATTGATTTTATGGGTTTTTTCCATTAATATTTTCTTGGTATCAATATCGTTTGTACAACCACCCCTAAGTCGCTCGTGGCTAACTGAAACAAAACCCTGTAAAAATTTAAAGCGTTTTGTTACTAAACAAACTCAATGTTATAAGTTGCATTTATAAAAAGCTACTGTGTCCGGCAAGGCATTGAACCTGCATCTTACGCTATTCGGGCGCATGCCAAAACCACTCGGTCACCGACACATTGGTAAGCCTGTTGAATTTTGCAAGTGCTTTCATTAACGCGTAGGGCGTCGCGTCAAACGGAATTCTGTGAATTCCCTAAATATATTCTTACCTTAGCACAAGTGCTTAAAAGTCTTTTATCTAGGTGCTTCTTTAATTTCTTTGAAGTCACTATTACCAATGGCATTTGATGACACTTATAATTTTCATTCTATTCCTAACAAATACCAAATAAAAAATATTTGGATTAAGTTTAAAATGTATTCCCAACGAACACCGATTCATAAGCATCAGCAGCAGATTTCTCCAGCAGGTTTTTGAAGCTTTATTGTTAAAATAACAAATTATTAAACTTAGCTTCAAGAAATTTAGATTTATAGCAATGTTTTAAGAAATCTTAACACTGAAATATAATAACTTTTTGAAAGTTACTAGAAAAATATAACTCAAAAAAACACTATTAAAAATCCCATACAAAATCATAATTAAACGATCGTGTACTTTTTTTAGGATTCGTTTATTTCGAGTGTAATCAAATACCGCTGGTCTTAAAATTAGTGTTTTTTTTAAAGTTAGAATGCAAGAGATCAAAGAGTATGTAACATTGTACGTACTTTAATTTGTGTGATATCAGGGATACCTTAAGAGCAGGCAAATAAATTCTTCAGATATGTAACATTCCTGAAACCATAAAGGTCATAAATGACACCATATTTAAAGGAATCAAAGCTGATTCCTTTGCTACGTTCCTCAGCGTGGAGTTTGAGCTGGCCCGGACCCGGACCGCTAAGTAACGATACTGCTGGCATCATCAGGACGTGCCTAAGAAATCATCCCCGAATCATTAAAAAACTGACCTGAAGAAGATAAGAGAGAGTCTGACCGAAAGTTGGAAATGGCCACTGATTATATACTGATATAATAGTAACTGACTAGCATAGTCCTTAAGCGATAAATTGTACTAACACTATGCAGATCATAGTTATCAGAAAAAAAATTCATTTGTTGTATATTTGAAAAATAATATCTGTTTCCGCCTCTTCCAAATGCGGCCCTGCTCAGAAGGTGTTGCAAGAATTTTTATTTCCCAGCTGCATTTTCGCGAATATCTTGGCATTCTGAACACGCTGGTGCAATTACCTCTGTTCCTTGAACCGGGATAGTCGGGATTATTAGGGAGAAATTTATTAATTTGATCTGTGTGGAACTTTGTCTCACCATACTGCTTTGTAAGAGCAGAGTAACGACCTAGTTTCGAAACCGCTGATTCAAGTCTGAGTTTGCGTTTAAGTGTTTTTTGGTGTGAGTCACGAGAAGTATTATCTGGAGATAATTGTTGTAGTTTATTTATTTATTTTAAACTTCATGCACAAACAAATGATACTGTCACAGTCACTCCCGGCTAGTGTGGACAAAGGGTGTTTAAAAGGTACTAATATTCAAATGAAGTAAAGAAATCTGGGTATAGCATTTGGCAACAAAAGTTTATTAAAATTTGCTATTTCACAATTACCTTTTAACACCTTTAAATACAAAACTTAATAGCTCAGAATTCAGTAGAGACTAGGTTAGGTTCTAATTTAGTTATTTATATCTATACTGTCACAAATCATTATGTTCACACATTTCCAATCACATAAAGATAAACCACCAATTTAAGTTTTTCATTTCCTAATTAATTCCAAAATTTATCCTCAAAGAGATTCCTAAATTATGCTTAAATTAATAGCTAAATTATCCCACTTTTCACGAAAGTTAAAGTAAATACAAGGAAAACCAACCTTGGATTTCAACGTAGGTTACTATTTCAAATCTTTGTTGCATCAACTTACAGACAACTCTGCAACATTACCCCAAAATTTCACCGATACCGGTCCATCCTCAAAACAGCAGACAAGAAGCAAATCAATCCATCAGGAAAATCTGACTTCAAAATTAATCCAAATGAGGAAATCCAATCTGAAATGTCAGTGTCAGCATCCATCATATCTATGCCATAATTTCACATATGCCATAGTTTAGTAATTAATTGAGAAATTATATGGCGAGCCAGCTGTTGCAGGTTTCGCTTTTGATATGTGTCTGTAAGTTGTACAGTCACAATTTGGTGATCATATGGTAACCTCAGTGACCTTACTTGGACCTCATTTGGATTATTTTTGAAGTCGGATTTTCCTGATGGATTGATTTGCTTCTTGTCTGCTGTTTTGGGGATGGATCGGTATCGGTGGAATTTTGGGGTAACGTTGCAGAGTTGTTTGTAGTTTGATGCATCAAAGATTTGAAATAGTAGCCTCCGTTGAAATCCAAGGTTGGTTTCCCTTGTATTTACTTTAACTTTAGTGAAAAGTGGGATAATTTAGCTATTAATTTAAGCATAACTTAGGAATCCGTTTGAGGATAAATTTTGGAATTAATTAGGAAATTAAAAACTTAAATTGGTGGTTTATCTTTATTCAATTAGAAATTTGTGAACATAAACATTTGTAATAGTATAGATATAAATAACTAAATTAGAACCTAACCTAGTCTGTACTGAATTCTGAGCTATTAAGTTTTGTATTTGAAGGTGTTAAAAGGTAATTGTGAAATAGCAGATTTGAAAAACTTTTGTTGCCAAATGCTATACCCGGATTTCTTTATTTTATTCGAATATTAGTGCCTTTTAAACACCCTTTGTCCACACTGGCCGGGAGTGACGGTGACAGCATGCTGTGTGCACTTGCCCTTGGAGTTGCAACAAATCATTCAGCATTTGCAAAATTAATACTTCTACTTACGTGTAGATATCAAAGAAAAAAACAAACATATCGTCAGAATTGGATAACATATGTGTTAGTTATCCAATTCTGGATAGCATGTGGATCTATTATTAGGGCTTCATAAGACGTGTACAAATTTTCTTAAATGTGTTTGTCTCAGGATTTCTTGTATACGAGAAGTCATAGCGAGACAATCCTTTTAAGTTGAATCAGTTGTGGTTCAAATAAATTTAATCAAAATATTGGTCTATTCGTTTTTGAGTTAATATAAATAAAAAAAACGAAAATTTTTAACCTTCAAAAAACGGTGCATGATATCCGAATCCGAACGAATTTGTTTATCCTAATATAAGAAGACGAATTGCGCTTTTTTGGCTTTTAATTAATGTTTGGAAGCTAAATTTTATACTTATTTTTTAAACTATATAATAAGCTTATTTGCTAATTTTCATACTTCTTAACAGTCTACGTAAAATCCTGTCATTTCCAGAGCCACTATTGAAAAAAATAAAGAAAAAAGCGTTTATTGATATAAGGACATCACAAACACATTCGTACATAATACATACACAAAAACAAACAAACGCACACACGAGTTCACAACAAATAACGTGCATGAAAACTCCCTCTAGCATAGTTTTTTTTTTCTTTAAAAATATTCTTGTTACCTGCGCGGCGTCGTTAGGTCTCCACAAGTGCCCGAGCGTTAGTACCTCGTCAGAAACTTCCGCGGTTGCGGTGATGCATACTAACTACCGACGAACAAAATGACTGGCCCCTTCAGTCAGTATATTTATATATTTCAGCACCAATTAAGTATTTGGCAAGTGCAGTAGGCTGACGCATTATATCTTAGTTATCTAGTGAAAAGTAACGATCATTATACGTATATTTGTGATCTGCCACAATTAAATTTGGCTGGAAAACAGCAAATACTTTAAAACCTACTTAAAAAGAGAGGTTTTCAGTTAACCTCTATAATTTATCATTAATCAATTGTTATGTGTAAGCTTTAGTAATTCAAGGAGCAAGGTGAAGTTACCCTATTATTATGATGTAGGTATGCAAGGTTTAAAATGAAGTTCTGAAATTGTTAAAACCTGAGCTGGAATTGTGTAAAGCAATCGTATTCATTTGACAGTTCATAACGTACGATATGATCTGTCAAACCCTATGTTCTTTGCCATTTGACAGACCATACCGTACGTTTTGAACTGTCAAATGAATACGATTGCTTTACACAATTCCACCTCTGAAATGTTTTGATAGGGTAGGTTAGGTACAGTGGCCAGCACATCAGAGCTGGAATTGTGTAAAGCAATCGTATTCATTTGACAGTTCATAACGTACGGTTTGATCTGTCAAACCCTTTGTTCTTTGCCGTTTGACAGATCATACCGTACGTTTTGAACTGTCAAATGAATACGATTGCTTTACACAATCGCACCCCAGGATACCTACTTTTGTTGCAAACTAGATACCGCAGTATTTACTTTGACGTGCTGTTGTCCGTATTTTTTTTTTAATGAGGAAGTTCTTGGCCTGGAGTCCATTGGCCGCAATCTATTTCTTCATCTTTTTCACATTCACAAATCACAATACGACAAACTCAAATAAAATTCAAAGCTGACAGAAAGACAAAGTCGATTTGATTTGAATACACAGTTTTAAGAACTTGGTTGTGAAGCTATTTTGCTGTAATGATCTTTAATTTATAGCTTTTTTACTGTTTTTGTTATAAATAAATAAAATAAATAAATAAATATTAGACACCAATCACATACATTGCTCTGATCCCAAAGTAAGTAGCCAATCCACTTGTGTTATAGAAATCAGACACAACGGTGGTACCACAACTCCCAGACCCGAGACAATATAGAAAAGATCGTTTTCTACATTGACCCGACCGGGAATCGAACCCGGAACCTCACGAGATGGCGACGCTTGAAACCAGCGTGCTAGCCACTCAACCACGGAGGTCGTCAATGAATGGTTATGAATGTATAAAGCGGAGAAAAGTAGACTATATTGGTAAGTAAATCTTGAAGGTGATGGGGTACACTTATCTCTAGATTGTCTGCAATATGAGGCCAAGCTTGGTACAACCTACATAGAGTGTGGCCTGTAATAGGAGCAAATATTTTTATCAATGACTCTTCAGAGTATGCGTACCTACCTGTACCTATACCTTGACCAGGGGTGCGATTGTGTAAAGCAATCGTATTCATTTGACAATTCAAAACGTACGGTATGATCTGTCAAACGGTAAAGAACAAAGGGTTTGACAGATCAAATCGTACGTTATGAACTGTCAAATGAATACGATTGCTTTACACAATTCCAGAGCTGGTCATAGTGCTCAAAAATGCTTTTACTCAGAGATATAGTAGGTAATCAAAAGTTATAATTCCTAATCAATGTATCAACATCGCTGACTCGTTGCAGTAAATGTGAATGTCAAGTTCTATGACTGGACACATTTGTTTTCATTACATTGCTGGTTCGATTTATTTTACTAGTAAATAACAATCAATTTATTATTCATTGTAATAAATTAAAACCATTAAGAATTGATTATTGGTTTCTTCCTATATTTTTAATGTTTGCCCCTATTACAGGCCACAGCCTGTATATTTCGACCCCTTGTACGAAAATAGTAATTTCAGACTCCCTCAAGTCGCATCTCAGGAAGCGCTCTGAACTCATTAGTCTCTTCTTCAGCAGACGCAGGTAATGCATACTAACGCGTTACATCGGGTGACTTACAACACGGCGTGTGTATGCAATCAGAGAATCGCTTTTGGTGTCAGTTTCTAAATTGCTGGCAGCATCAAGTAATTGCCATAAGCAAATTGTTAGGATTATGTTTTTATACTTGAATTTGTTTGAAAATTAAATCTGGCTGTCAGGGGTTAGCCCAAGCAGTGAAATAAATTAAAAAAAAGAAGATTTCATAGAGGACTTTTGCAAAAGGCGCGTGAAGAAAGTATTTGTTGTTGAGAGATAAAAATTGCTATTAAGGAATAAGATGAATAAAAAATACAAATATATATAGATATATATATTTGTATTAATAGTAATAATAATAATCTATACTAATATTATAAAGCTGAAGAGTTTGTTTGTTTGTTGGTTTGTTTGTTTGAACGCGCTAATCTCAAAAACTACTGGCCCGATTTGAAAAAAATTTTTTACGTTGGATAGTCCATTTATCGAGGAAGGCTTTAGGCTATATAACATAAAGATACAACTCATAAGACCACAGCAGAAATGAAAAATGTTGCGAAAACGGGAGAAAGATATTCCTTTTGAGAGCTTCCGCTGCATACGCTGCGGAAACCGCTTAAGTTACACAAAAATTATGTATGACAGGATTGTTCAGCATTAAGAGTTCTATAATAAAGTCCGCGACAGCATATATCTATCTTTTATGGTTGACTTACTACAACCTTTTTTATGTTAATAAGTTTGTAAAAAAATGATGCATTATTTTTAGAGGTGTATTATACACACAGGTATTTATTCTTATCAAAATAAATACATTCATAATCACGAGCATTTCATTTAGAACCAAGTTGCCCTTTATATCATTTGATTTCAATAAATATCTTAGGAGCTATCACAGTTTTAACATAACTCCGCACCAAAATAATGTTCGCAGCTTAAGTACAACGTGCGCTAGCGCTAATATATTATAAAGCTGAATAGTTTGTTTGTTTGAACGCGCTTATCTCAGGAACTGCTGGACCGATTTGAAAAAATATTTCTGTGTTGGATAGCTTATTTATCGAGAAAGGCTTTAGGATATAAAACATGACGCTACGACGGGAGGGGAGGGAGCAAACTCAAAACGCGCGGACGAAGTCGCGGGGGACCGCTAGTTTGTAATAATAGTATTAAGATAAGGAGACTTTTTTATTGGAAGTGTGCATAGGAACTCCACGAGCTCATTCCTGTATTCGTTTTTTACCTCTGCACGTCTAGACGCACCGCGGGTTACCACCGATACCGTGTAGATATTCCACTGTTGCGAACTAAACGCTTCTCGACATCCTTTATAATGCGCACAGCCAAAGAGTTGAACTCCTTGCCTGTATCAGTGTTTCCAAAGGAGTATAACCCGAAAACTTACAAAGACAGAGTGAAGTGAAGTGTGAGCTCGCTCCATCGTTGACTCTGTCAAAGCCCAATTAGGTCTAGGCTAGAGTCAAGAGCAAACCCATTTCGAATAAATAAAAAAGGAGGTTTTACCTACTTGCCGTTACAAGGGATTCAATGCAATACATGGATTCACAAAGATATTACGAGTTTACATTATATCTGCTACTCTTTTACATTCTTGAAGTATCTTTTACTGGAATTACTACACAATGTTACACACACATTAGTAGTAAAATTAATGCACGATAACAATAAATTACGTTTGCCTAGTTTGTATTTTGTTCCTGACCGTTTAATCATTTTTATTTTTAATCACAATTGACACAGATCAATTGAAAAAGACATGAAATAAGTAAATAAATTATATCACCTTTGGGGTGTTACATAGTTTATAGTGACTCGAGTAAGGAACAAATTAATGGTATGTCGAAAATTTGTATTGTTTGGTAAATTACGAAACTAATTATTATTAAGCTCACACTATTTTAGAAGTACGAGTATTTAATAAGCTCGTATAGTTCAATCAAACACTATTCCAGTCTCACTAAACCGTTGTTTGCTCAATCAGCCCCACTGCCGCATCGCCATCAAACAACCGCTTTGCTAAATTAAATTGAATTTCATCAAAATCTGAACAATATTTGCACACAGTTTGTTTAACCTGCACCAGTTTGAAGCCCAATATTATTTGGGACGGGCCAACAATTTTGGGAAATTCATAATCGAGTTTCTAGGTAGAACGATCGTTAAGTTAAAGTTATTTTAGTAACTATTATTATTATTATTTATTACCAAAAGAACACATTTTTTTTACAGTAACATGTCTGCCAAACTGCTTAGCAGTTTGTCGGCAGTAGTTCTCGTCTGCAACTGGCCTGTTCAACATCCACCAATAATGGGTATGGTAAACAGTTCACAAAAACCAATAGAAGTATACATCTTTAAATGAAGGTTTAAAATGTACATTACTACAAATAGATATGGGACTGTGATGTGATGTGTGCGCATGTGTGTGTCTGCGTGCGTGCGTGTGCATGCGCGCGTGCGTATTTATGTAAGTGTGTACAAGCGTGTATCCCCATATGCCCTACGGGAGCAGTCCCTTGGAGTCGGAATAGGTTTACCACATATAGGGACCACGTCTGCAACTACATCACTAGATAAACAGACAATGTATCACATTAGTTAAGGGCAAAGTGACAGGTAATGTTTTTTAAGTAACGTTTTAAGGTAGTTTTTTGACATAACACTATCCAGAAGGTTCTTACTACTTCAAGAGTACCTACACAAATGGGTAAACAAGAATAAACTGCCGAAAAAGCTTTAAATAACGCATCTGTCTTCTATTTAGGAGGAATAATTCTTTTGGATTTGGTGCATGATGTCTAACTTACGTAAAAACAGTCTACCTACACGTATCATGCACCGACTCCAAAGGATTTGTTTCTCCTTCTTGTTCTTTTCGAGTCGACAGCAAACTAAACGGTCTCGCCCCAGAACTTTTCTACGAGGATAGCGTTGTCTGAAGCTTTCATTAAATCCTCCTGCGTGTTTCTCCTCAATAGAAGACTTAAGCTTTTTAGACAGATTTTTTATTTCATGATTTTTAGTTATAACTCATATCTCAAAAACTACTGGACTGATTTTAGTAAAACTTACACCGTGCCCTAAGTTGAACCATAACTAATTGACCAAATTCTGACGATATCACATACATACAGGTCGAATTGATTACCTCTATTTTTAGAGTCGGTAAAAATGGGTGTAGTAGAAAAATGTTGTTGACAACCAAATCGACCGGACCTTCATAAACAAAGGTAAACAGCAAAATATTTTCTGCAAAAATTGTTTGCCGCCAAAAGTTATTATTTATTTGAACAGTTTGATCCTTCGTTCTTCTGACACAATAGAAAAATACAGTAGGATTTAATGTCAGTAAGACCAATAGTATATAAACCAATGCTTTTCTTTACTAGAGCATTCCCATATCTACATCAACTTTAATCATTTTGAACCCCTTGTTTAAGTATTTAAAGGGTGTTGTTTTGGTCAGTAACATCCAACTAAGGCAGTATACTGTGAGTTATGTTTATTCTAAAAATATATTTTCATTGAATTGTTTTTCTTAAAAACCTTTTGACATCGCTTGTACAACCACCAGAGTCACTCGTCCCTGACAAAAACAACAGTCTGTACGTAAATGATTGCTAACCGTGGCAACCGTTACAAAATACATGTTGGTTACTTTCATTGCAAAAGAAATGTATCAGAATACTCGCTAACATAGATCCTATGGAAAGCTGTAAACCTTACTTTAAAAACTACCAAATACTAACAGTTCCGTCTCTATATATATTTGAAATTTTCAAACTAGTCAGGAAAAATATGGGAATGTTTGTAGATGCTAATAAAAATTGCACAACATCAATGGTAGGTATTGAGAGAAAGAAATTAATTCGTAGTGCCAAAGAGCAGATTAGTGTTGCACGCCTCAGGACCGTACTCAATGGCAGTAAGAATTTACAACGCTCTTCCCAAGTCCATAAGAGAACAAGACAATTACAAAAATTTTGTGACATCCTTAAGCAAATATTTATGCAATAAATGTTATTATAATGTAAATGAGTACTATAGAATTGTGCAATAACTGAAAATATAGATATTTTTAATTATATTATGTCGAAAATGTATATATAAACATAAGCTCGAATTAATAACTTAAGTCTTTAGTGTTCCATAACTGTCTGTAAGTAATACCCTTGCAGGGTGCATGTGTAGCACTTTATTCCTTACTACCATCTGTATATATGTACACACATGTAATGCTAATTAATTTTGATTTGATTTGATTTGAATTTTGATACTTTTGAATAATTTTGTCCTCTACTCCGAAATAAAGCAGCCTTTGTAATTTACAAGATGTACTTTATAATCAATTTACATGTCCTAGACCTACTCATCCGAAAATCCCGAGTCATACCGCGATGCAAGTGGTAGGTGCCGCCATCTATTGATTTTGCTTTGAACTTACATTGTAAACAAACCACTTGCTTTAACGGTCAAATAAAGTATTTTTTAAATTTTTATTATTTATATAATATAGGGTCTAACAAAACTAACTGCATTCCTTCTAGAGGCAAATTCTAACCCTCAATTACAACAACTTTTTGCATGGGACCAACATCGTAATCCCAAAAAAATAGTTCACTTTCCCATACTAGAGTTCCGATCAGCTGATTCTAGTTTGTATAAAGAAGTAAAAAAAACTTGGGATTTCGATGTTGGTCCCATACAAAAAGATGTTCTATATAAGCAACAGAATCACCACCGGGAGTGAATACAGTTGATTTTATTATTTATGTTTAACAATTAAAACTGCATGTTTTCCTGTAAGCTATTTAATTCACTGAATGCACTTACAATATCGTGCAAAGACGACATACGCCTACAAAATTAATTTCACAGGAAACCTACTGCTTAAACTTCTGTTCCAACTCTGATTCCAAATAACGTTCGTGCTTCGGAATACATTGGAGTCGAGTTATGTCAGCGAAATGATGGCCTACAAATTATATTACGGGTGACAGAGGCCACGTTTAGTCAACCTTGCTTTACGGTAAACCACGGAAATGGCGGGAAAATGGAAATCGAATAGCAATATAAAGTAATCATTTTTTTGATAGAAGAAAGGTGATACGAATTCGTAAATATTGTACATGTACATATAATCGTATCGATATTATAGCCACCAAATTACAATAGTTGCATGAAACTCAGTAGGTAGATGTATCTTGCCAACCGATTTATACACAATTTAGATACAAATAATTTGAACGAGATCGATCTGGTACGATTCCCATACCCCCTCCCCCCCCCTCTCCAACTTTTCAACAAAGCTAGTGGAAATTTTCAACGTAAAATACACAATTTAGACCTTTACAAATATGTAGTTTGAACGAGATCGAACTAGTACTTTTTGAGATATAGCACATTTTCAACAACCGCAAATATAACTTTGTCCTTCATACAAATACTATAACGACAAAATTATTTTTGCTGTCAACAAAAAATGTGGTATTTTGGCTAAGTGGAAGTAACTGGAACCCTAATTTAGTCAAACTTGGCACGGAACCCTCAGTGCGCGAGTCTTACTCGCACTTAACCGGTTTTGTGTCGTATGTGCGAACGATTTTCGCTTAAAGGAGATTTGGCGACAGAGACCTTGAACATTCATTTCACAAGGTGTGTATCAAGTTATTTGCATTTGCTACGATTAACCAGTGAATCTGGGACTCTCCTCTGCTGCGCCGCTGGCTACCGCTTAATGCCACCCGCTATCACTACATCTAGTGTGGTAGTCCTACCAAAAGCCATTTAAATATTATAATACTCCTACTATGTTAAAATTGTCACAATTACTAACAATAGAATAAGACTATTCTTACTAACACTATATGGATTTAATCTGAAATAAATACCTATTATTATTATTACAAATGGACAGTGTAAAGCCATAAGCGTGAAATATCATAAATTTCACACATCAGGCTAGAAAATTGCGTCAGTTGTTTTCATTAAGCCATGCATTAAATGATTAATTTATTTCGGCTGTGTATTCCTTGAAATAGGAAAACTCATCAATCCTATGGAATTACCCTCGCCAAAAGGAATGATTTCCTATAAATAATAAACTTTTTCTAACCAATGCTTACTTTTTAGGTTTCCGTAGCTGAATCGCAAAAAAACGCATTGTATGCATGCATTTTCTATTAAGGCTATCTTTTGTTAGATAGACGCTTCCAAAGTGGTAAAATGGGCGCCCCCCCTCTAACTTCTAAACTAAGCAAGTGTTTATTTAAAAAAGATACAAAATGTTGATCTTAAGTATCTTAATAACATATACTTTCACCGATAATTGGTTTGGACGGGATCGAACTAGTAAATATAACTTTGCTCTTTACACAAACACTATGAAAAACATAGTTATATTTGCCGTCAACAAAATATTGTGGTATTTTAGCTAAGTGGAGTCCCTAATTTAGTTGAATATGGCACAGAACCCTCAGTGCCTTAGTCCGACTCGCACTTGGCGTTTTTTTTGCTATTAATGAGATAAATAAATAAACGCCAGACAATACACCTATTGTCGTGGTTTCGAAGGAAGGAATTTTATTCCTTGTGTTACGAATACCAGACAACGATTATGACGGGGGCGTCTCCCATAAGTACTTTAGATCATGACAGGGATGTCTCCCTTAAATACTTACATGTTAACGTCCATGACTTAGGTACAAATGTTCGCGTTCATCACAAAAACATTTGCCCCTTGCGGGATTTGAACCTGCGACGGCCGGCATAGTAGCCAGGAGAACGCGTGGTTACAGACACACGTCACTGATATAATATGACCATTGATATAAAAGTAGGTACCACATATTTATTCCATTGTCATTTAGATATCACGCATCGTCAAAACTATGTGTCATATAGCAGCAATATATTTCACGCCTAAAAAAATACTGCATCCTCAAGCTAAGCAATTGACACCTTAATATTATGTGTGACTAGGTTCACTATTGGATGCTGTGTGTTCCGAAATTGAAAAATACGTGGAATAACTAGGACAGGGATGCACAGACTTATTAAGACTAGGGGCCACTCGGGCAAATTATGAACTGATGGCGGGCCGCCAGAAGTATAGGTAATTAAAGACAATAAAGAATTGACAATTATGTATTAAAATTGAAAAAGAATTTATTAATTTGAAGCGTGGCACTGCATAGTGCTTACAATCTTTTTTATATTTGGCTCAAATTTACTTGTAGCAACACGTAAAACTGCTTCCAAACTTTCATTTGCAAGGCGGTTTCGATTTTTTGTTTTATTATTATTTAGTATTGAAAAGGTTTGTTCACATATATAGGTAGAACCAAATAAGCTGGCACATTTCAGAGCGTTTATGCGCAACTCTTTGTACGTATTTTTATCAATGCAGCGGTAAAAGTTCAGCAAGTCTCCTTCGTTGAATTTGTTGCGTAAATCTTGGTCGTTTTGAATGTCGATAATTTCTAACTGCATTGACTCTGGCGCATTTTCAACTGAAATCGTGAAAGGATTGCTGAATATGTCCAACAGAGGTTTCACTTTTTTAAACTCCGAAAATCTTTCTTGAAAAGATTGAATCAAAATATCTAGCTTTTCTACATAACTGAAATTAATCGCAGTTTTGTTGAATTTTTCAGCCATTTTCTTATAATTCGGAAAATTATTGTAATTTCCAGAATTCAATTGCGATCTGAAAAGTGTCAGCTTGCATTGAAAGGATGATACGTGAGCGTAGAGCTGGGATATCAGTTGATTTTTGCCTTGAAGCCGTGTGTTCAAGACATTCAAATGATTTGTAATGTCAACTAAAAAAGCCAAATCACACAACCAATCAGGATTTTTAAGTTCCGGGACATCCTTTTGCTTTTCCGCCAGAAATATTCCAATTTCTTCTATTAAATTTAGAAATCGTTCCAGGGTCAATCCACGACTTAGCCACCTTACTTCTGTATAATACAGTAAATCTCCATATTCGCTTTCGATGTCATCAAGGAATTGTTTGAATTGCCTGTGATTGAGTCCTCGTGATTTTATGAAATTTACAGTCGAAACTACCACTTTCATGACATTTTGAAATTCAATTTTTTTAGAACAGATGGCTTCTTGGTGTATAATGCAGTGAAACTGCATGAGATCTTCAGCGTTTATGTTTTTTTCTTGCAGATGCTTTTTCAGCAAAGTAACTAGCCCAGAATTGACACCAATCATCGAAGGAGCACCGTCAGTGGCAACTCCCGATAATTTTGATAAGTCCAAATCAGTTTTTGAACACTCATCCAAAAGTACATTGAGTATATCAACTCCTCTGGTTTGACCTTTCAATGAACACATTCCTAACAACTCTTCTAAGACTTCAAAATCTTGAGTAACACCTCGTATGAATATGAGAAGTTGAGCTGTGGAAGTAATATCAGTGGATTCGTCGAGTGCTAATGAAAAAAATTCAATGATCTTAGTTTTTTCATTTAATTGTTCCGCAATATTACCTGACAAAGACATAATACGTCTTTGGATAGTCATACGATTCAGTTGAATTTTCTCAAACTTTTTTGCTGCTTCTGGACACATTTTCTTAGCGGCAATTTCTATGCATTCTTTTACAAAATCCCCATCATTGAAGGGGCGACTGCGCTTTGCTATCATTCGAGAAATTTCATAACTAACTTCTGTAGCTGTTTCTGAATCTTGGATGGGTTTTGTAAACATAGCTTGCTGACCAATAAGCTCCCGTTTTAAAGACAACATTTTTTGCTTTCTTAATTCGCCTGTAAACTTGGTAAAAGTAGGATGCTGCGTTTCATAGTGCCTTTTTACATTATATTCCTTTGCAATCGCAACATAATTCTTGCAAATTAAACAAACGACTTTATTATGCGACCATACAAAAAAGTATTTCTCAGTCCAAATTTCTTGAAACTGCCGATTTTCATCTTTAACCTTACGTTTTTTACTAGGTCCTGGCTTGTCCATGTTGCGTTCTAATTCTGGCTAGGATTAACACAGCACCTAAAAACAATTACAGTACCTACTTAAATTACCCATCCTTTTTTAAATTAGCAAAAATAATTGATTTAAATAGGTAGGGAAACACTTATTAATAACAGAGTTTTACTTACGATTTCACAACACAATTATACACGGCACTTGACGGGAAATCTACGTTGAATGTGGATCAAAATATATGACACCGGCTAGTCGAGTTAAAATCTACACTAGAACTATTGACACTTCACTCAAATTAAAACCGAACTATGGGTCGCTGCGGTTAGCGTGGCTTTTATACCGCGCGTATAGAGTCGAAAACTGTCTGGAGAAATCTCGAAACCGACTCTGGAAGCTTCGTGTATCTACCTACGCGAGCAATCGGGAATTCGTGCACTTAAGAGCGCGCGCGCGAGATTCAAATTACTTTTCGAACATATTTTTTTTGGTTTTATTCTGGAATAGAATTCAATATTTTTCAAATGTACGAGAGTATTATTTTTGCTGTCGGCGGGCCACCAGTATTCGACCGGCGGGCCGCAAGCGGCCCGCGGGCCGCGGTCTGTGCATCCCTGAACTAGGACAACGCTGTCAAACATTAACGAAGTGCGTTTATCATGTTATACTGCTGAGATTGGCTCCGTTTGACATAAAACTGTCACAGTACACTGGCAGAATAACCTATAGTTTTATATATGCAGCCAGTTATTTAAATGGTATAGTATTTGAATCTTTGCTTAAAAGTTTATAGGTAGCACAATTTCGCAGATGTACTTAGGTAAATGATAGAAAAAAACATCCTTTCGATCATGTTTGCGGGCTAGGATGAGTTAGGATAGCTAAATTTCAAAAAAGGAGGAAGTCGTACGTTCGACTGTACGTTTTTTTTTTGTATCAATGTAACCTCATATCTCAGTCGTTTGTCCACAGATTCAAATGAATTTGTCGTCTACCTAGAGGGTTTACCTTCTAGTTGGTCACATTGTTGGTGGTTAGTGTTTTTTTATTACTAGAATCTTAATGTTGACGTGTTGTCACGTCTGATAGTCAACATCTTGTGGGGCTGAGCTGATGGAGGAACTACTTAACGCTATTAATGAACTCCTAGTTCAGTAATTATAATGACAGAACTTATGATAGGTAGTTTGTAGCTTCTTAAAGAACAGAGTCATAAGGTGCAACTTCCCCCCCCCCCCCCTCCAATAACTAGTTTTTAGATTCAAAAGTACCTACTTGGTAAAAATACTGTCTAGAGTTAACCATATGAAATTATTGTAACGCGCAGCCGCTTGTAAGTCACGTTCTCCCATCACAGCCATGTTGTGATTTTTAAATTACATATGTAGATACGACCTACGCGCTCGAAAATGGCTACACAAAAGTCAGGTAGTTGCCCGGAGTGCATTCAGTTGGGCACGCTTTCTCTTTATGGCTATAGGTACGTCCCGACAACGCCTTAAATTATTTCTCGTTTGCTGGTAAAAATGCCTTCCTGTGTGTTTAGGAGTAGTACCAAATACGCTGCAACTGTTAGAAACAAGTAAAACGTGTCATTACATTCATTAGTATAGTTTTTTTCATTTAAAAGTATTAAAACTTAAAACACCTATTTATGCTTTATCATAATTTAGCTATGGCTGACATTAGGCTAAAGAGCGAGATGTCACGCGCTCGCGCCAATGAGCGCTCAGTAGCAATCAATACGTAACGGATGTTATATATTTATCTCTTTCTATCAACAGGCATGCCTTATCTGTTGTATTTATTAGCGCTTAGTGTCGTAATACACAACTATACGTTCGTATATAGTGTAATCCTTGCGCCACTTTAAAATGCTTTAATGTTGGTGTAGAACGTGTCTATACGTGCCTATTTGACGACCCGTCTGGTGTAGTGGTCGAGAAATCGCCTACTACGCAGCGGGTGCGGGTTCGATCCCCGCACAATACAAATATTTGTGTGCATGAACATGTCTGTTTGTATTGTTCTGGGTGTTTTCTATGTATATCATGTATGTATTTACAAAAAAAAGTATTTAAGTATTATATCCGTTGTCTGGCACCCATAACACAAGCTTTGAGTAGCTTACTTTGGGGCTAGATGGCGATGTGTGGGAATGTCCAAAGGATATTTATTTTATATTTATTATTATACTTTTACGTCATTGTATACAGGGTTTAACAAAATGAACTGCATTCCTCTTTAGTGGTGATTCTAACTGTGGTGAAACTTTTTGTATGGGACAAACATACTAGAATCTTCTGATCGGCACTCTGGTATGGGAAAGTGAATTTTTTTTTGGGATTACGATGATGGTCCTGTATAAAAAGTTGCTGTGTTTGAGCATCAGAATAAGCCCTGAGAGGGAATACATTTAATTTTGTTAGACCCTAAATAAGCGCCGGTTAGCTCGGTGAAGCTCTCTTGCACGCCGCAGCCACTGAATAAGCTGAAACTCTGCTAGTTTGGGCACCCATTATTGTATCATTGATTTCCCTATGGAATAAATCTTATCTTATCTTAGCTTTATAGTGTTGAGGATTTTTTTTTTTCATGGCACTTGTTTCAATAATAAAAATAGACACTTAGTTCGAAATTGTTTATCTTCGGAATTATCGCCACTAGGTGCCATTTACGTCCATTTCCTATTTCCATTATATCCTTATTTTTTGTTTTATTTTTATTTTTTAATAATAAGTTCACCAGCAGTTATAATACAGATACAAATGTTAAGATACATTTACAATTTTCTTAAGGCTACGTAAACAACTATATGAAGGTAAACATCACTTGCTCAATTCAATTATATCAATGCCAAAGTTTGGCTAGAGTGGACTATATGCTCTATAAGGGTACTTAAAATGAATAAAAGAGGACTAACCAAATAAATAAAATAATACTCAGACACCAAGAAGAATCCTTAGTCTTATCCTTAGTTTTGCCCTACTAGAGAAAGAAATGTTTATGATTTTATTTTTTGTTGTTATTGTGTTTTGTCACTAATCAATAATTTATGTTATTATAGAAATGGATACCTACCTTTAGGATTTTGTTCCTACAAAACTTTATTTTAATAGAACTGTAGACTTAAGTGAACTAATCTAAATTTGGACAAACAGACCACACGTGATTGACCCAATTCGATTTCAAACGCATGTGCGTTGTGTTGGTCTATTGGTGAAATAATTTTGGAGACCATCTGTTACGGAAGTTGCTATCCATTACAATTTGTAGAGAATTGTTCGTTTGTGATTAAGACTATGACGGTTTTTTTTTAACTGACTTTAAGTCGATTTTACCAAAGTGAGTTAAGGAATATTCGTCAAATAAAATACAAAAAGCTTAATTTGAAAACGTCATCAATAGACGCCCTACGCTTTGAGTCTATTTTACCAACTGAAAAGATGTCTTTTAGCTTCGTGGTTGGCTAACAGACCTCTTTTGCTTTACGGGTAATGAGTGAAAAGTCTTTGTATGGTTGATTCTTATATTGATAAATAATGGTACAATAATGGTTTGAGCACGCGTCGCGGATGGTAGTTAATTACGCACTGAATCATTTTACATTACATTTACTTTAACATTTACTCGGGCGACACAAAAGTAGGCCAATAAAACGCTGAATTGTTCGTTTGCGCTAAGTGCACCGAACATCTTGCCTAGCCTAAGAAAAGATAAAATGGACCATATCTACGGGTGGCCAAAATAGTTTTAAACTAATTAAATATTTATCATAAAAGCGAATACAAAAAAGCGTTAGTAAAATTATTTTTAAGTAATAAGATGTGTTAGTACAGTAATGTTAATATTTGATAATTATATAACATAATATTCTATGGTAACTTAAATATTTGTATCTTATTTATTTCATTTTAATCTAAACTAAAGAGTCTTCTATGGGACTGTCACTTATAATTATAGCGTCCGTTTTATTCATACTTCTCGCACTATGTTTAACACTGGGCCACTGTTTGGTAAGATTATGTAAACGTACACTGACTCTACCACTTTCACCTGATGCACTTGCACTCAGCTGACGGTCAGCTGTACTCTGCTTTCGCGATTGCACTACACTGTACACTTGCTGGCGCAGCGCTCGCGGTCGGGGCAGCGGCGGAGGCGCCACCTCCGCGGGCTGATGCTCACGGCGACTTGTAGCTGCTTTGGTGCGTGAGCAGCATTTACTTCTCCTCAGGAACCAAATAGTGAAGATAATTAGTGCTGCTACTAGTAATCCATATGATATAGCGTAGTGGTGAATATCATGTGACGATAAGTCATCGAGTTCTGGTTTGCTTGATTTCAAATCTTTAATTTGTTTTTCTACATTGGCTAGATCTGTCTTTAACTTCTCATCTATTGGCGGAAGCGTGACTTCGGATGGTATTTGTATTTTTATGATTTGGTTAATTTGATCAGGCTTTGGCATGTAAATATTCGGTGAATAATGGATTTCATTTTCTTTTTTATTTGTAAAGTGCAGTGTTAAATCTTTGCTTTTCACTTCACATTTTTCATTCATGCCAATGAATCCTGCGCCCGATAGAGTTCGAATAGTGACTGCTTCGCCACACACGATTTTGATTGAGTATTCATTGCAACAGAAATATAAGTAATGTGACGTGTGAAGTTCTGTCCATTGATTTGTACATGTAGAGTTTGATACAATGCACGAATTGGTTGTTATTGATTTTTTGCAAAAGCTTTCATTATCATCCAGGTGTCTGATTGGTTTTGACATTTTGCACATGTATGCTTCTTCGTATTGCAGACAGCTATTTAGCTCTGGTATAGTGATGGTAAAATATGCATCTTTTTGTAGATTAACTGCGACGAATTCTGAAACTGGCAGTATATTGACCATGTATTCATTGTTTTGTTGCGGAACTGGTATTAGTCGATATAGCTGGAAACTTTTTCTGTCTATTAAAGGAAAGGTTACTTCAAACAATAAGTAATCTTGTGTCACTCTGGCCTTTACTGTTAAGAATTGGTAGATGCGTTGAAGATCTGATTCAATATTACTAATAGGTATAGTCATCTCTTGAGGTATCTTTCCATATATGATTTGCAGTTCTTTTCTTATCTGAGATGGTGTTAGCAGATGTACACTCATGTGCCCTTGGTAAATGTCAGTGATGGTATCGAGCAGCGTTTCTTGCAACTGTCTTAGATTTTGAAGAAGATTATTTCCGGCCATGGCAGATATGGTAAAGTCTTGAATATATGACATGTTTTTAATTTCATTTTGCAGAATTTGGGTGTTTTGTTCCAACTCGTTAAGCCTTTTATTAACAATTTTGTGCTGTTTTTCTATCGTAGATTCCATTCTTTTCATTAAATTAAACTCAGCTTCAATAATGGAGGTATGGTTATTCCAAAGATTTATTAAATGCTTCTCGTTTCTCTGTATGGTGTCTATGTCTTGAGTATATTTTTCTGCGAATCGAGAATCTAATACGCCGAACAGGTCATTAGCCAGATACCCGATCCCGTTGATAAGCCCGCGTCGTCGGCGCCGGCGTCTAGCGTGGATATTAAAATGCTGCGTAAGTATAAGTTCATTGTAGTATTCGAGCTCCTGGAACTCGTGCTGTAATTGCATGATTATCAAATTACAATTGCTTTGTTTATTTATTGTTGCGCAAAGTGTTTCAAGATAGGTAGATATTTTATTATATGTCTCGATGCCGGTCCAGTATGGTTCAAGGTTGTAATAAACCACTAAGGTCCATTTGTCCCTTACGATTTGCATTTTGGTAATAGGATCAAAGTACAGAGTTTGGTTAGGGAGTAATGTTTGAATTATTTCTGTTCCTTGCGAGGGTGATAATAAAGTCATGAAAAATAAAAATGATGCTGCTATGATCTTAAATGACGTTTTCTTTGATGAGCTTCTTTTTATTTCTGGTTTTGGCGTGTCTTCTTTTTCTGGTATTATTGTTTGTGGTCGTTCTGGTTCTTTGTTTGAGTCGTTATTGTTAATTGGTAGAACAGATATCTTAACGATGGGTCGTTTCATGTATCCATTTTTGGTCTTTAGTGTGACAACTCTTACTAATTTGTCGTCCCCAGGGTGCAGGTTTACTACGCGTCCCATAGCCCATTTCCCTGCAGGTAAGTTGTCGTCGTGTATAACTACAAGATCTCCTATTTTGATGTTGGTTTGTGACGTCATCCACTTATTTCTTGCAGATAACTGAGCCAAGTATTCAATTTTCCACTGTTTCCAAAGATCTTGAAATAATTTTACTGTTAAATGCCATCTGGTTCTAGCGTCTTGTTCGGTTTCTATAATGGTCAGTCCTGGTTTTCCTGATAGAAAATGAGATGGAGTTAGAAAATCTTCTGGGTCTTCGGTCAATGAACACAGTGGTCGGGAGTTTATGCAGGCTTCTAATTTCGCCAAAAGTGTCGAATACTCTTCATAAGTTAATTTTTGGACTCCAATAACTCTTTTCAGGTGATGTTTGAGGCTCCTAACTGCTCGTTCCCATAATCCACCTGCATTGGGCCAAGCTGGAGCGTTAAAATGCCACTCAATTCCCATTTCTGCGATTTCAGACTTGAAACTGTGACTAAACATTTGTTGTAAATGGTGGTACTCTTCCTGAATCATACGATTGGCTCCTACAAAGTTGGTTCCATTGTCACTATAAATGTGACGTGGTGCTCCACGGCGAGCTGCCATTCTACTTAAGGCAGCTAAGAAAGCTAAACTGGTTAAGTCCGAGACGAGCTCAAAATGAACCGCCTTCGTGACCATGCAAACAAAGAGTGCAATGTATCCTTTCGTGGTTTTTACTCCACGCCCTTTGTTGGCTTTAACATCTATAAAGCCCGTGAAGTCTACTCCACAGTGGTGAAATGCATCTGCAGGGTTCACACGTGAAGATGGTAGGTCACCCATCAGCTGGTAATGCCTAACGGGATCTTGTCTCTTACACGTGACACATTGTCGTATGAATTTTTTAATAGTCATGTAGCCATTCATGACCCAATACTTTTGCCTCATAGTTGCTAATGTGAGACGCGCTCCGCCGTGAAAGGTTAACTCATGGGCTTGCTGCATAAGCAGCGTGGTAAGACGGTGGTTCGGAGGCAGGATAGCAGGATATTTCATCTCGATATTGATATGAGCGTTTCTCAGCCTACCGCCTACTCTCAAAATTCCATCTTTGTCTAATATTGGATTTAAATTTAAAATTTTGCTTTTTGAATGAACTTTTCCTTGTTTCTGTAAGTTGTTTGTGTCATCGGCAAATTCTATGTATTGAATATTCTTTATAATCAGCAATTTCGCGCGGCGTAACTCGTGTAAGGTGAGATACGGTTGTTGAACTCCTTTTTTGTAGGTCGGTATGCGCAATATCCACGCAAATATTCGAATGATTTTATTTATTGAACTGTAGGTACTTAGTAAATGAGTTATTATATTTGTGAGAACTGTACTATCTTGTTTTATGGTTGTAGTGTTAGTTTGCTTTAAAATTGATGGTCTCGTTTCTAAATTGGTTTCATAGGTAGCTGTCTTTTTATCAATGACAGATTGAGATGGAAGCCACGATGGGCCTTTCCACCATAAATCATGGTTTATTAACTGTTGAGTGGTTAACCCGCGGCTTGCGCAGTCCGCTGGGTTCTCATTTGTTTTTACATAAAGCCATTTGTTTGAAGGCACAGCTTTTGTGATTTCTTTTACACGATTCGCCACAAACGGTTTCCAACGTGCTGGGTCTCCCTGCAGCCATCCCAAGACTGCTGTAGAGTCCGTCCACGCGTAAAGGTTTATATCGTAATCTGATAGACAAGTTTGAACTTTATTCATCAACTGTGTCAACAGTTGTGCGCCCATCAATTCTAGCCGAGGTGTAGAAACTTCCTTACTCACTGGTACTAATCTAGCCTTTGCTGCAACTAACGTGATTTTAACTTCGTCCTTGTGTGTAATCTTGCAGTAAACAACACCAGCGTATGCTCTTTTTGATGCATCGCAAAAACCGTGCAATTCAATGGTTTGATTTTCTTGAATGCCCAGCCATCTATTGATTTTTATGATATTTATATATTTTAACTCACTTCTCAATGTCGTCCATTCTTTATTAATATCATCTGGTAAGGCGTCATCCCGGTCTAGATTAGACAGCCAAACATTTTGGAAAAGTATTTTCATGGTAGTGCTAAGTGGCGTCAGCCAGCCAAGGAGGTCAAATAGTTTTGAAATATCGGAAAGTAATGATCTCTTGGTTGCTACTGATGGTTGTTTTGACGGTATTTTTGATTCAAATATGAATTGGTCATGTTTAGGGTCCCAACCTAATCCCAAAGTCTTCGTAGAACCCATCTCTTTAAATTCATATGCATTTTGGTCTCGTTGGTTAATTTTTAAGCCTTCTAAAAGTCTGGGTTCATTGGACTTCCATTTTCGCAAATTGAAACCGCCGGTTTTGAGTAATTCTATTAGTTCGTCGCGCAAATTTGCAGCGCTTGTCAAACTGTGCTGTCCACCGCAGAAATCGTCGACAAAAAAGCTATTTTCTAAGGCTTTTGCTGCGTCAGGAAACCTCTTTCCTTCATCTGCAGCCAGCTGCTTTAGACACATCATAGCTAAAAATGGCGCTGGTTTGGTACCGTATGTAACTGTCGTTAGTTGGTAAACTGAAATTGGTTTTTCTGGTGACTCTCTCCAAAGTATTTTTTGATAAGTTTGGTCTTCACTTTCAACATTTATTTGTCGATACATCTTTTCTATGTCTGATGTATAGACATATCTATATTGTCTCCATTTTAGTATTAATTCTTGCAGATCTTGTTGCAGATTTGGTCCTCTATATAGCACATCGTTTAAACTTAATCCAGATGAAGATTTTGCAGAAGCATTATAGACTACACGCAACTTGGTAGTTGTCGAGTCAGCCCGAGTAACACCGTGGTGAGGTAAATAGCACTCGGGTGACATACTTATGGATGGTTTCATATGGCCTGATTCATAATATTCGTTGATAAATGCATGGTAATCATTTTTCATCTCCAAGTTCCTCTCAAGCTTCTTTTCCAAATTTTTAAATTGTGCCATTGCAATGTGTTTCGTTGAGCCTAGTTGTTCTTTTAATTCTGGTTTAAACGGGAGTCGAACTTCATATTTTCCGTTTTCAAGTCGCTTTGTGGTTGATAAAAAGTACTGCAAGCATTCATGATCTTCACTTGACATTTCTATTTGCTGAGTAATACCTTCACTCTCCCAAAACTTCGCTAGATCCTCGGTGTTGTGAAGAATGACATTACACTGGTATTGTAATTTCGTTGACCCACATAGGAGCCAGCCGAAGTGCGTTTGCTGAGCAAGTGGTTGGTCATCGTTTTCTCCTCTTAGTATGCCTCCTAACATGATCTTGCTGTATACATCTGCTCCAAGAAGTAAATCTACTGGTCTGCTTACATAGTATTCTGGATCGGCTAAATTAATATTCTTAATGTGTGACCACGATTGTTTCTTAAAAGATTGGTTGGGTAAGTTTTTAATTAAGTTATTCATAATGATAGCGTTGGTGTTTAAGGAAAAATCATTGTACATTGACTGAATATTAATATTGATCATTCCCTTGCAATCGTTCTCCTTTTCTCCGACGCCAAATATTTTTCCTCTGCATTGGTTTCTTTTTAATCCTAACAATTGCGCTGAATGTTCACTTATTATGGATATTTGTGACCCTTGGTCAATAAGAGCCCTCATGGTATACTCATTTCCATTTGACGCGGTGACTTTTACTAATGCTGTAGATAAAAGCACCTCTGGTACATCATCCCAAGAAGCATGGTTTGAAGTGGAAGGTTTTTCTTTATTCATAGTATTTGGCTTCAGATTTGGTTTAAATGATAGATTAGGACGTGGTTTCGTCATCAAAGCGTCGTGTAATAACGTATTATGATTACCGAAGCATTTCCGGCAGCGCTTATTGGAAAAACATGTTTTATTAAAATGGTGTATTAGGCAATTGTGACAACAGTTTAGCTGATTAACGGATTTTAATTTCTGATCGTCCGACATTTGCAAAAAATTGCTGCATTGCCATAACCCGTGGTCGGAATTGCACAATGCACATGTGATTGACCGCGACACGTGGTATGTTTTCGCATACTTGGCTTCACCTTGAGCGTTTTTAGTAGCGTTATAATTGGTATTTGAATAATATGGATATCTTTGATTTGAAGTAACGTTCCGATGAAATGGTGTAGCTTGATGCTGAATTGTTGTTCTTTGGTTGTTATTTTCTTGTTTTCGTCGTGAAGCTTCTAACGTTGTAAACTTGGTCTCTAAAAAATTAAGAAATTCCTGTAGGATTGGTATCTCGCGTGGATTGCTCACCGACTCAATGTATTCAGCAAAAGATTCGCTATCTAATTTCTGTGCTAGTAAATGTACTAATAGTGGATCCCAGTTGCTAATTTCAACTCCTATGTTTTGAATTGCATGCAAACATTCTTTTGTCACATCATGCATTTTTTTGATCATGTTCAGTGATTGATGCTGAATTGTGGGTAGGCCTAAAAGTGTGTTAAGATAAGATGTTAAAATTAGTTTTTTGTTACCATAACGATGATCTAAGAGCTCCCAGCATATCTCGTAATTATCAGAGCTGACCTGCAAATGATGTATGAGTCGCTCAGCTTCCCCAGTCACTTTACTTTTTAAAAACTGCATACGTTGAGCGTTAGATAACGATGGGTTCTTGTGAATAACTTCAATAAACAAATCTTTAAATGTAATCCAGTGTTGATAGTTGCCGTTGAATGTTGGTATATCCATTTGTGGGGTTGATTTTTCACGATGAGATACTGACCACATCTTTGTGTTAATGCATTTTTTCAAATTGTTGTAAATCTGTTCATGTCTAGAAAACTCTTCTTGGTAAATTGGTTCCTCGTCATAAATTTCACCTTCTATTTCCCAATGAAGTTGGTCGATGGTATTCCAGCGAGTTTGAACTGACCGTAGCGCATCTTCGAATTCCCATTTATTTTCAAAAAGTTCTGTGTCGATAGTGTTTACGGTTCGCATAAAAGCTTTGAAGTTTATGTACTGCTTTTTTAACATTTCGTCAAGTTTATTCTGACTTTTAGAGGAAGAAAGCCGTTGTGGTTGATTAAACGTGGAACGAGTTGGTGGCTCTGGTCTATCCTCTAATAGTGGTTTAGGTTCACCCTGATTCTGCTGATCTGGTTTGGTTAGTTGCTGCATGGCTGTTGGTTTTGGTTTACCTTGGTTCTGCTCATCTGGTTTAGTAGGTTGCTGCATGGCTGCTGGTTTACTCTGGTGCTGCTGATCTGATTCAGTTGGTTGTTGCGCGGCTGCTAACTTTTTTATAGTTCCCTTAATTAAATCTTTTATCATCAAGTAAAGTTCCTGTGCTGTATCAAAACAATTATCCGTGAAATAAACGTGGTTAAATTCTGCTAATTCGCAAATCTGCCTATGATTATTTATGTATTCCTCCCAATATTTTTCTACTAATTCCAGTTTGCGTCTGCAATAATCAATGGTTTTTCTCTCGGCTCCATCTTTCTTGAAGTTTGTGATTAACTTTTTCAGGGCTTCGAAAAGTTCAGTTTGGTTGACAAATAAATTTTCCATTATGGTAGGAAAACAATAAGTATATTATGTAAAATAATAATGGTAAGATCTGACCTTAATTTCTCCTTACGCTTTTCTCGATCTCGATCGATCTCGATCCTTGCAACCCTTTTTGGTCACTGCAATCCTTTTGTTCACTGGTTAGTTACTGGTCACTATGGTCACTGGTTTCACAGAAAGATAGTCACTGACACGTCAGAGTATGGTCCAAAACGCGGCAGGTCCCACCTTTCCGAAGGTTCGAAGGACCATGAAAAGATTTCTTTTAGCTTCGTGGTTGGCTAACAGACCTCTTTTGCTTTACGGGTAATGAGTGAAAAGTCTTTGTATGGTTGATTCTTATATTGATAAATAATGGTACAATAATGGTTTGAGCACGCGTCGCGGATGGTAGTTAATTACGCACTGAATCATTTTACATTACATTTACTTTAACATTTACTCGGGCGACACAAAAGTAGGCCAATAAAACGCTGAATTGTTCGTTTGCGCTAAGTGCACCGAACACCAACGTTAGATAGGACTTATTCGACCGAATAAGTAAATCGACTGGTTTTAAAATGTTATTTACATAAATTATTGCTGACAAATAGGTGACATTTTCAAATGAGGTGTTTTGTATTTTATTCGATGAATATTCCTTATCTGATAAGAAAGGAGTCAATATGTATGTCTATTTTAAATAAAATTTATGGACGGATTTGGATTTAAGTTTCTTTTACTATAATGGTGTAGATTTCTCTTAATACTGGCAACGATTTTCTCTTAAAATCTGCATTATCCAGTTCTAACTCTAACGCACATGATGATTTAACCTAGGATTACGCATACTAGATTAAATCATATTTGTCTCGGCCAGTTTATTTGACGTTGACAGAGACGGAATGAAGATTGAATCCAGGCTACGCGTAATCTTGTGTTAAACCATCATGGGTAAGTCCACCTAAATAATCCATCTAGAAGAAAAACTTTCTTTAAAACATTGTAATCACTTTAAAAGGTATTCCCTTACAGAAAATAAACAACATTGATGCATTGTCTGCCGCAATAGACACTGGGAGCTGTTTACAGCTAGCTGTATCCTGCAGGCTATCAAAGCATACTCAGGGACGAACTCCATACAGGATGTTGTTTTGGTCAGTGGCATCCAAATCAAGGATGATAATATGTAAAAAAAGTAAAGTTAGCCTGTAACATCCTACTGCTGGGCAAGGCCTTACCTCAACTATGAGGTAGTTTGAGCCATACTCCAACACGCGGGCTCAGTGCGGGTTGGTGGAGGGGTGTTCGCAAGGCAAGCGACTAACCCTGCTGTCAGATGTTATCAAGCTGCCCATAAGGCCTCTGACTAGGCTTCACGACTAATATCAACCGATATTAGCCGGGACCAAAGGCTTAACGTGCTTTCCCAAGCACGAAGATGCTCGTTACGTGCTTCAATTATACGAGTATGATAATATGAGTTATGCTTATACAAAAAAAAACATGAAATTAAATGTAAGATGTATAAAAGAAAACCTTTTCACAACATTCATAAAAATTAAAACAAATGGGGAAGCTCGCACCTCGCGCAATACTCGACTCTCGTATCTACGAAATATTATACCGTAGCTAGTAAGCTACGAAGAGGCGACCTGGGATTGGTAGTTTAGACCCGCAATTGAAAATGATTTTGTGGAAAATGGATAAGTTTAAAATGTATTCCCAATGAACACCAATTTGTAAGTTATGGTACAGTTAGCCACGGAAAAAAATATTTTCTTTCTAATTTTTCTCTAGCAAATTATTAAAGGAGATGGCTAAACGACTGCCCTAAGAATGTATATAGGTTTGTCAATGTCCTATAATTCTGAAATATTCATTAATTAATTATTCCGTATTTATTATTTCTCTAGAACTTTAGTAAAATAATTAAAATATATAAGTACGTATTTTGTTTTTTTTTTGACAATAATGACCTCATAAAAAAGTAAGGCGATAAAAAAAGATGTCACTCGATCGTGCTCACTGTCGTCTTTTTTATTGTTAGTGGATTCTTTTTTTAAAAGTCACGGTAACCTATCTTACTACGAAACTACAAACGCTTTATAAAACGTCATAGCAAAAGCATTTTTTGTTAAGTTTGTCAATCAATCAAAGTAGGAATTACCACGATTTTATTTTAAAGGTTGTTGGTTTTTGAAAAGTTCCTTAAACTTTTTTTATACAAAATATTAATATAAATCTATTCAGCATTATATAACACTAGGTGTCATGTTTATTCATTGTTAGGGCAGTCGCCCATACTTATATTTAGTCATGTCTTTTAGCGTCAAAAAAATTAGATTTATAGCAAAGATTTAAAATTTCTTACCACTGAAATAAATATGATGTTTTGAAAGTAACTAGAAAAGTAGAACAAAACCACTTTTCAAAATCCCATATAGAAAAATATGTTTATAACTGACTGTCCTCATCATCTTTACTAATATTATAAAGCTGAAGAGTTTGTTTGTTTGTTTGTTTGTTTGTTTGAACGCGCTAATCTCAAAAACTACTGGCCCGATTTGAAAAATTAATTTTACGTTGGATAGTCCATTTATCTAGGAAGGCTATATAACATAAAGATACGACTCATAAGACCACAGCAGAAATGAAAAATGTTGCGAAAACGGGAGAAAGATATTCCTTTTGAGAGCTTCCGCTGCATACGCTGCGGAAACCGCTTAAGTTACACAAAAATCGTGTATGACAGGATTGTTCAGCATTAAGAGTTCTATAATAAAGTCCGCGATAGCATATGTCTATCATTTATGGTTGACTTACTACAACCTTTTTTATGTTAATAAATTTGTAAAAAAATAATGCATTATTTTTAGAGGTGTATTATACACACAGGTATTTATTCTTATCAAAATAAATACATTCATCATCACGAGCATTTCATTTAGAACAAAGTTGCCCTTTATATCATTTGATTTCAATAAATATCTAAGGAGCTATCACAGTTTTAACATAACTCCGCACCAAAATAATGTTCGCAGCTTAAGTACAACGTGCGCTTGCGCTAATATATTATAAAGCTGAAGAGTTTGTTTGGGTTATCCACACTGCCAGTGGTATAACGGTGCAAATCGCTCAAGGTACCGTTCGAATCGACCCATTTTATCGTTCACTGCGTTGCGAATGTGACCATTCTTAAACTGCACTTGGGCGTTTCGCACCGCGATCCGAAAACGTTGCGGAACGAAACGTCCCAATAACCCAAAGTGATCCTACATGTAAAAAAAAAAATACTCTCGGGGTAGCCTAATTCCCTAGAGGGCGCGTCCCCAGGTGGCGGATAGGGGAAGCTCGCCATATGTCTACACAGATATGTGGAGGGCCGGGGGGAAATAAAATACCTTCCGCGGACCAACAAGGCCGGAGAAGGTAACTCCGTAAAAAAAACCCGGTGTGGAGCTGCGTCGAGGTAATCGGGGAGAAGGTCCTACCGGTGCTGCAGCTGAGGCAGCGGTTGCAGAAGAGATGGCAGCGGATGAACCTACTGGTAAAGGTCAATGGTGGCGCTCCCGCCCTAAAGAGGGCTTTCTGCCTTAGCGTCAGGCGGCAGCCGGCTGTAAAACATAAGCCATTAAAAAAAATCCTCTGAATATGAAAAGTTCCATAAATAGAAAACTACTACATGCTAGGGCGTCCCCCAGAAGCGACGCCACACCTATAGATGCGCTGAAGGATATCACGATGACCAAAATGAAGAATCATACTAGGGCGTATCCCCAAAGCGACGACCAAGACAAGAGCCATTGCTTGAAAACAGCATGTAACAAACTACGACTAGCCACTTGGAACGTGGGAACATTAACGGGAAGAACTACCGAACTGGCGGAAACGCTAAAAAGAAGAAACATTAACATCTGCTGTCTGCAGGAGACAAACTGGAAGGGCTCCAAAGCAAGAAATATAAGACACGACTATAAACAGGAACTGCTGGACCGATTTGAAAAAATATTTCTGTGTTGGATAGCTTATTTATCGGGAAAGGATTTAGGATAAAGTTGCTAAAGTTGCTCTGATATAGTCAAAACTTTAAGTAGTCACTGTAATTATAAGTCCAAAATGTAATACTTTTAAGTTTTATTATTATTATTATAAGATAATTATAACATAATTTAATATAGCCCTCAAATAATTTTGCAATACCCAAACTGAAAGGGTTACTAAGTCATAAGTGCAATTGTCTAGCATAAGACCTGCTATATGTATGTAACACTTAGTTGGCAAATAAATGAATATGAATGAATATGAATATGAATATGGATATAAAACATGACGCTGCGACGGGAGGGGAGGGAGCAAACTCAAAACGCGCGGACGAAGTCGCGGGGGACCGCTAGTCATAAATAAACGGCCGTGTACCTTTTTTTTGGATTCGTTTATAAATGGTGCTCGTTAGGAATAGAACGACTTTTATGAGTGTAATCAAATACCGCTGGTATTAGTATTGGTGATTTATAAGTTAGAATGGAATAGATCAAAGAGTATGTGATATTCTACCTACTTTATTTGTGTGATTTCAGGGATACCTTATATTCTTTATTGCACTTAAAAGTTGTATAGAAAATACATGAAGTCAAAATGTAAACAAAGGTAGGCTTATCCCTAAAAGAGATCTCTTCCAGCCAACCCATAGGTGTTGAAATTGTAATAGTTGCGGTTATCGGCAGTGCTAAATTCAATTACGGAAAATAAAAGTTATAATATTTTATATATTTTTTTACTTTAAGAGCAGGCAAATAAATTCTTTAGATGTGTAACATTCATGAAACCATAAAGGTCATAAACGACACCACATTCAAGGGGCAGTTAAACGCATTATTATTGCGCAAGCAGTGAAGCCGATTTCTTTGTTACGTTCTTCAGAGTGGAGTTTGAGCTGGCCCGGACCCGGATCGCTAAGTAACGATACTGCTGGCATCATCAGGATGTGCCGCAGCAATCATCCCCGAATCATTAAAAAACTGACCTGAAGAAGATGAGAAAGACTGACCGAAAGTTGGAAATGGCCACTGATTATATCAGTTACTAGCATAGTCCTTAAGCGATAAATTGTACTAACACTATGTAGACCATAGTTATCAGAAATAAATTTTAATTATTGTATATTTGAAAAATCATATCTGTTTTCGCCTCGCCTCGCCTCTTCCAAATACGGCCCTGTTCAGAAGGTGTTGCAAGAATTTTTATTTCCCAGCTGCATTTCCTCGAATATCTTGGCATTCTGAACACGCTGGTGCAATTACCCCTGTTCCTTGAACCGGGATAGTCGGGATTATTAGGGAGAAATTTATTAATTTGTGCTGTGTGGAACTTTGTCTCACCACTGCTTTGTAAGAACAGAGTAACGACCTAGTTTTGAAACCGCTGATTAAAGTCTGAGTTTGCGTTTAAGTATTTTTTGGTGTGAGTCACGAGAAGTGACTCACACCAAATATATTATCTGGAGATAATTGTTGTAGTTTATTTATTTATTTTAAACTTCATGCACAAACAAATGATACTGTCACAGTCACTCCCGGCTAGTGTGAACAAAGGGTGTTTAAAAGGAAATAATAAATAATATTCAAATGAAATAAAGAAATCCGGGTATAGCATTTGGCAACAAAAGTTTATTCAAATTTGCTATTTCACAATTACCTTTTAACACCTTTAAATACAAAACTTAATAGCTCAGAATTCAGTAGAGACTAGGTTAGGTTCTAATTTAGTTATCTACTAGCGGTCCCCCGCGACTTCGTCCGCGCGTTTTGAGTTTGCTCCCTCCCCTCCCGTCGCAGCGTGATGTTTTATATTCTAAAGCCTTTCTCAATAAATAGGCTGTCTAACACAGAAATATTTTTTCAAATCGGTTCAGCAGTTCCTGAGATAAGCGCGTTCAAACCAACAAACTCTTCAGCTTTATAATATAAACTAGCGGTCCCCCGCGACTTCGTCCGCGCGTTTTGAGTTTGCTCCCTCCCCTCCCGTCGCAGCGTCATGTTTTATATCCTAAAGCCTTTCTCGATAAATAAGCTATCCAACACAGAAATATTTTTTTCAAATCAGTCCAGCAGTTCCTGAGATAGGCGCGTTCAAACAAACAAACTCTTCAGCTTTATAATATATTAGCGCAAGCGCACGTTGTACTTAAGCTGCGAACATTACATACACCTCTAAAAATAATGCATTATTTTTTTACTAATTTATTAACATAAAAAAGGTTGTAGTAAGTCAACCATAAAAGATAGACATATGCTGCCGCGGACTTTATTATAGAACTCTTAATGCTGAACAATCCTGTCATACATGATTTTTGTGTAACTTAAGCGGTTTCCGCAGCGTATGCAGCGGAAGCTCTCAAAAGGAATATCTTTCTCCCGTTTTCGCAACATTTTTCATTTCTGCTGTGGTCTTATAAGTTGTATCTTTATGTTATATAGCCTAAAGCCTTCCTCGATAAATGGACTATCCAACGTAAAAAAAAAATTCAAATCGGGCCAGTAGTTTTTGAGATTAGCGCGTTCAAACAAACAAACAAACAAACAAACAAACTCTTCAGCTTTATAATATTAGTATAGATTATTAGCGCACGCGCACGTCGTACTTTAGCTGCGAACATTATTTTGGTGCGGAGTTATGTTAAAACTGTGATAGCTCGTAAGATATTTGTTGGAATCAAATGATGTGAAGGGCAACTTTGTTCTAAATGAAATGCTCGTGATAATGAATCTACTTATTTTGATAAACATAAATACCTGTGTGTATAATACACCTCTAAAAATTATGCATTATTTTTTTACAAATTTATTAACATAAAAATGGTTGTAGTAAGTCAACCATAAAAGATAGACTTATGCTGTCGCGGACTTTATTATAGAACTCTTAATGCTGAACAATCTTGTCATACATGATTTTTGTGTTACTTTAGCGGTTTCCGCAGCGTATGCAGCGGAAGCTCTCAAAAGGAATATCTTTCTCCCGTTTTCGCAACATTTTTCATTGCTGCTGTGGTCTTGTGAGTCGTATCTTTATGTTATATAGCTGAAAGCCTTCCTCGATAATTGGACTATCTAACATAAAAATAATTTTTCAAATTGGGCCAGTAGTTTCTGAGATAAGCGCGTTCAAACAAACAAACAAACAAACAAACTCTTCAGCTTTATAATTATCTATATCTATACTATCACAAATCTTTATGTTCACAAATTTCCAATCACATAAAGATAAACCACCAATTTAAGTTTTTCATTTCCTAATTAATTCGAAAATTTATCCTCAAAGGGATTCCTAAATTATGCTTAAATTAATAGCTAAATTATCCCACTTTTCATGAAAGTTAAAGTAAATACAAGGAAAACCAACCTTGGATTTCAACGTAGGTTACTATTTCAAATCTTTGTTGCATCAACTTACAGACAACTCTGCAACATTACCCCAAAATTTCACCGATACCGGTCCATCCTCAAAACAGCAGACAAGAAGAAAATCTGACTTCAAAATTAATCCAAATGAGGTCTAAATAAGGTCACTGAAAAGAATTTACAAACTGTTAGTTCAACGCACAAACCAAAGTAAAAGTTAAAAAAAACACTAACTTTTCATAATAAATACTTTACCTGAGGTTACAACATGATCACCAAATTGTGACTGTACAACTTACAGACACAGCAAAAGCGAAACCTAGAAATAAAAGAAAGTTCTAGTCAACCACAATTTTTTTTTTCTAAGTGAGGGTGGGTATACTTTTCATCACCCTATTTATGAAATCTTTAATAAACCAATTTAATACCTGCAACAGCTGGCTCGCCATATAAATTTTGAATTGATTACTAAACATTTATGCTAATTATTCTATTTGAGACCTGAAATGATAAAAATTACAACTCTCAATACAATATGACCAGATTTAGGTAGGCTACATTTTCTTAATAAGGATTTCCAAAGGAGTTTCCCAAAGTACTTACCATTTTCCAGTCATTTATATCAAATCCTTTTCGAAATTAATTCATCCAAATTGACATGTTATCGGCGTCAGGAATAACTATCAAACTACAAAATAATTGGGGCGTGCCCCGTAATCGAAATTTTTACTTTTTTACATTTTAAAACACGTTCCACTCCGTCGCACGACCAACAGTGACGGAACCGGAAAAAACAGCAGCTGTCACACTTGACAAATGTCAGTGTCAGCATCCATCATATCTATGCCATAATTTCACGACTGTGGACTGGAGTCCTACATCCATTTAGCTTTTCGTTTCACGCGAACTTAGACAAAAATATACAACGTTACAATACATACAGGGTGTTGTTTTTGTCAGTGTCGAAGAGTTTGTTTGTTTGAACAGGCTAATCTCAGGAACTACTGAACCGATTTGTTTTCATTGTGTTGGATAGCTTATTTATCAGGAAAGGTTTACTAAAACTTTACGATATGACTTATAGGAGCAAAGCAACAATGAAAAGTGTTGCAAAAACGGGAGGAAAATATTTCTTCTGGGAGCTTTCGTTGCGTTCGCAGCTTAAGAATCTTAAAATACACAAAAATCATGTATGACAGGATTGTTCCTCTTTGAAAGATCTACAATGAAGGCAGCGACAGCATATGACTATCTCTTATATGTTTACTCACAACTTTTATATTTATATTAAAGTTCATAAATTTGATAAATAATCATGTTCTTTTTTCAAATGTGTTATGATGCTCACAGCATTTAAAAAAAAACGTATTTATCATTACGAGCATTTTATATTGAACAAAATTGCCCTTTCATCATTTGATTTCAATAAATATTTTAGAAGTTATCACAGTTTTAAATAGCTCCGCACAAAATAATGCTCACAGCTTTAAGTACAACGCGAGCTTTCACTAACCACTTTGGTTGCCTGTCTGTGGCCTCTTACTACAATGAAAATATTTAACGGGTAATCCGAAATATGTATATGCGGGCGACGCCGCTTGTCTTAAATAATTTTTCAAATTTATTCATTGTTATCGTCACCCTTTGTCGACGTAAACGTATTAAGCTATTAACGTTAGGTATATTTTTGAATTGAGCTACTGATGTCTGATAAGATAACTTATTTATCGAAATTAATTTCTAATTTAGCAAATAATAAGGCTGGCTGGTTCCTAGTTCAAAAGACCAACATTGCTATTCAACACGGCAAACGTTGCCAGTATCTTCGACTCCTTGCCACATGGAAACGACTTCGTTTTTGAATAAGTAGGTTTTAATCATTTTTAGGGTTCCGTAGCCGAATGGCAAAAAACGGAACCCTTATAGTTTCGTCAAATCTGCCTGTCTGTCTGTTCATCCGTATGTCACAGCAACTTTATTCTGTAACTACAATCATCATACTGTTGAAATTTTGTAAGAAGATGTATTCTGTTAACCGCTTTACGATTCTCATACAAAAACGAAAAAAAATGATATTTAAGGGGGGGGGGGGGGGCTCCCATACATGAAACTAAAACCGTTTTTTTTTTAGTCAAACCTATGCGGGTGCGGTGTGTCTGTAGATAGGTATTTTAAAAACACATCGGGGTTCTTAAAACCATTTTCTTCATCAAAAAAGGTTATGGGTCTAGAATGCTGGTTTACAAAGCCGGTGCAGCGAAGCCATGAGTAATTTTAATGAAAGTAAAGTTATAATCAAAGTATAACAGCCTTAAGTTAAAAGGAACCGCTAATTCAGCGGCAAAGGAAAAGTTGTAAATACTTCTTGAGCCGCTAATTTCAGTTGCCCAGTAGATAAGAACGGAAAACCAATTGAAAAAGTGGCTATTATTACCATTCCTGCAATGTTCCAATTTTTAATGAAATGCTTTATTTACGTTATTAATGAGGAAAGTGAAGATCATACCTTCTAAATATGTATAAAATGAAAACATTATTTAACTAGTGTCGAAAGGGCAGATTTCAATATTTTTAACCGACTTCAAAAAAGGAGGAGGTTATCAATTCGACTGTATGTTTTTTTTTATTTGTATGCATGTTACCTCATATCTCAGTCGTTCGTCGACCGGATCAAAAATTTGTTTCGCCTTCTTAGAGGGTGTACCTTCTTGTTGGTCCCATTATTTCCATTTTGGGATCTGATCATGGGATCTTGGTGTAATCGAGGGAAACCCTCAAATTTCAAAGGCACGTATAGTGTTTCTTTACTAGAATCTTAATGTCGACGTGTTGTTACGTCTAATAGTCAACATCTTGTGGGGCTGAGCTGATGGTGGAACTCCTTAACGCTTAGGAGTTCAGTAATTATAATGACGGAACTTATGATAGGTAATTGGTAGCTTCTTAAAAAATAGAATTATAAGGTGCATCCCCCCCCCCCCCCCCCTTTTATGTAATCACTGAAAATGAAAAAAACTTTAAAAAAGTAAAAACCGACTACAAAACCAAAATGCACTAAAAAGTCTTAAATAAACTCTTCACCATTGAAAGGAAAGGAATCCGTTTTAGGCAAAAAAAATCAGAACTAACGCTGTCATTTTGTAAAAAACGGTAAATGTCAGATGTGCGCTATATCTGACATTTACCGTTTTAAACATAAACCTAAACTTTATCTCCTCACAGGGGATTTCCCCATTTTACCTAATGTCTCCTAATGTTTCATTTTCGATAAAACCTTTGAATACCATAGACCCGTACACACTGCGACTTTAAGCATCGATGCAGTCGCGCGTTTTAGAAACGCATTAGCATCGCGACTCATGAGGCTGCATTCCCAGAGGCCTTTAATAATGTGAACAGTTTGCTAGCCTTCTGGGTAAGACTGAGTTTGTTAGAATAGAAAAGAGGGACATACGCACAATTGCCCAATCCAAACAAACTAACTAGCATCGCGGCTCACGCAATAAACAGATTTCGGCATCGATGCTGAAGCGCGTTAGTATGAATACAGTCGCCAATATGCAGATACATTTGTCATTGTCTATTTTTGGCATAGCGACTGCATCGATACTAACGCGCGTAAGCATCGCGACTGTATTGATACAAAAAGTAGCGCCAGTGTGTAAAGATTGTCATTTTGCGACTGCATCGCTGCTAAAAGTCGCAGTGTGCGAATAGTCTTAAAGCTTAGCTCCTTGAACATAGTGAAAATGTTTAATGATTGTTATTATTTAAACAATTAATTATTAAGAAATAAGTATCATTAAAATATCGCAGCGATACTTTATTTGCACAATATCATTTGTTTTGTAAAAAAATTTTTGGTTACTTCAGTTTGCTTGCAATTCAATTTTCCTTTACTCCAGTTTTCCCACTCCTTTCGTATAAATACATAGCATTATAATTACTACTTTAATAGGTGGCATGATTGCCAAGGCTCTCAAAGTCACCCTGTATAGATCCCTCTTATCTCAAAAACTGGACTTTAGAAGAATTCCCAAAGAAAACGGAACTTACGATGAGTTTTTCCACAGTCGTTTACTAAAATTACTTGGGATTTCCAGCGAATTGAATTTTTTACCGTTACAAGTTTTACAACGGCATAAAAATAACCATTTGCGGTAATTATTATGGTAATGGTACGTTTCAAGGAACTTTGTACAAACAAGAGTTTCCGTAGAATGTACAAAGGGGAATAAAGATTTCTTAGGGATCTATTACACGAAAAACAGTATGAAGCAGCGCCTTACGTCGAAACGTTTACGCACAGACGAGTAAAAAAAGTAATTTATTTTTTCTTTTTTACTCGTCCGTGACGTTTACGATATATTTTTGTAAGAACAATTAGGCCCAGTTGCATGATCCATAAAAAAATAAATACTTTGATTGGTACGAATGTGCGCGTTTTGATTGAAGAAATATTTAAGGTATATTTCTTTACGTACATGACATTACATTCGTAGATATTCAAATAGTTGGTAACGACATGCAGTCATTATTTTTATTTGAGTTAACTATTGATCAATCACGCAACAGGCCTTAGTGGGCTGAGAAGCCTTAAAGCTAATAAACTTGACCTTGTCATCTTAACATGATTTTCATGATTAGTATGTACTTATTATGTGTCCTACCTAAATACATTCCCACAACGTATTAGCGTCTTGTATTGCTCCGACAATTATGTCCAATTGAGCAATCTCTGATTACAGCTCAAGATAATAACTAATAATTGTAACACGCACGCAAACATTATTATTGCGTTTATAACTCTGCACAAGTCAAAAGTTTGACTCATACACAGTGATCCCGGTTGGGTCAATATAGAAATCAAAATTTTCTATATTGTCTCGAGTCTGGGTGTTGTGGTACCACCGCTGTGTCTGATTTCCATTACACAAGTGCAATTAGCCACTTACTTTGGGATCAGAGCAATGTATGTGATTGGTGTCCAATATTTATTTATTATTATGTTGTGTTATTTCCATTCTTGGGACCATGGGGTCCCAGACCTTTGGAAGGCGTAGGTACATAGGGCCGAAGCCAACACGCAGAGGCCCTTTATACAACATTAATATAAAAGCTATTATATATATTATTATTAGTGACCGGATAATCGGATCTATATTTACCTTAAAAGTAAATTTTTCTCAGTGATGTTATGGAGGCGGCTTCTTAATTTTTTTTGTTCAATAGTTTTTCAAATCCAGGGATTTAAAAAACTTTGGAAATGTGAAAATTGTCTATAACTTGCGAAAGAAACGACGTTTTTAGCATGTAATATTTAATTTAAAGACTCCGGGATAGCATATTATTCATTACTCACTACGTTATATTTCATTTAATTATAGTTCCTGTATTAGGGCAGTTTAGTATAAGAAATTATATGTAAAAGGTATGAAAAAAAAGATTATAACGCCTACTTAAAAATTGGTCCCAAGGATAAATGTTCCATTTCATTTTTTATTTTAGTTTTATGTTGATATTTTGCAAATATCTTATTCCATGGATAACTAGGTAATTGCTTAATAAAAATAAATACATTATATTATTACGGCTTGCTCACCCAATGGGACGATTTTACTCATCCTAACAACAACATATATATATATATATATCGAGGGCCTGGTATATAATTACGAAATAATAATAGTCCCCCCTAGCCGATATCGACTATGATGGCCAGTCACAACGATGCACGGGGGTGAAACACCGCCACCTTCAAAACTCCGGGCTACCCTGAGAATTTCTGAACAGAAAAAAATACATATTTTTGGCCCGACCCGGGGATCGAAACTGGGACCTCTGGCGCAGCCTTTGCTTTAAAGTGCGACCCTCTCACCGCTGCGCCACCGAGGCAGTTACGAAATATGAGAAGGGGCACTTTTTGAGACCAATCCATGGGACCAATTTTTGCATGGGCCGTGCTGCCACCCCCAAAAATGGGTTATTCTTATTAGAATATTTTCTTTTTCTATTTTACTTTGTTTTATTTACCTTTGTAGAGTACATTTTAAATACTATTAAGTAAATATATATCGTTTAAGTATTTTATTTATTTTCTCCTCTGACTGAGAATCTAATTTAAAGTTAAAAGTAAATTAATTGCAACTGTTTTCAGAATGTTTTAAAATACGATAGGTTAAGCAAGTGTATATAATTTAAGACACACAATGTTTGTTAGGGTCGAGGTAAATCACGACGTAGTTGACATCTCTGAGATATAATACTTCATATTATACTATACTATAATACTATACTATAATACTATACTATAATACTTCATATATACTAGAGTATTACTAAGAACATCATCATCAATACATAATTCATAGAAAGAGTTCAGGGTGGGAGGTTATAGACTATTGCATTTTTTTCCGATTTCCTTAACAAAAGTAATATAGCTACTTACTTCAGGATCAAAAAAATGAATGTGATGTTACCGAACAAGTTACCGACGTCTCTTGTAGTCTTAACATAAAACTGCTTCGCACAAAAGCGCCTTTTGCCATTTCACGCAAAAAAGTTGCATATATTCATGGCGCTTACTTTTCAATTGTCGTTTAAATTGCTTTTCTTCTGCTGCTATTTTTTTTCTTGTAACGTTCATTTTTTCGTTTGTTGATGTGTCGTATCCGCCGCCTTAACAGGTAGATTTTTTTTATACAGTGCACAAACTGTCCGCTTTTGAGTCTTAGCGTAATTGATTTAAGGTTGAAAATGTAGTTATTTTTATCCTTATCCTGTACAGAAACGGGAAGGTTCAAGGAATTCTCAGATGAGAGAAAAAAGGGTCGTTAATGAGAACAATTTTTGTGGGAATGCACCGTATATTTGGGAGGTACCATAGGGAACACTTCCCTAATTGTGTTTCTAATTTATGGACGCGTGAGGTGTCTTTACAAGCACACAGTATGATAAAGAATTGCCTATTCAGGCTCACAAATGGTTGGGAATTTGAGATGATAATACAAAATAATAATATACTATCACATTAATTGTTCATTGAAATCTTTTGTACGTCTTGCAGTGTTTTAAAACGCAGTTAATTAATGAGGACAAAATATTTTTAGTATTCGGTATTCGGTCTATTTGCGGCTGCTTTTGTTATATTCTAAAATAAATAATAATAATACAATAATATTAAGATACTAGGTATTCGGTATCCTTACTTCGTGTTTAGGGAGAAAAATGGTTAAAAGAAAGAAATGCATTTGAATATTGAAGATTAATTATGTTTATATATTTTTTATCTAATGATCATTTAAGTAGTTATTGGTACATAGAACAGGTACATACAATCATTTTCTAGGTATCCAGTGCGTTAGCAATATACCTCACAGATCAACAACGGGCGCGTGGGCTGGGCGGTGAGTAGGTAAAGTAGATTTAAAACAAACAAGCACGAAACAATCACGTCTGTATACGTTCTGATGCTGAAATCCGGCCGAATACTTTTCCCTAATATTCGGCTATTTTTCTATACATTTTTCTGTCAAAATTGAAACTTGTCAATATAGTTTTTGTAGTTGCTACTTTTTTGTTGTTATCATTATTTGCAAACCATTCTAATTTTTTTAGTGAAACACATCTTAGAAATGTTTAACCTGTTTCTTCCTTTCACACGTCATTGGTTACTACTTAGTTGACAAAAAGTTTTAAATGTTTAGGATATTAGTTAAACACTTTGTACCGTTATGTTTGAATATCTTTGCCTACATGTGAAAAACTATTTTTTTAATAATTCTACGTAATGACCCTGTCTCATTTAACATGCCATATTGACATTCTAACCGGTACGGGTAAAAAGCAGGCTTTAAAAAAGTAACGTAAGCTATACGGAGGCTAATTAAAAAACTCGTTATTCCGCAACGTATTGACAAGAATGCTTTTGTTTCAGTCTTCCCAGTCTGCCATATACTCTGGTAGGTACATAATTAATGATGAAAACCTCATATTTTATTTACAATCTCCCACGGGAATAACTCCACTAACGAAGATGACAACAAAAGCTCCACAATTCCTTTAAAGCTGACTCAAAACAATGATACCCCTCCGTCTCTTTCCAACGCCAAACTAAAAGCGAGACAAAGGACTCTTGCATTCTTTACTATGCACTATTGTTCAGATGCTGCGCTTTTGCTGCAAACTGAATAAAAATTTAACGCTCCAATCATTTTGATGTCGATGTAACTCGGTCCCTTTCGCTCGGTAGTAAATAATGATGCTGTCCCCTTCGGCAGAATCCTAGACGCAGCGCTGATATCGACGCAGCCTTATCAGTGGGGTACTGCTAAAGGAATGTTAGCGTTATATTAAGGTTATTATAGTTTATTTTTGGTCAATCTTTCGCCGTCTCCGAAGTTGTTCACATACCTGAATGGCCGTATCTCGTAGTATTCGAGAATGGAACAGCGCACATTCACTAAACAAATTCAGTCTCGCTTCGAGCCTGGTGGGGGAAGGACGCGTCTTCGATTTTTTTTCCTCGACCGGTGCCCGCGTGTGCTACCGAAACGAAAGTGAGCGATTCTCACATATTTTTACGGTGTGAAGTTTAAAAATAATGTGAGTTTGTTTTGTGATCTGACTGTTTATTTGTTTGGACTCGTGGAACTTGAAGGTATGTTAACTTTTTTATTGAATATCCATCCTACTTGGGACGGACACGGGCGATTTTCTTAAGGCATGCAATTGGAACCTGTTTTTCGTCCGGTAAACCGTGGGAAGAAACGATATTTGCAATGTTCCGATTGCATTGCTGGCCAGTTTAACACTACTATGTTGTTTTTGTTTCTAGACTGCTGGAATGATTCATACGATTTCACAGCCAAGGCAAGCATTTTTTTTCTTGATTAGCTATACAGTTTTTGCATCGAAATACAAAAGTTGACAGGATTTCTTTTTTGTTTAGAAATGCCTCATTTATATTATCAGCTATTATTGTCTGCCAAAATGAACACATAATCTTGTTGTTTATCAGTTAACTAATGAGATATATAGATAATTAGTATTCATATTATTGAGGATAACACTGTACTGTTAATGGATTTAATTATTTATTTGATACAGCCTCATGGGGTAGGAAGCTATTAACATGCTAAGAAAAAATATTGAAAGTATATACAAAATAAGTACTTAGTATGGTAGGGTCAAAGCTTTTAAACCCCACACAAAACGAAATGGTTTTATTAAGTTGTGGAATCAAAATATATTTTGTTTTGTTATTCTACAACTAGTCCCAAAAACGAAAGGCCGGCCGGGCCTTGGGACGAGTTGACGAATTGCCCAGTTTAAAACAACTGCGTAAACATTAAAATGAATTATATGAAATTCACATTAGTATTTCGCAAAGTTTATAATTATCTGTTACTGCATTACTTGTTTATCAATTATTTTATTACTTTGCAGTAGTGATCGACCCTTTATCAATTGACGTTATCACAATTATCAATTGACACAATTTAATGGGCGATTACGATCACCAAGCCGAAATTGCACAATCTAGTTAGCTTTTCATTTTTTTCGGTCCGGTAAAAGCTGCAACAAGTGTATCTTCATACCCAGTATCTTAACACTAGCAGTCCCCCGCGACTTCGTTCGCATCGCACGTTTAGTTTTCTCCCTCCCCTCCCGTCGCAGCGTCAAGTTTTATAAATCCTTTCTCAATAAATAAGCTATGCAACACAAAAAAAGGTTTTCAAATCGGTTCTGTAGTTCCTGAGATTAGCGCGTTCAAATAAACAAACAAACTTTTCAGCAGTTATAATTATATAAAGAATCTCAACAAAAACTATACCTTTTATATCATAAAGGTGATGATTTTGTTTGTTTCTTAGGTTCGTGACGCTCAGAATATAAATTAATGGTTTGAATAAAAAAATGAATTGGATGATACCTTTCACTCATTCATTCATTGTTCACCGTTCATTCATTTGTTTATCACGCCACGCTACGACCAAATAGGAGAGGAAAAATATTATTAATCAGGCAGACGAAGTCGCGAATGAACCGCTAGTCATTCATAGAATAGAAAGTAACCCAAATGTCATTCGTAGTGGTTAAACAGATTTATTTACTATCGTAGTGGGAGACATCTCCAAGCTTTTTGGTATAAACAAACTCATCCAATATTTCTATTTATAGACGAATTGGCCGTAGCGAAGATAGCCGTTCTAAGCATAGAATCAGTCAGCAATAGTGGATGTGCAAAGAGATAGATGTCTTTAAGTCTGTCCAATATTGTAAACAATCTAGACATTCCTTTTTAAAAAGAATTCATTTTAAATTTAAAATATGACAAACACGATTGACTCACCAAATACATAGGTAATTCATAGTTCCGAACCGATATCTTTTTAAATCAAATAGTAAATGAATTTAATTCACTGATATTATTTTAAAAGTTATAAAATCATTTTTTTTGTCGCCTGCCTAGGGATTATACTTTCTAGTTGGTCCCATTGTTCCCAAGTCGGGATCTGATGATGGGATCTTGGTGCAATCCCTCAAATTTTAAAGGCACGTATAGTGTTCCTGTACTAGAAGAATGAAGTGTTTCTGTACAAGAAGAAAAAACGTAATGTCGACATGTTGTTACGTCTGATAGTCAACATCGTGCCGAGCTGAGCTTATGGTGGAACTCCTCAACGCTTAGGAGTTCAGTGTTTATAATGACAGAACTTGTGATAAGTAAATTGTAGCTTCTTAAAGAAAAGAGTCATAAGGTGTAACCTTCTCCCCCTCCTATAATCACTTAATTTGACGACCTCCGTGGTCGTGTGGCTAAAACGCTGGTTTCAAGCGTCGTCATCTCGTGAGGTCCCAGGTCCGATTCCCGGTCGGGTTACTGTAGAAAACGATCTTTTCTATATTGTCTCGGGTCTAGGTGTTGTGGTACCACCGTTGTGTCTGATTTCCATAACACAAGTGCATTGGCTACTTACTTTGGGATCAGAGCAATGAATGTGATCGGTGTCCAATATTTATCATTACTTAATGTTTTAAAATTAAATAAACTTTAAAAAATAAAATAAACTGCCGGGTGTTTACAAAAAAATGATTAAGAGACATTTAAAAATCAATTTAAACAGCTCTATTGATAGAAGAAAAAAAACTGGTCATTGTAGTCAATCAGTTAGGTGTTGTGTGGATGATGGTGGGGTGATGCATGTCGTGATTGGTTTGATCAAGGTTAATGAACTCAGATGAGGGTCTCATAACTTACACCTAATGTTATTTGATGATGCAACCGTGGATAGACCACGTCTGTGACTAGTACAAGGCTACTAACTATTTTCTTGGAAACGTCCAAATCTAAGTTTAAAAAACTGGCCAAGTGCGAGTCGGACTCGCGCACTGAGGGTTCCGTGCCAACTTGAACTGAATTAGGGAATCCACTTACATCCACTTAGTAAAATACCACGATATTTTGTTGACAGCAAATAAAACTTTGTTTTTCATAGTGTTTGACGTTTGTATGAAGAAAAAAGTTACGTGTGCGGTTGTTGAAAATGTGCTATATCTTAAACACTTCTCGTTCGATCCCGTCCAAACCTATTGTCGTTGAAAGTATTTGTTAAGATTTACAATTTTTTTTCCTTTAAAATTTACACTCGTTTAGTTTAGAAGTTAGATGGGGGGTGACGCCCATTTTACCACTTTGGAAGAGTCTAGCTATAAAACGTTAGACTTTAAAAGAAATTGGTCTTACCTCTATGTCATTTTAAAAGACCTATCCATAAACACCCTACGTGCAAAGGTTTGCCAAATAAAAATTTTGCGGTTTTAGTTCCATGTATGGGAGCAGTATCATTATTTTTTATTTTTTTTATAAGAATCGTAAAGAAGTTAACAGGATACATCTTCCGACCATATTTCTAAAGTGTGATGCTTATAGTTACTGAATGAAGTCGCTGTGACATATGGATGGACAGACAGACAGACTTGACGAAACTATAAGGTTTCCGTTTTTTGCAATTCGGCTACGGAACCCTACAAAACACTTTAGTGCATTGAAAATTGCTACTTGATTTGTCCATACAGACACATTCGTACCACGCTCCGCTAATTCATTTCATGGCATCATTCGGCAATATTTATGCCCCAATAGTTATTGGTTCTTCGTATTGTATTATTACTTAATCAGTGTGGTAAACTCGTATGTGTGCTACATAACATTGGCCGATACCTGTTTTTCTGTGATTGTTCTTCAGACTTATAGCAGGGCGTTCGCATCGTATCAAATAGAGCCTAAACTTAGTATGGTTTGAAAATTATTTTTGGTTTAATTTAATGATAATGACTGAAAATTAATGGTAAGCTGTATTTTCGAAAGCGCCTTAAAAATCCTTTTAAATGATATCACACACGACAGGTTTCTATAGAATAAAAAAAACTGATACAAAATAATTTCAGAGAAAAAAGAGAGTCAGCGCTCTCCTCCTACCGAAGATTTTTTTTGGTACTTCGGGGTCAAAAAAAAAAACCTGTTCATCGTTTATCCTTACAATTGGAGTCGTACGCCGTCCACTATAGACTGATTTTTCGTGAAAGTGGCAGGCAATTACCGCTTCAACACCCGAGCGGTTGCAGGCAACCGCATAACGCATAGGCTGCGTGACGTCATCAAGGGTTCGATTCCCCGTTTGTCACACAGCCAAAGTTGCTTTTTACAAGTGCAATTTATATCAGTAAGTTTATATAGTGACAAAACACGATGAAAACAATAATGTAACTTATTATTATTTCAAATAACATCGACCAAAGAATATCTACGGTTTCAGGGACTATTTAAAAGTTGAGGAATACCTTTTTCATCAACAATGTTCCTAAGCTAGCTCTCGAAACAGTCTTATATCCAAATGTTTTAATAAGTAAGATAGTTCGTGATATAATGGAAAGATCTTGTACAAAGTTAATCTAACACAGCATCTGAAACATATTAATACGAGTAATCTGTCTAGGTAGACAAGCCGGTTTCTAGGTAGTCTAGGAAGGCGTTCTCCTTATCTATCCGGTCTGACTATCTACCATCTTCGGACTGGATATGAGTACTTGATTTTATTTACTGTGTACATAAATATATTTAATGTTAAGGAGAATCCACAAAATGACTTATTGGTATTTCTATATTTTGTATTTACAAAAAAAAAATGTCTGACACGGTTACTTTTAAATAAAAACCTAATAACATAAATTAGTCTACGTGATGTCATCAATGTTGCGAGATTACTCTTTTACCATCCGAAGGAAATATTTTTACAAATATTTATGCTGTTTTCTTGAATCCAGGGAATACGCTTTACCGATTCACATTTGAATGCAATTTATAAAATAGTACCTATCTCCATTTTAGAATGCAAGAGTATCTTCCTTTATCGAATAACATAAAACAAGACTTGGAGACCGCAAATAATGCATATCATAAATTATCTTTAAAACCGAACATTAAGATCGGAATCGTAAAGCAATATTTATAACCAAAGCGCAGTAGGGTTGTCCCGTAATTGCTTTCAAGGATGTAATGGAAATATGATATGAGTACTTCTCACACTCACTGATGAAATGTAAGTTGTAAGTAAGTACTTCTTACACTCACACAAGTTTGTTATTAATGAAAAAAATGGTTTAACTTATACAAGAAAAGAAGTGTGGCATGCAAATAAATGTAAAAAAAAACACTTGAGTAGGATGATGAAAAAGATGATATTAATAGATTAGACAGAATATAATTTGATCTCTAAATACATCAAAATTAGGAGACATATTAGATATGCAATGATTCGTCTGCTGTAACTTTTTTTATACTATAAAAATGGGGTATAATTTGGAAATTTAATATAAAGTAGGGATTGCCAACCCTAGGGCATACTCTAACGGTGCGCCTGCACGATTGCCATAGAATGCTCCATAAATAGCGCTAACGACGGGAAATTATGTACTGAGATGCCATGATTTCCAGCAATAGTGCTTCAGTATTGGAAATATTTCCTTGTTTCAAAAAAATAAATGTATTTTATATTTTTGACGATCTCCGTAGTGTATTAGCTAAGCACGATGGCTTTTAAGGCGTTGATGTTCAATGGCCCCGGGTTCTATTGTCGGTCGGGTCAATCTCCTTGTCCAAGGACCTGATGATCTGAAATACAAACCCTGAGCTTAGATTGGACATCAGTCTCCCACAGTAAATTGTATTCAGCTTCTTTGTACTCTTGATTTAAGATGAAAGTTGGTAAAAATACATTTATTGTGGAAAGAAAATAAATAAATATTTATTATTATTGTAATGTAGAAATCATATTTTCTACATTGTCTCGGGTCTGGGTGTTGTGGTACTACCCTTGTGACTGATTTTCATAACACAAGTGTACTAGCTACTTACTTTGGGATCAGAGCTATGTATGTGATTGGTGTCCAAAATTCATAAAAAATAAAATAAATGTGTTAAGCCTTTAAAAATATGTAACCATAAAATCTCGCTACTTACCAGAGGCTCTCAAACTAGGTTGTGAACTAGTCTCTCACCAGTTTAAATTTTTAAAATACAATAAATATAAGGTCACCTCGTTTTAAGTAATAATATATAAAGGGCCGATACAGCACGATAAAAGAAACATTTTTTGTAGAAAACACTTAGGGTTTTTATGCGCTAGTTTTCAAGAAAATTTGAAATGAAGGTGTTTTTTTTTTCAGATTTTATATTTTATTTATATAGGTTTAGATTAGAGTAAAATAGGAAATAGGCATTGAATTGAGAAAGGCGATGCCAATGACGTAGATAACTTTTAAAATCTACAGGAGGCAGTTTAAAAAAATGTGTTTTCTGTGTTCAAGATAATTTAAAAAAAATCTTAATCTCGATTTTCCAAAAAATAATGAGAGTATCGTGTCGCTATGATGTTTTGTTTACAAACACACAGTTAAAATATTATCACTTAAAATGATTTGACCTTATATATTGGATTCAATGTAAACAGTTCCAAACAAATGTTGTGTCGGACTTTCCTGTGAAATATAAAGACATGAAACAAATCTTGAAATAAGCTGCGGGCGAAGTCTGAAGCAAAATATTTGACATTTCGCATCGACAATTTCAATTTTATGATTTTCTGATTCATCAATTATCAATTTAACTTAAGTAGCTATATCTAAAATAAGCCTTAAAACATATTTGCCATTTTTTAAGCTTCATTCAAAAAATCTTCTCAATCAATGAATACACGAAAACACCAATTTTGTCTCAGCATTTTTCGAGCGCCACCTGGTGGTTTTACAAGGAACTATGTCGAGACTTCCGACACTGGTTTCAGAGGCAAAAGTTAACTCAGGAAACACGTTAAGCCGTTGTTCCTGTGTTTTACTCGTTAGCGACGACGTAAAAAAAGTCTATGGAAAATTGCACAGCGCCTCTGGCGGTCACCAACAGAACTAACATTTTCTACATAAAAATTTAAGTCGTCGCTAGCGATTAAAGCCGTACAACAAGTAACGTCATCGCTAGCGAGTAAAATCGTCGTCGCTATCGAGTAAACTCATGGTAACGGTACTGATCTTTCCACAGTATGCGAAACTAGCATTGCGCGTTTGTGGTCTCCTATGTTACCCTATGTAGGAGGCTAATCTCTTTTGAGAATACCTGGTAGTCGGAATCCGTAGCATTAACCATCTCAATGTCCAATCAAGGCAAATGTATGTGTGTGAGGCCAATCAGTGCAAATTGATCCTTTACCTTTGTACCTGCTTTGTACAACCTTCGTTAATTATCGTAACTCAACATGTGAATAGACTATTCAGTGCAGACCTATCAATGTGACCCCAATCGGTCTTCTGATCTGATTTACGGGGATAGTATATAGGGTGTTGTTTTGGTCAGTAACAGCCAACTTAGGGAGGATAATATATTATTATCCTCCATAAGTTGGCTGTTGGAGTTATGCTTATTCTAAAAAGTTTTATTAAAGGACACTTCTTTACAACAATCTAAAAAAATAAAAACTAATGGGGAAATTTGCACCCTCGCGTGTATCAATGAAATACTACGCCGTATCTAGTAAGCTCCGAAGAGGCAATAATGAATGAGATTGTGGGTTTTGTATTAAAAAAAAATTTTGGCATCACTATCGTTTGTACCTACAAACACTCCTGAGTCACTGGTCGCTGACCAAAACAACACCCAGGAGCTCTAGTTTTAAATCGCTCGTGTCCGAGTAATTTTCGTTTAAATCAATTAAAGTCAACGATAATCACGCAAAATCTCGCAAAATATAAACAGACCTATTTACAATATTGAGTTACCTTTTTTTACCGCTTTTGCGTACATTACAAATGTTTGTCATTTGGAAATGGATCACTAATCAAAGAAAATCACACACCATTTTTTTTTATATTGGACACCAATCACATAGACATTGCTCTGATTCCAAAGTAAGTAGCTAATTGCACTTGTGTTATGGAAATTAGACACAACGGCTGTACCACAATACCCAGACCCAAGACAATATAGGAAATTATGATTTCTATACTGAACCGACCGGGAATCGAACCCGGGATCTCGGAGCGGCAACCTTTGAAACCAGTGTGCTTAGCCACTACACCACGGAGGTCATCATTCATCGTCATTCATTATTATTGTCGCGAGTGATTCAAAAATAGAGGCCTTGTATACGTATGGCTAAGTTTAGAGTTATTTACTAACTCTTTGTTAACTCATACAAATGCACATGAAAATCCCTAAACAAATACTTAAGCTTGGAGTTATATTAATCATAATAATTATCAACCAATCACTGCTGAACAAAGGCCTCCCCAGTTTTTCCATAGCGAACAGCTGCAAGTGGTCTCTAATAGTCTGTATACAGTGTGATCCTGGTATTTCTACGAGGTCATCTGCCCATATTATCGGTGGACGACCTAAGTTGTGCTTTTTAAGTTAATAGACAGAAGAAAATTATGAACTAATTTATTCGATCGAAATCACATTGCTTGCTCAAAACTAATGCAACAGTTTTGGCTTTTGATAAACATTAACGATCTTTGTACGAGTGTTTGTAATTTAACCGCCACTCTATATAACATTGCACCTAATAATATAAATTGCACTTGTAAAAAGCAACTTTTGGCTGTGACAGACGAGGAATCAAAACACGTGTCCTACCCAATCTTGGTTATTTAAACCTCATTGTAGGTGTGAGTTGTTTACATACAGCAGGGCCCCTATTTTTGAATCACTCGCGTCAAGATGGCGTGTGAAATTCATTGATTAATGTTCGTTTTTCCAATGAAAACTAGTATAATTTCACGCAAAAGTGATTTGAAAAAACATAACTGATTTTTTTGAGTACCTATGTCTATATTTTGCGTGTTTCCCATTGATTTTCTATTGGTTTTCGAACGCAAATCACACGCCATATCCAAGCCAGTGATTCAAAAATAGAGGCCCTGAGCGGTAATGCTCAGTGACGCAAGAGTTGTTTGTGCGGATGTACAGGCATCTGCATCATTGCTTAGCGGAATTATCTTTATTTTGCCAATGTAGAAGATAATTTGAAGATCTATTTCGGAACATAATCTCAGAAAACGTTACGATTCGTTTTCGAATTCGATACGGCTTAGGCATCTTTTTGATCTTCATGTGGGCGTTTTATGTTTCGTTTGAATATGAGAAACTGTAAACAATGCTTTTATTATAGTAGTTAACTTCGTGCAACTAATTCATGATTTGGTGAAGAGCCTCAGTATTTATGTATACAAGATCATTATGTTATCATTACACGTCATATAACGTTAATTGAAATCTAATGTTGACTAGGTCATTATAATTTTACATAACAACCAGAAACAGGAAACAATCACTACATAGTACACAAGAAAGATTATTCTTGGATTTATGAAAGAATTTGTAATATTAGTTTTTTACATTAATCTTATTTAAATATAAAAGATACTTAAACAAAAGGATTCCTTGAAAATACTTAATGATTGTAAAAAAAACTGTTTAGAAAAGTGTAACTGTCTGACAAGTTGGTTAAAACTGAGCAATGATCGTTTCTGTTTTTCATTTCTTTGTTATTTATTTATTGGGCCATCTGTTTCATAAACAGACGGCTAGATGGCGCTAAGCGTCACGCAATTGACGTTTTCATAAGAAACCACAAATTTCGCAGGGTCGGACTAACAGCACGGTAGCTCAATTGGTAAGAGCGTTTGGCCCGGTTTGCCAAAAGGTTGCTGGTTCAAGTCCCGCCCGTGCGCAAATTTTTGGTTTCTTATTTCATCTTTATGAATATAAAATATGACACTGTGAGTGTTAAAAACATTCTAAATCATAGGTAAAGTTGCTTAAACTAACAGCTCGTAAACCGATAAACAAAACATAAACGGCAACCCGTGACTGCAACTATGAACTCATCAATCAGAGGGATCTCTTTGACTGGGAAATATTTGGAAAGACCTTCTTTCCAAATATTTCTGAATCTCTCTGAATGCAGAACATTCTTAGGTCGAATGTCGAAATGTCACGTGATAAACAGTGTTCCCTAGTGCTCATTTTGTACCGTTTCCACAGTTTCTATCTAGGAAGTATCTAACTTTCAGCACTTTCAGCTCTCAAAGGACCTATTTGGCAAGAGGCGGATTGAAGTAATGTTGAATACAGGGTGCCTGAAAAACTAGAGTAACGATGGCTAAGGCCTTTGGCCATACAGCCTAGTCGTACACTTGTAACAAAAAACCGAATGAGACGATTATATCGCATACTCACAAGAAACTCAAAGGTTTTATTTCAACGATGATAACCGCGCCGTTTCTTTAGCAATTTTATATGAAAGTTGTGACACTGAAACTTCTCTTACATATAACATAAGAGGTACGTAAACTCTTATTAAGTTTGAAAAGGTGAATATGTTTTAATCTTATACCTAAGATGTGTGGTCAAATGGTATCAAATCAACACATGACACACATGTCTTATATAAAAACAAACATAAACATTTTGAAGTACCAGGGCACACCAGAAACTAAATACACTACATTTTTTGTGCCAGCATTGCAGCAACCTGTATTTAAGTGCGCTATTTTCCTCATTTTGTATTTTAAAAGACAATGACGGTGTTGTTTCATATCTTGGGTGTATTTGCAAGGTTCATAAAGTAGAAAGGATACAATAAGTCGTGATAAAATGCAACGTGTCTGCAATGCATGGTTTATAGTTAGGTAAGCCACGGTCCTTCTATCACACAGTTTGTACCTATTTTATTTATTTAAACTTTATTGCACTATAAGTTGTACAGTTGGCGGACTTAATGCCTAATGGCATAATAATTTTCTGCAATAATTGTATCTACCACTCGATCGTGTCGCCAATCATATTATTCTTATAAGGTACTTAGTCGAGGTCGTCAATTAATAAGTGATCGTCTACTTCTAGTTATCTGTGATTGCTAAAAATTGCAAAATCAGTGGGTTTTTTAATACAAGGGCATGGGCTTATCCAACCAGCGGAAAGATAAAAGACGGGTGGTGGCAGGAGTCAAACGCATCGCGGCAGATGATGGGGTAACGATAGATAATCAAACACAATTACATGTACGTACAACAGCACGTCAAGGTAAACACTGCGGTATCTTATGCAGATGTAATAAGGGCTAGTTTGCAACAAAAGTTAGTAACATGAGTGCTGGTGTACTGGTGGTGCTGTACATACTTATAACCTACTGAAGCTAAAGCCTACTGAAGACCCAATCACAGAGTTTCGCGACCCAATCCCTTAAGACATTGTGTATGGTATATCACTGTTCGGTGACGCTTAAGTTAGTGAGTACCTTGTCCCCCACCTTCCTTCGTTGTTCGTTCATTATTTCGTACAAACTATGTAACAATACTGTGTAACAAACATCCAGGTAACAGAAGCGTCGGTATATGTACAGACAGCATGTTTATTTAATGCTCCGAGAACTTGCTATAAGTACCAAAGTAGGCGGATTGACTTAAATGCTTGCGTGTGCTGACCGTACTAGGGAAGTTTATGCCGTCAGAGATACAACATGGAAACGTCATTAATAAATTACTTGCTCGTCATATCTTAACCATTTATAGACTAAAATAGATTAGATTTGAAAGCTGATCTAGACACGCGTTGTGTGTGAGTCAAGTTCGCAGAGCAGCAAAGGCAACACAGCGACCATGTTTATTCGTAATGCAAGAAAAGAAGACAAAACAGTATTAATTAATTACCCTTCAAAGTCAGTCCATCTATAAAGGGTAAAATTGTAATAAAAGGTGTGACTAGCACGTACATTTTATACCAAATCGTTTTAGCAAAGGAATTCTTTTAGGAGGATATAGCTATTTTCGGCAAACATGTTGCGAAAACTTTTACTGATTCAGTAAAAAAATACTTACGTCACGATAGCGATATTTAAAATAACAACGTTCGTCTGAAGTAGTAAGACGGTGCCACCGAACCTGGTTTCCTTCGTGAACTGACTAGTGACTAGGGACTGGTTTTTACAAGCCACTGCAACCAACTTGTAACTGTTTTTTGCAGTCAGTCTCTTTAATTAACCTTCCTTTTTTGTGCCCTAATTAAATGAGGCTCGGTATGGTTTTTGTCATTACGCGACCTGACACCGTTCACGCAAATCAATAATTTTAATCAAATGTTGAAAGTTTATTTGTAGAAATGAGAAAGTACTCGTAATAAGTGGATGCATTTTCACAATGATACATTAGCTCATCTTATAATTTGTTTTAAAAAATATAATATAATATATAATAAAAAATCAATAAACTAATCCTAACAACGCACTAATGAAAAAGTTGAACATACCGTTAGAAATACTAATCAGAATGACAGGAAACCTAAATTGCACGACCAATCTCATCTCGGGCTAGGTTTTTTATGGGCAAAAATGCAGACTGTCAAGAATGGCGACCTCCGAGCTATCCGGTTGAGCCCACGTGGAGTGATTCAGACGCTCTTGGCGTATATGCAAATATCATAGGCTAGGGGACAGAGTCCGTGATAAAATAGTTGGAAGGTATAAATTATTTACTTTAACTTCAGTCGTTAAGCCTAGTCAGAGGCGAATTGGACGACGCTTGACAACATAACATCTGACAGCAAGATTAGTCGCTATCTTCCACCCTTACCAATCTGTATTGAGCCCGTGACGTGGAGTATGAAATATACTGTCTCGTACTTTGAGGCGAAGTATATGTCTAGCAGTGGCGTGTTTGTAGGCATTTTTTTTAACTTGAAATCTTTTCAGGTATGTCCACGTGGTAACGAAAGCGGGCAAACCGCTACTCGATTCCGATGAAATAATCAATGACAAGAGCGACTGATTGAATGGATCCACGGAAATACACCACAAAACAATATAATCGTTTTGCTTTTCTTACTTCAATCTTATATATAAAATTCTCGTGTCATGGTGTTCGTTCCCGTACTCCTCCGAAACGGCTTGACCGATTCTCATGAAATTTTGTTAGCATATTAAGTATGTCTGGGAATCGGCCAACATCTATTTTTCATACCCCTTAGTGATTGTCCACCCTTAACATTTTTCTTTAACTTCGTGGCTGGGCGGGACGAGGCCGGGCAAGACGAGGATGGGGACGAAACAAAGTTCGCTGGGTCCGTAAGTATTATATAAGTACCTAAAGAAAGTTTACTTAGCTGTATAATAATAGAAACATATGCTAACGGTAATGAATTTAAATATGACTTGCATCATAGTCACTATCATCGGGACTCTGAAAGATGGAAGTTGATATTTTCATTTAGTAGGCTCAATGGGTTGTTAAGTGATAGCGTTCTTTAACAAGAACCAGATTATGGCTGTTTTTTTTACTACTCCGAACACTTAAAATGTGGTAGTAAGTTATTTTTACATGTGTAGTCATTTCTGGTCAGCCCTTGGCCTAAACTGTCAACTTGCATACCTTAGAGTGCGTACATACCACCGCGCCGCTTACAGCAAGGACACCTAATATGGATTATTATTACATCGTATTTAAACATTACATAACAGATAATAAACTACGAAGCTAAGTGCTTAACTAATGTTTGCAAGATAAATTAAAATGGTTACGTATAATACCTACCTATGTCATTTTAACAGAACTAATATTAACTTATACATAATATTAATTACTAGTAAAGTAAGATGATTCAATCAAGCTTAAGTCCCATTATTTGTTGGTTTTTGGACTGGTGTGTTTGCTATTTTGACCTTTGGTCTCATAGTTATGCGCTGTCACTTTGTAATGAAACGTGTTATTTACACCCTGAATAAATTATTTCAAAAGGTTACATTGACTCACGCTACCGGTTAAAAGTGTATTGCAAATTCTCAAAATATAAGTGTCTGACGTTTTCGATTGAGAGTGAGGAGAAAAGGTCGAAAATAGGTCGGCCGGAATTTTAACTCGTTATTTGGTATGAAATAGTTTGACCCAGAAAGTTAAGTGCCCTTGTCCAAAGATAGTAGCCCAGTAGTTACAGTTTAATTAATTTTTGGTATCATGAAAAATATTTTTTTAAAAATGAATTCTGCTTTCTATCCGAAAAAAATAACTTGGTGTGACGACCATCATTATATTATTACTAGCAGTCCCCCGCTATTACGTCCGCGCGTTTTGCATGTGCTCCTTGCCCTCCCGTCGCAGCGTTTTATTTAGCCTTTCTCGATAAATAAAGCTATCCCACATAAAAATAATAACACAAATCGGTCCAGTAGTTCCTGATATTAGCGCGTTCAAACAATCAAACAAACATACTCTTCAGCAAGTATAGATTCTGAGACTTGAAATATTTTAAGGCAGACCTAAATTTGATATTACATGCTTCAGATACAAACGAAAAAAATTTTTATATTCTACAATTTTTCAACAAACATTGCAAAAAATTGAGTAAGCATAAGTAAGATAAATCAAATTTGTTGTCGAAACGTAATAATACAAAACATATTCAAATAAATGCCACGGTTGTAAACTTGCTTTCTTATAAAGAGCAAAAACTATAATAACTTTTTTTTATTTCTTGAAAACATTTTTTAAAGTGCAGCCATTATTACGGGTAACGTAATAAATAATTAAGTGTTGCAAATGTTAAGTGTAACATGCACCTTGACAATTCATTATGCAATCATTATGGTCATATTTAATTGACACAAGTCGTAGAACTTGACATTTCAGTACCAGGTGCCTTAAAGGTCAAAAAGGGTCGCTGATGTTTCTGTTGCTACCTGACATTATACTTTAATTACTGTAGGTGAAGTCAAAATAATTGATCGTGTCATGAAAGTAGTATACTTAAAAGTGAAACCTTATATTTACTAGATAAGGTATGAAACTGATATGAAATGAAACCCTCAGAACGTCCTTTGTTATTATTTTGTTAAATTATTATAGTAAGGGTCGTACGTAGCTGATATAGCTTCTAATAAATGCTTAGTAATTTAGTTAAAAGAGCATTGTGAAGTTACTACTAATATATTTATAATATAAGATAATTTTGATATAGAGGAAATCGCTTATTCTTACGACGAGCAATGAATTGACGACGATTGAGCAATGATTTGACGACCACCATGGTGGAGTGGTTAAGCACGCTGAGTAAGACGTTGCGGCACAGAGGTCCCGGGTTTGATTCCCGGTCGGGTCAATATCGAAATCGAATTCTACTATATTGTCTCGGGTCTGAGTGTTGTGGTACCACCGTTGTTTCTGATTTCGAGTACACTAATGCATTAGTTACTTACTTTGGGATCAGGGGGCCAATTCTCGTGAAGTAGTACTTTTTCCGTGTGGTAATTCGTATACGAAGTTCACACTTCTATTGTAAAAGTTCGAGTGATACATAAAACTGCTATTCCCATGCACCGATAGAACATTTCACGTTCGAATTTCATTACAACGTTCCATTGCAGAGATCGTACGGGCGTTTTTAAAAACGCTGAAATGAAGTATATTTAAGTCCATCTAAAATTTTTAATTTTGGTGAAATTAGACAATAAATCTATTCGTTTGTTTAATTTCGTGTATATATTCACAAAACTATACATATTGTTAAAAATATAATAACGGTAGATCAATTATTAAAATTTCATTATTCATGCATAGCATGAAATGAAACGCAGCGACGCGCCATATTACCTTTCTCTATGGCCCTAAATGTCAATGTGTGTGTGTGTCAAAATTGTTCAAAATATCGATTTTTCAGTGACGGAGAAAATTTATTTGTTTTCTCAAATTTTGCCTAAAATAAGAATTACAATGCTAAATACAAACTAAATGTAGATATTTTCTAAGGTTGGTATGACGCTGTTTGTTTAATTATATGCTTTTTTTCTTTACTTAACTACAAGAAACAGGCATTTAATTATTCTTTATTAGTAATAGGTTCAGTTAACTAACATCACAGTTATTAGTGCACCTTCTTATTGTGTAGCCTGGATAAAGTTTTTAATATCCTTTGTAGATATGTAGTGTTCTTACTTACAAAACAAACTATTTTTATTTACAGATACTCTGGATTATGTTGTAGCAGAGAGAATATTTAGTTGCCAATCTTATTCGATAAAATACTGGTTAAAATACATGGGAATACTTGGAATACCTTAATTCTCTGGTATCTAGGTAAGTACCTAATTAACTAGACACATACATAATGATAGTTATATTTTCACAATTTATAAATCAAACCATCAGATTTTCCATTTATAATCTAAATCTATGTGTGTTATAGTATTGCCTATAGTTGCCTTATTATAAACAAATAGTACATTAGCAATCTGTTCTATGCGTGCTTGAATGTGTTCAAACATAGTTAATGAACTCCACCTACAAATATCTACAATAATCATTATTATCCTAGAAAAGAGATACTAAGCTAAAAAGATGATGGTGTTCAAGTTTTGCTTTTATTTTGTGTGTAGTAGGTAACTTTCTGTGATATTTATGTTGGTTATTGTTTTTTACAGAAGCAAGCAGTAGAACAAATTATAATAATCCAAAAGGAAGGAGTGCCAAATGAAGGGATTTTAAATACTCCTGGGAACACAACCGCGTGCATTTCACAACAAAATAAATGATTAGTTAGAAATGTAAGCGCGTTGGATTAAAGGATGGAAACTTTCCTGATATGACCAATGTTTTTTTTTTTAACAATAACATTACTGCTTCTTAAATGTTTTGTGTTTTGACTGATGTATGAAGAAAATAAAACCACTTGCTAAATTGGTATTTTTTATTTGTATGTTATTTATTTAATTAAGTATACTGTTTAATCTTCTTTAGTCATTGACATTAAGAAATTTAAATTCAGGATTGTTTTAAATGCATAGGGGCAATCCATGTTCATGAGCTTGAAACAGAGTCAAAATATAAAACCAGGGTCTGAGAATGAAGCTGAGGTACTCCGTAATAAGACAACAAAACCTAATCGAGTTGGACTCGTAAGATTCGACTTGTAAACTACTTACTTTGTCTCTAGAGTATCCAGGGTTGGATAGCTCTTAACATAATATTAAGTCCTATCGAGGTCACCGCTGCCTAACCATCTTAAGAGCTGAAATCGCTTGCACCTTGTGTAGACTTTTGTTTGAACCGACGCCTGTTTCGTGTCTTGTGTGCAAGCGATTTTCCTTCGAAAGTGGTAAGTCGGGATTGACCACGGCCTAGGCATGCCGGACAAACGGAGATCCTGTTTTTAGTAAGTCAATTCATATACTAGAAACTTCTCTAAATCGTAGAAGTACTCTTCTGAAAACCGCATCAAAATCAGTTTAGCCAAACATGATATAATAGAGGGCAAATAAATCATTATATATTGGACACACAGAAAACCTTCTTAATTTGAATTCGGCTAAAAATCCTTCAAAGTCAATGTAAATTTTCTCAATTTTAGGTTAGGTTATCATTTTGCCCGATTAGAACCTCAATAGTTCGTATACGAATTTTGAAATCTATTGGTCTCCAGCAATCGAAATGTTCGTGTGTCGTTCCATCGAATTAGTTCGACTGTGAAGGTCTGAGAATACACAAGCCTTGTTTCCTTCGAAAAAATTTCGAGTGGTGAACTTTTTTACGTGTGTGAACTTTTTTCGATCATGCGAGAATCGGCCTCCTGAGCAATGTCAGTCTGTGATGTCAATTTTTATTTATTTTTACCGACTTCAAAAAACGGAGGTTATTAATTTAATGTGTATGTATGTGATATCGTTGGAATTTGTAAATATTTCAGTATGTTGCTTTGTTAAGGCTTCCAAACACGTGTGAAAAATTTAGTATGTGTATGTATGTTTGTCCACGAATTACTCGAAAACGAGAAATCGTAGCGAGATGACACTTTTTATTCAATCAGGTATATTTCTTTACTTAGTTTACTTAGTTACAGTAGTTTTTGAGATATGGGTAAATAAATAAAAATTATGAAAAAAAATAGACTGTCTTCAAAAAAACTCACTATTAATAAAGCTTTTAATAACGCATTTTTCGTTTACGTATAAGAAACTCGGTGCATGATCTCAGTTTTACGTACCTATACCAAACAGTCTACGCACATCATAAACCGACTCCAAATGACTTTGTTTCTCCTACGTAGTCGCGTAATGCGCTATTTAAAGCTTTTTAGTCAGTTTTTGAAGGCGGTTTAATTTTTTATTTATTAATAACTTTACTAAGATAATTTGCTAGAAACACAATGAAGCCGGATGAATCCAACTTTATTGTCTTTCTAGTAAACAAAGCAATGTGATAGTAATTATAAATATCAAACAATTATCATCATCATCAATCAGGATCACGTTAAATGCAGACCGCATGCAACCAGTCACTTTGGAATACTTTAGAGGAGGCTTTTGTTCAGCCAAAGGACGTCCACTGCTGAACATAACAACTTTCTAAAGCGACCTATCACTAGCGGTCTGCACCCGGTTTGATCCTGCGATCTTTACAAGGTCATCATCATTGCGATGGAGAGGGCTATGCTTGGTGTTTCTCTACGGGATCGAATCAGAAATGAGGGCATAGCCCTGAGAATAAGCTCAAGTGGCAATGGGCAGGGTACATAGCGCGAAGAACTGATGGACGTTAGGACAGGAAAGTTCTAGATTGGAGACCCTTTGACCAAAGACGTAGCGTAGGACGTCCACCGTAACATTCAATACCTGAAAACACAAGTTTTTAAATCGTTTCAAAAGAAGCAACCAAAACAGATGCTGAACAAACGGCTAAACAAACACAGTAGCCATTTTTTTAAAATAACTCTCCAACTTTACAAACCCAGTGAATTCGGCTGCATAATTAAGAAGCAAAAAAACAATAAAACGCTCGTTTTATTTACTTACTGCAGAGTACAGAATGTAGTGTTGCAACAAAATTATTAACGAATTTCTCACTGCCTGGCCGCGTTTTACGGGACAGTACGCGACGACCGTTTGTCAGTGTAATTTTTTGTTTAGAATCCATGGCAAAAGAATATAAACCCAATGTGATTCTAGATAGGTCAAGATGGTGTTAGGAAAGTGTTCGTTGTTGAATAATGTTGTTATGGTCAGTGACATCCAACTCAGGGATGATAATATGAGTTATGCTGATTCTAAAAAAAATGATTTTTTGATATTCTTAGCAAGTTTTATTAAAGAAAACCTCTTCACAACATTCAAAAAAATTACAAAACGATTGGGAAAACTCGCACCCTAGCGCGTAGCTAGCGCTTATCTACGAAACACTACGCCATAGCTAGTAAGCTACGAAGAGGCTACCTGGTGTTGGTGGTTTTGACTCGATCTCTGTACCGGATAAAAAAATGATTTTGTGGGTTTTTTCCATTTCAAAATCATTTTTTTTATATATTTATATTTTTTTGGCATCAGTATCGTTTGTACAAGCACCCCTGAGTCGCTCGTCGCTGACCAAATCAACAAACTGTATACATACATGTATTCATTCATGGATGATATGCGTTTAACTTCTTTAGGTACATGTCAAAAAACCTCTCCGATGGTTGTTTGCATGGTTGATTCCGTAATACGTTCTGTGTTTTTTCGCACCAAATCGTTATATATAAAAGCCACTAACACAACTTGTAACTCGAAAACGGGTGGATGTACCGATTTTTATGATTTTTCTTTGTTAAACATAGACGAAGTTCGCCGAGAACGCTGTATGAAATAAATCCTAAGTGTTTTAATGCATATAATTCCGCTTGTTTTGCAATGACAAATTAAAGTGATAGTCTTTTTGGTGTCCCGAGTAATTTTCAGAACTAAAAAAATACTTTATTGATGCTATTTTAATAACTCATTTAAATAACTGCATCTACTGATCTGTCAGCGAATCTAACTCGGTCTTGGCATCATTTTAACTCTTTTTAGCAGACGCGAGTTTTTGCTTTGTAGTATGTTTTGCGTTCTTGTTCTATTTTAAATGTAGAACCTGCGCTGAATGCCGAACAAGGCCAGATTGATTCGGACGCGCCGCACGGAAGAAACTTAGAAGCAACTTGTGTAAAAGATTTTATACGGCCTAAGGTGCCTAGCGGCTACCCGCGGCAATTTCATTAAAAAACATAATTAATTATAGTAATACTATTTCAGTGTATAACTATTTAATTTAGTGAAGAAGCTTTCAGTAGAAAGAAGAGTCAGAAGAATTCAGTAGTTTCTGCCTCACCCAATGGTTGACTGGCAGAGAATGCTTTAAAGCATTAGGTCCGCCATTTGTACTTCATTTTGTTTGTGCAATAAAGAATATATTAATAAAAAAAAACAAAAATTGCACTCCGGGAGTGCCGGCAGAAGTGAAAAATATAATAATAATAATAATAATAATAATAATAATAATAACAATAATAATAATAATAATAATAATAATAATAATAATAATAATAATAATACACTCCCAATCCAGTATTAGACAATAATTTATTCAAACTATATTGGGACCGAACAATTATAACAGACAAGACCACTCATTATAACAGGCCAGATCACATTATTCGACAAACACAAAAATACTGTATACTTAATTGACATAGCTGTTCCGAACACTCATAATATACAAAGTACAATAAACGAAAAACTTAGTAAATATACCGACCTAGCAATACATATTAAAACACAATGGAATGTCCAAACTGTTCATATTGTACCAATAGTCCTCTCTGCTACAGGCGTAATACCCAAGTCATTATTAAAAAGTTTAGACACTCTGCAAATCCACCATAGTATACAACACTTGATTCAAAAGGTAGTAATTTTGAACACTTGTAGGATAACCCGTAAATTTTTATCTTCGTCACGTGTCACCGATTCAACTAACTAAAATATTTTCATCATGTCAGGCTTGGTTGATACCCGTCTGAACATGGAAATAAAACCTCATAACATAAGAGAGAATCTGCAATAGATAAAAAAATAATAATAATAATAATAAGACAATACATTTTAATAGGCCGCCGGATATCACAGTTATAGATAAAAATAATCAAACTGCCCTGCCAATAGATATAGCAGTCCCCAACACCCACAACCTACACAAACAACAATAGCTGAAAAAATGACAAAATATACAGATCTTAGAGAAAAAGTCAAAAGAATATGGAAATTACAAAAAGTCAATATAGTTCCCATTGTTTTATCAACAACTGGCATTATACCTACACAACTGCACCAATCACTTAAGACACTTAATCTTCCCAAGTATACATATACACAATTACAAAAAGCAGTCATATTAAACACATGTCGAATTGTTAGAAAGTTTTTACAGGTAAATGAAGAAACGCAGCTGCACACACTCCATATAAATACATTAAATTCACAAACAATGTAGACCTATTAATATGGATACTACTTGGCTTCGGCCCGTATTATTCAAAATTCCAGCTAAAATGGCTGAGATCTAAAAATATATAAAAATAACAATAATAATAATAATAATAATAATATAATATTTTTATAGAATACAATATTTATTTATTGCGCTATCGTACACAAACATTACAATTTATATTATATTAAATTACATTAAAAAGTTTATCTCTCAGAAAAATCAACTTACATCCATAATTTCGCCAACCGTCTTACGGTTTTTCGATCAGCCCACGTGTCCTGACGCGAGTTTCACATTTTTCCCCCATCCCACAAAAGTGCTCAACGCCGCTAAAGAAGTCTTCACTTCAAAATTAAAAAAAAATAAGAAGTGACAAACATAAATCCATTCTCACAAACTTTTACGTTTAAAATATAATTAAGATGATAATATTGTAATTATAATAACAAAACCCGACTACTTACTAATTTATTTATTTTTCTTTTTTTATACCCCATTCATTATGAATCCATGCAAACTTTTTTTTTAAAGCATCACTTACATGAGATCACACTCATTTAGCTCCGTTTCACCATGTTTATTACACTTTTCGTTTTGTGTGTAAATTGGGTTTGCCTTGACTTCAGACCAAGCCCAGTGCGGCTAAACGGAGTCAAAGCAGAAAATTTACGAATACAGAACGTAGAAATCAAAGTAGAATAAAGATGCCCAAATAAGAGTATAAGAATCTGTTTCACCATCGAAAAATAAGCACTAACCAAAAAATGATTTAAATATGGAACGTCTTTTCGTATAAAGCAGTGAACAGATCGTAAAATTATTATCCCTTTGGAATAGAACGACAAAAGCGATGTCACTAGCAGCAAACTGTGTGATAAAAACAGATGGGTAGCAGAACCATATTTGTCAGATGTCAAACAGTTGACCGCCTTGCAGAAGCTCGCTGAAAATTACGTGCATTTGATTTTTTATATTTAAAAGTGAAATTGTGTATATTTTGGAGAAATAATGCGTCTGAAACATGGTGACTTGATCGGTGATTGATTGTTATGCATTACAGCGGCATAACCCCAACAAATAATCATTTAACAGGTAGATTAGTCCAAATCGAAGCCTCTTAATATACGACTTATATTTACCAATGCGCTTCAAATTTTAAGTACGCAGTTTGATTATTCTATTCTACAAACGTTAATTTACGTAAAAAATAAAGACAGAATAACACAGGGAATGTATATCGAACAATATTTTGTATAATTAAATAAAATTTAGTTTTACACTAGAGCTGCATGTTCAATATTTTGTGTCGACTGTTTATCATGCAGTAAACTACTATATTTAACTTAGGAACATTGTTATAAATCACCTGATCGATAGGTTTTCTTATTTAAAGCTACAAATGTTACTTACTTATGTAAGTTACTGACATCTTAAATCGGTTTCGTTTGACAGCTTTTACTTGTCCTTCTATTCCGATAGGAATATTAATTTTATGGAACAGACAGAACTTATTTAACCACTAGAGGTCTCTGTGACTGCGTCCGCGCGTTTAGAGTTTGCTTCCTTCCCAGCGTTATTAGTCCTTAGCAGCGTAATGTTTTATAGTCTTAAACCTTTCTCGATAAATAAGTTTCTATCACAAAAATATTTTTTCAAATCGGACCAGAAGTTCCTGAGTTATGCACGTTCAAACAGTAAAATTAGTATAGATTGTGAAACAGGCCGTTAATTTAGTATATCAAATACTAATTAAAACCTGCATATTAGCCAAAATTATAAAAAATATATTCTCACAGTGTTTCTGTTTTTTTTTCTTGTTCGTTATGTAGGTTATTCAGATATTTTTATGCGCATATCTTTCACAGTCCGGAGTTGATTGAAGAATTTGAATAGTAGATTGAGCATGTGTCGCTGTTGGCATGTGGTTGTACTTACATGCAATTGTATCAAGGACTTTTCTGGATTGTCTGCTGGACCTGTTAAATGCAATTTATTACTTTATTGTACCATATAATAGTGTTACATAGTTCATTTATAGTATAAGAAAGCTCTCACAGAGTCTGGATGGTCTGATGATCTTTGATAGACAAACCTAATGATAATCACAACTTGTAACGTTAAATACGCAAACCCCGAAAATAAGTTGATTGGAATCACGGGCAGAATCAATTTAGCTAGCCAATTTTTTAATATGGGCCATATTAAAAAAAAACTTCATTCAAATGCTGCATTGTCCATTTAATAATAAATCAAGCCATCACAACGTGCGCAAACCAGCCAAATGGCTAAGTTCTATAAGAAGGTAGATAGTAGTTATAATAATGTCAGCGCGGCAGCATGCAGCGGTCCGGTGAATACTACCCACTCCTCTCTCTAGAGAGCGTCGTCCGCAGACCAAGAAATGATCAAAAGTAACAGTAAATCAAAACACCACATAAAACCTTAAAATATTTTTTATTTATTTCAGAATTAGGTAAATTGAATTAAAAATCATTTGAAGTGTCTAAAGTTTTGCGCATTTAGTATAACACGTTGTATATACTTTTATAAAAGTAACAGCATAACTAAATACCTAAAAAATAGAGATTATTATAAAACGACTAATAGTAAATACGTCGCCTTAGATTTCTTACACACTTCGACTTACAGCATCGATGCAGTCGCGCGTTAGTTACGATACAGTCGCTAATATACAGTATATAATTTGTCAATGATCGGCGTCTGCATCTCGACTGCATCGATACTTCCGCGCGTTAGCATCGCGACTGCATCCATGCTTCCATCCCGCCCAGACCCTTATATTTAAAAAGTTAAGCAGTTCCCAGCGAACTTTGTATCGCCCCGACCCGTTCCCGCCCCAGCCCCGCGTTTTAGTAAACCTTAATGGGAATAATTATTTTAGTAAAATAGATTTATCACAAGCGTACAATCAGGTAGAACTTGTTAAAGTAGCGCAAGTATGTACAGGTTGACAATTTGCATTTTAGATTCATCATGGGTTTTGCAAATATGTCAAATTTGCGTAGAAAAATAGTTCGAATGGATATATCTTTGCTATTTAAAATTTTTGCCACAGTTTGTTTAACTTTCTGCGCCAATCCATCACTTTGGTCTATGGTGATGCATATATTTTCTGTTTGTCGTTTTTGATGGATGGTACATTTTAATGCAAATAAGACAAATAAAGTAACAGACTTTTGGAGAAACAGATAAAAAAATGCTCAAGCATTTATACTAATATTATAAAGCTGAAGAGTTTGTTTGAACGCGCTTATTTCAGGAACTACTGAACCGATTAGAGAATGTTCATAATAAATGTCCAGAAACATTATTGTTTACTACCAAATAAAAGTTATTTAACAACTCGGCAGTTAGCAAGTTAATGCTAACACAATCAAAGTGGAGCTGGATCCAGCTATACCAGAGAAGTTTGGAACTTCGTCTGTGATCGAACCAAAGTAAATTAACATCAAATTGCTCCCAGGCAGTGGCTACAAGTTGATACTGACTCGACCGTAGTGAAGGGATGGGTCATTATCGATATTAAATGCCAATATCCTGGAGGCGCATTGCGATCTTGCTTTAATCCGTTCAAGATCTAGACAGTTTGATTCTCACTCAATTAGTTGAGTCGCTAATTTGGCAGTTTTTTTTTTGTTTTTCTATTTCACTCACACATAAACACATGTTAGTGCTGTCCCACGCTAATCTGCTAAATGTGACTGAATTATACGAAATTGCAATATGAATTTACTAATCCGTTCAAAATCGGATCTGCTTGACTGTCAAAGCAATCCCATTACGCACCCTGTACGCCGCAATTGATTAAAAATATTACTTAATTTATAAACACATCATTAAAAGTTTCTTACTCTGATACTGACGTTATTTATTTATTTAAACACTATTGCACAATTCATAATGTACAACAGTGGACTTTATGCTAAAAGCATTATCTGCCAATCAAACTAGAATCAACCAAAGACAATGCAGAGAGATAGCAATGGGTGCAGCAAAAAGAAAAACAGAAAAAAACAATTAGAAAAAGTTATAAATAACTAATATTTATAGTAACAAATAAACCTACTTAAATTACTGCAACAACATATTTTATATTCTATATACATACTTAAACTTGCACAAAATAAATACAATAAATAAAAATATACATATGTATAATAAATAAATAATATTTTAACGCTAACTGGAAAATTTTAGTTCTGTCAGTGACCGCTAGAGGCACTGTGCAATTTTCATAGACTTTTTGTTACGTCATCGCTAGCGAGAAAAACCGTTGTAAACTCATGGTAACGGTACTGACATCCAAGGGATGACATCATCTACGTTTCAAAAACAGGTAATGCTCCTCAATATCTTTATTTTACGTAGATAGGCGTAGGATTAACTCTACATTGCACATCACATGAGACAGTTCCAAGCAACAGTTACAATTGCAATAAGCGATCTCTTTCATGCAACATTTGGTCAAATAAATTGTTGAATCATCTAAGGGAATATACAGCTAATTATTTTCTATTATATTAATAATTAAGTCGTTATGGTACCTTGATAAAATGATCTGTTGATATTTTACGTCACAACTATCGATAATTTGAACATGGCACCACTCTGAACTTTGATTAATTGCTTCGACACAACAAAGTGGAACTCCTGGGTTTGTTATGAATTAACTTTGGCCAAAAGAAAAGTTATTAAAGCGCTTATCTATCTACCTATCTATCTATCTATACGTTCTATTTTTAGCACCAGTGTTAAATTAATACGTCAGTTAAGTCATGGAGTATCTAAACCGAATAGTACCCAAGATATTAACAAATTGAAATGTGCAATTCATTAGGATTGTTTGCCTATAATAAGTCAGAGAAAAGTGTATATTTTTTTGGTTTAAAATACTGCAATCAGAATAAAAAGGTTAATTCCACGAATATATATAATAGGTTTAACCCAATAAAGATAACAAGACAAATGCTATCCCTCGTTTATGTAAATAGCCAAGTATTTTATCGAAATAAACTTTAAAAACGCCTTCAATAAGTTTGGACTCCACAATACATTTTAAAATGATACAGTACTAAAACAAAATAAACTAGATATACATTCACTCTCTAGCACACAGACACACACGCACGCAATCGCCCTCCCCTCCCCACCCCCACCCCACGCACGCTCAGACACAAATACGCTGTTCTGTACATTTTGACCGCGCGCCAATTGAACTTTTGCATGGAACAGCAGATTTTTTTTTTCTCGATTTCACTATTGCCTCCATAGTAAAAGTTGTTCATATTCATCAGTGGAGTCTTTACACAAAATGTCGGTACTGATAACAAAGTCACCCTGTATCACACACACACACACACACACACACACACACACACACACATACATACACACACACACATACACGCGCATGCAGTTTACTGCGTTATTGCGTTATTGTGCGCTCACACAACTTAGTCAAATAATTGTTTGCTACGGTCTCTCAAGATACAGGCATATCCTACATTGTAGCCTCTTCTGAATTATGAGACTGTAAAATGCTTTCTGTTTCATTTTGATTTGAGCTTATTAATTGATGTCTGTCTGAAAAGAGACGATACGTAGAAGAACTAAGGTAACAGACATAGACCCTGGGAATAAGCTCAAATGACAATGGGCAGGGCACATAGCGCGCAGAACTGATGGCCGTTGGGGCAGAAAAGTCCTTGATTGGAGACCCTTCGACAAAAGACGCAGCGTAGGACGTCCACTGGCAAGATGGACAGATGACCTTGTAAAGATCGCAAGAACAAACTGGATGCTGACCGCTTGTTATCGGTCACCGTGAAAAACTGTGACGGAGAACTGAAACTGCCTATGGCAGCAGTGGACGTCCTTTGGCTGAAAATGATGATGATGATGATTTATCTCATCATCATCATCCAAACGACGTCCACTGCTGAACATAAGCCTCCCCCATGGCTTTCCACAGCGACCGATCCCTAGCGGTCTGCATCCTGCATCCAGTTTGATGATTTATGTGTAGTTAATAAACTTTTATTTATTTAAAAAAAATCTACTTAGTTACGCGGTACTTACAACGGCTGAACGTGCCTTCCGAAAAACGGAGATGCTCGTGATGTACGTCACTTATAAGGTCGGAATGGTCACTCATCCAAACACGCCCGCGTCGTAGGTTGCTTCACTTCAGTTTCACTACCAAAACGCTGCTACCACTGCGCTACGAGCACCTCAGCTTTCTATATTTATATTTAAAATTCCAAGATATGGAAACTTTTAAACGTTCTCGCTATCTATCGCTTCCACGCTGGACCACAACCTTAATAGAGATATAACTTACCCGACTTTAATTCCGGTCTAATAATTGAGCCAATTTATTGTAACGTTTATCTCGCGCAATGAGATGTCTTGCCTTTAAGGAATAGCCCCGTATCTTAAGGAAAACATAGAGAAACTCCCAGGTGAAAATAGATTGGGAAATCGACTGCCGTTAAGACAAAGAAAATGCGGACCTACTTCCGTCTTCTAATCACCGTTTAGTAAAAATGAAATGTACCTATGTATTACGATCCCAATTTACGTTTTTTCGCCTTAATAGGTTGAAATTAAGGTGCTGGTAGCACAGTGGTGGCAGCGCTTGGGTAGTACGAGTAATTACCGAAGTTAAGCAACCTACGGCACAGTTGAGGATAACATAAGTGACGTATATCACAAGCATTTCAGAGGTTCGGAAGATACGTAAGACTGATAAATCAGTCCCAATATCGATTGATATTAGTCTTTAAGTCTAGTCAGAGGCCTCATAACATAACTTAGGCTTGATCACATCTGACAGCAAGGTTAGTCGCTTTCCTTGCAAACATCCCTCCGCCAATCCGCACTGAGCCCGCGTGGTAAATGACTAGATTTTCTGTTATGGCTCCAACAACCTTTGACGACCTCCGTGGTCGAGTGGCTAGCACGCTGGTTTCAAGCGTCGCCATCTCGTGAGGTTCCGGGTTCGATTCCCGGTCGGGTCAATGTAGAAAACGATCTTTTCTATATTGTCTCGGGTCTGGGTGTTGTGGTATCACCGTTGTTTCCGATTTCCATAACACAAGTGCTTTAGCTACTTAGCTTGGGATCGGAGCAATGTATGTGATGTTGTCAAATATTTATTTATTTATTTATAACCTAATAGTTAAGGTAAGCTCTTTGCTCAGCAGTGACACGTTATAGCCTAACTTAACTATAGGTTGGAATTAACAAAGTGGAAATAAGACTAGATCTGAAAATACAGAGACATTGATTCGTCCTCCATTGTGCTCATTTCCGTTCGTAAATCTAGACAACCCTCTAGCGCTCCACTTGATGCGAGTGATTCAAAAATAGACCCCTTATACTATTATTTTTTTATGAACAAACAAACAAAAACCGAGGAAGATGACAGGAAACACTAATTTCTTGGCTTTATGTGAAGTAATTTCGATTGCAATTTATTTAATCTTTCTTTATACACGACATCCAACTACATAATTGCTAACATCATTTACAACTTGATCTTGATTCGCATAGAAAATTCTTCTATCAAGAGGTCAGATTAGATTAGATTTTTATTATTATTTTAACTTAATATCGTGTGCGAACTAATATTTTTTGGGCCAGTAGCAAATTGGCCAATTTCCTCTCTATTTAGAATCATTTGAGATGCAATTATTTTTTCGTTACACTGTTTTTATAGTCAAATGTAAGATACTGTTACGCCAAAGTATTACAATATAGCAAACGGATGTAAATTGCTTGAAGGCAAAGCTCCTTTCTCCATTACTCAAAATGACTCACTTATTGATTAGGAGTGAATGTTTTAGTGTCCAGTCCACCTTTTAAGCCATATTTTTATGAACAATGAATGCAATAATTTTTTTGTTGGTTTGTCAGATTTACTTATTTTGTTTATATAAGGTGAAATTGTTTTAATAAATAATATTTTAACTGTGTCTATGTATACATCATAGAAACAGGGAACTATCGCTATTTAAAGGAAAATCGAAATTTTCATTTTTATTATTTTCTCTATCAAAGAAAATAGTTTTTTTTTTAAAACAGTACCCTGTCGATTGTAAAACTTATCTACGTCATTGGCTTCACCTTTCTCAATTCAACGCCCAATCCTTCTTTTACTTTAACCTAAACCTTAAATAATAATAATACATATCTGAAAAAAAAACCTGAATCCCTCATTTTCCATAACATGTAAAAACCCAAAGTGGTTTCAGCAAAAAAAAAACATTTATTGTACTGAATCGGTCCATTAATTATTATCACTTTAATCGGAGTGATCTTAGCTTAACAGATTTTTGACGTAGTTTGACAAAAAAATAACATTAAAAACATTAATTTTAGGTATTCACTTTTTTATTTCAAGTCGTCTCATGTCCACACTTGTGTTAAGTGGTCAATCTAGACTTATTTTCACATCAGACGTTAACTGAAATGCTGTAATCGAAGGTCAGCAACCCCGGGGTCAGGCACGTAAGGACGCGGTTTCAGTGACCCCGAGATACAGACTGAGTCAACGGTCAGTAGGGGTAAAATGTTTTAAGACTATGAAGATCTTAAAAAAACTTACTTATTTCTAAGATTAACCTACACAAGCCCTGTAAACATAGTGTCTGGTTTCTAAGTAAGGAATTTTCTTCCTTGTCTTACGAAGTAAGACGGCATTTTGCGGGATTCAAACGCGCGACCGTAGTCAGGAAAAATAATTTAGTAGAACAGAAAGTATAATTTACTGTTATACTAATAAGTCTTAAGGCATATTTTACCGCAAAATTAAACATGAGACCTTTTGTAGGTCTAATGTTTAGTTTAGTCACATAATCAATTGTGTTATATTTATTGGAATTAGAAGCAGTACTACAGCAGTATTTCCATATGTATAACAGTATTTTTATCGTCTAGATTCTATTTAATAAGAGTACCTATAATTATGAAACAAGTTGTTGATAATACTTAATTGCAATAACTTACAGTAAAGTGCTTTCGTCTGGTTAAGGTAAAACTAATTTCGGTTATTCATGAGCTAAAACACATTTCTCTATTAGAAGTCGGTTAATCCAGTTTGATTAAATCCACCCAGATCAATACACCCTGTATAGATTTTATGTTAACAGCGCACGATGGCAGCTGATCGAAATTTGAATTTCATTATGATTAATGAAAGTCTATTCTAAATATACCCACAGCCTTTGAGGATCAAATTAATTACTTACGTTAAATTATTTCTAATTCTGTTGTGGAGGCATCTCTCATTGTATAATAATGAAATAAACGCGTACTTACTTATTAAGTATTACATTACAGTTTTATAATTTTAACGTATGTTTTTTTTTTTAATGCATGCATACAACACACTTAACTGAGCTATAGAATTAATGAACAGCAATTGGAAATAAATTACTGTGTAGTTAACATCAATGATCAGGCCAACTATCTAAAAAATAAGTTGTTAATTTAGGTAACTTTTTTGGCATGATTTGACGACCACCGTGGTGTAGTGGTTAAGCACGCTGGTTTCAAGGCGACACCGCACAGAGGTCCCGGGTTTGATTCCTGGTCGGGTCACTGTAGAAATAAATAAAAAACTATATTGTCTCGGGTCTGGGTGTTGTGGTACCACCGTTGTTTCTGATTTCGATAACACAAGTGCATTAGCTACATACTTTGGGATCAGAGCAATGTATGTGATTGGTGTCCAATATTTATTTATTCATGAAAACTAAGTTTTTTAAGTTTAAAAGTACTAATTAATCAAAATCCCAATCATATTGACTCGATTACTTGTACAGAAGTATGAACTTTAGTACTTATATTTAAATAGATTTGAGCTGAAATCCAATATTTTCAGTCTTATCGAAAACCAATCTTTGATAATCACGCCAATAGAGAGTTCGTCGACTTGGATTAACGTATTATCGACTTATTGAAACTGCGATTAAATGATCTGATTATGTTTAGTATTATTGAATCTAGGAGTATTAAATTTGTTGAGCTAACTATAAAGATTTAATTTATTCAAAGCCACAGAAGCTTTAGATTAACAATTTTTTTTTTCGATTTTGCATAGTTGTCACCTTCGTTAATTTAGGCGTTTTGTATTATATTGGATGAATAGGTACATATACATAAGGAATATCTGACGTTGGTTAAATCGACTCTCAGTCGGATAACTCTGATCTAACGTTGGAAATTAGCCCAGCCCTTAAACGTTAAACTTTATAAGATGAAAGAGACGTGAGATGAATTAGGATAGTCACGGAGCCAATAACATTACTTAATGGTATGACTGGGAGACAATGCTTTGTAAACTTTAATTTGTGCAACTAAGTTTTAAATAAATAGGTAAACGTTCGAAGAATGACTCATTGCAAACTCTAGCTAATGGATTAGATTATTTTTAACACTCAGAGTGTCATATTTTGTATTCATAAAGATGAAATAAGAAACCAAAATTTGCGCACGGGCGGGACTCGAACCAGCAACTTTCTGGCTTACCGGGCCAATCGCTCTACCAATTTAGCTACCGTGCTGTCAGTCCAACCTTGCGAAATTTGTGGTCTCTTATAGATAGGTCTAACTCTAGCTGCCAAATAAATTGTGCAAATCCTTCTTAAAATACAAACCTTAGGTATTGTCTCGGAAATTTGTCTCCCTAGTACTGCATAAAAGTGGTTATAAATCTTTTTCGCATTGCAATTTAAATAAGCAATCCCGCAGTTCATTTGCAAGTGAGCGGGCGACAAAGCGTTCCATAAATATCTACTCAAAGACAATGAACAAATTGAAAGCGCTGCGGCCAGCGGTACAGACTCCGAGAAAAGATATTAAGAAAATCCTACCTTTGGAACTAAAGTCTGAAGCACTTTCTGAGGATGGATCTGAGAATCAGATTGAACTGGATTGAGCCATTTTTAAAAAGTTATGATGATTAATTGATTATTACTTCTAACAAAGTAAAGTTCATTTTTCTTCGATTGGCAAATATTGTAAACAGTCTTTACATTCCTTTGTAATGAACTGATTTATTTTAGTATAACCTAAATACAAAACTTCAACCTACAGGCCACCAGTACATCAGGTTACCCAATTTTGTTGCAAACAATACCTTATTACTACTGAATAAGATACCGCAGTGTTTACCTTGACGTGCTGTCGTCCGTACATAGGTCACTCATCGTTTTACACTAAATTGTTTATCAATATTATTCACTTATATTATTTCTGGTATAAAAACAATATTTGATAAGCAAAGAAACACGGACTTTAATTCAATAGTCAGGGAGTCCAAAAGCAGAAAATGTTTTGTATTTTTCAACAAATAGGTAGAAGAGCAGATCTTTGATCAAGGGCACAGCTCAACGCCGCTACATAGACGACCTTGTAAAGATCGCAGGACATTATAAATGCAGAGCTTGTGGAAAACCGTGAGAAAGACCTATGTAGGCGTTCTTTGGCTAAATATCATTCTGATAACGTTGACATACAAGAGTAAATTAAGATCGGTTTTTAATAAAATCCGTACCTTTGGTTATTTTCACCATAAAACACTATAAATACATAAATAAATATGAGACACCAATCACTTACATTGCTCTGATGCCCAAGTAAGTAGCCAATGCACTTGTGTTATGGAAATCAGATAAAATGGTGGTACCAAAACACCCAAACCCGAGACAATATAGAAAATTTTGATTTCTATATTGACCCGACCGGGAATATCGAACCCGGGACCTTGGTGCCGCGATGTCTTGAATTCAGCGTGATTAGCCACAACACCACGGAGTCACCAATCATGAATCCTGGAAGGTCTTTCAACATAAATACTTAAAGACTAGACCGAAAACTCAGTCAACTCAGTCTGTATAAACATAGTTTAAATTCACTACAAGATGAAGGAACAAACATTTGCATACAATTTTGCAAAGATACCACATCTTCCTTGAGTCTGTATGCAAGTACGCAATTACGGTTCAAAAGTCCTAGGGACCAATAGGATAGTGATGTGAAATGTAATTGGATTTTTTTAATAATATATATAAGAAATACGCTAGTGAGTTATTTGTTTTAACAAACTATTAATACTGATTTCTTAACAAGGTATATTTTGCAAAATTGCACTGACTTCATCCATGGTTATTGTTACTTATAATAATTTTCTCCGACCGATTTTCGGTAATGGAGGCCCCTCTCAAAAGAGGTACGCAGGAGATATTAAAGAGTCTAGCTATTTGCTTGTGCAATACACAAATGCACTCTGTTCCTTCAGACACATTAATTCGGTAAGACGGCAGTTCGAGATGACCGATGAAAGATCAGGCTCAGAACCATTTGCTTAACGTGCTTTCCGAAGCACGGCGGTGTTATCACGACTATCTTCCTGCTTCTGAGCTATTTCCGAGTACTTTCAAGACAGAAAAACCCATGAACAAATTTTGCCCCGACCCGGAATCCGAACCAGGGACCTTTTGGGTAGTAAGCTAGCGAACTAACCACAAGACAGTCATACACATCAAATGATAATGTAAAATGCTAGACTAGGCTCTTATTATTTGTCCTTGCAAATAAAAAATAAATAGTGTAATCAACATTAATCACAGTTTTTTCAGCCGATCTATCGACAACTGTGTACAACACTATTTAGTTGGGATGCATCCGCTCCGTCTAGCTTGAATGTTTTTAAAAGCTATTGCAAGATTGCGACATTTCTCTGAGAGTGTACCCTTGCATTACGTGATTAAAATAGGACACACTATTCGTTAGGACTTATATGTACAGTCGCCAGCACAGCAGGTTACCAACTTTTGTTGCAAACTAGCCGTTATTGCAACGGCATAAGACGCGGAGTTTTTACCTTGACGTGCTGTTGTCCGTACCTTTTATGTTAACTTCAGTAGTTAGTACTGTGAGAAAACGTATCGTCGCTGTGATCTCGGAGATATTAATGTGAATTTATGTGTCACGATCTGTGATATCTCATATTCAATTAAAACACTTAACTTTGTGGTATTAATCTTCTGTTTTAATTCATTTAGTTATTAATATATAGCACACACAGTATTTTATTTGTTGACGTATAATATCCATAAAATTATTATCCCTTTGGAATAGAACGACAAAAGCGAGATGACACTAGCAGCAAACTGTGTGATAAAAAGAGATGGGTATCAAAACCATTTTTGGCAGATGTCAAACGGTTGACCGCCCTGCAGAAGCTCGCTGAAAATTACGTGCATTTGATTTTTATATTTAAAAGTGAAATTGTGTATATTTTGGAGAAATAATGCGTCTGAAATATGGTGACTTGATCGGTGATTGATTGTAATGCATTACAGCGGCATAACCCCAACAAATAATCATTTAGCAGGTAGATTAGTCCAAATCGAAGCCTCTTAATATACGACTTATATTTACCAATGCGCTTCAAATTTAAAGTACGCAGTTTGATTATTCTATTCTACAAACGTTAATTTACGTAAAAAATAAAGACAGAATAACACAGGCAATGTATATCGACGAATATTTTGTATAATGAAATAACATTTAGTTTTACACTAGAGCTGCATGGTCAATATTTTGTGTCGACTGTTTATCATGCAGTAAACTACTATATTTAACTTAGGAACATTGTAATAAATCACCTGATCGAAAGGTTATCTCATTTAAAGGTACGAATGTTACTTACTTATGTTAGTTACTGACATATTCTTAAATCGGTTTCGTTTGACAGCTTTTACTTGTCCTTCTATTCCGATAGGAATATTAATTTTATGATAATATCTGACTCACAATCGTAGGAATATAACAATTGGATGAATATGACACTGGATATGACAAACGTCTATCAAAAATTACTTGTAAAGAAAGTCTTTCTACATTTGAAATACGAAGATTCGAACGAACGAGACGTAGAGGTTTTACGCGTAGCTTGAAACCTCTACAGTACCATGCTTTTGAGAGTTTTGAAAAAGATTAAATTAGAGTACGTTCTCTGCATTCCTTAGCTTGAATAATTCGTTCTCTTTTGTCTGTAGCATTAACGATCGAACGCAACCTGCGTGAGTATTGCGATGTGGCTTTGACAGTTAAGCAGCTTTGCTTTACTTTATTTTAAACTTTCTTAAGTTCAGGTGTCTCTCAAGGACACTAACTTTGTTGAACTGTCAAATTAGCAATTCATATTTAGGTGTCGCATTATATTGATAATATTAAAAAAATAAAATAACATGAATATTAATATCATTGAAGTATTATTATATAATATTTTATATTGATATTATTCGTTAACACTGAGTGGGATTGGAACTACCCGGAACTTGAACGGATTAAGCAAGATCGCAATACGCTCCATGTTAAATCAATCTAACGTCTGATTCCTGTTTCTCAATGTCTTGTGAAGGTTAGCTTTATTTGTCTAATATTACATACGAATTGATCCATGTTTGTATTATTAGTTGGTTAGTGCTTAAAGTTGGGAAGCAGCAACCCGAATCAAAATACGAGTATTATAATGTACTTTATCACTGTTTTAAATTAAATAGCATCTTTGATTCATGAAATCCCAATAATCAATAATTCTAATTGAAAACCTTAAATTTGAAATTTAAATTAGACCTGCAAAGTGTGAAAAGCTCATTGCTCTCAATTAGTTCTTAATCTCTTAACTTTCTAAATTTTGTGCTTAGGTGAGTGAAAAAAAATTCCAAATTGCCACGAACCAACTTGATTGATCCTTTCACCTGAGTTAAAACGACGACCGAAGTTATGATGTCCTCCGAGGTGTAGTGGCTAAGCACGCTGGTTTCAAGGCGTCGTCGCTCCGGGTTCGGTCCCGGTCGAGTCAATATAGAAATCAAGTTTTTCTATATTGTCTCGGGTCAGGGTGTTGTGATATCCGCGTTTTGTCTGATTTCCATAACACAAGTGTTTTAACTACTTACTTTAGGATCAGGGCAATGTATGTGATTGGTGTCCAATATTACTTTACTTTATATAACTTACTTTAAAAGTGATGAAAAGCCTTCAAATATGAAGGCTTTTTCTATGTTATATTAATTATTATTTTCAGCTTGCCTAATGTTTTCATTTTGTGTCTAGTTGATTCATATTACGCGTATATTATTATGTAAGAGTGACCTTCATACGTGTTACTTGCAAGTTATATAGACGTAGCTTTTATGTCCTTTAACAGTACGACGAACCTTTATTAGTAACTATTTATTAATCTGTGCCTTTATCGTCATAAAATCTGCGCACCTAAGAATATCATAGGCAGCTAATAAAGGCACTAATATCATCAAGTCAGAACATAGAAGAAAATCTTGAGGATAAGCAATTATTAGACAACTTTGCCTAAACCTTAAACCTTGATAAATCGAATATGACAAGTGCAGTATTTTATGGAGTTTTCGTTAACTGAAATAGTGATGCAGAATGAAAAGCTATTTCCATAATTAAGTACTGATTTTATTCACAGAATCGATAGCAACTCGATGCAACTCTTTAGGACTCAAATGATAATAACGAAGACTGTAAAATAAAAAAGTAAAACACTTGTCGCTATGGTACAGCTTCTACCGGCATTTAATACTTTAAGACGTAATTGTCTTTGTCTTAACTTTTTGCAGTTCCCATACTTCCCATCCCTGGGTACTCTTGGGAACTTTCTCGGATGCCTTATATCACTCCACGCAAACAGATACCCTACTCTCAAAGTCAGAATTCTCATTGATCCTACCTAATGTATCTAAAGTACTACTGCCACTTCTACTTAAGGAGCTACCCGAATTTTTGACGCGCACACTAGCGCCACTCTATTTAAAATAATTATTACTCCTTAAATACAAAAACAGTAAAAAATCTGGTAGACACGATTGTAATACAGGTTCTATAGTTTTTTTTTTTATTTTTTATTTTTTTATTTTACTAAGGTATACAAACAGGATATGGTCTAAGCTTAACCTATATAAAATTATAACTAAAATACATAACTGGACCATAGCCCAAAATAGTATACACAACATGATTTTTTTATTGTACGCTAATAGGATACTTTAAATCTAAATGACAAATAATAATCACAGCGTGTTAGAACTGTATGACATCAGGTCCAAGTATGGCCCTCATCCTTCAGGGTGTTGGAGATGGCTTTTTTGTAAGTAGGGAAACTGATATTGAAAATATCCATGTCTTTGCTATCTTGGATCAACGCGTTATACGTGCGGCACATTCTAACTAACGGGTTGTAAAAGGATGTGTTATTTTTATACACTTGAATTTCAAATATATTAGGGTTCCTAGATCTGTGTCGAGTGTTGATTTCAACACTCGACACAGATCTAGGAACGTCAATTAATTGACGATAAAAGACCTGGCACGTCAATAGTTGAGTGGATAATTTTATGAAGATACAAAAGGTCGTACCTTTTACGTCGGGTTTTAAGGGACATAACATCGAATTTGGATAGCCGTTCGCTGTAGTTTTGTAGGGAGCGTCCTAAGTTGTGTTTGCGGGATATATATCGTAAGCATCTTTTTTGGATTCTCTCTAGGTTGTCCACATGTTTATTGTAATACGGTGACCATATCGGGCTGCAATACTCCAAAACGCTTCTGACGAGGGTGTAGAAAAGAAGAAGGATGCTATGAGGTTTTTTAAAATCTTTTGTAGTCCTCATTATAAATCCTAATAACCTATTAGGGTCAATCTTGAAAGCCAAAAAAAGCAATGTCCGGGGGCGAAAACTACCCATAACGTTTAAAATTTAATGTAAGATATTTTTTTCTGTTACTTAAATGTTTAAATTAAATGGGGCACAACAAAAACGGTGCTTATTTTAGCTCAAAACATCTGAAAAAAATCTTCGATGCCTTGATATTTGATTCCCCTGGGCTGTCCCTTAGTCAATTTTGGAACAAACCATTAATAATTTACCTATCTATAATCATAAATTTATGTTTTTTTGTAATTAAGGAGTTAAAGGGTGAGTTGTTTAATGATTTAATAAATACACAAAGACTGTGTCAATCACTGTTTTTTTTAAAAAAAATAGTTTGTGTTTGTCCGAGCGCAACGATTGATTCCCTTGGCGCGCCAATAAATACCACCTACCTTGCTATTTAAATGTCCGCGCCGAAGGCGTGCACATCGGCCACGTGGCTTTAGTCGCGCTCTAAACATCGCTAGGAGAGGTCACGTTTCGGACGTTTCCAAGCCGGATTTACGAAGGTAAGAATTTGATTCCCCTGGCTTTGTTTCACTAGGTCATTGATTACCCTGGCCACTTTAAAAAATGTTTTTTGATAATTAAGAATTTCTTTACTAGGATTAACAGTAGGGTATATGGGACTATTAATTGTTTTTATAATAATCATTGGCAAAAATCAATCCATTTAAACAAAATCCAAAGAAGATTAACTTTTATTGACTCCCCTGGCATTGATTCCCTTGGCAAAATGCCAGGGGAATCAAAGATTAAGAGAATTCCGGGGCACCATGGAAGTTCATCAGGTGATATGGACCAATAAAACTCCCGAAGTCCTTGCCATGAGACATCTTAGCTGTCATTTAGAAAAATGGTCGGAAGAACCGATTTATTGTTCTCATAACCACCAACATATCGGTTTTTTAATGTCAAATATTTAAATGTGCAAATCACTGGTACATCTAAAACCACGAAATCAAACAAGACGTAAAAAAAATCGATAAAATTTCTAATTCGAACTCAAATTATGGGCTAGCTGCAACTGAAGTAGTAAAAAATATTGCATCTGATGATAGCCTCTGGATTAGTTTGCCTTCAGTAAATAAAACCTTAATTTCCGATTCTATGTGTAAAGAAGGCGTCTGCTCTCTGTGGCGGGGAAATACTGATGATTACAATATTTTTAATTTATTGTTTGCCCATTTGCAAATCATATTCATTTATTGTTATAAGTTTATACTTTTTTGAGAAACTTTAGCGCTGTTAGATACATAATATAGCGTCACTTTCATGCGTACAATACCGTCTACAATATTGACTTGAGTTAGATATTATAGGCACGTTAGATGATTTAATTATATTATTTGATAGTTTTTATATAATATATAAATAGGAACTATCAATCAACTGTAACAAATCAACATATTATGTTGATTTGTTACAGTTGATTGATAGTTCCTAAAGAGGGGTATTGTTTTGTTTTTATAACACTACTTATAAGATTAATGATGACTCTAAAGAACAAAATGAAACCACAAGACTAGTTAGTTTAATTAAGATTATTCTATACAAAATGTTTTATTTTGATTCCCCTGGCATCTTATATTGATTCCCCGGCACCAAAATTTTAAAGTCATATATCTTTATATCTAAACATGTGTCAGTGATGCCTATTTGTGAAATATGTTTACAATGATGTGATATTTAGCCTTTTGTTAATAAAAGTTTAAACTCTTAAGTTTTAAAAAGTGCCAGGGGAATCAACCAAATACGCCCAATTTCAAGATTGACCCATTACTCTTATTTATAATTTGGTCATAATGTGGACGAAAGGTTAATTGTTCGTCGAATAAAACACCCAAGTCCCTCACCACCTCTTTCCGACTTAATGGAAAGAGGTGGTGAGGGACTTGGGTGTTTTGTTTGTACGTTTAAATTGTTTCTAAAGTAGTTTACTGTAGTTAGAGTTAGAAAAACTGCTAAATATGGCCACTTTTGGCAATTTTTCAAACTGTAACTGCAGATAACTCTGTATTTTTGAACTTAAACATTGTATCTAAACCACATAACCAGAGCTACAATCGCATCAATCAGATTTACGATTGGTCTTTAATTTAACGAGTAATGATTTTTCTACTAAAGTGGCGCTAGTGTGCGCATTAAAAATCCGAGTAGCCCTTTAAGTGGCCGCGATTTCGCGCATCGTGTGTTCATTGGGTGCGCTTTGTACAAGTTTTTTGTTAAAAACCTTTATTTATACCATTTTGTAGTTACATGACAGGAAAAACATGTTTTCAAGCGTCAAGTAACTATAATTCTGTTGCGGCGGTTTCTGAGACCTCATGAATGACGTTCTACTTGGACATCAGTAGGTTCAATAGATTTTTATAGAAATAAGTGAGTAGTGTTATATACCTAAATAAACAATTATGGTATGAGCTATCTACCACGCAGGCACAGTCAGGATTGGTGGAGGTATAATTGCAAGGCAAACAAGCAGGTTTTTATATAAAATCATGTACAAAAAGAAAATAGTTCTTGGTTTTCTTCCTACTGTACCACTCATGACAGCATTACCGTGTAATAGATTGCAAACAATATGTATTGTAAGAGCGAAGCCTAGAATTGATAATACGGGCCTCATCTTTGAGAGTAAGACCTTTCAGAGACCATCTAACTTTGCGTAGACGTAATTTCACGAAGAAATTCCTGAAGGCATGTTTCGAGGAAGCCAAAAAGTTAAGAGAATGTTACGGGTCAGATTTCTTCTGATTTAAGAAATTAACTGTTTGGTTAAGTTGTGCGTTCAAGATTTATGTAACAAGTAACTTTGCCCTGCGGCCGAAGTCTGAAGCAAAATTCCTGATTTTCTAAAATATCCGTAGCCTTTTAACTTCCGTAGCTATAGCTATTTTATAAATCGAAAAAAAATAAGTGTAATTTTTCAAGTTTAATTCAAAAATTGATTTAAATTAATAAATACACGAAAACACCAATTTTATCTCAGCGTTTTTCGACCGCAACCTCAGGTTTGATATGCACGCCGTGATAAAAAAATATCGTGGCATTCTATCGCGTTCATTTGTCAAAAATCGACTTGTCATGTTACTAACATAGCTGCCATAAAAGTCATGTCATACTGTCAGATTTCTAAATATGTCAGAATTATCATGAAACCCTAACATGCGACACATATTTTTGTATTTTTTTATCAAATTTGACATTTTGTCGTGAAACATTATCGTCCACCTTTGGAGTCGACAATTAATGGAAATTAGCATATTTAGAGCAAAAATATATGAGTTGGTCGTGCCATATTTATTTATCCTAGGCTCTAAAAAAACAAAAAAAGGGTATAAATATGTCCCTGTTGCTCATTTTTTACCCCTAAGATGTTTATTAGTTTGAATACATTATCTTTGGACAATCTAAGGCATGGCATGAGGCATGGACATTATAAAACTGTCATCATATCTAGTTTATCATTCCTTTTTATTTTAAATCAATATCACGTATTTAGAATGAAGTGATTTCGCCAAATCTGCCATAAAATTTAGTGAATGAGCAGAAATCGTCTCATCTCGTTATCGCTTGGAATAATTTTGAACTATGTGGCTGCCATGTTAGGAAATATGATATATGAACTAATTTTGTCATGTCGATTGAAAGAAATATTGTCCTGCATGTTTGGCCTACTGGTTGAATTACAGGGAACTATGTCGAGACTTCCGTACCTCAGAATTGCGTGCGTGATACCTAATTACAAGGATTCTAGAAATAAGTCATTCATAAACAACATGTAGGTAATTTTTATTAGTATCTTTCAAAGACTTAATAAGACTTCTTATTTTAAATTCAACACAAGATCACAATTAATGTACATAAGACGTTTACCTAGACTGTTTTCTTCACCTAAAATATCATCTATTTTACATAGTGAAGATTTTAAATGAAATCGCGAGCTATATAGCCAATTTTGTCTCACGTAAAATTATAATCAATTTTTTTTATACTAAGCCGAACTAATCCGCCATGATCCGACACGAGTTAAGCATCAAGTCAAGAAATAAGGTAGGAATAATCGGAAGTCACTATAACTCCGATCACGTCAAGATTGCATGAATAGCTATAATATCTGCGCGCGCGCACGTTACGCAAGCTCGCGAAACACAATGTGGCACTTTCACCCAATTGAGGGGCCGGTGACCCGAGATAAAGCATGCCGAGGGTATAATTGAGTTTAATGCTTCAGTAAAACTATCTTATCATATTTTCTGTTTGATTTGATTTGGTCGTAGTAAAGTAATTTCCTATTATGTATTACCTATCCCACTTAATGTACTATGTCGTGTTTATTGATGTAGTAGGAATCATAAAATTACTATCCCTTTGAAATATAATGACAAAAGCGAGATGTCACTAGCAGCAGACTGTGTGATAAAAAGAGATGCGAGATGTGTTGTAGCAGAACTGTTTTTGGCGGTTGTCAGTCAGTTAAGAGGCCCATGAAGGCTCGCCGAAAAATTTTAATAAATTTAAGTGAAATTGTGTATATTTTGGAGAAATTCAATTCGACACCTCGTTTCGCTTTATACACATATTTACCAATGCCCTTCAAATTTAAAGTACGCAGTTTGATTATTATATTCTAAAACAGTTTATTTGCGTAAAAAGTAAAGACAACACAGGTAATTCATATCTACGAATATTTTGTGAAAATATAAATAAAATCATTTTACACTAGGGCTGCATGTTAGACATTTTGTGTCAACTGTTTATCATGCGGAATGTTTAACTAAGGAAGAATGGTATAAAACACCTAAAAACTTTTACTTGTCCTTCTATTCCGATAGGTATTTTTATATTATATAATATTATATATTTAATCGTAAAATAATAATTTTATGGCAGGAATCATATCTAGTTATAGCAGGGGGGTGTCACTCCGAAGTTTAGGTACGTTCGAGCGACTCGGTACGCCGAGCATAAATGAACGCGGGGCTGCCGCTCGCGGACCGCGCCACGCGCCTGTGACTGCGTTTATTTTCTCAGCCTGTGACTGACTTCGTTACAACGAAATAACTATTAATAATTTGAGATATATGTTCCTAATTATGAAATTATTTATCAAAACAAATTTTGTAGGTACGTATTCAACATTTTCTTGTTCAAAGAAATAGGTTTTAGTTTAATATACCTACCCAGTTACTTACGTCAATCTAACTTAAACGGAAACAGGTCAATAAACTTACTTTAAATTTAGCATAATATTTATAAGTAGTACCTACCAAATTACTTAAGTAATTTTGTGTTAGGATTTCACGTAGTCCAAAATCTAATAGTCCAAGAGCTACAGTTCATTATTTTCCTTTAGCGATATAATATCACCCTTTATTCTTAGGTATTCAAATAAAATTAATCTCGATTTTGATAGCATTTATAAAGGTACGACAGAAAAGGTTCACATAAACAAAAGTCTCTTTTTGTAGTTAAGTACAGACAACAGCAAATTAAGGTTAACACCGGTATCTTATGCAGTTGACATTAGGGCTAGTTTGCAAGGAAAGTGTGTGTAACCTAAGATGCTGGCGAATGTACTATGTATATTATATTTTTTTATAAAAAATAATTTTTTATATTTATTGAAATTATTTATAATAAACTAAAAAATTTAAATATTATAAATTTTAAAACGGCGGTGCGCCCGCGCAACATACTCACCGCCCTAACCGGGCTGAGGCCGAGCTGTGATTTATGACCCAAACTGCACGGAGAAAATAATTCTACTATACAATTTTATTTGGTTAAGTGTGATGTACAGTCGACAGCACATCTTATCCACTTTTGTTGCAAACTAGCCCTTATTACAACTGCATAAGATACCGCAGTGTTTACCTTGACGTGCTGTTGTCCGTACATACATGTGTGTTTGGTTTGTACTTTCATTTCTCCGAATTCAGTAATTTTGTACCAAATAATTAAATTAGACAGAGTAAACACTTATTTTTATATTAAACGAACGCTGACACTATCAATTACTTTCTCCGATAGAACACAGTCAAGAAATGAGCTAGGTAGGTACTCTAGACTATTTATTTTATTTGAGTAGCGCGTTGTTTGTGTACCTACGCGTATGTTCGTGTCACGCGCCGCTCGCAACCCTGACACATTCAAGGCCGCGAAACAGGGAAAGCGTTACGTGTTAGAAAGAGACAGGTATAGATAGGTAGATGAAACAACCTTGAATTAAAATCGTGCGAAGTGAATTGCACTTCATTGCGTTGCACCGAGAGTTGTTTTTACTTTATCATTCTTAGCACAGTGATCCTTCTGTACGTAGTACTATTATATTTTCTGTGGTTATAGTAAGAATGGAAATATCACGGGTGGGGAAGCGGTAACAATGTTACATGTTTGACAGGTCCTTTCTTACCGTTCTTCCAGCACTGTTACCGTGAGTTTACGTTTAGTTCTGCAAGTGACCGGTAGAGGTGCTGTGTAATTTTCCATTTACTTGTTTTACGTCGTCGCTAGCGAGTAAAACCGCTGTAAACTCATGATAAATGAATGAATGATAAATGAGTGAATAAAATACGAATATTTTTTTACACCAATTTGGGAATACTAGTGTGCTTCTTAGATACTGGCTAAAAACCTTCTCTGCTAATTCAAACAATCATCAAATAAATTACTAATATTGTAAGTAAAGAAGGATCGTCATGTAAGTTTGTAGAGTTAATACTATGGAAGTACCTTTTAGAAAATAATTTCTTTTCAATCACGGTTATAAATATTTTCGAATATTGCAATTAAAGTCAAATCTCTGGTTTTTAAAGCCCTATCTCTGAAACTATGATTGAAAAAGATATTTAATATGTCAACAGCTAAATTCTCGTGGTACAAGCTGCAACACATATATAGCGAGTTTGCTTTTTATGATTTATAAAAGCGTAAAAGCGTTGGGATGGAGCAAGCCTGCTGAAATCTATTCAATTGTGATTTATGGCACTAATCACTAAGACACGCCTGATGCGTGAGAGATTGTATACTTATCTTTCGTAAAACGCTGACATTACAAGATACGACGTTAACAAATTGTTTCTTATTAGGTATTTTTATTTTTTTGGACATTCATTAAAATATTAGGAAAGTACGTTTTAGCTTTGATTTGGACTACTGACAATACCAGTCTCTAGCCTGAATAATAGTGAAAAACAGTGCTCAAAGTCTCAGCTCTCGATCCTACTAATAAAAGCCAATTTCCAATAATATTTGACGACCTCCGTGATGTAGTGGCTAAGCACCCTGGGTTTTAAGGCGTCGCCACTTCAAAGTCCCGGGTTCTATTCCCGGTCGGGTCAGTGTAGAAATCATAGTTTTTTTATATTGTCCCGGGTCTGGGTTTTGTGGTTGTGTCTGATTTCCTTAACACAAGTGCATTGGCTACTTACTTTAGGATAATAGCAATGTGTGTTATTGGTTTCCATAAAAATATTTCTTTGTTTCAATATATACGAGTCAAAACAAAATAAGGGCCACAGTAAATTTTAAGTTTTGTGAAAAATGTTTTGGGTTCTGGGGTGATGAAATGATTAAATTAAATTTATTGATAACTTTTGAATGTTAAAATCATAAAACCATAACTTAAAATTTAAAAATTGTGAATATTCAATATGTTTTCAAAAATATGCAATTTTACCTAATGATGCAAACCATTTTAAAAAAATTAAAAGAAAAAATAATCGGATTTTTTAAAATGATTATGGACTTTATTCAGTATTGCGTGTGTCCTACCCTTTTCTGAACACATTCTCGAATCCTGAAAGGCATACTTTCTACCAGATGTCGCACAGTCTCTCGTGAAATTTGTTCCCAGCTTGTTTTGAGCACGTTGATAAGCTGTCTCTCATTATGCATGGGTTGATTTGTGTCTCGGACACTTCTTTTTAACAAATCCCACATATACTCAATGGGATTAAGGTCAGGACTGTTCGCGGGCCACGGCAAGACCTGTATTCCGGCTTCTTCCAGAGCGTCCCTGATGGCTCGAGCTGTATGGGCGGAGACGTTGTCGTGCATCAATTTGAATCCTGTCCCAAATCTTTGTGCAAATGGCACCACATGGGGTCTGATAACCTGCTCAATGTATCGTTGAGCCGTTACCGTGCCTTCATTTAGGATAACGAGCCCAGTTCGAGAGAGATTCCTCCCCACACCATGACATTGGGTCCCCGAATCTATCACTTTCATGGATACAAGCATCCGAAAATCGCTCACCTTCTCGTCTCCAAACCCTTATGCGACGATCGTCACTAAAAAAATTCACTTTGCTTTCATCTGTGCTCCAATCACTCATGTCCCAATCCTGGTGCTCCCTTGCAAATGATAATCGGTTCGTACGATGCGTTCCTGTCAATGGAATTCGCACTACACGTCTTCTGGAGTATTGCTGGCCTTCATGCAACCGATTTCTAATCGTTTGGTCACTAACACGGGTACAGTCGCTTCGCGCAAGCGGTTTTGTAAAGGGCGGGCTGTAACAAATCCCTCTCTGCGTGCAGTCAGGCGTATGTAGCGATCTTCCTGTGACGTAGTTGCTCGAACTCTGCCTGATCCTGCTCTTCTGTTTACCTTCCCAGTCTTTTGAAAGCGGTTCCAAGCATTCTGGATTGCTCGTCGTAAAAAACCCAGCTGCAAAGCTACAGAACGCTGCGATGGCCCTCCTGTATTAATGTAATGGCTCTAGTTGCGGTTTGGAGGTCCTTATGTCTTCGATTCCTAGGCATTGCTCTTTTTAAATGTTCACCTACATTATAATCCAGCAAAGCTTTAACTGTTCACAAAGAAATACACAGTTTAAATGTGTCAAACATTCGTCATAAAGTGGTTAAAAAACAAAATGAAAATTCTAACCACTTTCAATTTTATGCAAGTGGTACAGTCACCAATTGCTCGTTAAAAAGCAAGAGAACACACTACAAAAAAGTTTGCCACTTATGATCACTTCAAAATTAGTAATTCGGTCCAGACATAGAAATAACCAAGTGGCCCATATATTTTTTTTTTGACTAGTATATATCACCTCGTCCACTTTTAAATATGAGTCAAATATTAAACATTTATGTGTTAGTCTATCGCGTTATTAACATTTCATTTTGAACGACTAGAAAGTGAAGTAATATTTCAGTCTACAAATCGTCCAGGCTTCTAGTCTCATTGCAACATACTTAATTGTATGAAAGTTATAATACTTATTTAAGAAAAATATACTTATGCGCTTCTTGTGTATTTTGTGCAACACTGGTTTTCGTAAACATTAATTTAAATTTTGTACATAAAAACTAAAATATAATTAAATTTTATTTCATAAATTCTGAATCTTATGTTTCTGTTTGTTTACATATTTTTAATTCAATATTATTAAAGTATCTTTGAATAGATTTTTAGTTATTTCATAATGAATAAAATATAACTATGTATATATCGTTGTTCTGGCATGGGAAGAAAATTACCCAAGAATGTATCAAGTCCTCCTACGTAATTGTGAATCGATTGCAAAACGCGCCACCCGTGATACCTGTACGGTGTTGTTTTTAACCCACTTCATAAAAGGAGGAGGTTACCAATTCGACTGTATGTTTTTTTTTGTATGTATGTTACCTCATATCTCAGTCGTGTGTCGACTGAATCGAAATTTTTTTTCACCTCCTTAGAGGGTGTACCTTCTAGTTGGTCCCATTGTTTCCATTTTGGGATCTAATGATGGGATCTTGGTGTAATCGAGAGAAACCCTCAAATTTTAAAGGCACGTATAGTGTTTCTTTACTAGAATCTTAATGTTGACGTGTTTTTACGTCTGATAGTCACTTTCCATCACTTTTACCATCAAGCATCAACTACCACAGCACCGACTCCAAAAAGAAATTGTTTGCCTAAAACGGATTCCTTTCCTTTCAATGGTGTAGAGTTTATTTAAGACTTTTTAGTGCATTTTGGTTTTGAAGTCGGTTTTTACTTTTTTTTGGTCAATGATATCTAACTCAGGGATGATAATATGAGTTGTGCTTATTCTAAAAAAACTGTCTTTAAATTATACGCAAGGTTTATAAAAAAACTACATTAAAAAAATATGAATGAGGAAACTCGTGCCCTCGTGCTAGCGCGTAACTACGAAATAATACACCGTAGCTAGTACGTTACGAGGCTACCTGGTGTTGGGAGTTTGGACTTGATCACATTGATAAAATGATTTAGTGGGTTGTTTCCATATCAATTTTTTTTTGGCATCAGTATCGTATGTACAGCGCCCCTGAGTTGCCCCAAAACAACACCCTGTAATGTAATTTTGTCTAAAAAAATTAGCTGTTTTCTTCTCGATAACGCTGGGGTAGCATCCCAATCAGCAATCCCCTGACTGAAATCCTACTGAGCAAGCCTGGTTGCTTCAGAGAAGAGCTTTTAGGAATTTCCCTGAAGATATTGTGCATGAAAACCAGATTTTCTTGCATCTTAACAGGACTTGGGACAGTATTCTACAACAGGATATTAACACCATTTTTTTGAGTATTTAGAACCTCTGCAGATGTGTCAGGAGAGTCAAAGGTGGATCCACGGATTATTAAATTTAAGTTTTCAACAATTACAAAGTTACTGTACCGCATAGGGTACGGTAGGTCTTTATGGGTTAAAAAATAGTTGTTTTGTTTAGGTTTAGATCTTTCAAAGATAAAGTTCAGATTGAAATTTTGTCTGAGTTATTCCTCTTTTTTGTTTAAAAGTTTGTGTTACACGATGATTCCCGATCCTAGTCTACCCCACATATTTACTTAGTTCTGTAATAGTAGACTTATGCACTAAACCACATACTCACTGTGTATGACTTGTGTAACCCCACTGTATTCACTAAATTACGCATTCTCTCCGTCCTATGTTCAATACATCAAAATTTATGCACCTATCTAAGTTTGACATTTGTTTGTTATGCAAATGCCGGAAGTGCCCACACGCGGTGACATTTGTTGTCAGAAAAGGCTATTAAATAAGGTTTAATTTAATGTGTAGGTGTCCCAGCAGAAAGTTAATATTTTTTTTGTTATTTAGGTTTAATTAAAATATCCCTAGACCATGTTGAACTGTGTATTTTCTGGAAACAATGACCGATATCAAATAAATTCGGTCACAATATTCTGCTCTTTCTATAAGATAGATTTTATCAAATTATTTTATCGACTCCATTTATTTCAAGACCCGCAATAACAATTACTAACACAAACCTAACGCGGCCCTCAAGATATTCCAAATGATCTATAAAGTTTCGACGACATTGTATTTAGTTTAGTGTGAACTAAAGAAGCGCAGAAGGTACTACCCGGCTGTTATAAGAATGGCACGTCCAAACGTGTCAAATTCCTTCCGCTTCCCCGCTCAGCCACCCGCGTTCGTCAGCTTAGTGACAATCATTTTCGCACACTTTTCTCACCGCACAATGAGAGTGACAGGTCTAATAATAGTCCCCCTAGCCGATTTCGACTACGGTGGCCAGTCACAATGACTAACCGACTGCGCGGGACATATTATAGTGCACAAGTGTGTGCGCAAACACAGGTGCACTCTCTATTCCTTTCACTCTCATAGCCCGATGGGACAGCAGTCTGACACGATCGGAGAGAGTTAAGGCGCAGGACCAACGGCTTTACGTGCTTTTCCGAGGCACGGGGGTGAAACACCGCCAACTTCCAAACTCCGGGCTACCCTAAGAATTTCTGAACAGAAAAACTCAGGTATATATTTTGGCCCGACCCGGGGATCGAACCCGGGACCTTTAAAGTGCGACCCTCCTACCGCTGCGCCACCGAGGCAGTTAACAGGTTAACAAGTTAAGGTGACAGGTCTATGCTTACGATTACCAGGTATTACATACAGGCTGTTGTTTTAGACTCAGGGATGATAATATGAGTTATGCTTCTTATTTATTTTTAATTCATTTGAAAACTTTATCGCACAAATAAAAGTGTACAAAAGGTGGACTTAATGCTAATAGAATTCTCTCCCAGTCATACCTTTAGATCATGCAGAGAGATTGTTATGGGTGCAGGAGAATATTGTAAATAGATATTAAAATTGCAACAAATAATTTTGTGTAAAATGACAATATTATATACATACCATAACATACATAAACTAAATGTAGAGTATAAAAGAATCTGTAAAAAATGTATCTGTAAATTATTTGCAAGTTATAAAAAAGAAAATCTCTTATCAACATTCTAAAAAACACTCAAAACTAATGGTGAAACTCGCATCTTTGCGCGTAGTTTGCGCCTATCAACGAAGCATTATGCCGCAGCTAGTAAGCTACGAAGAGGCGACCTAGTGTTGGTAGTATTGACTCGTTCACTATAACGCAGTAAGAAATGTTTTTTTTTCATTACTTATATATTTTTTTGGCATGTACAAACGATACTGTTTGTACAGCCACCCCTCAGTCGCTCGTCGCTGACCAAAACAACACTCTGTATATTACGAATACTCTTATTCTCTGCCTCAAACACTAATGGCCTAACGAAGTGCCTGTTTCACCATCGATAAATAAGAATTTATTAGGACATTGTAACACAGGCGGTAAGTGGTAACATCTACCAATATTTACATGGGTGTATATTGCGATGCATCTTGATTGTTAAGCAGCTCTGCATAACTTTAACTTTAGTTTTCTTTTGTGGACAACCCATTGAGATAATATCAGCGGTTCATCACAAACTCAATCCTTTTTTTTAAACCAGTGCCATAAAAATTGGGTACAAATAGATCAGCGAGCGGGAAAAAACTGTCAGTAAGTAATTGGATTCATTCGTAATTTCTGTGCTTTTGTCTTTCACCCGGCAGTAGACAGTTAATTTGCTGACTGAGAAAACATTGGGCCCTTATCTGGAGTTCCCAGGCTCAATACATCATAGCGACAGGAGAGTTTTCAACCGGCAAATTGGGAGTTATTGATAACCTCCCGTTTGTGGTACTCGTCGTATAAAGTTGGCAGCTTAATTAAAATGTATTTTTATTAAATTTTGAGGCTCTATAATAAAAAATACCATAACTACATAGAAACACAATAGAGTTCATAAAAAAATGAGGGATTGCGTGCTCGATTAGAAATACAGATAAATCCTTTTAACAGTTGATAAATAGTTTTTTATTAATGATGATGAGTATGAAAATGATGAATTTTCTACTCGGCGTACTGGCACTCATTATGATTGGAATTATCACTATGAGAAAGAAAGAAAGAAAGAAAATACATTTTTTTGACTCACAGACAAGTACAAATACCTACATTGACTCGTAAACACACATACAATAAACAGACATACACACAGATTTAACATTAACATCGAGAAGGAATCGAAAAAAGCATAATCGTGGCCGCAAGATGCATGCCACGACACTGATTTTCAGATGGTGCCTTGTGGGTATGAATAGAACACAAAACAAGAAAAACATAAGAAAATAACAAAAACAAACATAATAATAACATTAACTCAAAATTTCTTTATCTAAATACTTCATTTCAAATCGCAGGCTTTGTCTGTAATGTATGATTTTGGATTTATGTAACGTTGTTTTGTGTACTAGAGATATTTCTGTTGAAATTAGCTTTACGCAGCTTCTCGTTTCTGTCTGAACAAAAAATAAGGGTAATAAATAAGTCTACAACCAATCGGGCATAGAACGCGAAGAAACAGAAGGACTATCTCTACAATATTATTTTTGGCTAGTGATCTCTTTCTAGACCTTGTAGCTAGACTGTTATTTTAGCAAATGATAAATATTTATTCAATTGTGACAAGAAGGTTATAATTAATTTATCTATCTGTGTGTGTCAGTTAAGTTAAGTGACGAGACGACCTCCGTGGTGTAGTGGCTAAGCACGCTGGTTTCAAGGCGTCACCGCTCCAAAGTCCCGGGTTTGATTCGGTCAATGTAGAAATCATAACTTTCTATTTCTGGGTCTGGGTGTTTGGTACCACCGTTGCTTCTGATTTCCATAACACTAGTGCATTAGCTACTTACTTTGGGATCAGAGCAATGTATGTGATCGGTGTCCAATATTTATTTAAGATTGTGGACATAATATCCATAAATCAATATGCAAATAAAATATAACTTTAAATTGGATTTACAATGGAGGCAAAGCCTTTTATATGATATGGGTTTGCCCTTGTCTCTAGACTATACCCGACTAGGCATTGACAGGGACGACGATGAAGCTAGCTCACCCAGAATAAGCTTCACTTTTTTTTTTAAATAAAGGGTTGTAGACTGTTGGAAAGACAGATACGGGTAGAGAGTTCAACTATTAAAATGAATGTAATCCTACCGTATTTTTTTCTACTGTGATTCGAGTCAAAGGCTCGGCAATAAATTGAAAAGCAAACGAAAGGCAAACAACAACGGAGTGGAGCGACTAGGTAATGACGAGTTGACTCCAGGATAAACGAGGTAAAGACGTGTTCATATATCACGGGGAAAATACTGTGTTTATAAAATAACATCTACGAAAAAGGGGCTTCAAAATATCTTAGGAAGATTTTTTTGGAAACACTCTCGTCAATATTGCGATTATGTTATCACTCCTGTTTTAAATTGGTGGCCGCGTTTTTTTTCTATGATTCGATTTTTAAATAAAAACCAGTTGATATCCATCTGGCCAGTGACTTAAAAAGATACCTCAATTTTGTATCTACATGCATATATATTTAGGGTGTTTTTTCAAACGAATGTCGCTCGGAAAAATGGTGTTTGGATACTCCTGCTGCTAATATTTTTAGCGCACCTCACTTAAAACCATTAGACTATGAAAAAGAGGGAACAGAGTGTGCAGCGGATGAGTGAGTCCATAGATTTTTTTACCAACTTTAAAAGGAGGTAGTCCAATTCAACTCTATGGTTTTTATCTCATTTTTTATTTAACATCTGAATCATTGTGTGCACTTGATTAATATCTTCAAAAAGATAAAATAAGAAATCAAAAATTGCGCACCGGCGGGACTCAAACCAGTAACTTTTTGGCCAACCGGGCCTAACGATCTTCAAATTGAGCTACGCCGTACCAACGCGTCGGTCCGACCAGGCAAAATTTCTGGTCTTTTATAAATACCGGCGTCATTACGCGTGACGTCTGCGCTATCAAACTCAACTATTTTACGAGTGCAGTGTGCCAAGTAGTTATTCATTACAGAATAAATTCAACTTGGAAATTGATATCAATTTAATTAAATTCAATTTTCTTTATGAATATAAAATATGACACTGTGAATGTTAGAACATTCTAAACTTGAATAATATCTGTTGAAATGGGCTTAAGCCTGTATTAAGGATGTTGTAGTAAACAAACTTTCTTTGTTAGTTACAATATTAATTAAGCCTAATTATTTTGTTCTGTTTAATGAGACCCGTAAACAAAAGCTATAATGTTCAATGGCTCAAGAGAAAAAATAAGTTTAAGGTTAGTTCTAGGCCTGATGAAACGCGACTTTAGATCCTCTAAATTGAATTAAATAAATTGTTCTCCTTGATGAATGGATAATACACCATTTCTTTTGAGATATCTTCTTGAATTCGTAAGTAGGTTGTTCTTAATGAGTTAAAATTACTATTTCGAAAGAAAATTAGTATGGAAAACATCGCAACTTTAAATACATGATATTTGTGTACATATAGTTTTCGGTTTAGGCAATTTAACTCAAAGATGATAATTATTTAAATTTGCCTAGGCTTATTAAGGTACAATTGCACGATTCCGGTGTTTAGGACGGCCAAGATAACTCCAATAAATGTTAAGGAATAAATGTATTTTTTTTTATAAAGAGATAAAAATATAGAGTCGTTTTGAAAAACAAATAAAACAATTATACTTTTTCTTAAACGTAAGGTTTACACAACGACTTAGCCCTGATTTTACCAACGTTAAATAAGGAGTATTTGTCGAATAAAATGCAATACGCAAAATTTGAAAACGTCACTTAGTTGTCAGCAATATATGTTAGAATAATTTATAAATCGGTCCTTTTATACTTATTCTTAAAACTTATCTGAAGTTGGTAAAATCGACCCTAAGTCAAAGGTATCAGTAAAAATGTCTGTCCTCTACACCCCGGTTTTCTTGAAGTCAGTTACTTTTTTCCTTGAGATAAGAATATAAACTCAAGATTGAGCTAGTGGGTAATTAATAAATGGTTACTAGTTTAATACATGTACTAATTTATTTTATTTCATTGTTTTAGGTAAATATCGAACGTTTCACACCTCACGACGGAAAAACTTGGGCGTTTTTCCTACGAGAATAGAATAATTTCAAACGTTGCTTCCAAAGGTACCATTCGTCATTCGGTAATCCACAAAATAAGGGCTTACGCACATGAGCGACTCGCAATCTGTGCCATTAGCCGTTTGTTTTGTCGGAAAAGTCACAGATATAAGATTCAGTGTAAAAAATTAGCTGCCTAGAGTATCTAAAGAATAACTTCCGTTCTTTCACGACGTTTCGATAGTTCCAGCATGTGGTGGAACCTTAACATTACGTACGCATATTGTACTTCTTTTTGTGCAATCATAGTATGGCGTGTTCCGTTTTCACATAATCGGCTGATCCATTTTTAGGGTTCCGTAGCCGAATGGCAAAAAACTTAACCCTTATAGTTTCGTCAAGTCTGTCTGTCTGTCTGTTCGTCCGTATGTCACAGACACTTTATTCTGTAACTGTAGGCATCACACTGTTGAAATTTAGTACGAAGATGTATGCTGTTGTCCCCTCCCCCTCCCCTTAACTTTTAAACTAAGCGAGTGTAAATTTTGAAAAAAATATGTAATGTAGATTTTAACAAGCACTTTCAACGAAAATGGGTTTAGACGGGATCGAACAAGTAGTTTTATAGATATAGCACATTTTCAATAACCGCAAACATAACTTTGTTCTTCATACAAACACTATGAAAAACAAAGCTGTATTTGCTATCAACCAAATATTGTGGTATTTTAGCTTAGTGGAAGTAAGTGGATCCCTAATTCAATTAAAGTTGGCACGGAACCCTCAGTGGGCGAGTCCGAGATGCCTACATTGGACCAAAAATACTGACAGTGGAACACATTGGAACTAACTGTAGCAAAAACTCTATTAATTTCACTCCATTTTCATTTTTCATTCCATTGACGACCTCTGTGGTGTAGTGGCTAAGCAAGCTGGGTTTCGGGTTCGATTCCCGGTCGGGTCAACATAGCAATGAAAAAATATATATTGTCTCGTGTTGTGGTACGAGTACCACCGTTGTGTCTGATTTCCATAACACAAGTGCTTACTTTGGGATCAGATCAATGTGATTGGTGTCCAATATTTATGAATATTATTCAAACCACACCTTTATCATTATTGCGCCCTAGCTAGATATACTGTGTTTTGTAACAAAGAGTGTGTAAGTGCACCTTCACATTAGAGTGACAGCAGCGCGGCAGCAGCGGATGCCCATACAAATAAAAAACAGGTTGCACTCCGGGAGTGCCAGCAGAAGTGAAAACTAACATTAAAAAGTTTATCTCTCAGAAAAATCAACTTACATCCATAATTTCGCCAACCGTCTTACGGTTTTTCGATCAGCCCACGTGTCCTGACGCGAGTTTCACAATTTTTACCCATCCCACAAAAGTGCTCAGCGCCGCTAAAGAAGTTTTCACTTTAAAAACAGCAGCGCTGCTGCCGCGCGACTAATTCGCGCCGCTGCTGCCATTTATGCATGAAATTTATCAGCAGCGCAGATGTCGCGCTGCTAAAGTCGCCTAAATGTGAAAGCGCTCTTAGACAAAAAACAATATTGATCTCCAAACCACACTATCCGTCATTCTCCTAATCCACCATCCTCATAAGGCTCTGCGCAGACGAACCACTATCACTGTTGGAGACGAGTCGGTGATTGTTGGAGTCGAGCCAAACGTGAGCCGGGCTGAGGACGAAGACGTATGCTGCAGTGTTATAGACCCGAACTGGATCCGGCCCAAAAAGGAACGAAACACAGGTGCCAAACGGACTTGGATGGATAGAGACTAATGCTTGGATATACTTGACGATCGTCAGGTGTGTTAGGGATTTTTTACACGGACGATAGTTTTTATCTAGTAGTCGATATCTGCCATCAAGTACGCGTGTGTAAGAGAATTGACCTACCCATTTAACCCAGATAATACGGAAAAAAATATGCCTCAGGAACATAAGGTTCTTTGTACAAAATAGAAACAAAACTTGTTTGCTAAAAATAGTTATTACTTTATCTAAATATATTTTTCAAAGTTAAATTGAATAAGATATACGTAAATATGAGTTTCAGGTAAGCTGAAAAGTATCTTTTTTACTAATTTGAATTTGAAAATTATGTAAACTGGCAAACAGTAAATTACTTAGTAACACTACATGTCCTTTCTTATAAATTAGGTGTCCTTTATAAACGACAGTAGTATAAACTGGGTGCTTTATTTTTAAATTACAGTCAAGAGCTTATTACAGTGCCACCAACTTCTGAAGAAAGGAAAAAATTTAACTACAGTTTTCACTTTGAAAACGTCATTGCTGTAGGTACGGACAACAGCACGTCAAGGTAAACACTGCGGTATCTTTTGCAGTTGTAATAAGGGCTAGTTTGCAACAAAAGTGGGTAACCTGATGTGCTGGCGACTGTACAGTCAATGTGACCCAATGATATTGTATATGTGACCATTATTAATACTCAAATTTTCTCGGAACAATTCTAAATAGGTTTACCTAACTCATTTATTTGTGCCAAGAACGGGCAATAAATTTGAAAAATATAATTATTTGAGTCCATTTTTATGAACAACATAATATGTAACGGTGAGAGCGAGCAAGGAGATAGACAGTAACATGGCCCACGTTAAAATTTGCTTTATGGTTAAATTGGTAGAGAATGCCACTTGGCGTTAATTCCACGTTTGGTTGTTTTTGTTTTTAATTCAACATCATGTTGGTAAAAAAACTGGCTAAGAGCGAGTCGGACTCGCCCACTGAGGGTTCCGTGCCAACTTTAACTGAATTAGGGATCCATTAACTTCCACTAAGCTATAAGTCCACAATATTTTGTTGACAGTGTAACGTTGTATATTTTTGTCTAAGTTCGCGTGAAACGAAAAGCTAAATGGATGTAGGACTTCAGTCCATATTTTGGCATAGATAAGATGGATGGTGACACTGGCATGTGTCAAGTGTGACAGCTGCTTTTTTTCCGGTTCCGCACTGTTGGTCGTGCGTCGGAGTGGAACGTTTGTTATAATAATGTATTAGAAGTAAAAATTTTAATGGGGCACGCCCCAAATTATTTTGTAGTTTGATAGTTATTCCTGGTAAGTATCTGCAGAAAGGTTTGCGTTGATTTTTGTTTGTTGCGAGACATTTCTTAGAGTCTGAGCACATGGTTCTTTTTATCGTTTCAGACGCCGCCAACATGTCAATTTGGATAAATTAAATTCGAAAATGATTTGATATAAACTACTGGAAAAATGGTAAGTATTGTGGGGAAACTCCTTTGAAATCCTTGTAAAGAAAATGTAGCCTACCTACATCTGGGCATATTGTATTGAGAGTTGTAATTTTTATCATTTCAGGTCTCAAATAGAAAAATTAGCATAAATGTTTAGTAATTAATTCAGAAATTATATGGCGAGCCAGCTTTTGCAGGTATTAAATTGGTTTATTATAGATTTCATAAATAGGGTGATGAAAAGTATAACCACCCTCACTTAGAAAAAAAAATTGGTTGTTAACTAGAACTTTCTTTTATTTCTAGGTTTCGCTTTTGATATGTGTCTGTAAGTTGAACAGTCACAATTTGGTGATCATGTTGTAACCTCAGGTAAATATTTATTATGAAAAGTTAGTGTTTTTTAACTTTTACTTTGGTTTGTGCGTTGAACTAACCTTTTGTAAATTCTTTTCAGTGACCTTACTTAGACCTTACTAAGACCTTACTTAGACCTTACTAAGACCTTACTTAGACCTCATTTGGATTAATTTTTGAAGTCAGAACTTCCTTATGGATTGATTTGCTTCTTGTCTGCTGTTTTGAGGATGGATCGGTATCGGTGAAATTTTGGGGTAATGTTGCAGAATTGTTTGTAGTTTGATGCAACAAAGATTTGAAATAGTAACCTCCGTTGAAATCAAAGGTTGGTTTTCCTTGTATTACTTTAACTTTAGTGAAAAGTGGGATAATTTAGCTATTAATTTAAGCATAACTTAGGAATCCCTTTGAGGATAAATTTTTGGAATTTATTTAGGTAATTAAACACTTAAATTGGTGGTTTATCTTTATTTAATTAGAAATTTGTGAACATTAAGATTTGTAATAGTATAGATATTGATAACTAAATTAGAACCTAACCTAGTCTCTACTGTATTCTGAGCTATTAAGTTTTGAATTTGATTTGTTTAAAGGTGTTAAAAGGTAGATGTGTAATAGCAAATTTGAATAAACTTTTGTTGCCAAATGCTATACCCGGATTTCTTTATTTCATTCGAATATTAGTACCTTTTAAACACCCTTTGTCCACACTAGCCGGGAGTGACTGCGACAAATGGCGCCCAACTTTAGAATTAGTTATTAGTACAATTTTGAGCACTTTGTTGTTAGAATTTTTTTGGAATGCTAATTAACCACCATATTATTTAGCTTAGGTTTAATTATGCCTGTGTTACTAACTGGTTAGGAATTATCCCACAAGTTTAGTGTTGCATCAAACAATTTGTATTTACTAACCAAATAAAAGTTATTGTTACGGTGTAAACCTTATTTTGTGAAATCCCAAAACCTTTTGTTTGCTTTTACTTAGCATTAATAAATTACTCTAAACCTGTTTAAGTATTGTGATATATTTTGAGTTGTTTTGGTTGTAATATTTTGGACTCACTTTGTAATGTTTTGTATGAAAACTTGTAAAAATATAAACCACCAAAAGAAATAGTAAATAATTTAAATAATTTGATTTAACAGTGATATAACAGTAATTTATGCAAGTTTGAGTTGGGAATTAGTTGAATTAATTTTGCATTTTAATTATTGCTTTTGTTATGGGTACATTGATAAATGAGTTATGAAGTAAATGTAGGGTCATTGTGGTTACGTGTCAGCGTTATTGGAGTTGTTCTGAAAACGAATTAAATTATGTTACTTGCATTTGTTTTGTATATAAACCAAGAAATCAGTTACAATTTTCTTGGTGTAATGCATTGTTTTGGTAAATTGACTCTGTTGTTTCCTATTAGGCGGCTACTGGTACGGATGTTGCCAAAAATTTTAGAAACCATTTATAGTGATTCATGAGTTAATGAAACCGTGATTGTGGTTAATTGGACACATATTATGGGATCGTGATTCAGGGAGGCACTGGTTTGTTACAACATTCCTTAACATAATTTTACAGGGATACCGCGACGGAGTACGCAGTAACTATGCCTAAGGAGTATTATGTTGGTGAGTTCGGTTTTTTTAAAGGATATTTTTTGAAGTTTTTAGTGTCCGTGCTAGACATGCCACAAATTTTGTTGTTTTGGGGCGCAGAAATGCGTTTTGATTTTTGGTTGGTGATGTAGTTTGGGAGTCCAGCTACACTCAAGTGATGCCCAATTTGGCACCAGTTTGTTTGTTTTTTGTTTGGTGTGGGATCACTGAGGTATTTTTCACCATTTTGTTTACGAGTTGGAGGCTATGGATGGTCGTTCACTCGATTCGTGGCATATTGAGGTTATTAAGACATAAGTTTTGATTCGACTAGAGTTTCTTTGGTTGTGTTTAAATTGATGAAAATTCTAAACACAAAAGTGAAAGGGTTCAGTTTTATTTAGATTGAGAAATAAAACTGTTTAGTTTTTGTATGATGATGTATGAAAGGCGAGGTTGATAAGATTGTTTGCTTGTGGAAGAATGAAATTAATTTGTTTGTGGGTATGTTTTAGCGGAAACCCTTAAGTTAAGTCGCTTGAAACTTATGATTTTGAATTGTTGTCTAGCATGAGATCGTTTTGGTATTATTTGAATGTGTTTGTTGCCCGATTTTTGACTTAATTAACTTTGAGCAAATTGATAAAAAAAGAAATATACTTTGTTATTGAGAATTTATTATGAGGGCTTTTGGATAATTTTGAACAGAACATTCAATGTAGGTAGTTAATTTGTTTTTTTGTGAGCTTTTGGATTATTTTGAACAGAACAATCTTTAATGGCGTTGACGTTGAGATCTTTAGGTATTTATGAATGTTTTTAGTTGGAAAAAAATTTAAAACGGCGTTTTTGAGTTTATATTTTCAGGTAGCTATTTTGGATATTTTGAACAGAAAATCTTAAATAGCTTTGAGTTAAGATTTTTTTTGAGGTATCGTCGATATTTTGGAATGGAATATTCTTAAATAGCGTTGATTTTGAGTTTCTATTTGTAGATCTTTTGAATAATTTTAGCAGAGCACCCTTAAATAACATAGGTTAGCCTTTTTTGAGGTCCTTTGGGACATATTTTTTTGGTATACATTTTTTTGGTATATAATTTTGGATCTACAGTAATAGTTTGAATCCTTCTTGTGAAATTGTTTGCCCTATTAGTGTCAGTTTGAACTTGTTGGATAGTGGAAGGAAATTATTCTGGTTTTATTTTGGCATTTGGTAACAGTACATATTTTTACAGTTACGGAAGCTGGGGACAGCTTTCGGTTCACTGTAGTGAACCTCTTTTCTTTGGGAGGGGGGTATTGTAACGTTGTATATTTTTGTCTAAGTTCGCGTGAAACGAAAAGCTAAATGGATGTAGGACTTCAGTCCATATTTTGGCATAGATAAGATGGATGGTGACACTGGCATGTGTCAAGTGTGACAGCTGCTTTTTTTCCGGTTCCGCACTGTTGGTCGTGCGTCGGAGTGGAACGTTTGTTATAATAATGTATTAGAAGTAAAAATTTTAATGGGGCACGCCCCAAATTATTTTGTAGTTTGATAGTTATTCCTGGTAAGTATCTGCAGAAAGGTTTGCGTTGATTTTTGTTTGTTGCGAGACATTTCTTAGAGTCTGAGCACATGGTTCTTTTTATCGTTTCAGACGCCGCCAACATGTCAATTTGGATAAATTAAATTCGAAAATGATTTGATATAAACTACTGGAAAAATGGTAAGTATTGTGGGGAAACTCCTTTGAAATCCTTGTAAAGAAAATGTAGCCTACCTACATCTGGGCATATTGTATTGAGAGTTGTAATTTTTATCATTTCAGGTCTCAAATAGAAAAATTAGCATAAATGTTTAGTAATTAATTCAGAAATTATATGGCGAGCCAGCTTTTGCAGGTATTAAATTGGTTTATTATAGATTTCATAAATAGGGTGATGAAAAGTATAACCACCCTCACTTAGAAAAAAAAATTGGTTGTTAACTAGAACTTTCTTTTATTTCTAGGTTTCGCTTTTGATATGTGTCTGTAAGTTGAACAGTCACAATTTGGTGATCATGTTGTAACCTCAGGTAAATATTTATTATGAAAAGTTAGTGTTTTTTAACTTTTACTTTGGTTTGTGCGTTGAACTAACCTTTTGTAAATTCTTTTCAGTGACCTTACTTAGACCTTACTAAGACCTTACTTAGACCTTACTAAGACCTTACTTAGACCTCATTTGGATTAATTTTTGAAGTCAGAACTTCCTTATGGATTGATTTGCTTCTTGTCTGCTGTTTTGAGGATGGATCGGTATCGGTGAAATTTTGGGGTAATGTTGCAGAATTGTTTGTAGTTTGATGCAACAAAGATTTGAAATAGTAACCTCCGTTGAAATCAAAGGTTGGTTTTCCTTGTATTACTTTAACTTTAGTGAAAAGTGGGATAATTTAGCTATTAATTTAAGCATAACTTAGGAATCCCTTTGAGGATAAATTTTTGGAATTTATTTAGGTAATTAAACACTTAAATTGGTGGTTTATCTTTATTTAATTAGAAATTTGTGAACATTAAGATTTGTAATAGTATAGATATTGATAACTAAATTAGAACCTAACCTAGTCTCTACTGTATTCTGAGCTATTAAGTTTTGAATTTGATTTGTTTAAAGGTGTTAAAAGGTAGATGTGTAATAGCAAATTTGAATAAACTTTTGTTGCCAAATGCTATACCCGGATTTCTTTATTTCATTCGAATATTAGTACCTTTTAAACACCCTTTGTCCACACTAGCCGGGAGTGACTGCGACAACAGCAAATATAACTTTGTTTTTCATAGTGTTTGTATGAAAAACAAACTTATGTTTGCGGTTGTTGAAAATGTGCTATATCTCAAAAACTACTAGTTCAATTCCGTCCAAACCAATTTTCGTTGAAAGTATTTGTTAAGGTCTACATTACATATTTTTTTCACCCCACACGTATAGGTTTGACTAAAAAAAAGTTTTTTGTTTTAGTTTCATGTATGGGAGCCCCCCTGAAATATCAGTTTTTTTTTTGTATGGGAATCGTAAAGCGGTTAACATGGGATACATCTTCCTACCAAATTTTAGCAGTGTGATGCTTATAGTTACAGAATAAAATGGCTGTGACATACGGACGGATAGACAGACAGACAGTCAGACTTGCCAAACTATAAGGGTTCCGTTTTGTGTTCCATTGGGCTACGGAACCCTAATAACGGCATTTATTTTTGATCTGACGCCATTCTGACGTTCTTCAGTTAATTTGGTGGCACTATAGCATTTTTAATGTCAGACTGACGAGTGGTAGTTTGTTAAACTTTTCGGAACGCATAACAAAAGGTTAACCGCCATTTTCTTGTGAGTGATTACTTTATTATGATGCTTAAATACCTACTGATTGATAAAGTTTTCTCACGGCTAAAGAACTTGATCCAATCTCTGAAAATACTTATAAGTTTTGATCAAAAGTTATAAAGGTAAAATTCAATACTTGTTTTAAATACTTTTCACTTTTCCATTTGCACGTTAAATGGAAGTTTTTAAAACTTATTCGTTTCCATTTAGATTGGGTTGGCATAAAAGCTTTTCACACTTTTTCAACACTATTAGTAGAATTTTATAAACACGTAATCGGTTTTTTTTGTATCCATTTTCTTTAGGTTAAAACCTTATCTATTTATTAACTAATGATGAGATGATATGCCGACTCAAAAGTCAAAAGTATTTATGTATTTTTTTTTAAAAAACATGGGTAATTTGGGTATGTAATATGTCCCACTTTTGATGGTTATGGGCATTATCTTATAAGGTCTCTAATCTGGTGAACTTTGAAAGGCTCTAATAGCGACCGTTAAGAGGGTTCCTAAGGTTTCCCCAGCTTTATATACCCTACCTCTTGGTATTGCCATCTCAGGTGTATTATAATATAATAGAGCTGTGTTCGTATTAAAGGCCCAGGTAGGTTCGGGTTTAATGGTAAATTCATATAGGTAAGTTATGTTAAGTAAAGAGGATTTATATGCAATATGAGGACCTCCGTGGTGTAGTGGCTAAGCACACTGGATTTTTACAATCTATGCAGGAGTTGTGCAAATCAATAAGAAATGATTAATAATGAAAGTAAAATATTCTTTAAATCACTATCATTTAAGCCCTTTATAACTGACAGATATATATAATTAATTACACTATAAATAAATTTTCAACACACTTGCTCAAAACGACGTTTTTATTCCACCGATTTTTGGCTCATAATCATAGATATTAAACACGCGTGCTTTTTTATTATATTATTGCACTAGTGCTTTTAGTTTATTAACCCGACCAATTTACATTAGTACCCTAGTACCAAGTCGTAAGTAAATAGAAGAAGCGATTTAATTTAGTCGGGTTATACAATACTTTTATTTTAGCAACAAACAGTATTAATGGGAAAAATAACAGTATCTACATATTTATTTCAATAAATGGTAAATCCAGATTTATTACTAAAAAATAGCTCAAATCCATTTAACATTTTCTGTGATTTGTGTTTTAAACACGAATTATTACATTTTTAATCTTGGCTTTCGGCCGATTTAGTTAGCGCCTAAGCCTTGCTCGCGCATCGGTATCGCGGCAAGAAAAAAAAAACAAAGCGCCATTTTTCGTAAATAATAATTGTCGGCTGTGACGAAGTTTGGATTAATTATGAAGTCTAATATTAATGAAAATGTCTACTTCAAGAGACGAAAATGAAGAAAACCTATTATTAACTCCGCCGGACATACGTAACAAGGCGAAAAACGCATGCGAAAGTCTTTGCCATCAAAATCGAGTGAAATGTATTTTTACAGTTTTAATAATTAAAAACTTAGTACATGAAGAGTCTTGTTTTTTCCTCGCAAGTGTGTTCAAAAACGTCGTATGAAACACGTGTGCCTGTGACCATTATATACGCGGCTTTCTTATGGCGCACTCGCTTTCGCTCGTGCGCACACAATATCGCCTTGTATATAATGGTCAACTTAGCACACTTGTATCATAATGTACTATTATTATGGTTACTTGAATGTGTGTAGGAATTTTTTTTTTGGTCAAGGTCTCCGCTAACTAAAAATTTTTGAGTCCTTAGATGGTGAGGTGGCAGTGACCTTTTACTGTATCTTCTTTGTGATGTAACCTGAACTTACGTTTATGATATTTGAAGAATTGCTGTATTGAAATGTATGAAGAAATTTTTTGATGGCAAATTACACATTCTACATTTCTATTTACTTCTAAAGCAAAGGTATATACTATGTAAAAGTAAAAGTTATTAGAAAAAATATAAGACTTTTATGACTTTTTATGTAAAACAAATTCCGTTATTTCGACACATGCCATCCTACTCGCTAAAGCTTTAACACAAAATCGAAAGTATATTTTTGTATATTTTGTGAAATACAAAGTATATTAATAACCTCTGCTGAAAGCATTTTTCTCGGTATGGTTGCTCTATTTTTTTTTCTTAACTTTTTTATTATATCACTTAAGTACGTTAAGAGTTATATTTATCTGCAAATAGAAACAAATTGGAGTAAAAAATGTGTATAATATCCACACGTGTAATTTTAAATCATCCTTCAAATTTATGAAAATAAAGTTTATAAATAATTATTGTGTTAATAAATCATACATCATAAAAATCTTTATTGTGGATCACAGGTTAAAATAGTTGAACAATGGTAGAAGTACTCTTTGTGTCCTGCCTCTAGCTCGGGCGTACAATGATAGAAGGGCACATGTTATATACAGTTAATACAATAATAATTAAGGTAAATTCAATCGATTACAAAAATAAATTAAAATTAATTTTGTTAGGCAGAAGCTCTCTCCGTCACCAAATCATTAATAGTAGAAACATTTTCCAATTAAATATTCATGCAATTTAGATTTAAATATATTAATGTCATTCAAGTCTCTGATTGTTTTCGGTATTTTGTTGTAAATCCGGGGAGCATTACCAAATACACTTTTACTAAATAGGCTTGATTTAGCACCAACTGAGCACAATTTATCCTTGTGGCGTTCTCGAGCCATAAATTCAAAATTTTCAATGTTATGTCTTATAAACAAAGCACATTCCAAAATATAGATGCACGGCAGTGTTCTTGTAGGTATTACTTTTAAACTTACAAAGAGACAAGTAAGTATATTAACAATTACATTTATTTAAGAGCTTATATTAGGTTTAAAGTAGAATAATAAATATTCTTCGCTATAAAGTAACAATTAATTTAAAAAGATTAGTGGCCGTAAAATATGAAACATAAACGGAGTATACACATTACTCACAATGCAACGTTTAATGCTTGTTGTTCGTACAAATTTAATGCACCTTTTGAGTACCACTCCATACTTATCTTTATTATGAATGGTTTGAGAAATGTACACACCAACTAAATAAAAGAATAGCAAAAGAAAGAGAATTTATTAAAATTCAAATTCTTCTTGGTTCGCACTAGCCCATACTTTGTCAACATGAGGAAGGTGGTTGTTTTTTACATTTGATTTTTGTATTCAATTTCGTACATCACACGATAAAACAGCGAAAAAGTGTTTTTAAACAGAATACTTGTCTCAATAAATTGATAGAAATATAAAAAAAATACCAACACGACGTAAATATATAGTAATGAATTAATGAATGAGTCACCTGAAATGTGTAGATTTTTTATTTGCTTTAATAAATATTTACTAATCGGACTCAACCAACTAATTCAAAATTCATTTAAAAATTTATAACGACTATGGTAGGTAGTGAAGTTAGTGAATACAGCGTTACCGTCCTGAAAAGCGGTCATATTTGATGACTGAGGAAATTAAGTGGTTCCGTGAAGAGCATAAATAATGTAAACTGACAGCTGGGGACCAGTCCAGGCAGGTCAGCCGATTGTCTCGGGTAATAAGCTGTTTAAGAGAGTCCGTTTATCAGTTCTGATGTCTACAAGTCTAGATTTGATAGTGAGTGAAATGATTTGATGCGTTACTACCCTTAGCCTACGTAGCGTTATCGTGCTCTAATGGTTTAGGTATCTACACTGCCCAGTGGCATGTGCCGGTGGCCATGCCGCGGCTGCCGCTGCGACATTTTTCATATATCTTGATAGGTAATTGACGAATGCCGCCGGCAATGACGCTGAGCAGGGTGTATACACCATGACATACAGTGCGACAAGGATCTTTTGGACGTTCGATGATATTGATAGGGAGGCGCTAGGGTACTAATTTAAAACAGTAATGAACATGATAGTTTCACTGATCCTAAACGCAAAATAATTGTATTAGTACAAACCATTGAAATATAAATTAATTTTAGGAGTTTAGCTATCGGTATTTTAAAACAATGAATTTATTTTAAACAAAAGTAGAGTAGATTGTTGAAAGATATAGAAAGAACGAGTGAAGTTTTTTTGCGGATGAGTTGATATTGCCAAACATAATGGGCCCTTTTAAGTTTATTAAGCGAGACTTACCGTCCGATACGACACGATATTTGACCTTCCCTTATCAATTATACAGTACCCCAAATACCAAGTTCTAGAACAGTGGTCATTCCCCGAGATCGGCGACCGGTCGAACGAGTTTCCAGAATACAAATGAAACTATTACGAGCATTACCCAACTTTGTCTCCTACCCTCTTTCTTTTATTCCCATTAAAGTTATTCGGATGGAATTGGCCGAGGATAATACCAATTTCATTTGCCGTGACACGGGTTGTACTTTGGGTGGTTAGAATATTTTGCTCAATTAAGCAAATAAGAACCGATGTCTATTCTAGATGTTATATTGATATTTGTGATAGTCAATATTTTTGAGGTCAAGTCAATTTAACAGGCAATGCATATATCGGCATATATAGTGTCAACTTCCTAGAAATTGTGTAAGTCTAAGAGCCGGTGAATGAGACATATTTTTATCAAATATAATTTACAAACAATTATGTCTATGATAATTTGACAGACAGTGTTTATTAAAGGTAGAAGCGATGTACAATATGGCAAAAATAGACATTCAAGTAGACATAACATAATACACATATAATTAATTTTATAATAGTATAATATATAATACATATAATTAAACCAAGAAAGAAAATTCCGCCAGATTATCAATGCGAAAGGAAATGCGCTTTTACACTTGTTTTGAACACAGGATATGCAGAGTTAGGGAATTCCACAGTCGAACGGTCTATACAGTGAACGACTTTGACTACTGTGAGTTGTATTGGGATGTGAAGGGGGGAGAAAAAAGTTGTAGTCTACGGGAAGAATGCATATTAAACTGATTTTTGGTGGGGTGCAGCAAATGGAAACATTCCTTAGTAAGGATGTGAAGACTTCGTCGTAAACGTATTTATAGTAAAGATTTTTTAAATTTAATTAAATACGTATAATTTTAACGATTTATTAAAGATGGCTAAAGATAGCTTCGTAAGTTAAAAAGGATATTTGATGCAGCAGCATTCATTCGGTTACGACATTAATCGGTTATTATTAGTTTTGAAAAACAGTTTCATCGAGTTATCAGATCGGTGAAAGTCGATCTTCCACGTCTTCTCTACTATTTTGTATGTTTCTTCTTGACTGTTATTAATAGAGCGGTATCTGATAATCATTTCATAAATAGTCAAGACACTTTTATTTGTCTATTACAAAGTCAGCTCTCATTAAGTATATTCTTCAGAATCTATATATGTTTAGCTAAATATATGTAGGTTCGTTAATGACTTTATATAATTACTTCGTCAGTCACTAGAGAGTTATTTATTTAAGTCTAAATAGGGGTATTTATTTGAGTTTTTACGGGCTTTTAAAACCTACAAAAAGTTATAAAATCGTGTTACTTTAAGCCATAGCCTGTGGCTATAAAAGTGTAGTAAAACTCATTACCAGCCCTTATTAGGTATTTGGCAGCATTAAGATGGCGACACAAAGAGAGCATCACAATTATTGTATAGAGTTATAAACATATTACTTAATAAGCTTCGGAAATGGAGGTCATTTTTTCCATAGCAAACCAAGAAAAAAAACATAGATAGTATTCATTATTTAATACTATTTTACATATCTTTCTTTTGATATAATTTCGTTTGACATATGCATTATTTCATATAACTGTTATTTGAGATAATAAACGTTTTAAATAATGATTAAAAGAAATAACTTATTACTTAACTGTTAAGATTTGACAAGAGGTTTTCTTAAAGACCTAAACAAGAAATCGCAGCTTGGGTAAAACGATTAACTCACCTTATATCTGTAAGTGTTTTCGAGAACTTGCTTCTATCTCAGCGTCAAAAAAAGAGGGAATTTAAGGGGTTTCGTTTCATGTGTAAGGTGCAAGCTTAAATACATTAAGCCCATTAGGGCGTTTCTACACTGATTACTTGTGATTACACAGGTAATCAGTGTAGAAACAGTGCGTGTTAAAAAGCATCTAAATTTGAAGTAAGCGCTACAGAGCCATTTTTATTCATTAGTACGAGGTCCTTCATACGAATTTACATAATAATATCATACCGATTTGAATAATGAACTATCTTATTTGTGATATTTAATTATTTATACACAAACTATTATCTCATTTTAAGATACTACATTTAGTTGTTTTATGCATGTTGTTATTTCATTCATTCTTACTCAAAAAAAACTTATGAAAATATGTAATTGATACATACTCAGAAAGATGAAAAAAAAAAAAAATGCGCGCGGGCGGGACTTTTAAACCAGCATCATTTTGGCTGGCCGGGCCAAACGCTCTTACCAATTGAGCTACCGTGCTGTCAGTCCGACCTTGCGAAACTTGTGGTCTCTTGTTATGGATTGCGTGACGCTTAGCGCCATCTAACCGTCTGTTTCTGAAACAGAGGGCCCAGGCAGTTATTCTTTACATATGACACTGTGAGTGTTAAAAACATTCTAACCTACATACTGTTCACCTCTCCCACGTATTCACTTTGAGTTTATGGACCACTGTTCCTCGCAACACCATTATTAACATACTTTGTTCATAGTAAGTAATTCCAGTTACTATTCAGTTTTCACTTCCAGAACTTTGTAAAAACCTTATTAAATGTTATAATAATGTTTTTATTTATTCTACTTGATAACATTTTATATTGCCTTGAATAATACTTTTATTGACTAATTCGGAACAGAACAAAAAATGCAAAAATCGATAGGCAATAATTGGGCTGCTATCGCAAGACCTCTAAATATATAAAATTGTGGATAAAATCAAAGGAATCAAGCGATTGTTTTTTTGATTTTGCTTCTTTTCATATAACATCTCACTTATTCCATAACGATTTCGCCGTCCATATAATGCAAACTATTTAATTTAGAAAAAAAATGAGTAGAAACATTTACAAGTCAGGCATTATTCTTATTCTTGACGTAAAACTTCTGAATAACACTTGCGTCAAGAGATGTTTTAAGTTTGCTTCCTCCTCTCCCGTCGCAGAGTGATGTTTTAGCCTAAAGCCTTCTTCCATGAATAAGCTATCAAACACATACATATTTTTCCAAATTGGTTTAGTAGCTCTTGAGATTATCGTGTTCAAACAAACAAACTCTTCAGGTTTATAATATTATAAAGATTTTATTAGCACTTCATATTTAAATTAACTTTTTCAATAATTAACGAAACTCCACGAAACTTCTTTAATTTAACTCATGATATTGTAAATAATTGCTTTAAACTTAACACTTAAACTCTACACTTAAAGTCTTGTCTTGAGTTTTGAAATGCTTCGAATAGTTTTACTTAAACAATAAATATTTACTCCGTTACTTTAAATATTCTTGATGCCTTTTAAGAAGTTAGTAAATATTGTTTGTTACTTACTTTTAATTACAATACTGCAGTGAAACGTAAATTTATTAAACTTTGTAGCCAAATAATTACTTATTATTTGGTTAGTAAAAGGATTTTAGAACAAATTTTAGATCCCAAGTTACTTTTTAATATTTGAAATAATTAAAAGCCAAAATAATTTGAATTATATTATGACTCATCCTTCATAAAACAAAACATTATAGTTAGATCTAGAAATGTCATCGAAGATTATTTTGTAAGTCTCGACATAAATTCCCTGTCAAACAATCAGGTGGCGCAAGAAAAACGCTAAGACAAAATTGGTGTATCCGTGTATTAAATAATTGAGTAGAATTTTTGAATAAAGCTTCAAAAATTTAAGACATAGTTACTTTTATTAAAAGGATACTTGCAGCAGAATATTTAACTTACCTACGTACGCAAAATGTCAAAAATTTTACATTTCATGTGCTTCAGATTTCGGCCGCTGATTGTCATAATAAATATAAATTCACAGATAATATTATAGTTCAGCCAAAGATCTCAATTCCAAGAATAAAACTCTGCATAAAATAAAAGTTGTATATCTGCAGGTGCCCGACCTTTCTACAAGATAATAAATATATTTTTCTATTGTATTTGGTTGACGTCTTCGGATTTTCTCTTGAATAAAATCCTTTGTTTTTTTTGCAATGAAGGTCAAAGTATGAAAGTTATTGTCTATTGAGTTCTTTCGAAGAATTGATGAGGTCTTGTATCCAATGAAACGTAATTAGAGCGTCGGAGTACGGACTGATAAGTTATAATGATTTGCTCAATAATGTTTTCATAAATTACCTTCTATTTAGTATAGTTCCCCAAATTAACCAAGTTAAGTTCCCCTTAACTAACAATTGGTGTTTCCATGAGAACATATTATCTTGATCATCATCATTAACAGCCAAAAGATTAAGGACGTCCACCGCAGAACTGCGACCGATCGCAAGCAGTCTGCATTCAGTGTGATCCTGCGATCTTAACAAGGTTGCCTGTCCATCTTATCGGTGCACGTCCTACGCTAAATCTCTGGTCAAAGGGTCTCAAATCAGTTCTTCGCGCTATGTGTCCTTCCCATTACCATATATAACTGTAACAATTCTTCTGTTTGAAGTAAGAAAAAGTAAAAAATAATAATAAACAGAGTTTGTTTGTCTCCGTTTTTGTATTTATGGACCTATCTTTTAAATAAAGGTACTCCGACAAAATCTATTCCACTCTAATCCCAAAAATTGATACCAACGGTATTTGATTACTCTTATTAAAATCATCAAATTTCTGACGAACACCAAATTAAAAATATTAAGAGAAAGGTTATGATCGATTCCCAACGAACAAGTTACCTATTTACAAGTTTTGGAACAGTAAGTCACAGAGATAACTTATTTAGCTTTCTATTTCTTCTCAAATAAAGAGTAGTTCGAAATTTCAAGCACATTTTTAAAGCTACCAGTGTCGGAAGTCTCGACATAGTTCCGTGTAAAACCACCAGGTGGCGCTCAAAAAATGCTGAGATAAAATTGGTGTTTTCGTGTATTTATTGATTGAGAAGAATTTTTGAATGATGCTTAAAAAACTATAAATATTATTTAAAATTTATTAAAGATATAGCTAAGTAAGTTAAACATATATTTAATGTATTAGAAAATCATAAAATTGAAATTGTCGACGCGAAATGTCAAAAATGATGCATTAGACTACGCCCGCAGGTTAAATTTAGCCTAAAAATTCATCAAAATCGCAAATAAACTTATGAACTAGGAGTGCAAAAATTCAAAGGATATTTTGAAGGTTTCTTGAAAATATATCTTAAACACAATTTAAAATCATATACAAAAACATGTTTTTACTGACTGTCCCTCATCGTTTGCTTTTATAGTGTTTTGTCACTATACAAAATTAACAATACCTAGTCTTGCCATAAATATTGCCATAAAAAAAATGCAAATATTCTTTTTAACTTTTACAGTGTGTTAGTTTTATATATGAATATAAAACAATTTAAAATATAAAAAATCTTATTCGAAGTGGTCTCTATTGGCTGCAATATAGTCCTTTAAACGTTGAGGCCAGTTATTAAAAGAAGCACGCACTCTTTCCATAGGAAAAATCTTCACTGCCAATCGTATGGATTGTTTTAGGGACCCCAAATTATCATGGCGTTTAGAACAAGCCGTACTCTCTAAAACTGACCATAAATCATAATTCAGCGGATTAAGATCGGGACTACTACTTAGCTTGGGAACAGAACAATATATGTGATGTTGTAAAAAAAATGAGTGTAATCAAATACCGCTGGTATAAGTTTTTGGGATTAGTGGTTTGGCATGCGTTTACATGTGGTAATCGTTAGAAGTAAAAAAGGTTTTTTATGAGTGCTTTAAATACCGCTGTTATTCGTTTTGGAGATTAGAGTGGATTGTCATGCGTTTATATGTGGTAATCGTTAGAAATTTTTTATCAGTGGAATCAAATACCCCTGGTATATTTTTTTAAGATTAGTAGAGTAGAATAAAGCAAAAATAAGATAGGTTTACTTAGAAATGATACCTGGTGACAATGTCCACGACACCTCATCTAAAATACACTTGTCGCCACCACAACGACCGCAAGTGACATCGATAGCCGATATTACGTTTCGATCTGAATGAGAAGTTCAAAGACCTATTTCTTTTTCATGGTGTCAGGTGTTTGAGGCCCTACTTCATAAGAAGTGATGGAAACATCTATTTTGATGATAGAGTTTTTGTATTAAAAAAAAGCTTTTTGCCGAATCAACTTAACTAAAGGATGTTTATCTTTTACCTCTTCACAATTAAACCCCTGAACCGATTTACGTAAAATTTGGTATAACAAAATTTTTTAAGCCTGTTTAAGGACAAAAAATAGTATTATCCCTATCAAAAGACAAAAAATAGTATTTTATTGACGACCTCCGTACTGTAGTGGCTAAGCACGCTGGTTTCAAGGTGTCGCCGCTTCGAGGTCCCGGGTTCGATTCCCGGTCGGGTCAATATAGAAATAAAAAAATCTATATTGTCTCGGGTCTGGGTGTTGTGGTACCACCGTTGTGTCTAATTTTCATAACACCAGTGTATTAGCTTCTTACTTTTGGATCAGAGCAATGTATGTGATTGATTGGTGTCCAATATATAAAGGTATAAGAGGGTGGAAGTTTGTGCGGGAATTCGCTTAATTTTTTTTCTCCTATTTAAGCCGAAGCTTCTGCTTATGCAAACTCTTGTCATCACTATCATAGACTACGCAGACTCCTGCTGCACTAATCTCACTGAAGCCCTTATCGACAAGCTTGTCCTTTTCCTCAACAATTGCATCAGATTTATCTTCGGCCTCCGTAAATATGACCATGTCTCCAGTTTTAGAGCACAGCTTAACTGGCTCCCTATTCGTCAACGTAGAGACTCTCGAATCCTTTGCATTCTACATGCTATACTTAATAACCCCTCACGTCACCTTCTTATCTCAAAGATATGTTCCCGTTTCTAAGCCAAACTCACGATCGGTCTCTCCGTTCCTCCGACAATCTCCGGCTGGGCAGGCTGGCACACCGCTCCACGTACGTCTCCAAGTCATTTGCAGTCACGGCAACACGACTGTGGATATCTCTTCCTTTGGATGTCAGGAGGGCCGAGTCGAAGGTATCATTCAAGAGGAAAGTCCGACAATTTCTTAAAAAATAGATAATTGCAAAATAATATTTATTTATTATGTGTATTATTTATGTATATTTTTATATATTGTGTTTATTTTGTGTAAGTTTAAGTATATTTTCAACACACTTGCTCATAACGACGTCTTTATTCCACCGATTTTGGTTCATAATCCTAGATATTAAACACGCGTGCTTTTTCAGTATATTATTGCACTAGTGCACTTTAGTTTATTTACCCGACCAATTTACATTTGTACCCTAGTACCAAATAGTAAGTAGGAAGAAGGAGCGATATAATTTAGTCGGGTTATAACTTTTATTACAAACGGTATTTATGCGAAAAATAACAGTATGTACATATTTATTTCAATAAATGGTTAATTCAGCTTTATTACTAAAAATAACTCAAATTCATTTAAAATTTTCTGTAATTTGTGTTTTAAACACGAATTATTTCATTTTTAACCCTGGCTGTTGGCCGATTTAGTTTGCACCTCAGCCTTTCGCGCGCATCGGTATCGCGACAAGAAAAAAATACACGATCGAAAAATGGCGCGCATTTTTCGTAAATAATAGGAGTTTTGTTTCTTCCTCGCAAGTTTGTTGCAAAACGTCGTATGAAACACGTGTGCCTGTGCCTATAATATACGCGGCATTCTTATAGCGCACTCGGTTTCGCTCGTGCGCACACAATATCGCCTTGTATATATAATGGTCAACTTAGCACACTTGTATCATAATGTACTATTTCAACACACTTGCTCAAAATGACGTTTTTATTCCACCGATTTTTGGCCCATAATCATAGATATTAAACACTAGTGCTTTTTCTGTACATTATAGCACTAGTGCCTTTTGTTTATTAACCCGACCAATTTACATTTGTACCCTAGTATCAAGTAGTAAGTAAGAAGATGAAGCGATATAATTTAGTCGGGTTATAACTTACACAACAAACAGTATTTATGCGAAAAATAACAGTATGTACATATTTATTTCAATAAATGGTAAATCCAGCTTTATAACTAAAAATAACTCTAATTCATTTAAAATTTTCTGTAATTTGTGTTTTAAATAACGAATTATTACATTTTTAATCTTGGCTGTTGGCCGATCTAGTTCGCGCCTTAACCTTGCGCGCGCATCAGTTTCACGGCAAGAAAAAAAAAACAACGCGCCATTTTTCGTAAATAGTTGCCGGCTGTGGTGTGACGAAGTTTGGATTAATGGCAAGTGTGTTGAAAAACGTCGTATGAAACACGTGTGCCTGTGACCATTTTATACGCGGCTTTCTTATGGCGCACTCGCTTTCGCTCGTGCGCACACAATATCGCCTTGTATATAATGGTCAACTTAGCACACTTGTATCATAATGTACTATTATTGAATATCAAATATGTTGTTGCAGTAATTTTAGTTTATTTGTTACTATAAATATTAGTTAATTGTTACTTTTTGTTGATTTTCTCTAAATTTCTTTTCGCTGCATCCATTGCCATCTCTCTGCATGACCTAAAGGTTTGACTGGCAGAGAATGCTTTTAGCATTAAGTCCACCTTTGTACACTATGATTTGTGCAATAAAGTCTTCAAATTAATAAAATTTGCGCTGAGGGAACTGCGTGGAGCACCTTCCTAAATTAAATGCATGGTAATTCCGTATTTTATAAGTTACCTACCATATTAATTGTTTTCATTTTATTGTTTTCATTATTTTCTCTTTATTCTCATACACGAGAGCGTTATAAGAAAAAGATATTCAGTTAAGCTCTTCAAAAACCCTCTTGAATAATTTTCACCCTATTGAGCTTAAACTTAAAACGAATGTGACTTGACGACACGAGCATATTGCTCTTGACCTAAAACTGTCTCTCAAGTACTAAAGATTGACGTCATCACCACTAATGTTGGAACTTAGTTATGTACATATTGATGCTTTGTTTGATAATAGCTCACGTAAGTTGATATAACGTTGAATATTAACGAGTTTAAAGCATTCGTCTACAGTTAAATAAAACGTATAATATGCGCTTATCCTAAAATTTTGTGTGGAACTTTATTTTTAATAAACTTTCATTAATCTTTTAGTCATTGTTATAAAAAGGGATTGTTAAAAGAAGGTAAGTAAATTGTATCGTGAGATTTCAAAACGCCTAGTTTTGAATTCTGACGATGCAAAGGTTGGCCTCTACTTTAGCTAGCGTAAAAGCTTGGCCATTCAAAGAGGCAATGTGGCCAGCCTCATGGGCACCTTTCCGCGGAACTGTGACCTGGGTCAGATTTTTTATTTGTTGTTTGATAATAACATACAAATTAAAAATCTAATTCGTGCTCGTTTTGAGGTTTTAGTTAAAAGTTTTTTTATTTTTCTATTTTATTAGTTTATATACGATTTCTCTCAAATAAAATTATGCTGTTTACCCAGTGTGACGAATAATTACAGTACTTTAAAAAAAACTTATATTAGGTACTTAACAAGTAAAATATAGAGCAGGCTTTCTTTTTCTTTTTCAGTTATTTGAATATTCATTTAATGTGTAGTAGCATTTTGATATTAGGTATTGCGCAAGAACTTTGAAAAATATTTTGTGTCAGGCTCTATTTGGATATGGCATGGCAATTTAGGTATTAAATGTTTCTGCCATATCATCGGGCTCGTGTTTAACATTTTAATTCGTGAGGGTGGTAAGAAAAATTAATTGTAATTCTTGTTTTAATGTTACTTTGTTAGAAGAAGTATCAGTACAAAATTTCCATCATCGTGAAAGCAAAACAAACCAGAATTCCAAGTAGCGGAGGCTGTGATGAATTCGCTCGGCCATACGTAACTTTCATAACGTTTTTAGCTGTAATTCGCTTTCAGTAGGTTTCAATGGTATAATAAGACTGTGGTAGAATACCCGAGTTGATACGGGAAGTGAAATGAAGTCTGGTCGAGATCGAGAAGCGGCTAACATTGATAAGTCGACGAGGCTTTACTAAATTAAGTTGCTTTTGCGTTTTCACGACATTATTGACAGTACCTATTATTACCTATATTTTTATACCTTTTATACCTATATTTTTTTGACTTGTGCAGACCTAGGTAGCTAACCCTTTTTTGCCAACCCTGCAATTGAAGTCTGAAGCAAAATTTCTAACATTTCGCGTCGACAATTTTAATTTTGTGACATTTTCTGTTTCATCAAACATCATTTTTACTAACATTATCGCTATCTTTAATAAATAAAATAAAAACAATTTTATTTTATAAGCTTCATTGAAAAAATATTTTCAAGCAATTATACATGAAAACACCAATTTTGTCTCTTGTCTACGCGAAATGACAAATATTTTCCTTTAGACTACACCTGTTGACTTAAGTTATTATTTTTTTGCTATCTAATATTTGATGATTACAAAACTGCATATCACCCATATTCAGCTGGATCTTTATTTACAGCACAGTTAACATATCACGTAAATTCCAAAATTCAAATTCAAATCTTTGTTCTCGTTCCCTCATCTTCCTTCTCTTACACCTTGCGTTTCGTTTCACGTCCCACAAACGTAAGCTATCGCATATTTCACCATCCCTCACGGCGACACTACCGCTCTCTGTAGGCGGAAATCAGAAACTCTGTGATTTATAGGAACAGTGCAAAATAGACCAGGTTTCCTGCGCCCACCGCTTTCTATGGGCGCGGTCGCTTTCAATTTAGTTTGGACTTCAATAAAACAATGCGAACGTTTTCTTCTCTGGATTTATATTAGTTGGTTTCAAACGAAGTACCTACCCACCGTATGTGCGATATTAATAATTATACACCATTTATGGCCTGTTTCACAATACCTAAATATGTTTCCGTTAGCGTTATCTATTTTCATCCGAAATGACATTCCATGTTTGAATAATTACTTGCTTATTGCTTTTTATTAAATTATCAATTAGTTTTAATAATTGCAAATCATATTGAGTATAAATGTACATTCTGTATATCTATATGTTACAGTTAAAACTAGTTAGTAGATAGAACGCGGTTTTCCTAGTTAGGACTAGTTTTTACTTTATGTCTTTGTGAATACTAGAATTGACTGATGTCTGAATCAAATATCAGTTAAAACTAGTTTCTGCAAGACAAAACGCGTTTTCCCGAAACGAGTCAGTTAAAACTGTTCCGACCGAGGTTAGAGTTCATCATAACTTATTCTGATTGGCTGCGAGGCATCACCTGATCATCGTACTTTATTCCGATTGTTCGCGAGATCATCGTACTTTATTCCGATTGGTCACGAGATCATCATACTTTATTCCGATTGGTCGCTACATGTAATCTGATTCAACAAGAGCGAGGCAACGGCGCCGCCCGCGCGCTGTGCGCTTGCTTCGGTCATTCCCGCTTTGTTTTTATTTCGATAAGCACGTATAGAATTCATTCTTGCGAGCGCAATTGTCATGCAAGCTTAAATGAGGGGACGCGATGGAAAGAGGAGTTTTTAAACAAGTTATTAGCGAGTCGTGATCACGAAAAAAAAGAAGACTACTTTTATATTATAACAAAAGAAACCTACGACAATTTAGTGGACGAAATTGAAGAAGCACAACTAGCAGTTCAGAAATCCTAAAAACAGTACAGGAGACTGAAGCGAATTAAGGTAATAATTATTAAAGGCAATAATAATTAGTGACTAAACAGGAGCCCATGAAGTACTACTTGTATGTAGATGAAATTTTGTGTGTGTGGCCATCGGACATGGTGGTCGGGATAGACTGAAAAATGAAGCTTCTCGAAAATATGCAAACATAACCTTAGAAATGACAGAACCTTAGATAATATTCATATACTTTTCTCTCTATCTGCGAAACTTGTCAGCGTAAAAAGAGAATGAAGAAAAAGGACTAGTTTTAACTATACGATGTGAATACTAGTTTTATCTGAAAATCAAATATATCAGTGGTAAATTCTAGTTTTAACTGATTTGTTCTAGTTTTAACAAAGGCATTAAGTTATAACTATTTTTTACTAGGGAAAACGAGTTCTAACGAAAAATAGGTTTTAACTGTAACATATATATTTATTATTAATATTTGCAATTGTACGTACTTAGGAAGAAATTTATTTATTAGGTTATATTCGCTCTATCTTCTTCAATTTTAATTACGCTAATGTTATGTTATTGTAATAGTTTGGCTACCTCTACATTATGTTTATTCTATTGTTAGATACCTTATCATGCTACATGTTTTGAGTTACAGTGTATTAATGATAGCATACCTAAGATACTATATATAATGTAATTTTTTGTAATTATGTTTGTGTACTGAATAAAAATAAATTAAATTAAATTTTATCTATGTAAAAACTATCGGAACCCTAAAAATTCAAACTCACTGCAAAAACTCAATATCACGTCGCACTGTGCATACTGAAATCAATTACACCTCACATAATATATCAAACAGGCATCACATTTATTACAGCCAGCAGCCAGCCGGCGCCCAGTGGACCGTTGCCAAAACTTCCGTTGAAAAAACTTTTTAAATTGTGAGAAAATATTTTCACATTTTGCCAGTGTTCCGCGGACGGTGTAGTGATAAACTCTTCCGGCTCTTTTGACCGAGATGAGGTAGTGGAAAAGCTTCCGTGAGGGCAAAGTAAAGGCTAAGATTAGAAGAGCAAGTTTAATCTTGTTAAATGTTTTTTCTGCTTCAAAACAGTTGTGTAACTTCGTCTTATTTTATATTTATGGCAGAAATACACGCTCTCGTGGATGATCTTGTACTGCAAGACCATAGAAAAAATGAATAAGGTTAGAATGGGTTTGATCGATCGTTTGTATGGGAACCTCTGTCGCCGGTGGGCGTTACCGCGCTGTTGCTGCAGTGCTTAAAGCACCAATCAATGAATCAACGCAACGATATCATAAACTAATCACAATTTCCGCTGGGAGCTCTGTGATTGGTGTAATAAGTACTATAAACTAACTACCAATCACAGAGCTCCTTGCAGTGAAACCACCATCCACCATTCAGCTATATTCGTTCTTTAGGTCAAAATACTAGTGTTGTGGTAAAAGTCGATTTTACAGGTCGATAAATTCAACTACCAGTGTATTGTTTTTTCTTATATGAATTAACACGGAAGATTTTAGTTTGAGTTAATTTGGATAATTTTACAGCTTATTTGATCGCAACAAAGGGTTGTACAAGTGCCTACCGGTATAAACAATAAGAAGAAAAAAATTAGTTGCTAAACGTTACTTTAAATAGAGAAACTAATGTAAACGTCAATGTAATATCTTAAAAAATAGTTGTATTAGCAGAATTGAATAAATCTATAATATGGAATGAGTAATGTTTATATTTGCATGGTCTATATTAGTTACTTATTATTATGTAAAATATAATTCTATTTACTTATTTATCTCTTATATTATAAAGCTGACGAGTTTGTTTGTTTATTTAGACGCGTTAATCTTAGTAACTGCTGGACCGTTTTAAAAAACACTTATTGTGTTTGATATCTCATTTATCGAGGAAGAATTTAGGCTGCGACGGAAGGAAAGGGAGCAAACTCGAAACGATATCATAATATATAAACATAAACAGATTTAAAATAATAATACTCAAACTTTTTTATTTCAAAATATTTTATTTTTGGTAATGAGTTAAGTTAAAAAAATATATTACAATATGACCCAACTTAATATGGTATGATCCAAAATAGTTATGGTGGTAATTTAAAGAAATGTACACATTCATGATACATCAGATAACCTTGCCTTGCTTTTGGTTGTGTTTTAATCACGTCACTAAACGGGCTATGTAGATATTTGTGAAATTACGGTATTATACAAAAACTAGAAAGTGCATAATCGACTTCAAATAACCGTCTTACAAAAGTAGTTTAGAAGTTGGACTTGTATATTTGTATACAGGGTTATTTTAAAAAAAGACAAAATTGTTTTAAGAGGTGGTGGGAGCCCATTTGCGTCAACTTTCACCCTATAATGTACTATCCAAAAGCCAACCACTTTTAAGAAAATTGGCTTTTTAAGTGTTTGCAGAAAAACCAGATTTCGTACTTTGAAGCCATGATACCCATCACATAATTACGATAAAATTTATTTAGAATGCTATCTAACCAACGTAACGTGCCTTCCGAAGCACGCGAGATGCTTGTGATATAATATGTCACTTATATGGTCGGAATGGTCACCCAATAAAAACACGACCGCGCCGTAATTTGCTTGACTTTGGTATCACTACCGTAGGTAGTAGATTGTTAACGGTAAACCAATGTAGTACTTGTAAAAGATTATTGAACCAATGTCGACAATAAACTGTGAATCGTCGTACCCTTTTGTACGAATAATTAGATCAACCGATATATTATAATCGAAGATAATAACAGCGAAAGTACAAAAGATGAGGATTAAGCAGTGTGATTTTGACAGAGACAGATTTTATATACGTCAGTTACGTAACCTTGCTGACAATTCGTAGGTGACGTTTTCAAATTAGCCATATTGTATTTTGTTAAGACTAATATTTTTTATCCGACTATTGAAAAATCAGCCCCTAATAATACAATATATAGACAATAAATCATTATTCATACTTTATGTAAAACCCATAATGAACAAAATTAATTATCATTAAAAAGGGCACTCATTTTGTTTTGTAACGCTATTGTCCTTTAAATAAAATGAATTTATTCAGTAATTGGCGCTTGCTCTCCATTGCGAATTGAGTTTTCAAAATAAAATGCAACCTTAAATTAACATATTTTTCTATAATAGCTTTTTTTAAGTCTGTTATATGATTTGCGTCAGGATATTGTCCTATTTGATGAGATACTAAGTTTTTGAATACATCACTGCCTACAAAATTTCGTAAAATTCTACTGGTCAAATAATCTTTACTAATTGTTTGAAGTTTGTCTGTACAAGTTCTAACCACACACTCAGAAATCTTACAAATCTTTATTAAATCTTTTGAAGGGTAAAGAAGTCCACCCATATCTTTCGCAACTATAAATTTGTGTTCTTGATTTACTTCATTTGATAGTAGCGCCCCAATGCAAGTATCACACTGAATTTTTTTAATCAAAACATGTGCTATGTATCCGGCAATATGACTTATTATTTGACTACTAAATTCTGATAAGTTTTTAAAAAAAATATGCATACCTTCGTCTTCCACGTCGTTTGTATTTTCATTTTCATCTTCTTCTATATTCAACTTATTGGTCGATCTATTTATTCTGTCGATAGGAGACGATGCACAGTGTAGTATCGATATGTGTTCAAGATGGGTACAATTTCCATTTTCAACTGGCTTCAGTTCAATATGCACAAGAAGTTTTTTATATGCAGCTTTAAATTGGCGCGCTGTGGGGTTGTTATTACAACCTCCGTGCGACCTTATGTTTCCGAATAACATTTCCAAGTGATCCTGGCTCACCTTGTAAAAAGGCATGAACGATAAAATCCGCGGACATATCAAGGTTTTATAAAATTGATCTACCGCTACAGCACATCCTATAAAACCGATAAATCCAGTTTTTCGCAGACTTTCTTTTAAAAGAATACCATCCGGAGTTTTTAACTCCGAAAGGTATTTCGTGGTCATTTGCAAGTATTCGAGTAACATAGGAGCATTGGTTTCTGTAAGGGCTTTTTTGAAATTATATTCGTTGGTATTTCGGGAATTGAAAATGTCAAACATGTTATTTATAATTCTTAAAAAATTTGATGTGGCTTCACTGTTCTTAAATGTAGGTAAATTTAATTGATCACGACAGAAGTCTATAGCATCTGCTACGCTCTTACTAAATAATTGTGTTGCTAATTTAACTTTCATTTTATTGTTCTTAAAATTCAGGTGACGGTACCGCAGCTTGTTTGCTAAATGAAACTTTTCCTCCATCTGAAGTTTATTTAGTTCTTGCAAAAAACGCCATTCTATCTTATTGCCATCTTTGTCCAAAAATGTTTTATAACATTGAAAAGCATTGCGAATTAATTTTATCATATGTGATGGGTCCAACAAAACTACGACTGGTTCGTTTGTAGTAGGGTGTGCAAAAACTATTTTTTTATCCTTTATTGAACAACCCAAGGATTGAGTCATAGCTAAATTGGCAGCGCAACCGTCAAAAGTAAGGGAAATAATTTTGATACCCGTTTCGAAAATGAGGTCTAAACATTGTAAAATTAAATCAGCACGTTGCGTTCCACTTATACCGTCAACTAAAAAATACCCAACTGGGACCTTAAAGTTACAATTAACACCTGTAACTAAGAATACCAGAGCCTCTTTCGCAACTCCTACATGATCTCCTTCTACACCATTACCTATATCAACATGTCCATGTAGTTGTTTGCCATCCCATTCTACACGCCGGCGTATGGCCATTTCGTCAATTGAAAGGGCCGCAATGATGGGGTATTTGGTGTTTTTCGCTTTTACTTTTAAGGCTTCTATGGACTCCGTGGTAAAACCTGCACCTCCACCTACATTTTGGTACCATTTTCTTAAGGTGCGACGGTCTGGTAGACAAGTGTCGAAAGTCTTGCGCACATATTCATATGCTTTAGGGGAGTAATAGTTGAGAGTCAAAGCAAAACTACGAAGAGCTGGGCTATACTTTTGCTTCGAATGTCCTGTTGTGCTTTTGACAAACATACGTTTGGTCAATTCTTGAACCTGTTAACGAGTATAATATATAATATTACTTTTTTATATAAATACAAAGTATTGGTGAGAATCATGAGAATAATTAATTGTATCTACCTTTAAATTCATACTTTTAAGAATAGAAATGTCCTCATTTTTCAAATTGAACTTTCCTTGCAAGTCCTTTAGAAGCTCTTCTATCTTATTAATTTTTACTTTCAATCTTCTATTTTGAGCTTGGATTCGTCTTATTTGCAATCTTTGTTTTTTTATAATGTGTTCCTTGTTAACAATTATATTTTGAAGTTTTCTTTTTCGGGGTGTCGATGCATTTGATGAAATTAAGTTCTCCTGCAAATAAATATAATGATTTTAAAGGATCAACTATCAGAGCGTTGCATTTTTCTGATTTACATTTACAGAAGTGACAATATTATTAAAAGGAACAAATACCTGAGGATTCACAGAATTTTGATTGCTATTAGTTTCCGGTGTAAACTCTTGGAAATACGTCCGTAAATCCTGTAAGATTAATAAGCTTAAATAATGACTTTTAAGGTAAAGAGAAGATATTGTATCTTGAATTGGTAATAGTAAGAGTTAAGTTGTAACCTAATTTAGTAAGAGTTAAGTTGTTACCTGAGCATTTGCAAGATTTTGGTTAGTAATAGCGACATCATTGTTAGTTTTTTTTACTGTAGCATCATCATGGCGTGAGCTAGTAGGCTAAAAGCAAAATATCACTTGAAAAATGATTTTATAATTTAAAATGGAATAAAACCTATGAACTTAATAAAAATTAAAGCTTTTGATTAATAAAGTAACTAATTAATTAAAACTTACAAATGAGCCTGAGTAAATAACTGTTACTTTTTCCTTCGGTATCGCTCCTGGTTTGAGGTATCGATATCCAGACTTTTTATAAATAAAATCATTTTCTTTAAAATGTTTTGAGCAAATGGTGCTATTTGTACCCGGAAACCAGTTTTCTCTCCCAGTTACTTCAATCCATAGCTCTTTTATATCAGGATTCTTAGGAAACCTTATAAAAAGTAATAATAAAATACAATGTTTCTTATTTTTACTTTAAACGGCGGTCAATGCCGCTATTATAAAATGAAAAATAAAAAAAGAATGGAAATTAATAATGGCTTTTCATGATGTGTGCGAGTGCAAACAATAATATGTAGCCTTCCCTGATAAATAAGCTATGTATGTGATACTTTTTTCCAAATAACTCCCTTAGTTACTGAGATAAGCATTTATTTATTACCTTTTTTGTATTTATTGATTTAAATAGATAATAAACAATAGTTATTTTTACAAATAATTATTTTAAATCTCCCAATGCAGGTAGTAGGGAAATTTCCATTTGTCGATATTTTTACTGTTCTGTGAGCTACATCCCTAGTGATGCGTATGCAAGCGAACCAAGCAAATTGAACGCGATACATTGCGTGGTAGGATAGCAGATTTGTTAGTAATATGCATGCACAGTCATCAATGAATATTTTTTTTCAAACTTAGTGCAATTAAACCGCTGTCCTTTGAAATATCTAGTTTTTTTGCAAATAATGACAATATAACTAAATATTTTTACTCACCGGTGAAAAGAAACACTTCCTCCCTCCTTTTTTATAACCTGGCTTCTTGCTCTGCACGTAATAATAGCACAAGACGGCATTTTTCACAAAAAAAACTGACAAGCTCTTGTCACGCGACTAAACTAGCTACGAATGAATGCAGGCATATGCCTACAATAGAGCTCGCTGCGGCACAGACCGAGGCCATTCTAACCTCTATTCATCTATTCTGTGTGCAAGACCATATAAGACCAAGACTGTTAGACAATAAAGGCGAAAGATTATGAGTAAAAAGTTTTTTTTCATAGACGTAAATTTCAGTTTACATTTAAAGCTCATTATTTATTACCTATGGCTATTAATAGTCCCCCTAGCCGGTTTCGACTACGGTCGCCAGTCACAACGACTAACCGACTGCGCGGGATATATTATAGTGCACAATTATGTGCGCAAACACAGGTGCACTCTCTATTCTCTATTTCACCCTCATAGCCCGATGGGACAGCAATCTAACTCGACCGGAGAGAGATCAGGCGCAGGACCAACGGCTTTACGTTCTTTTCCGAGGCACGGGGGTGAAACCCCGCCAACTTCATTATTGTCTCGACCCGGGGATCGAACCTGGGACCTCTGGCGCAGCCGTCGCTTTATAGTGCGACCCTCCTACCGCTGCGCCACCGAGGCAGTTAAAAATAGTCTATCGATGCATAAAAATACAAATTACGAAACATGTAGAAAATGAAATCATATCCTTGTAATGTAATAAGCCTTAATAAACGCCGTTACGTGTAAAACACTAACAAGCCCGAGCATATCAGACTGGCGACGCGCCAAGACAACAAATATGGCTCGAACAGTCATGACAAGCTTTTTGTTTTTAAAATGGCAGCGTGCGATTAGTTTTTGAAGTAGGCTATCGGTTCCGAAGTTAGTTATTAGTTTTGCAGTTTTTTTTAACAAATATGAGAGCTCTGAGTTGAATTGGACTTGTATTTGTATTTTAGCGACTGTGTTTGAAATATAAAGCTTATTATTTTCGACTAAGTGCAAAACATAAGCATGCTGTATTATGAATTTCGCTGAGAATAAGATGAAGATGAGAATGAGAGCAATGGGTTTGCAATAAGATATTTTTACATACATTTTGAGTAATAAGCCATCATCACAAAAAAAAATACTTTCCGTTTCTTGTCCCGTTAATCCACCGCCACATTTGCATGCGGAATTTGACATTTGAACGCGGCATGTGACATTGGCATTATGCTATGTCGCGCTCTCGTGGTGTATCCACACCGCCCAGTGGCTTTGCCGGCGTTATACGTCAATGAACTGTCAGATACTATAGGAAATACCGTTGCGGCTTCAGCACTAGCCGCTGCGGCATGAGCTGTATGGCCGCCGGCAAATGCCGCTGGGTGGTGTGGATGGTGTGGATTCACACATCTGTGGATCACATAGCTTAATGTGACAGTTGCATACTATTGTTCCGCCGCATCGTTGTCGCATGAAAATGCGTTAGTATAGTAACGACGTTAAGCTAGGAATAATTACAGCAATAAAACTTGAAACCTAGTTAATATAAAATCTTCTTTTAGGGTTCCGTAGCCATATGGAAAAACGGAACCCCATATAGTTTCGTCAAGTCTGTCTGTCGTTCTGTCCGTTCGTATGATACAGCCACTTAATTCTGAAACTATTAGTATACACAGTTGAAACTTAGTAGGAAGCTGTATCGTTCGCAAAAAATATGATATTTTATGGGGGCTCCCTTACATGAAACTTAAACCTAAGAAAAAAAAGAATGTCAAACCTTTGAGTGTAGGGTGTCTATGGATAGGTCTTTTAAAATGACATTTCCCTTCTAGGTTCCTAAAACAATTTTCTCTAAAAATCTAACATAGCGATAGACGCTTCCAAAGTGGTAATCCTACATCTTTTAAAAACTAAGCGATTGTAAGCTTTGAAAAAACATGATGTAGGTAGATCTTTAAACGAAAATTAGATTGAACGAGATTGAATTAGTAGGTTTTAAAATAGAGCACATTTTCAATAACTGCTACAAACACTATGAAAAACAAAGTTGTATTTGCTGTCAGCAAAATATTGTGATATTTAGGCTAAGTAAATAGATCTCTAATTCAGTTAAAGTTGGCACGGAACTCATAGTGTGCGAGTCCGACTCGCAATTGGCCTTGCTAAGCAAGACTACTGAAATGAAATCGCACATAAATAAAACCTTGTAAACTGAAGCCCTTCATTTGGTCAGCCAGCGACGCGTGCGACACACTTGCCCACTGGGCCGAACACGCGTCAACTGTGGACGAGGAGATTCTAACTTCGACATTCAAATGCAACAGCGCATCGCTTTCAACCGAAAACGGGTATAAATGGTAGATTTTACTTCCCAAAAAGTTTGCATGCGCGGCAGATAAAAGTGAAGGCTTTGGTGGAAAATATTTGAAAGCCTCGCATCACATTCTGAGAATGCGAAATTTATTGAAACGATTTTTTTTTACATTAGCTTTAACGATCCAACTTTTATAACGTGTATGAGTACAACAACCTACGTACTTTGATATATAAATAAATAAATATAAATATTGGACACCAATCACAAACATTGCCCTGATCCCAAAGTAGTGTGATACGCATACGCAAACTGTGTATGAAAATCAGACTCAACGGTGGTAGCACAACCCCCAGACTCGAGACAATAAAGAAAATAATTAATTCTACATAAACCTGGCTGGGAATCGAACCCGGGACCTCGCAGCGGCGACGCCTCGAGCGTTCTTAGCCACTACACCACGGAGGTCGTCAATATAAACACAAAAGAAAAAGTTTGTGATCACTAGCATAAGCTGATTTAATTTTTAAGTATGACTGTAGCAACAAAACTTGTTTTGTTGAGATAATAAAAGCTCTATGATAATATTATCATACCAAAAATTTTATGATGATATCATATAAAACTATATCAGTGACGTATATCACGAGCATCTCCGTGCTTCGGAAGGCACGTGAAGCCGTTGGACTCGGCTACCATCGGTTGCTATTAGTCGTTACACCTAGTCAGTATCACTTTGGATTGCTTGATAACATCTAACAGAGTTAGTTGCGTGCCTTGCAAACACCCCTCCACCAATCCGCACTGAGCCCACGTGGTGGAGTATGGTTTGAACTACCTCATAGTTGAAGTGAGGCCTTTGCCCAGGGAATTTACTTTACTAACGCCTAACTTATCGATGAAATATTTGCCACTCTTCACTGCTTTCGACACTTGTTTAATCTCCTCAAACAATGCGATACTTATGTATTAAGCTTTTTCTTTATTTTCCGCATAGTATAGTTTTAACTACACCAGGGCTACGTTTCCTCATTATCACCCTCTATGCTCTCAATATAGTTTTAATATCCCTGTCTTAATCTCCTCACACAATGCGATATGTATTAAACTTTTTCTTTATCTGTATAATATAGTTTTAAGTACACTAGGGCTACCATTCCTCATTATCACCTTCTATCCTTACTCCCATTATAGTTTAAAAGAAAATTTTAGTATATAGTTTCGTCTATTACATCATCATCATCATCATAATCAGCCAAAGGACGTCCACTGCTGAACATAGGCCTCCCCCACGGCTTTCCACAGCGACCGATCACTAGCGGTCTGCATCCAGTTTGATCCTGCGATCTTTTTAAGGTCGTCTGTCCATCTTGTTGGTGGACGTCCTACGCTGCGTCTTTGGTCGAAGGGTCTCCAATCTAGAACTTTCCTGCCCCAACGGCCATCAGTTCTTCGCGCTATGTGCCCTGCCCACTGCCACTTAAGCTTACTGATTCTCAAGGCTATGTCCGTTACCTTGGTTCTTCTACGTATCTCTTCGTTTCTGATTCGATCTCGTAGAGAAACACCGAGCATAGCCCGCTCCATCGCTCGTTGTGTAATTTTGAGCTTCATTATAAGGCCCATAGTAAGAGACCACGTTTCGGATCCGTATGTCATCACTGGTAACACACACTGATTGAAGACTTTCGTCTTCAGACACTGAGGTAATTGAGACGAGAAGACGCTCTTGCGCAGTTTCCCGAACGCTGCCCAGCCGAGTTGGATTCGTCGATTGACCTCTTTCTCGAAGTTGGACCTACCCAATTGGATCACTTGTCCCAGGTAGACGTACTCGTCGACAACTTCGAGAGTTGAGTTCCCAATGGATACTGGAGTGGGTACAACAAGGGAACTCGACATAATTTTCGTCTTCTCCATGTTCATTTTAAGACCCACTTGTTGGGATACTCGGTCGAGGTCTTCGAGCATAGTGCCTAGATCATCCAGCGTCTTTGCCACAACGATTATGTCATCGGCAAACCGAAGGTGTGTTATGTATTCGCCATTGACGGAGATGCCGAATCCTTCCCATTCCAGGAGCTTGAAGGCGTCTTCCAATGCCGCTGTAAACAGTTTCGGGGATATAACATCGCCCTGTCTTACACCTCTTCGCAATGGAATCGCCCTCGTATTCTGTTCCTGTACTCGGACCGACATGGTGGCGTTGTTATATAGACACTTTAACACCTCTATATACCTATAGTCTATGTGACACCGCTGAAGAGACCGAAGCACCGCCCAAGTTTCGATCGAATCAAAGGCCTTCTCATAGTCCACAAAAGCTAAACATAGAGGCATATTATACTCCTCGGACTTCTGTATAATTTGCCTTAGCGTATGAATGTGGTCTATGGTACTATAGCCTTTTCGGAAACCGGCTTGTTCGGGAGGCTGGAAGTCATCAAACCTACGTGCGAGACGATTCGTGATAACCCTTGAAAACAGCTTGTAGACATGGCTCAGGAGTGAGATGGGTCTATAGTTCTTCAATAAGGTTTTGTCTCCTTTTTTGAAAAACAACACCACCACACTCCTGTTCCATGCCTCAGGCGTGATGCCCTCTAGCAGAACGGAATTAAAGAGTCTCTGAAGGACTTTAAGTACCGGTGTTCCACCCGCTTTCAGGAGCTCTGCTGTGATTCCGTCCTCGCCAGGTGCCTTGTTGTTTTTTAGCTGTTTCAGGGCCATCCTAATCTCGTAGAGGCTGATGTCCGGGATGTCTTCAGTGTAGTGTCGGGTCAGGATAGCTCGTGGGTCTCCGGTCGAGCTATCAACGGGTTTGGCTACTGAGGTGTACAACTGCCCATAGAACCTTTCGATCTCCCTCAAAACCTCTGCTTTCGTCGACGCTACACTGCCGTCCTCCGTCTTAAGCTTCGTCAACAGGCTTTGCCCAATAGACATGTCCCTTGCAAACACTTTGGAGCCTTGGTTTCGCTCTATTGTTTCTTTAACACTATTCGTGTTAAAGGAACGAATGTCATGTCGCAGAGATTTCATTATTCGTCTATTAAGCTGCCTGTAGGTTTGAGCATTAACGGAGGTCTGCAGTGCCATAGATCGACGTTCTGCCATAAGGTCGAGAGTGTGGACCGAGAGTTTTTGAGGTCTATTTTTACGGCCAGGTCTAAAAAACTTAGATCCGACCGTTTGGACAGTTTTCACAAACCCGTTGTTTATTTCGTCCACTGATACGCAATTCTCTAGGCAATCAAAGCGGTTTGACAACTCGAGTTGAAAGCTCTCGGGATTTTGGATATGGGCACGAGTAGGTCGGAGCGTGGACTTCATCAAGCGGGACCTTTCCAATTTGACATTTATATTCAATATGCCTCGGACCATACGGTGATCACTACCGGTTTTTACCCTGTTGATCACGGAGACATCATTGAATAACCGTCTCTTGGTGGTCATGATGAAGTCTATCTCATTTCTCGTCTTGCCATCCGGACTCAGCCAGGTCCATTTCCTTTGAGGCGGCTTCTGGAAGAAAGAGTTCATCGCAAAGAGTCCCTCCTTCTCCAGAAAGTCGGCCAGCCTATTTCCCCTGGCGTTCCTTTGACCATATCCAAAAGGTCCCACTTTCAACTCATCCTCGCCTCGCTTGCCGAGTTTTGCGTTGAAGTCCCCCATAACAACAGTGAAATAGGTTTTGGAAGTGTGTATGGCTCTACTTACGTCCTCATACATTTCCTCCACCTCTTCATCCGGGTGGTTCGAGGTCGGTGCATATACCTGTATGACCTTCAGCGAATACCTTTTGGTTATTCTGAGTATAAGGTATATCACCCTGTTCGACACACTCTCGATGGTTACGATGTTGTTTACGAGGGACCTGTGGACAAGAAACCCAACACCACCTTGGGACTTTTGGTCACCCTCCCGGTAGAAGAGCAGGTTGCCAGACTTCAGAGTTATCGTGTCCTCGCCCTCTCTACGGACTTCTGATAAACCCACTATGTTTCAGTGTAACCTGCTCAATTCTTCCTCCAGCTCGAGCAACTTCTCGTCTGTCCTCAGTGTGCACGCGTTATAAGTTACCAGGGCCAGTTGTCGTTGGGGGTGGTAGCGAGATCGCCTCCGGGGATTCTTAGCACCCCCTGCCCCGCCGTTACCGTGACCGCTACCGGAATCAGGAATAGCGGGGCTGCCGGAGACTGGGGGCCTGGTTTTTTTGTGTCCTATCATATAGGGGGGTATTTGCCAGTACTCGCCACGCTTGGCAGGCGGGTTGGCGAGCGCAGAGGCGCAGTATCTTTTAAGTGTGACGCTGCTGCCCATCACAGCTCAACATTTTACTGCGCCTTTTGTTGGATGGTTATCCCGCCATCGGTCGGTCGCCAGAGCCTCGTCTGTTGAAACAGGACGCACCGCGTGAAGGTGAGGTTGGCTTGGAGCTTTGGGTCTTGGTTAAGCTCCCTTACGTCCCTAGCCCTTAAGCCCTATTGAACTCAGTCAATGTGTTTGCAATATAGTGAAATCATTTGTTCTTATTAGACTAATTCCCCGATTCAAATTATTGACTTATTGAACGAAAGTGCTGGGACCGGTAGAGGTATTACTCGTAAGCGATAATGTCAAAAGCGATTGCTGTCCATGTGTGTATCAATTATAAGATTAACATCAACTCTTTATGTATTTTGACAAAAAAAAGCAGTTCTGTGGTGTTTTGTTGTGAAATACAGTGGAATTATATAATAACCCCCTTATTCATAATAACGCAAACAGTCTAACAAACCTGTTTTAACTATTATACTGTTTTGTCTAGTACTTTCTTGGCGCTATCATCATTTGACAGAAAGTGACAAAACAGTGTAATATCTAAAATAGGTTTATTAGACTGTTTGAGTTATTATGATGGGTAACTTTAAACCACAGTGTAGATATTAAATTTCAACGAATACATCTTTCCTGGGACCTTCAATCATAAAATACTTTGAGACGCTATTAACAGTAATATTAAAGTTATCGAATTAAGTAATAGCCCAGGGAAATGGGTAATGTGCCTATGGGCCGAGGGTTCTGTAGGATTCCTTAAATGTTTGGCAGATCCAATCTATTTTGGAGAGGTATTCATTCCTACGGGTCCTAATTACAAATTGTTTTAAAGGTCACCTTTTCAATGTGAAATGTACTTTTTGGTAATATCTTACCAAACTGAGTAAGACATTAGATTAAGATATTATAAGGTACATTTTGCGTTCTACCCAAAAAATATGCGTGTAGAGTCCAGTATCAATTTTCATTAAAAAAAAAATTAGACATCAGTTTCCAAAATACAAGAACAAAGTTTTATTTTAGTTTAAACTGTAACTATTTTTTTTTTTGTTACAGGTAACATCAAATATTCCTGTTAGTAACAGTGTTTTGGGTAATAATACTCTCTTTTTATTTAGTTTTATTTTTGTACATCATCATCAGCCAAAGGACGTCCACTGCTGAACATAGGCCTATCCCAGCTTTCCGCAGCGACCGATCACTAGCGGTCTGCATCCAGTTTGATCCTGCGATCTTTACAAGGTCGTCTGTCCATCTTGTTAGTGGACGTCCTACGCTGCGTCTTTGGTCGAAGGGTCTCCAATCTAGAACTTTCCTGCCTCAACGGCCATCTCTTCTTCGCGGATCCCTGCCCACTGCCACTTGAGCTTACTGATTCTCAAGGCTATGTCCGTTACCTTAGTTCTTCTACGTATCTCCTCATTTCTGATTCGATCCCGTAGAGAAACACCCAGCATAGCCCTCTGCATCGCTCGTTGTGTGATTTTGAGCTTCTTTATAAGGCCCATAGTCAGGGAGCATGTTTCATTTCATTTCATGTTGTGTATGTCATCACTGGTATAATACACACTGGTTGAAGACTTTCGTCTTTAGACATTGAGATAGGTAGATGAGATGAGAAGACACTCAAAGAAAAATCAAAATCAAAGAAAGACAAAGAATTATAGCAAAAGCCAAAATATTTTAGCCATTTCAAACTTCATAAAGATGACATTAACTGTACTGTAACTGTCTTAACTGTATGTCTTATTTACCTCTCATTATATTGTTAAATTTAAAAAACATATCACTTGTTTACAAGCTCCTTTTAAAGTGGCATAAATAACACCGTGCCTGCGACTAAAAGGAGATTGTCATACAATATACACCGTTATTTCCCTTGACGATCTGACACTTACCTGGAAAGTTTGCTCAATGGCGGAGATCGCTCTCTTAACTAGCACTAGAGTAGGTAGTGATGTTACTAAGTATCTTATAGACAGTCGATAATCCGTTCAACTTTATAATGGCTGGCTGGTTGAGAAAGAAAAAGAAAGAAAGAAATAATAACAAAAAAACATGGTATCAAACAATAAAAATTAGGTACACGCCGTCTTAGTTTTCCTCTTCTCTTATTCGAGTTCTCAATTAAGCCTATAAAAAGATCTAATAATAAGTCCTTATTTTTGGAAACATTGTTTTCCTAGTTAGGTCATGCAGACATAATGGCATTAGGGAAACAGGGACGTAGTAAAACTGCTTTAGTGATCTCTGTATCCATTTAATGTTACGGAATTCATAAATTATCTTCAAATTTACTTACCTCAAAACTTGAGAAGCAACGAAATTATCGATTTATCGACAGTTCCCCACTCTATTTTCCTCTGATGTCCCCAAAGAAATATAAAATCTTTTCTAATCTGGCAAAGGATTGTCTTGCCCATTTATCATTTAAGCCGCTCACGCTTGGCCGTCGGAAGCGGGATCATTAATTTTAACTATCCTATCCGAAATACCCAACCTATTCAGGGTTGATAAAAGAATGAGAGATCCTCTTTTTTAGATAGCAATTTATCTAAATAGAATCAAGCTATCCATTTCTAAAGCTTAAAGAAATTTAAATTGATAGTTGTGCAATCTGCACATTACTAGAGCTGCAATGCACCAGCCATTTTATAACCATTATTAAAATTTCTAAAGTTAAAATTAGAGAAACATTTTAAATTATTATACTTATCATGTAATTAATGTAATTGTGAATTGTAATGATGCATGCAAAAATTGAAAATAACTAAAAAGCGCTAAAGGAAACTTTTGTTTACGTTAAGCTACTGCTAGATTTCAGTTTTTTTGGCCAGCATTTCAGATTCCAGTCGATCAATTTGCTTTATCTTCTTGCGATAGTACAAGTATGGTACGGAGATAATTTAAATGCTAAATTAGCAATACAAAGTACTATAAAATGGACAGACGGAATTGAAAAAAGATCGCAGGATTAAATAATACGTTCTCGGACCGCTGCAGACCGCTTGTGGACGTTCTTGTCTGATAATGATGATGAAGAAGTATGATATACCATAATCGGTCCGTAGCAACTCGAGTCATGGAGGCCAAAATTTTATTAGAGACTAGTGGTCCCACGCGACTTCGTCCGCGCGTTTTTCGGTTTTTTTCTAACCCTTTTAAACCTTCCCTAGACCTCCACGAATATTTCAAGACTAAGATAAGATAAATCAGTTCAGCCGTTCTCGAGTTTTAGTGAGACTAACGAACAGCAATTCATTTTTATATATAGATATTATGATATAGATAGATACAGTGCGCTGTGCGATATTAATCTCTTTGGCCGACGGCGAAAATCAGAACTAATGCTGCCATCTTTAAAAATGTGATGTGGTTGTCAGATCTAGTGTAGCAAAATCTCCCCAATTTTACAGAAGATTTCCCGATTCTTTCTTATATTTCCCTGATGTTTCATTTTCGTAACACTTTTTGTTTCAATCAAAATGATTATTTTGTAATTACCGTTGTTAAAGTTTGTTAGTGAAGTCATAATTTTCAATGGTTTTTATTATTTCTCCAATTGTTTTGCGTTTTAAATCGGTGGCACAAACATGATGTACCATTATAATAAGTACTGGTTTGAATTAGTACCCTTCTTGACTTTGCCATGGTCAAAATAAAAAATAATTAAGTTATAAAAATTATTTAAAAATATTTGATTTTGAAGTTTCAGCTTTCTGAACTCCCAGAATCAAGGGAGATTTTTTGCATCAGCTAACCTGATTGCTAGCGCTTCCTGTAAATGTCATCTATTGGCCACAAACTCGTGTCGCATTGTAGGAATATGCAGGACACCACTTTAACGGTAAACGCAAGCGAGGCAGACTCAGTTTAGAAACAAATGTTTCTATTTTGACAGCCCTACTAAAACCGAAATAAAGGGTTAGTAGTCCCTCGTTTGAGTCCGAGTGGCTGTAAAACGATACAAATTGGCGACGCGCAATCGACCTCAGTAAATCCGAAATGTTTTTGATAAATGATTGTCTATTGTTTGTTCTCAACTATGTACATTTGTCTTTGCTGGAATAGTTTTTGCATATATTTTCTGCCCAAGAATTCATACGAAATGATATTCCATATTTGAATTATTAGTTGGTTAGTGCTTATTTGTCGATGGTCAAACGTACCCATGCCTATTTCACAAACTATACATTGAAGGATAAATAAAATTCAAACATTTTTTTTTCAAAACTTTTACTATTTTATTCGAAGGAAAGCTAAATTAGAAAAGTAGACTGAACCTTGTGCCTTAAGTCCTTAATAAGACCTTTAAACATGAAAATGCAATTTTATTATTCTCAACGATAGCACAATATTTCACGGTTGACACGCGAATTCAACCCGTTTCTTTGTGCAATAAAAATTCAAGATGGCGAACACAAACGTGTTCATACGAGTTTTACATTTTCTATTAAGAATTTTCACCTACGCCAAGGAAATTTCCTCTAACACAGATACTTATTTCTTATTTTTCTGGAAAATTCTTATACTTGCCAGTTTTCCGAGAACGTATTGTTTCTTCAATAAAGGAACAAGTTGTAACAGGAGCAGCTGTCTGGAGCCAATTAGGTTTATCGACAGGCTAATGAAATTGTGCACGACTGTACTTAGACATACACGCAAAAATGAACCGTAAGGCTATAGAAATAGAGGCTGTGTGTGTTTGTCTTGTGTACAGTAATAAGAATGCCGCAAAACAATTTTTCGTGGTTGGATCAGTTCGTAAGCTTGGTAAAACTAAAATTTAATTCATAATTTTATGTATAAAAGTTGAGCAATGATATGAAATGAATTGGTATGTAAAATGACATTGAGTTAACATAGGCTCATTGAAAAATACTGCAGTAAATGCCTCTACCTAGGTCCATTTTTAACTGACTTCAAAAAAGGAGGAGGTTATCAATTCGACTGTATGTTTTTTTTTTTTGGATTTTATTCTATGTATTCTGTCTGTCTGTCCGTCCGTATATCACAGTCACTTTTTATAGCCATTTTGTAACTATTAGCATCACAGTGTTGAAATTTGGTAGAAAGATGTATCCTGTAAACCGCTTTACGATTCTTATACAAAAATGATTATATTTAATGGGGGCTCCCATACATGAAACTAACGTTTTTTTTTTGACAAATCTATGCGAAGGTCTTTAAAATGACATCGAGGTTCCTAAAACCATTTTCTTTTTGAGTGTAACGTAGTTTTTGAGATAAAGCACATTTTCAACAACCACAAACATAACTTTGTTCTTCATGCAAATACTATGAAAAACAAAGTTATATTTTTTGTCAACAAAATAAGTAAGTGGATTCTCTAATTCAATTAAAGTTGGCACGGAACCCTCAGTAGGCGAGTCCGACTCGCACTTAGCCGGGTTTTTTTTCGATTTTGCATCCATCGTTGTATCCCAAAGGTTGTCCGGAAGAGATCGCTTATAGCGATAAGACCGCCTAAATTGTACATTTCCTCAAAACGAATTTGTAAGCCAATGTATGTTATTAGCAATAAAGAGTTATCTATCTATCTATTTATCAATCATTTTGCATATGACCTCTATTATATGGTATGGTCTCTTTATAAAGTGGTGGCTCTGCTGGGGAACATGTCACGATTAATTAGATAGGTTTATTTTCACAGCAATATTTAACGTACAACTAAATCTGAATTTCCATCTTGTGGTAGAGTAAAGGTGTAGTTATTATTACCATCCTAAGGGTTTATAAAAAATAACATAGCAATTTTAGTTTTAAAGTTAAACTACTTAAACCTAAATTACTGCAGTTGATATGAAGGAAAAACAAGATAAGTACTTCTCAGTATCAAAAACAGTTACAAAATATGAGAGGATATAAATAGCCGTCAACACGTTTTAATCCCTTTGACTTTCACAACGTAAAGTAAAGCGTCTTTGATAATCTCTCGCTGTAATTTAAAGTTATAATTTAGCCAGTATCAGTCGCTTTAATAAAACTGTTATGTCACAGACATTAGTCGGACAACTCCCTCGGAAGTTTCTAGAAGTTTTCCACTCTCGGCATTAGGGTTGTCAGCTGCTAAACGAGAAGAAAATGTGAGACTTTATTTACAGCCATCATAATAATTATTATCAGCCAAAGTACGTCCACCGCTGAACAAAGGCCTCCCCCACGGTTTTTCACAAAGACCGATCACAAGCGGTCTGCATCCAGTGTGATCCCGCGATCTTAACAAGGTCGTCCGACCATCTTGTCGGTGGACGTCCCACGCTGCGCTTTTGATCGAAAGGTCTCTAATCTAGAACTTTTCTGCCCCAACGGTCATCAGTTCTTCGCGCTATGTGCCCTGCCCTCTGCCACTTGAGCTTACTTATTCGTAGAGATACGTCCAACGAGATCGAACCATTAGTTTTTGTGATATGGCACATTTGCAACAACCGCAAATATAACTTTGTTCTTCATACAAACACTATTAAAAACAATGTTATATTTGCTGTCAACAAAATATTGTGGTATTTTAGCTAAGTGGAAGTAAGTGGATTCCCTAATTCAGTTAAAATTAGCACGGAACCCTCATTGCGCGAGTACGACTCGCTCTTAGCTGATTTTTAACTTTGTTAGAATGATTTTCTGGAATGGGTTTGCTGTTGGCTCTAGGTTACATTAATTTGTAGACGCGGAGCGAGCTCACATAGAAAAAACCTACTAACTTTAACTTCAAAGATAAAAATTAAAGGAAACTGTCAAAGGTGACAACCCTTGTCTTCCCAGTAATGACGCATGTCGTAGTTTTGCTTTGTTTTGTCTTTGTGGTTGTTGTGCGGTGAGCCTGCCACTTCACGTTATGAAAAATATGTAGCTAGTGTAATAATAGAGCAGCCCTTTCAATACATAATGGTAGGTATATAGGGCATCCATTACCAGCAGTCATAGATATCCATCCCTATAAATCTATACTAACATTTTTAAGCTGAAGAGTTTGTTTGTTTGAACGCGCTAATCTCAGGAATTACTAAACCAAATTCAAAAAAGATTTTTGTTTTGGATACCTTATTTAGTAAGGAAGGCTTTAGACCATAAAACATACGGCTTATGCAAGCAGAGCTACGATGAAAAATGTAGTGAAAACGTAGGAAAAATATTCCTTTTGAGAGCTTCCTATGCAGCATAAACCGACAAAAAACGTAAATGATGGGATTATTTCGCTTTGAAAGTACTACAATTAAGTCCGCGCTAGCATATGTCTATTTTATTTGTTTATAAATTTGATAAAAGTATTGTACTATTTTCAACGGTGTTTTGATGCACACAATGGTATTTATTCTTATCTAAATGAACGTATTCATCATAACGAGCATTTCATTTTGTTGAAATTGCCCTTTACATAATATTGGTTTCTATAAGTATCTTAGAAGCTATCACAATTTTAAAATTACTCGCTACCAAGATAATGATTGCAGCTTAAACTTGCAAAACGCGCGCTTGCGCTAAACGCTATGGTTGCTGGCTTCCTAATTTCAATGAAAATATGTGTTTTGCGTTGAAATATATTTATCAGGAAATCCGAAATTTACGCTGGCGACGCCGCAGGGGACCGCTAGCAAATTAATATAAAAAAGGCAAACGTTCTTATGTCCGACTCTTATAAATAATGCTTGTAATTTTTGGATATTAGGATTGATTCCCGGATAAACAAAACTATTTTCTTTAATACTTGTTTTTTTTATAAACAATACCCTGCATAGAAAACAGTCGACTATTCCAATTCCTTGCTTTAAAGGTTCAATCTATACGTAAAAGAAAGTTTATAACTCAAAAACGGCTAAACCGATTTGGCTGAAAAAAGACATAAGATACTTTTTATCTCGTTACACGGGGCTGGGATGGGACGGAGCCGGGGCGAAACGATGGGACGGTAGCTTAGAATCGGCATAACAATGTTCGCTGGAACTGCTTAACTTTTTAAATTACGGGGCTGGTCGGGACGGGGCCGGGGCGGGACGGGGCTGGGGGCGAAACACAGTTCGCCGGGTCCGCTATTATATTATAAAAAAAAAATTGGTTGCCTGTAAAGTCGGTATACGGGCGAAAGTTTTACGTGACAACGACTTTTTATGTCTGTCTCTCTCGTTCTTACGCGTGCCTCTCACTCGCTCTCAGTGCTGCGCGCGCGGCAGACCGATCGTCATAGTTGAGTGGGAGAGAGACGCAAGGCATTCGGCGGGCCTCTCTCTCGTTCGGTGACTCATCGTAACGTTACCGAGCGTTACACTTTTTCATAAGTGACTCCCAGCCGCAACCTAATTTAAGACGTTGTCACGTCAAAAACATACATTTAACTATTCTTCTATTGCCATAGATGCTTCTACATGTTAAGAACTAAGTATGTAAACTCCTGTTATAACTTTCCGCATATGATTTTCTTGGAAACCCTGAAAGGACAGGTGACTACTTGTAAGTCTTCAAACGTTATCCTAAAGTTATATTCAGAGAGAGTAAGTTATTTGAAATTCTAAATTAAGTAACCTCGAAGTTATGTTGATACGAACAACTTAGGCTTCTTAAAGCCCGGGAACTTTGTTAAAGTTGTAATTGATTTTAATCGATCTTGTGAATTTGTAGCTTGTCTCTGTTTCTAAACGAAACCCACCAGAGTATCTTCTTTTACTGTATAGATAATAATGCGAATTTTGTAAATGTAATATGTAGTTTTGCCAACCTGCGTAGTGTGTTAGTTATAAGCTCGCTGAGTTTCAAAGTGTCAGTAAACGTTTGATATTTACAGGGTTTTTGGGTTTGCGGGTTGGGGTGTTGTAGTATCTCTGCTGTTTTTGATTTCCATAATACCAGTGATTAGATCAATGTATGTGATTGATGCTAAATATTATTTATTTATTAAATATGGAGAAATACTGCATTCGTTATTAATAAAATTTCTATATGAAATTAAATGAAATGCAAAGTATTTATTAGGAATACCTATAACATCACAAACACTCACATATCTAGCAACGCACGCTATACAACACAGTAACAGTTAGTAGTTTTTTAACAGTTACAAAAACAATGATGACACAGAACAAAAACAAGAAACAGTACGACAACATCGGAAATCAGTTAAATGCCAGCCAATTAAGTGCCACAACGCATTGGTGTCGTCCAGAACTCTGGAGGGCCTGACGCTAGTTTCAGTGGGCCCATGCCGAGTGAAATACTCGGACGGTGAAGCCAACATCATGTTATAGCCTGTTGCTTAATCTCTTTAGTCTCAGGGTATGGCATGATTTCAGTGATGAGAGACTGATTTCTCAGTTTATGCGTGACCTTGAGAAATCAAAAACTATTTTTTCTTCGACAAAGGAAATTCGATCAGTGAACTTTTTTCGTATACGAATTGCATTAAAATTGCCCCCCTGTACTGAAATAATAACCATACTGCAAACCTATGAATACTTATTATATTACATAATACATATGACAATTAACTAAAACAAACAAAAGTCAAAAAGCTCCATCTCAGTTATATAGCTTCTAAGAATAACATGATCAGTACGATGTCAGGAAAAACACGGAAAAACAAGTTTTAAAAGAAACAACATGTTCCCAAACACGGCCTCGTGGTGCCAATATCTTCGCAGCTACAAAAACATGTGTCGTGTAATGACAGTACAGTTTCGGGAAGTTTGTTTACTGCCCACCAACCGACGAAAGTTTGGTGCGACATGTTGTGATACAGAGTTTCATTGCTTACATCACTAGATCGCTTGCATGTGTGGAAACAATGTTTATCTTCATCCTTGTTCATGCGGTGTGATTATTATACCAGAATACTTCTGAACCCTCTCAAAAGTATTTTGTTAACTTATTTTCGATTATTTTAAAGCAACTTTGTGAAAAATAATGTCATTTTTTTTAGGTCAACTAGAATGTTAAGTGTACGTATTTTTTTTAACTAGCCGTTGCCGTCCAACTGCTGGGCAAAGGCCTCTAGTCCCAAAGTAATCTACTCAAAGCTTGTGTTATGGGTGCCAGACAACGGATTTAATACTTAAATACTTTTTGTTTGTAAATACATACATGATATACATAGAAAACACCCAGACCAATACAACCAACAAACAAACAGACATGTTCATGCACACAAATGTTTGTATTGTGCGGGGATCGAACCCGCAACCTGCTGCATAATAGGCGATTTCTCGACCACTACACCAGACGGGTCCTTGTGGTTTTTGTCTAGATCGTCGCGCCGGAAGCGGTTCCGGGATCTGCCTTTCGGACGGCGTCCATAGGTAGGCATCCAGTGGATAATACATATTACGAATAAATCTCAGTACCTACCTAATCAACATATTGAGTTCTATAACTAAGCATTTTTAGGCGAAAATACAGTGGCCAGCACATCAGATTACCCACTTTTGTTGCAAACCAGCCCTTATTACAACTCAATAAGATATCGCAGTGTTTACCTTGATGTGCTGTTGTCCGTACATTTATATTTGGTGAAATAACTTACTCAAATTGAGTGTAATTTAAACTTTTTGTACAGCCTATATCTTTTTCTTGTTTGAGTAAGTATTATTGTTCTCAGTTAAGCGCTCTGACATAGTAACTGAATATTCTTTCATTTTAGAGACAGTATGCAAACTCTGACCTCGGTCAGAAATGAAGTTACCCCTTCACTTTAAACTAACTTCACAGTAGCCCGGGCAAAATGGCTGTTAATTGTCCCAGGATCGCAGACAGCTGACTGCTAATAAAACATGAAGTTTTAATTAATTAACGAGCCCGAGATTCAATGGAGCATGCTTCACTATAAGTTTTTGGAGAGATGTTCAGATTGCGATGAACAACGAAGCGCGGCGCTGCGCTTTTGAGAACTAGGTACAGACAGCAGCAAGTCAAGGTAAACACTGCGGTATCTTATGCAGTTGTAATGAGGGCTAGTTTGCAACAACAGTGGGTAACCTGATGTGCTGTCGACTGTACATGGAATATTTACTACTATCGTCCTCATTGTACACTTGCACAGGTATTGCTACAGTCAGAATAATAGTCCCCCTAGCTGAGTTTGACTACGGTGGCCAGTCACAACGACTTACCGACTGCGCGGGACATAAGTGCACAAGTGTGTGCGTAAACACAGGTGCACTTTCTATTCCTTTTACTCTCATAGCCCGATAAGACAGCAATCTGACACGACCGGAGAGAGATCAGGCGCAGGACCAACGACTTTAGGTGCTTTTCCGAGGCAGGGGGGTGGATTACCACCAACTTCCAAACTCCGGGCTACCCTGAGAATTTCTGAACCGAAAAGGCAGGTACGTATTTTTTGCCCGACCCGGGGATCGAACTCGGGACCTCTGGTGCAGCCGTCGCTTGAAAGTGCGACCCTCTAACCGCTGTGCTATCAAGGCAGTACAACAAACATAGATAGGTACATAAGCTGTGTTTTCTTCGCTTGGCGAATACTGTTAACAGCAATGACATTCATTTTTTAAAAGATAAACACAATACTCGCCATCTTCACTAATTCATTGTATTTTGACTGCAGAATTTCTTCGTCCTTTCTTGATTTTCTACTATTTTAGGCAATTGTCCGAATCGAAATTCTATTAACTATTAGCACAAATCATTCGGAGCATACGTAAAATCTCCTATTTCAAACAGCACGTCTTTAAAGTAAACATTAGTTCTCGTTTTCAAAATTATGGAATCAATTTAGTTCCGTTGTGGGCAGTTTGGAGCCGTACCAAGCCAAGTAAAATAAAGGGAAAACAAATTAAACGGACAAAAACCAAACGCGGGGAGTTAGAAGAAACAATATTACTGTTACTTAAAACTAATAAAATTAACCCAAACCCTCCGAGGTGAATTCTAGTGTATAAGTAAACTACATGCGTATATCAAAATAGTTGTTAATTTGACAGGAAATTACTAGTCTAGTGATAAATTCTACGTTGGGTCAAAAGAAAGAAAGCAGTCAATGTTACGAAGCAAGTCAAAATTAATAGTATTAATAGTATGATGATAATTTGACATCAACACACGCTATCTAAGACTGGAAGTAGTTAAAATAAAGTAATTTTACACATTATTTCGATTCCATACCCAAGATAGAAAAAAAATCTACTATGCTATTACTAAGACTCCACTGTCCATCTTTCCATCACCAGCCTAGTCTAATTTCGTATTGATACTGAATTCATGAAATTATTCTCGCAATTGTATGGCTTTTTTACACTTATAAGGAATCGGAGAGTATTAAACAAAAATCGCAATACTAATTTACTTTAAAAGTAAAACCTCAACTCTCAAACTATATCTGGATACTAGATCTCAGTTTATCTTCCTTCACAAAGACAAATAGACCTTCGTAGATCCTTAATCCTAGTTGAATGGCAGCCTAAGCACTAACGATAGCAAGACGAGTGACTCAGACTGACTCAGGGCCACAACAAACAATGCCTAAATGACGTCATTTTGACAGCCATAATTTATGTTAAAGACTAGTAATTTTAAACAATACTTGTGACAAATGAAGGCTACTCTACTGGCAAGCTATTATCTAATTCTAAACTTGTCTCTAACTCTTTAACACTTACATTTTCTTTAGCGCTGGATTTTCAGAAATGAATTAAAAATAAACATACTTTAAATTTCGCTTTTACGAGCTGCTCTAAAAAATCAATAACGTAAAATAATTAGGCTCTGATTTATCAAACGTTAGTAAAGGAATATTCGTCGAATAAAATACAATACGCCTAATTTGAAAACGACACCTATTTGTCAGCAATCATGACATTTAAAATCCATTCTATAAACATGAAATAAGAAACCAAAATTTGCGCACGGGCGGGACTCGAACCAGAAACTTTCTGGCTAGTCGGGCCAAACGCTCTCCCAACTGAGCTACCGTGCCGTCTACTCCCAATCTAGATTAGGAATCAATTTTAGATAAAGTTTATTTTTAGGACCGATTTTACCAATGTCAGATAAGAATTAACAGACTGAGGGCCGATTAGACTTATTAGACTAAATTAGTATAAAACGACCGGTTTTAAAATCTTTTTTTCATAAATGATTGCTGATTGATAGGTGACGTTTACAAGTTAGGTGTATTGTATTTTCTTCTTCTTCTTATTTAAGAGCTATGCTCTTGTCGGTGGAGTTTGCTTATCATATTACGTTAAAAAAATCAAGAATTAGGGCCAATTTTACAAACGTCAGATAAGACTTATCCAACTGAATAAGTATAAAACGACTGATTTTAAAATGCCATTTACATAAATTATTGCTTATAGGTGAAGTTTTCAAATAAGGCGTATTGTATTTTATTCGACGAATATTTCTTATTTGACTTCGGAAGAATCAGGCCTTAATCATATTATGATACACTCTGATAAAGTGAAAACCAAAACTTCACGGACAGTAAACGCAGAAAAATTGACCAGAGATAATATAGAATGAGTCCGTACCGAAGATCCGATGAAAAAAGTTACTCCTAATGATTTATGGTGCATAGCGGGGTGTTGAAGAAGCCCGATGTTTTCCGCCATTTTGTTATAAATATTTATGTAGTTATCATGAGTCTTTAGCTATTATTGTTGATTGGATATGGTTCATATTGCAAACTTTTTGGCAGCTATAGCTTTTTAAACTTGGGTTTTATAACGTCCTCTTTTTTTTTTTTTTATTAAGCAAACAACGGTTTACAATAAATAACACTGATCCCACAAAACTATTACCATAGTTTGTCTATAGGATCACGAGTCTCTAATATAACATAGCTACAAAATACTTTTTAACTTTTCTTTTAAAATCATTTTTATTGTGTTCCCCGTGTATACCCCCGGGCAAACCATTCAATAGGTAATTAGTGTTGTAAGTTCATTTTTAGGGTTCCGTAGCCGAATGGCAAAAAACGGAACCCTTATAGTTTCGTCAAGTCTGTCTGTCTGTCTGTCCGTCCGTATGTCACAGCCATTTTATTCTGTAACTATAAGCATTACACTGTTGAAATTTGGTACGAAGATGTATCCTGTTAACAGCTTACCGATTCTCATACAAAAAATACAAAATAATGTCATTTAAGGGGGGGCTCCCATACATGAAACTATAACCAAAAAAAATTTTTTTAGTCAAACCTATGCGTGTGGGGTGTCTATAGATAGATCTTTTAAAATGACATTGAGGTTCCTAAAACCATTTTCTTTTAAAGTCTAACGTTTCATAGCTATCCGCTTCCAAAGTGGTAAAATGGGCGTCCCCCCCATCTAACTTCTAAACCAAGAGAGTGTACATTTTGAAAAAAATATGTAATATAGATCGTAACAAACACTTTCAACGAAAATTAGTTTGGACGAGATTGAACGAGTAGTTTTTGAAATATAGCATGTTTTCAACAACCGCAAACATAACTTTGTACTTCATACAAACACTATGAAAAACAAAGTTATATTTGTAGTCAACAAAATATTGTGGTATTTTACTAAGTAGAAGTAAGTGGATTCCCTAATTTATTTAAAGTTGGCACGGAACCCTCAGTGCTCGAGTCCGACTCGCACTTGGCCGGTTTTTTAGATGGAAAAATAGCCTACCAAAACGCAATCCTACCGGTAGGATAGGGAACTACGGTATACTACGTAGCTTATGTAGATAGCTTTTATTAAGGATTTTTTTAGATTACATAATAAATCATATTAAAATGCGGTTTTCCAAAAATATATTTTGCGTCAATTGCTTGTAGAATTCTGAGCGTACCAGCATCGTATGCAGGCTGTAGACGAAACTGGAGACCATTTAGAAGTACCAAATGTGACGTACTCGTACCAAGTCTCGCAATCGTTTTAAGTTGAGAGAAAATCCTGTTATACTTCCTGTATAACTTTTATGCTGTGACTATTTTATTTCAAATTCAGATTCAATTACATTTGTTTTTGTAACCATAATATTGGTAATACAATTACTTGAAAACTACGAAGGCTACCGCAATAAACGTAAGGATTCCGTAGTCTACCGTAATTCTGCTGCATACTGTGGTAGAATACATTGAACTTACAACTCAAGTCCTCATATAACCCTAACATTAAAACTTTAAGATATAACAAAGTAATTTTGGAATTATAGTCAAAACATCAGCCTATTTTGCGCCAAAATCTATTCATCTAATAATTCTCATTAAAACACTACCAGCAAATAATGTGAATGAATAGGTAACCTTAACAGCTTTAATAATGAATTATTATTATGATTCCAAAATCATCGTTCACGCAGAACATTCAGTTTCATTAGCCATTAAACCAATAATAACTAATATTAAAAGATAAGGGCGAGTTCACATTGGCGAGATATTTATTTAAAGTAGGTAATTTATCAACTGTGATGATAATATTAACTAAATTTAAGTGAACTCAAAAAATACTAATTTAGAGATCGATTTAATTATCAAATTATCAGCCACAGATTTATTTTGCTTCAAGATACGTCAACTTACATACTTACTTGTACAATCTGTAACTCACAAGTTAATAATTTAAAATAAATATAACTTTGTCATTTTTCTCATGATATTCGTCATTTTATAACTGTATAAAATGACGACAGTCAAATTTCTTACACAAATTTATCATTACAATATTTAAAATATTTATTTATATTGTTTTTTCGTGGTTTACATAAGCTTTTCTGCGCAATTGGGATTCATAGTGATAGTAATAATATCATTAATTAAATGGTACTATTTCGTGGCCTTTTGCCTTAAGTCAGGATCAAAAGTATCTAAAAAAATTAACTTTGACTGACGTTGATTGTTCATAAGTATTTTAGTAGTAGTAATATATTCGTAAATTTTTGCTACTACTGTGTAGAATCACCTCTAGGTGGCCATTTTGGAAATAACATCCTATTTAGAAGAGGCGATTAATACCTAAATACAAAACAAAGGGGTATTATCTGGAATGCCGTGCAATCAAAACGAATGACGTACCGTTTTACCCGCTGAATTACTTTGTTCAGTAAATATAGGTATTACTTACTGTTTTACTAAGATCCTTTACATACTGCGACTTTTAGCAGCGATGCAATCGCGATGCTAACGCGTGTTAGCATCGATACAGTCGCGATGCAGAAGCTGGAAATTGTCAAATTATGTACTGAATTTTAGCGACTGATTCGATACAAACGCGCGTTAGCATTGATGCAGTCGCGCATCTGTATCGATGCTAACGCGCGACTGCATCGATGCTAAAAGTCGCAGTGTGTAAGGGGTCTAAGGGATACTAAAATCAATATAAACTCAATCCTTCTAAAAAAAATAGAAAATTGAACCACCTCAAAAAACAGATTAAAATAATGCATTTGCCCTCTACATAGGAGAAACAAACTCATTTGGAGTCGGTGCATGAAGAGTGTAGACTGTTGGTGTAGGTAAGATTTACATCAGTAAGTTAAGTATTGCCAATGCGTTATTTTTGAGCTTTTTAGTCAGTTTTCTGAAGGCGGTTCAATTTTTTAAATTATTTGTTTATTTCATGTTTTTTAATTAAAAATATGGGTAAATACCCATATCTCAAAAACTACTGGACCGATTTTGATAAAACGTACTTAATTGAAATATACCTAATCTAACTAATTCGAATCATCTAGCTATGACTTTTTGTCTTCGAGAAATCCGTGGATAAACATACAAACATGCTGAGTGGCCCACCTTTTCAGTATCTTGTGTATGTGCATTTAATTATGAGTATTTTTCTATTTTGTAAATTATGTGATGCTGAATAAACATGTTTTCTTTCAAATATACAAATATAAATATCATCAAATTTCAACAATATCACATATAAACACACATTAAATCGATATCCTCCTCTTTTAAAGACGGTAATAAGTAAATAAAAATTTGGACATAGTCTAATTAATCACCATATTGGCGTTGTTTGTGTAAGGCAAAGCAAAATACATTAAAATTTTTTTCTATATCCGTTTTTTTTTTAATAGACTTATAAAGAAAATTGGCACACGTAACTAAATTAGACCCACATTAACAATACTTAAACCATTCGGACGTCTATTCTGCAGTAATGGCCGCAAAACAAGAAACACTTCTGATACATTTTAACTGCGTCTCGTTAGCTGTAATGTGCCTTTAAATTTCAATATTTTAACACGTAAACCGCTTTACTTGTTACCCAAATTACCACTCCGAATGCTATAAATAAATTGCTTTTTCATATAAGTAGCGCGGATCCTTTGTTATTTAAATGATTGGAAAGTTTTTTAAACGGTAATTATGACGTTGAAGTGCCCTATAATGCTTGTCAAAAAAATCAATTTTGAGCACAATCTAAAGCAAAAGCAAGCTCTTAATAAAAACTAGGCATCGGCTAAAGTTGTAATGCCCATCTAAAGGTTTTCCTAAAGGAATTTTTATATTTATTTATAAACTTATTTACATAATAGTATGAATATAATATGAATATTGTACATTATTATTTTTGCTGTATTTTTAATTTATATTATCAAAATTCTCTTGCACATATTACAATATTTCTGAATGACCTTGAAGTGTGACTGGGAGAGAATGCGTTTAGCATTAAATTTACCTTTTGTACACTGTTTTTTTGTAAAATAGTTTTAAAATTAATAAAAATGTAACTTTGCATATAGAAACTTATTATATCTATAAGCAAAATATTAAATCGTTGGACAGGTCGATTCCAAAAATAATTGCATAGAAAATATAGTTCTTATTTTAATGTCTTTGTGCAGCATGTTACTCGTAATTACCAACGTTATGCATCCAGTTGCCACAAATACACCCTAGTTAATACTAATCTTTGAGTTACAAAAATATCATATCTTTTGTTTCAGGTAAGCCAAGCAAAACTCGTCTCTCTCGGCCAATTCGCAAACAGATGTTGTAGATACGAAATGTGAGCGGAAATCTCTCTCCAGTCCAGACATCATTTATTATGTCTAGATAATCTGACGTACTGCCCACTGTGCGCAATATAGACAGTATTTAAGGTAAAAAAAATAATAGCGGATAATATGTGTGCATTTGGGTCAAATAATATTAACTAATCTCATTAAAATCTGAAAATATTAACAAAATATGTTTTTTTTTCTATGCTAATATTACAAACCTGAAGTTTGTTTGTTTGTTTTAAAGCGCTAATCTTAGGTACTAAAGCACCGATTTCAAACATTATTTTTGTGTTGGATAGCTTATTTATTGCGGAAGGCTTTCGACAAAGGACAAAAAAAGACTCTAAGACATCACAATACGACTTATAAGAGCAGAGCAACAATGAAAAATGTTGCAAAAAATAAACTTTAAAAAAAAGTAAAAACCGACTTCAAAACCAAAATGCACTAAAAAGTCTTAAATAAACTCTTCACCATTGAAAGGAAAGGAATCCGTATTAGGCAAACAATTTCTTTTTGGAGTCGGTGCTGTGATAGTTGATGCTTGATGGTCAAAGTGATGGCACCGACTCCAAAAAGAAATTGTTTGCCTAATACGGATTCCTTTCCTTTCAATGGTGAAGAGTTTATTTAAGACTTTTTAGTGCATTTTGGTTTTGAAGTCGGTTTTTTACTTTTTTTTAAAGTTTATTTTATTTCTTTATTTTTAGTGATTACATAAGAGGGGGGGGGGGGGGGAGTTGCACCTTATGATTCTATTTTTTACGAAGCTACAAATTACCTATCATAAGTTTCGTCATTATAATTACTGAACTCCTAGGCGTTAAGGAGTTCCACCATCAGCTCAGCCCCACAAAATGTTGACTATCAGACGTAACAACACGTCAACATTAAGATTCTAGTAAAGAAACACTATACGTGCCTTTAAAACTTGAGGGTTTCCCTCAAATACACCAAGATCCCATCATCAGATCCCAAAATGGAAAAAATGGGACCAACTAGAAGGTATACCCTCTAAGTAGGTGAAAAATTTTTTTGATTCGGTCGACAAACGACTGAGATATGAGGTAACATACATACAAAAAAAAATAATGATAAAAAAAAAAACATACAGTCGAATTGATAACCTCCTCCTTTTTTGAAGTCGGTTAAAAAAGGGGGAGAATATTCCTTTAGAGAGCTTCTGTTGCGTTAACCGTTAACGTTTAAGTTTTAGGTGTATCAAAATCATGTACGACGGGATTGCTTCGCTGTAAAATTTCAACATTAAAGTCCGCGACAGCATATATCTATCTAATATGGTTTACACACTACAAACTTTTTATGTTCATAAATTTGATAAAAAATAATGTACTATTTTCAAAGGTGATTTGATTCACACGGGTGTCTATTTTTATCAAAATAAACATATGTATCATAACGAGCATTTCATTATGAACGAAATTGCCCTTTACATCAGTTGTTTCGAATCTTAGAAGCTATTACAGTTTTAAAATAACTTCGCACCAAAATAATGCACACATTCTTGCGCTATGGTTTCTGGCCGCTATGGTTTCTGGCCAATGCAAATATGAGTTTTGCGTTATATATTTAACGGGAAATCAGAAATTTACGCGGGCGACGCCGCGGGGGGCCCGCTAGTAATATAATAAAGACCCTGTATTCAAACGAAATATACGAATTCAATTTAAATATATCGCCAGCTAAAAGCCTGTGAATCGCTATTATGTGTAATGTGCGAATGTTTTCATTTAATGGATTATTTTGTATTTTTCGTGTTGCCTCATTTTGTGTAATGGGAAATTCGAGTTTCATTTCATTTAGTCTATGAATGCCGAATTGCGGTGGCAACACCTTGTTATGAAATATTCTACGTTTTGTACGATGAATCGAGTTTTGTATTTTATTAAAGTAGTTATTATTTAAAATGGTTTTCTCGGTTCTTTGGTTTAGCGTTGTTCGGTCGCGATATTATTGTGATTATTTATTTAACATCTTTTATTACCGATCTCGTAAAAACGTTGTTAATGTATGTATGTATACGAACTAGTAAATATTTATGTCGAATGAATATTAAGCCTTTTTTCTGTAACATATTAATTTGATTACTAAAATATGTATTTTACTTGAAAGACTTGAGTTTATACCTCGTGCAGCGTTAAGCTTCATAAGAGCAGTTATATTGGAGCAGCCCTAGTGTTGTACAGTTCATAGTTTATGTCGACAGTTTATCGAAAACGCTAACACTTATAGAATATTATTAGTTTGGTCTTGACTCTACTTTAAGCCAAGATAACACATGAATCTGTGACGAATATAGAGAAGGTGATTTTAAACAAAACATACTAAAGTATTTATAATTATGCGTATGCTAAAGAGTACATAAATAACGATAATTATAGGTAACTAGCAGTCCCCCGCAGCTGCTCCGCGCATTTTGAGTTTGCTTCCTCTTCTCCCGTCGCAGCTATATAGACCTTCCCCGATAAATAAGCTATCCAACACAAAAATGTTTTTTTTCAAATCAGTCCAGCAGTTCCTGAGATTAGCGCGTTCGAACCATCAAACATACAAACTCTTCAGCTTTATAATGTTAGGATATATTACGTCGAATACATTTTGACGCAAGTGGGTTAGGAAGGCAAAGGGAAGCGTTACGACTGGGTGTTATGGCCGGGGACCTAGGTTCGATGTTCACCGTCTTAGTTTATTCATATGTAGTTAAGTCTGATCTAAATATCGCGGTTCAGGTCCATACTTCGACTATAGCGCCATCTAGTCACGTCGAGCCGAGTCAGCATGTTGCGATGATATGTAGTGACAGCGGTTGATCATAGATGTCGCTACTACGTGTACAAAATCGCGAAAAATACATTAATCGGTACTAAAAATAATGAGTTTACATTTTTAACATCTACCACAATTTGTCGACCGTTTAGCATCACCATCAGCCGCTTAATACCAGCGCCGCTACATCTACTCAGTGCGGATTAGAGCTACATTGGAGTGCATCGGAGACTGATCGTCACTCATCGTACTGTAAGCTGTTCATATAATGCTGCACGATTTAAAAGTTTTTAGTCAAAGTAAAAAGCTCGGGTAAAAATATTATTAATAAAAAGAAAAACCCAACTGCTAACAATAATGCACTCAAAAAGAAAAAACCGGGTAAAGGTTGTGGGCTCCTTCCTATGTGCATGTTTTTGGCTTTTTAACAAAGTCTGTTATATTATATAAATATAATTATGTATTTTTGTAATGTCCTTGTTGTTGGCTTTCATTTGACCTGAAATGGAAGGGTCACCTATTTTTTTTAAAAAAAAACACCTTTTCTTCATTATAGGTCACAATTTTCACACTGCAAACTTTACGTTCCTCTGTTGCTTAGTACAGGCCATGGCTTACGGTCAGTTTCAAAGACAGATGGAGCAGGCTTGATCTGGGTGAGATCACTACGTCAGCATCGTTAACTCTGTTTTTGCCACATCTGGCTCAGTCTAGTCTAGTATTCAAGCAAGAGCAAATAAGGAATTTAGTGCGTCATTTAAAATCACACATGAACCATGGACGGAATTATGATGGAATTTCCTTAGCAGATTATAAAAATCTTAGTTCCTGGGGTAATGGATTGTGCTCCTAACCTTGCCAATAAAAACAAAACGATTCTGGAAAAATACTATGGTTGTACTTTGAAACATGGTGTGAAACATTAGTTGTTAATGTTTGGGCCCGATAAAAAAAAACAACAACAGTACAGCTACCAGCAATGAAATGCTTACATGCAATTTTATTTTATTGCATTAAGGTCTTAAATCGCACCAAATTTAAATGTTCGCAACAGTATACTGTTATTATAACATTCCCATATGCAACACCTAGTGGGCCGACTGCCAAAAACATCAGGCAGAATTCACGGGAAAATGCGGAAATTACGACTGCTAACGAAAGTCGGGGAAAAATTCCGGAAAAAAAAAAAGATAAAATGATAGCTGGTTACATTTTGCGGGTCTTTATGTCAGAAGGATCAGTCCAACTGTTTCCTACTTTCGGATCTGCTAAAATTGTTTAAGGTTTGCATAAAAACTTAAACAATTTTAGCAGATCCGAAAGTATACTTGTCTTTGGTTTGTAATTCATCTTTTTATTTCAAGTACTAGCGGTCCCCCGCGACTTCGTCCGCGCGTTTTGAGTTTGCTCCCTCCCCTCCCGTCGCAGCGTCATGTTTTATATCCTACAGCCTTTCTCGATAAATAAGCTATCCAACACAGAAATATGTTTTCAAATCGGTCCAGCAGTTCCTGAGATAAGCGCGTTCAAACAAACAAACTCTTCAGCTTTATAATATACTAGCGGTCCCCCGCGACTTCGTCCGCGCGTTTTGAGTTTGCTCCCTCCCCTCCCGTCGCAGCGTCATGTTTTATATCCTAAAGCTTTTCTCGATAAATAAGCTATCCAACACAGAAATATTTTTTCAAATCGGTCCAGCAGTTCCTGAGATAAGCGCGTTCAAACAAACAAACTCTTCAGCTTTATAATATACTAGCAGTCCCCGCGACTTCGTCCGCGCATTTTGAGTTTGCTCCCTCCCTTCCCGTCGCAGCGTGATGTTTTATATCCTAAAACCTTTCTCAATAAATAAGCTATCTAACACAGAAATATTTTTTCAAATCGGTTCAGCAGTTCCTGAGATAAGCGCGTTCAAACCAACAAACTCTTCAGCTTTATAATATAATTAGCGCAAGCGCACGTTGTACTTAAGCTGCGAACATTATTTTGGTGCCGAGTTATGTTAAAACTGTGATAGCTCCTAAGATATTTATTGGAATCAAATGATATAAAGGGCAACTTTGTTCTAAATGGAATGCTCGTGATGATGAATGTATTTATTTTGATAAGAATAAATACCTGTGTGTATAATACACCTCTAAAAATAATGCATTATTTTTTTACAAATTTATTAACATAAAAAAGGTTGTAGTAAGTCAACCATAAAAGATAGACATATGCTGTCGCGGACTTTATTATAGAACTCTTAATGCTGAACAATCCTGTCATACATGATTTTTGTGTAACTTAAGCGGTTTCCGCAGCGTACGCAGCGGAAGCTCTCAAAAGGAATATCTTTCTCCCGTTTTCGCAACATTTTTCATTGCTGCTGTGGTCTTGTGAGTCGTATCTTTATGTTATATAGCTTAAAGCCTTCCTCGATAAATGGACTATCTAACATAAAAATAATTTTTCAAATCGGGCCAGTAGTTTCTGAGATTAGCGCGTTCAAACAAACAAACAAACAAACAAACAAAAAAACTCTTCAGCTTTATAATATTAGTATAGAAGATTAGCGCAAGCGCACGTTGTACTTAAGCTGCGAACATTATTTTGGTGCGGAGTTATGTTAAAACTGAGATAGCTCCTAAGATATTTATTGAAATCAAATGATATAAAGAGCTACTTGGTTCTAAATGAAATGCTCGTGATGATGAATGTATTTATTTTGATAAGAATTAATACCTGTGTGTATAATACACCTCTAAAAATAATGCATTATTTTTTTACAAATTTATTAACATAAAAAAGGTTGTAGTAAGTCAACCATAAAAGATAGACATATGCTGTCGCGGACTTTATTATAGAACTCTTAATGCTGAACAATCTTGTCATACATGATTTTTGTGTAACTTAAGCGGTTTCCGCAGCGTATGCAACGGAAGCTCTCAAAAGGAATATCTTTCTCCCGTTTTCGCAACATTTTTCATTTCTGCTGTGGTCTTATGAGTCTTATCTTTATGTTATATAGCCTAAAGCCTTCCTCAATAAATGGACTATCCAACGTAAAAAAAATTTTTCAAATCGGGCCAGTAGTTTTTGAGATTAGCGCGTTCAAACAAACAAAAAAACAAACTCTTCAGCTTTATAATATTAGTATAGATTTTAGCATAAAATATATATTTCACGGGAAATTATATATATGTCGTATAATACCATTTTGATTTTCAATGATAGCTTTGAAAAGAACCCGCTTCAGAATGCTGAGAATAAGAGGTCTTACCATTGCCTCTTATACGAATTTAGTGCCATATTTGGTCCAAACAATTGGTACCCAGCTTCACATAATTAACTTTATAAATATTCAACTTTACATTACCTATTTATTTGATATCCTGATATACCTGTTTGTTTGACAAAGAGGGCCTATATAATTTTCATGAGCTTTTTTTGCTCCTGCCTTGTTTACTCATCCTTCCCAGTAATCAAGAAATGTTTTAAGGCAGATAAGATTTTTTGTCGGAATCAACCTTATAAATCATAATTGACAAATGATAATAATAAGTTTTTCTTGATACTAATGCCTCCGATATTGTCTTAAAAACAGTTTCGTAGAGCTTAATCCTGCTTCATACTCTTACTTATCTGTGCCTAGCTTAGGATTTAATATCAAGATTTTAATTAATCCTTTATTAATTTAATACGAAACACTGGCCAAATTGATATTCTTTCTTGGAGTACTTGCTCATACTACGAATACAACCACCCATCGTATCTTAAGGATAAAACAAGATAATCAACTCTGCTAAAATATTCCATATCTTCAAAACCTAGCCCGAGGTTTTATGAATATTTCTCTAAGAGCTGGCTGGGAATTGGGATATAGTAGCTATTACATCATATTTTTCTCGTGCAAACATGCTCCTTTCATAAACCTAAGTACATAATCTTGTGAGTAGTGTGTTCTTTGAAAATCCCACTTATATGTATTATGTGGAAACTGTATAGTCAAGAGCGTGAATACAGGGAGGCCTTGGTGTTGGTATTCAATTTGAGTCGGTATTACACAATAGAATGGACATCAAACCGTTTTTTTTCTTTTAAGTTTTCTTTGATCTTATTGCAATACATAAATATTTTTCATTAAGAAGGAACTATGTACGTATTTAATCTAGAACCGTAAACTCTTTTATCTGTTCTGCGTCTGTGTATGTTTTGTAAGTAGGCTAAAATCTCTGATGCGAGGTTGATGTATCACGGATCATGGTACATTTACTTTACTTGGTATTGAGCGCGAAAACTAAATTATATTTAGGATACGAAGCTGGATAGGTCTGCATGTTTTCTTTAAACAAGTTTCAATTAAAGCTGAGCTTTACATTGAAGAAACTTTTATTTTACTTTAAATGAATATCCTAGCAATATTATTGAACAAATAAGTAATTTAGAAAATAGTACAAAATGTATAAAAATACTTAAGAACTACATATTGTCTTAAAATTGTAACGAGTAGTGTAGTGACTCTCATTATCACATATAAATCTAAATAGGTTTTTGTTGGTATTGAAATATGTTTTTTTAATGTAAATTGTTTAACATAAATAAAGTAATAAAAGAAAGAATTTACATTTTATCAATTGGACAGAGAAACAATGGACAACTTCGGGTTCCATCGTAATTTGGCTCATACGATTTTAAATATACACCGGGTTTTTATACAATAATAGAGTTTTATGAATAACGCTAATGTATTAATAATTATTATATAGAAAGCACCACCCGAAATTATGTGTTGTTGCCTCTAAATTTAAACGACAGAACAGCTCCATACGTACCATGAGTTTAAGAGTCGTCGCTAGCGCGTAAACTCATGGTATCAGTACTTAACTGGGAAAGAAACATCAATGGGCTCAAAAAATCTCCATTTCACTATCTTTCACAAAATTACACTAGCTGTGTTCAAAAGTTAGAGTGGGGGGGGGGATGGTTTAGGACCTCGATGTCATGGGAGCCCCTTTAAATGAAAATATTTTTGTATGGGTATCGTAGTGTGGTTGGCAGAATACACCTACCTACCAAGTTTAATCTTTGTAATACTCATAGTTTCAGAATAAAGTGGCTGTGACATACGACCGAACAGACAGACAGACTTGACGAAACTATAAGGGTTCCGTGTTTTGCTATTCGGCTACGGAAACCTCAAAGCGACCAAGTATCACGATCATGTTATTGAGCTAAAAACTCATTGAAAAGCAACACTTGTTTTCATAGAGCCTATTGTTATTTCGTCCACTGGAATCATCTTAAAATATTTAAGCAAAAGCCTCGAACTTTTGACTATACGTACAAAAGCAGTAAGCCTATTAAAAATGGCCGTCATTTTAAATACCTGCCGCATTACCCGCAAATGTTTATCATCGGACATATCAGCTTTCAACGCTGTTATGCTTGGTTAGTACCCGCATCTTTACTAATATTATAAAGCTGAAGAGTTTTTTTGTTTGAATGCGCTAATCTCAGGAACTACATGACAGATTTGAAAATAATTTTGTATTGGACAGGTTAATAATCGAGGAAGGGTTTAGGCTATAAACATCACGCTGCGACGGTAGTAGAATGAGCAAACTCAGAATGCGCGGACAAAGTAGCGAGGGACCGCTAATAATTATATAACCTATCAGAAATAGTAGAGTAAAGCGATATCTTTCAGACAACATTTCGGTAAAGAAATAGACTTTTCGTAGAAAGGTAAATAGGTAATGTAAAGTTGAATATTTATAAAGTTAATTATGTGAAGCTGGGTACCAATTGTTTGGACCAAATATGGCACTAAATTCGTATAAGAGGCAATAGTAAGACCTCTTATTCTCAGCATTCTGAAGCGGTTTCTTTTCAAAGCTATCATTGAAAATCAAAATGGTATTTTACGACATATATATAATTTACCGTGAAATATATATTTTATGCTAAAATATTTGAAATAAAAAGATGAATTACAAACCAAAGACAAGTATACTTTCGGATCTGCTAAAATTGTTTAAGGTTTGCATTAAAACTTAAAAAGACCGAAAAGTCTATTTCTTTACCGAAATGTTGTCTGAAAGATATCGCTTTACTCTACTATTTCTGATAGGTTATATAATTATTAGCGGTCCCTCGCTACTTTGTCCGCGCATTCTGAGTTTGCTCTCTCTACTCCCGTCGCAGCGTGATGTTATATAGCCTAAACCCTTCCTCGATTATTAACCTGTCCAACACAAAATTATTTTCAAATCCGTCATGTAGTTCCTGAGATTTGCGCATTCAAACAAAGAACTCTTCAGCTTTATAATATTAGTATAGATGCGGGTACCAAATATAACAACGTTGAGAGCTGATATGTCCGATGATAAACATTTGCGGGTAATGCGGCAGGTATTTAAAATGAGGGCCATTTGTAATAAGCTTACTGCTTTTGTACGTATAGTCAAAAGTTCGAGGCTTTTGCTTAAATATTTTAAGATGATTCCAGTGGACGACATAACAATAAGCGCTATGGAAACAGATGTTGCTTTCCATTAAGTTTTTACCTCAATAACAAGATCGTGATACTTGGTTGCTTTGAAGTTTCCGTAGCCGAATGGCAAAACACGGGGCCTTATAGTTTCGTCAAGACTGTCTGTCTGTTCGGTCGTATGTCACAGCCACTTTATTCTGAAACTATGAGTATTACAAAGATTAAACTTGGTAGGTAGGTGTATTCTGCCAACCACACTACGATACCCATACATAAATATTTTCATTTGAGGCGGCTCCCATGACATCGAGGTCCTAAACCATCCCCCCCCCCCCCCCACTCAAACTTTTGAACACAGCTAGTGTAATTTTGTAAACGATAGTGAAATGGAGATTTTTTGAGCCCATTGATGTTTCTTTCCCAGTTAAGTACTGATACCATGAGTTTACGCGCTAGCGACGACTCTAAACTCATGGTACGTATGGAGCTGTTCTGTCGTTTAAATTTAGAGGCAACAACACATGATTTTGGGTGGTGCTTTTTATATAATAATTATTAATACTTTAGCTTTATTCGTGAAAACTGTATTATTGTATAAAAACCCGGTGTATATTTCAAATCGTATGAGCCAAATTACGACGGAACCCGAAGTTGTCCATTGTTTCTCTGTCCAATTGATAAAATGTAAATTCTTTCTTTTATTTCTTTATTTATGTTAAACAATTTACATTAAAAAACATATTTAAATACCAACAAAAACCTATTTAGATTTATATGTGATAATGAGAGTCACTACACTACTCGTTACAATTTTAAGACAATATGTACTTCTTAAGTATTTTTATACATTTTGCACTATTTTCTAAATTACTTATTTGTTCAATAATATTGCTAGGATATTCATTTAAAGTAAAATAAAAGTTTCTTCAATGTAAAGCTCAGCTTTAATTGAAACTTGTTTAAAGAAAACATGCAGACCTATCCAGCTTCGTATCTTAAATATAATTTAGTTTTCGCGCTCAATACCAAGTAAAGTAAACGACATAGTACCATGATCCGTGATACATCAACCTCGCATCAGAGATTTTAGCATACTTACAAAACATACACAGACGCAGAACAGATGAAAAGAGTTCTCGGTTCTAGATTAAATACATACATAGTTCCTTCTTGATGAAAAATATTTATATACTGCAATAATATAAAAGAAAACTTAAAAAACGGTTTGATGTCCATTCTATTGTGTAATACCGACTCAAATTGAATACCAACACCAAGGCCTCCCTGTATTCACGCTCTTGACTATACAGTTTCCACATAATATAAGTGGGATTTTCAAAGAACACACTACTCACAAGATTATGTACTTAGGTTTATGAAAGGAGCATGTTTTCACGAGAAAAATGTGATGTAATAGCTACTATATCCCAGCCAGCTCTTAGAGAAATATTCATAAAACCTCAGGCTAGGTTTTGAAGATATGGAATATTTTAGCAGAGTTGATTACCTTGTTATATCCTTAAGATACGATGGGTGGTTGTATTCGTTGTATGAGCAAGTATTCCCAGAAAGAATATCAATTTGGCCAGTGTTTCGTATTAAATTGATAAAGGATTAATTAAAATCTTGATATTAAATCCTAAGCTAGGCACAGATAAGTAAGAGTATGAAGCAGGATTAAGCTCTACGAAACTGTTTTTAAGACAATATCGGAGGCATTAGTATCAAGAAAAACTTATTATTATCATTTGTCAATTATAATTTATAAGGTTGATTCCGACAAAAATTCTTATCTAATCTGCCTTAAAACATTTCTTGATTACTGGGAAGGATGAGTAAACAAGGCAGGGGCAAAACAGGCTCATGAAAAATATATAGGCCCTCTTTGTCAAACAAACATTAAACATGGTGGAAGCATCTTTGCTTAAGAATATTCGCTGAACCCGACCTATTTTTATTACAAAGAAAATTGGAAACGTCCCACTTTCTACTTTAGCAACTTTCATTATTTAGCCCGACTATAAAGTACCACTTTAGCAAAAACTTTCCTAACAAGGACCATTTGTCCTGTTTATTTTTCTTCATAAGGTATAACAAGCTCTGAAGTTCCCTAAAACTTAGGCAAAGTGTCACATAAACAAGAAATAAAAGCGTCATTATTATTGATAAATTTTATTCACACTTCGAAATGGAAGACACACCAGTTAGCAAGATAAAACGATAACTAAAACCTATGTATACTTATATACAAACAAATAATTCTACAAAAAGTGTTCAACGCCACTCGCGTGGGGTACGGCCAATTTATTGTGTGGGTTAGAAGCGTGACACGTCCGTAGCCCGTCAAAAGTCTAGATTAAACCCGAAGCCAAGTCGCACTCGTCTCTGCCGATCTATCAGGGTACTGCCGACCAGCCGCAGAACCCTCGCCTCGCTATGAGGCTCTTGGAACAACACGTCTTTCTGGAACGTGAACCCGCCGCAGCGTTGGGAGTCAACAAAAATTTTCAACTCTGAACCGTTCACAAACTTCTTGTGCAGGGCCACACCTATCGCCGTGTGCCCCTGAGCTCGCTCGTTCACTATCGTCGCTATTCGCAAGTCGGGAGAGAACTGCTTGTACAGACAGGCCTGGAAACCTGACTTGCAGACCGTTGTCGACAACGTAAACGAAGGCTTGTCGTACCTCGCACTGATAGAAACGTCCGGCGACGTCGGATTCAACAGAGGCCTGAAACCCACCTCCGTCCCGAAACTGAACTCTGGTATTATTTTGTAAGTCCATTGGCTCACTAGTTTCAGCGTATTCGGATCGACGTCTTTCACACAGAACGACACAGATGTGACTGACTTCTCCTGCTCTTTCTCGATGACCACCTCCGTTTCGGACGAGACCAAATCCTTGATTTTGGACGTCAGCCGCATTTGGTAGGATCCGTCTAGTATTTCTCTGTATGTGGCTGTCGCTGAGCCGGCGGCATCGACGAGCAAGCCTTCATCAGAGCTCTTTGGCTCCAATTCTTTATGTATCACGTTTGTGTAGCACTTGTAGGAGTCTTTCGCTTTTCCGAAGTTGTACTGTTGGACCAGTTTCACTTTGTCCATCACCTCTCGCAGCACGATGAGCTTGGCGCCGGTGAAACATGCCGGGAACACGCTCTTGGCCTCCGCGTGTACGTCACTCAGCCTGATCAGTTTGGGTTTTTGCTTCTCAAAGACAATGATTTCTTTCTTTTTCGGGAGCAGTTTCTGGAGGTTGGTTATGAAACTACTGACCTCCTGTTTGATAGTTTCTTCGTTTATGTCCATTGTCGGTTGATAAAAGTTTAACTTTGGTCTGGCCGGACGTCATTGACCTGTCTGTCAGTTGTATTTTTAAACGGGTGTGAGCGTGAGCGGCCAGTGTGAGAAAGGAGTCCGCGTAGTGTTTCAGAGCGATGCGCCGCGCGCGTGCACCGTGACTTCCGTTCAAACCAGTTGGCTACTAAAATAAACACATCGTTTATAAGTCAATTAATTTATTTATAATAAGAATCGTGCAGAAATACTTTATTTGTTTATGACTACAATTTAAAATACCAAACAACACAAATGACACTGCTAGAATGAGCTAATTCGTCAAAGCGAAGTCAAGGTCTTTGCTAGTTTACGTTCAGTAACTACTCGTAGGTAAAAAACTTGATAAAAGTATAAGATGTTTATGTGATGTAGTAATGTTTACAAAAGTGTAGAGACCGTGAAATAAATAAGTACACGAATTTAGGTCAACATGATAAGAGGGCAAATGAATGAATGAACTGATAAAACAGGCCACGATTAACTCTCTTGTGTATAAACGAAATAATGTGGAATTCATAACGTGTTCAACTTACGTTTTGGTTTGAAAACAACACCGAACCTCTTAAAATACCGCTGTATACTAAAAAAACGACTTGTAGCATGGAATTACTTTACTATTTCAAGTGCTTGCGTCATGCGGCCGGCCTTTGCACCAAACGTAACCATACTGGTAGTTGTCATAACCAAAGACTATCGTACTTTGTAAGTAAGATGTGATGAACATAATGATCGTCAAACATTGATGATTTGGAAATGTCAATATTATTATCAAACCATTTTTTATGATAAAAAACAATTTAATGCTTATGTTATCCGTTGGCTTCCAAACTTCCTAACATTCAATGGATATGGTTGCAAATCGAAATGGTAAGTTTTGATCCTAGTTAACCCGTGTCTAGGCTTTATAAATCACTTTAACTCTGTGTTCATAAATGTTTGTCAGGTACAGTAGAAGTTAAATATTATACTTTAATATCATACTTCCAATAAACAGAGTCAGGCCGAGACCACTACATATTGCAGGGAACACTCACACACGAACACATTTTTTTTTAATAAAATGATATTTTGTAAATTTCAGTTATTAAGTCAACATATTTCAGCCACTTAATAATTTTTGTTACAAATACTATACTAATAGTTTGCTAATCTGTTGCATAAAGTTAAGCCTGATCAGTTTGTGTTTTTTTTTCAGATTTTTTACTTTAGGCATATTAACAGAACCTAGGCACAACGAAACGTAACTAGCCTGTACCAAGCTTTCACAAAGTCAAAAGATAATATTGAGGTTTCCAAAACGTCAATCGGTTGAAAATTAATCTACTTCATGTCAACCAAAGCAGTTTGCAAAGGGGTTACAGAGTAAAATCGTTCCGTTGATGCAACTGAAGGTAGATTGAAAGTCCAATAAAGATCAAAATGCCGTATAACGAAGTTTGAGCCATAAATAAACGTTGAGTTTACGTTCAAAAATTGCCTTTTTGTCTCAAGTATTGGAAATTTGGCTTAAAAAATAAATAAAAATATAATATTTGCTTATATTTATATGTAGACTCACTAAGACCCCATACACACTGCGACTTTTAGCATTGATGCAGTTGTGCGTTTTGATAACGCGCTTCAGCATCTCGATTCATGCAATAAACAGATTTAATTTAGCATCGATGCAGTCGCGCGTCAGCATCGATGTTAACGCAGGTTAGTATCGATGCAGTTGCCAAAATTCAGTAAATAATCGCGTTAACATCGCGACTATCGATGCTTAAAGTAGCGCAGTGTGTAAAGGTTGACATTTTGCGACCGCATCGATACTAACGCGCGTTAGCATCGCGACTGCATCGCTGCTAAAAGTCGCAGTGTGTAGAGTCTTTCAGAGCACTTATACACGAAAAAATAGTGATGACGGCAGCGGAACCCATACCTCTTCAGTATCAGATTCAGAAATCAAGTGGTTTATGTGATAGAACTACAACATGCCTATCTATGAAAATTAATCAATATTTATAAATATTTAGTTCTTTTTAATACTTTAGTGAACGACTAAAACTTGAACAAAAGGTGGACAGCGCTATAAGGTAGTCTAATACCTTTGAGTTAAACAAAAATGATTGCGTTCGAAGTTTAGAGTTCGATTATCGTTCAATGACATACATTTGTTTAAATGAGTCGAATCAGAAATGAGAAGATACGTAGAACAATTAAGGTAGCGGGAAACTCAAGTGGCAATGGCCAGGGCACATAGCGCAAAGAACTGTTGGCCGTTGGGCAAGAAAAGTTCTAGATTGGAGACCCTTCGACCAAAGAGCAGCTTATGACGTCCACCGACAAGATGGACAGACGACCTTGTGAAGATCGCAGGATCAAACTGGATGCAGACCGCTAGTGATCCGTCGCTGTGGGCCGCCGTGAGGGAGGCCTATGTTCAGCAGTGGACGTTCTTTGGCTGATAATATGCAGCACTAAAACAAGAGTCGATAAGACTATATAGCTAGACATTTCGTAGCCAAAAATAATCCAATTACCTATATACAAAACGGTAAATCTGTTTACATTCACAGCAAAGTAATAGAGAGTTATCAAGAGGTACAATCACTCACGATACGACAACACATTCTATCAGACAGCGATTTCAACCCTCCGGCATTCTAACCCTTTTAACAAATTGAAATAGGTAGTACCTTCCTAACTATAAAGGTTTGAAAGATCCGATAAGATGGATCGTGTTAGCCGTGTTACGAATGTTTCTTACAAATCCACTGATAGAGTTTCTAACAAGGTAGGACCTTTTAAGGGTTCCGTCGGTAAACGTAATAGTATAGTTTCGTCAAGTCTGTCTGTCTGTTTGTCTGTCCGTCCATATTATGTCACAGCTACTTCATTCTGAAACTTTTAGCACAACTTTTATTACACAGTTGAAACTTGGTAGGGAGGTGTATCCTGCGCACCGTTTTACCATTCTTTAACAAAAAAAATAGAAATAATGATATTTAATGTGGGCTTCCCATACTGATGGGACTAAAATAAAAAAAAACTTTTTTACTCAAACCTATGCGTGTGTTGTGTACCTATATGGATAGGTCTTTTAAAATAAGATAGAGGTTTCTAAAACATTTGGTTTCAAAAGTCTAACATTTTGAATATAAATGCTAAAAATGGTAAATGGGCCTCCCGTTCCTAACTTTTGAACTTAGCAAATAAAAATTCTGAAGAAATATATAATGAAGCTAAATCTATAAAAAATAATTTTGAACGAGATCGAATTAGTATTTTTTGAGTTATAGCACAGTTTTATCAACTGCGAATATAATTTCTTACTTAGGAATTCGGCATACAAAATTGCCCGCATACGGTCAATATTATACGAACCGGACCGCAGACTGCAACCAGTTTGCCAAATCTTTTGTATAAACATTCTGAAAAATAAAGTAATTTATGCAGTCAACAAAATATTGTGTTATATTGGCAAGTGAAAGTAATTGGACCTCTTATTTAGATAAGTAGAAAACGGAACCTCGCGGGAGTCCGACTCGGACTTGGCTGATTTTTGTAAACTGTGACTGATAGAAATCGAAATGTTGTTATTTAACACCAAAATCGGTACTTAACTACATCTTCTACATATTCTATTTATCAGAATCATCACAATAATTCGCTATAGGACGACGACGCCCATAGTTTTTTTACCGACTTCATGACTTCATGACATTTATGTGTTCACTTTGATTTCTGTAACACCTATTATATATACTGTGTTCTTAAGTAAATAAATAAATCAAAATCTTCAAAAAAAGGAGGTAGGCAATCATTTCAATGTGTATTGTATTGGACACCAATTACATACATTGTTCTTATCATAAAGTAAGTAGCTAATTGCACTTGTGTTATGGAAATCAGACACAACGGTGGTACCACAACACCAAGAACCGAGACAATGTAGAAAATTTTGATTTCTATATTGACCCGACCGGGAATCGAACCCGGGACCTCACGAGATGGCGACGCTTGAAACCAGCGTGGTAGCCACTCGACCACGGAGTTCGTCTTATTAAAGTTTGTCGTATTAAAATCTTTTATAGGAAACCCCAAAAAAAAAACTTAACGTATTGTTACTTACATTCAGATTATTGAGTAAAGATTCAGTTTTTATGCTCAGTCCACGAAAAGACGCCTTGAAACTGGCGTGCTTGCCACTACGCCATGGAGGTTGTGGAGGTGTGTATGTGATATCGTTAGAATTTGATAATATTTGAGTACCTATGTTGATATATTAAGGCTTCCAATCACGTTTGCAAAATTTTGTAGGAGTATGTATGTTTGTCTACGAATTAATATAAAACTATAAGTCAAGGCGAAATGATTATTGTTTAGTTCAATCAGGTATATTTCAACTTAGGGTGCAGTGTAAAATTGGTTCAGTAGTTTTTGAACTATGGATATAATAAATAAATATTGGACACCTAACACACATCGCTCTGATCCCAAAGTAAGTAGCTAATTGCACTTGTGTTATGGAATTCAGACATAACGGTGGAACCACAATACCCAGACCCGTGGCAATATAGAAAATTTTGATTTCTGTATTGGCCCGACCGGGAATCGAACCCGGAACCTCACGAGATGGCGACGCTTGAAACCAGCGTGCTTAGCCACTACACCACGGAGGTCGAATCGATCTCTTTTATAAAAAATACCAAAGAAAGTTAAATATAAGCTAGTAATTTAATATCCTTTCACGAATTGAATTAAACACAAAACTTTCTAAGTGAACAATGAAAATTAATTAAGATTATTACTCTAACTGTTAGGTACTCGTTTATAAGGCGGCGTCAAAGACTTGAATATCCCAAAATTATATATTTTAACTTTAATACTTTAAAAGGCAAATTCCCTTTGTGCCTATAGAAAACAAACAGCTACTTAAGAACTTGGAGCATTTACCCTTGAAGCGTCGGGATAAGTTTAGAAATTCTAAAACTTACTTAAAACGGCATCATAATTTTTAAATTTGATCTTTAAGAGGTATCATCTCAATCATTATTTAATTAAAGCCCGATTGAGATAGGGTGAATCTATCTATAAAATGAAACGAAATTCACATTCACCCTGTGATTGTATTCTGTAGTCATAAGTATTAAAAAATATATTAGACAGCAATCACATACATTGCTCTGATCCCAAAGTAAGTAGCCAATGCACTTGTGTTATGGAAATCAGACACAACGGTGGGACCACAACACCAAAACCCGAGACAATATAGAAAAGATCGTTTTCCACATTGACTCGACCGGGATCGAACCCGGAACCTCACGAGATGGCGACGCTTGAAACCAGCGTGGTAGCCACTCGACCACGGAGTTCGTCTTATTAAAGTTCGTCGTATTAAAATGTTTTATAGGAAACCCCAAAAAAATAAACTTAACGTATTGTTACTTACATTCAGATTATTGAGTAAAGATTCAGTTTTTATGTTCAGTCCACCCATTTTTTAGGGTTCGGTAGCCGAATGGCAAAAACCGGAACCCTTATAGTTTTGTCAAGTCTGTCTGTCTGTCTGTCCGTTCGTATGTCACAGCCATTTCATTATGTAACTATAAGTATCACACTGATGAAATTTAGTAGGAAGATGTATCCTGTTAAACGCTTTACGATTCTTATTTATTCATGACTAGCGGTCCCCCGCGACTTCGTCCGCGCGAGTTTGCTCCCTCCCCTCCCGTCGCAGCGTCATGTTTTATGTCCTAAAGCCTTTCTCAATAAATAAGCTATCTAACACAGAAATATTTTTTTAAATCGGTTCAGCAGTTCCTGAGATAAGCGCGTTCAAACCAACAAACTCTTCAGCTTTATAATATAATTAGCGCAAGCGCACGTTGTACTTAAGCTGCGAACATTATTTTGGTGCGGAGTTATGTTAAAACTGTGATAGCTCCTAAGATATTTATTGGAATCAAATGATATAAAGCGCAACTTTGTTCTAAATGAAATGCTCGTGATGATGAATGTATTTATTTTGACAAGAATAATTACCTGTGTGTATAATACACCTCTAAAAATGATGCATTATTTTTTTACAAATTTATTAACATAAAAAAGGTTGTAGTATGTCAACCATAAAAGATAGACTTATGCTGTCGCGGACTTTATTATAGAACTCTTAATATTGAACAATCTTGTTATACATGATTTTTGTGTAACTTTAGCGGTTTCTGCAGCGTACGCAGCGGAAGCTCTCAAAAGGAATATCTTTCTCCCGTTTTCGCAACATTTTTTATTGCTGCTGTGGTATTGTGAGTCGTATCTTTATGTTAAATAGCTTAAAGCCTTCCTCGATAAATGGACTATCTAACATAAAAATATTTTTTCAAATCGGGCCAGTAGTTTCTGAGATTAGCGCGTTCAAACAAACAAACAAACAAACTCTTCATCTTTATAATATTAGTATAGATATTTAATTTATTTTCCATACATTAAACTAAAACAGTTTTTTTTTTATCAACCCTATGCATGTCTATGGAAAGGTCATAGAGGACATAGAGGTTCCAAAAACTATTTTTAAAGTCTAACGTTGGATAGACGCTTCCAAAGTTCCAAAATTTTTGGGATATAGCACATTTTCAATAACCGCAATCATAACTTTGTTATTCATACAAATACTATGAAAAACAAAGTTATATTTGCCGCCTACAAAATATTGTGATATTTTGGCTAAGTTGAAGTAAGTGGATCTCTAATGTAGTTCAAGTTGACACGGAACCCTTAGTGTGCTAGTCCCAATCGCACTTGGCCGATTTTTTATTAATAACTTAATATTGAGCAATTAAATATATTTGCGATTTTTCATCGCAAAAATGATGCAAGGTAAGTAAAGCATATTATCTTGGTTACCCATATCTTTGTCAGTGCGTCACATTTACTTAATATACATATAATTATTTCATTTGTATTTTAGAAAAGTACACAGTTAAGTCAAGAAGTCCTATTCAGGATTTAATAGTACCTAGTAAAATTTTACGAGTTGAAAACAGTCGTTTAGGCGTGAAGTGACTGAGAAACGATTGAAGCCGAATATCGGAGCATTCTGTATTTTAGTGTTAATTATTTTTATTGCCGTCAATAAAAAACAATTGATTGCCCCTTGAAAAGTTCATTTCGAATTAAGAGGCATTTAACTACACTCAAATAAATAGCCAAAGTTTTATTTCATTTAGATTATCTATTTTGAAATTTAGATTTAGTTATTTGGATGATACTCGTTTTATTTGTCAGCCTTGCTATGAAATACAAAAAGTATGGCTATTGCTAATTAAAAAAATAATTGCTAATAAATAAAACTATTTTTAACCTTTATAAGACTTAATCTAAATTACAGAGCGCCAATCACTGTACTAACTGAATAGAAACGTACTTTTTATCGACACAATCTTTCGGAATAAAATCCAAATCGTGAATTTAAAAGGAATGTTTAACTTAATGGTTCGCGGCATTCAGCTGTTTGACTTCAAAATTTTACGCTTCAACACTATTCAAAGTACAGTCGACAGCACATCAGGTTATCCACTTTTGTTGCAAACTAGCCCTTATTACAACTGCATAAGATACCGCAGTGTTTACCTTGACGTGCTGTTGTCCGTACTTTTAACGTTAAGGTGAAAGGCGACAGTCGTAGCCTGCCCCAGAGTCGTTTCATGTTTGATTAGAGAAATACACCAAGATACTTACTTCAGCATTTTGAAAATATATATACAAGGTGTTTCAAAACAACGAGTAAAGATTGAAGGGAGTTACTCAGAATCATTAACTGAACAACTTTCTACTAGAAACATGGGTCGAAATATGCCAAAATTTAATTGATGCTCCATAGAAATAAGATGGGTCACATGACCGATTTAGTATGGGAAGTCAAATTATTTTTGGCGTTATTCGACCTATGTTTATACGAGAAAGATGTTCAGTTACTGATTCTGAGTAGGTCCCTTGATTATTTACTCGTTGTTTTGAAACACCTTGTATATATATATATATATATATATATATATATTAGGAGCTTACGCTCTGCGCGTCCTTTACAAAATAATATGTTGCGGATGCTGGTGGGTCTGCCGAGATTTTGCAGCGCGTCTGGCATGCTTTGCCATTGCTTTTAACTCCATCAATAAAAGAATGCTCGGTAGTTTTAATGGTTTTAGCAGGGAGATGGGATAGTGCCCTAATGAAGCATTGGATCACTGCCCTAATTAACCCAAAATCGGACCAAATTTACTATGCTCATTAAATTGGTTTGATTTATTTATTAAAGTTATTGAATTATTTTAATCTAATCACATTTTTTACTAAAATTAGATCTAAGAACTCTGTTACTAACACTTTTGGATCTAAATTATCTGAAATAAATAAATTGAATTGAATTAATATAAAATAATGTTTTAGTTTGCTTCTATCTTGCGGGGTTTGAAAATACAAAAAAAAAGGTGATGTAAAGATTTAATACAACTTTGTCCGACAAATATTTCTTATAAGTTAAGTGACGCCCGCTTCCCAAAATAGTGGATTGTTTCATAGATTTGACAGTTGGCTCTTGTCAGTTTTTCTGGTAACAATTCTTTACAGTTCTAGTATTAAACGTCAAAAATCTATTCTATTGTGATTTTGTCACAATAAATAAGTGGTCATGGACAATTTTAATTAACAGTGTTACCATGACCATGATTAATTTATTGCCTAAAACGGAACGGAAAACGGATTGCCTAAAAGTCTATTCCCCGGTTTATTTATGTTACAAATAGCAAGGCGAAAACAATAGCCATTGAAAACAAGCTAACTAGGCCGTCCATACTAGTGTTGTGTATTGACCATTCAAATATTGATTGATTATTATTTGGGTAACGATAATTTCTTATAGAAAGTGTACGGCACGAATATATGTATTATTTTAATTAGGTTTTATCTCTCAATCTAAATGCAGCAAATAAAAAATAATATTGGGAACCACATTGCTTGGATCCCATAGTAAGTAGCCAATGCACTTGTGAAATCAGACGTAAGTCTGATTTCCATAACACAAGTGCATAGTGCGGTTGTACGGACAACAGCACGTCAAGGTAAACACTGCGGTATCTTATGCAGTTGTAATAAGGGCTAGTTTGCAACAAACGTTGGTAACCTGATGTGCTATCGACTGTACCACAACACCCAGTCCTGAGACAATATAGAAAAATATGATTTCTACATTGACTCGACTGGGAATCGAACCCGGGACCTCGGAGTGACGACGCCTTGAGAAACAGATCACATTTGTTTTACAAAAGCAAATCAACTTTGTTCAATTAGAATATTATTAACCAAAACATTTGTTTTGGACATAGTTGGTCATAAAATTGATTGAGCCAATATTCATGAAGCTCAACTCTTGGCAATGGAGTATTTTCCTTCCTTCTCTGCTTTCCGCCCTCTTTTTTACCTACTTATAAGTACCACAACAATTCATAAGCGCGTTTCAGCATTTAAATATATGAAAAAGATAATAAAGATAGTTTTAGCTGTCCATATTGTATAACACCACATTTTAAATATCATATTAGTACTACGAGTATTTTACAAAACAGAGGTGCTCGTAGCGCAGTGGTAGCAGCGCTTTTGTAGTGATACCGAAGTGAAGCAACCAACAGCGCGGTCATGTTCGGATGGGTGACTACGTTAAGGCACGTTAAGCCGTTAGTCCCTGCTAATATCGGTTGATATTAGATGTTAAGCCTATTCAGAGGCCTTAATGGGCAACTTGATAACATCTGACAGCAGGGTTAGTCGCTTACCTTGTAAACAACCCCTCCACCAATCTGCACTGAGCCCGAGTAGTGGAGTATAGCTCAAACTACCTCATAGTTGAGGTAAGACCTTTGTCCCGCAGTGGGATGTTACAAGCTAACTTTACTTTAACTGTTAGTACTATTTACCTTCAAGCAGGATCGATCATGGGTTTTGGTGCATTTCACACCAAAAAATTTTCTGTCATCTATGTGCTGGATAAAAGAAGAGGATTTTTCGCACCACACAGCAGTGATTTGGTGGTGCAGATCGTCCTAAGTCTCTTTGGAAATGCGTCCCATTTCCAGCACCGCTAGCTGCTGTAGTGCAAAAACCCCATTCAGAAACAGCACTTGGAAGATTCCCTGGCGCCTCCGAAAAATTCGTGGTTATAAACGCCCTAATGCCATCGATCGTACTCTATCCAATTTAAGGCCAACTCGTAGACTATCGAAAGTCCTTTAATCGACAATCGAACAACACTAGATAGCCAGCAGTAAAATACAGCGACTAATCCACGGATTAGTTGATTGTTCAGTTAATTTACAAGTGGACATTGTTAAAACTTTCAATTGCCTATAAATTCTGTAGTTAAGTATATTGCTAAACTCACTTCCCTTTAAAGCTAAAATCGAAAGTATGTACCTACTTTGAAGTTATGTCTTAAAACATATTTTATCTAACTAAAACTTTATCTAATTATTGAAAGTTCGTCTTTCTCAAATCATTTTTAAAGTAATAAAAGTCATCTTTTGAATAAAAATCTTAAGGTGCTAGGGGCTTCGAAAAAAACGTCTAAAAAGCTTTAAAAAACGCATTTGCCTTCTATTAAGGAGAAACAAAATCATTTGGCGCCGGTGTGCATTATGTGCGAAGCCTGTCGTACGTAAGCTTGAGATCATGCACCGACTCCAATGCGGTGTCATTATCATCATTATTAGCCAAAGGACGTCTACTGCGGAACACAAGCCTACCCCATGGTTTTCCACAGCAACCAATCACAAGCTTTCTTTATCCAGTTTGATCCTGCGATCTTCACAAGGTCGTCTGTCGGTGTCTTCTCGTCTTAATCACCTCAGTATCTAAAGACCAAAGTCTCAAGCAGTGTGTGCTACCGTACGTATCCGAAACATGGTCTCTTACTATGGACCTTAAAGGAAGCTCAAAATCACAAGGCGAACGATGGAGAGAGCTATGCTCGGTGTTTCTCTACGAGATCGAATAAGAAATGAGGAGATACGAAGAAGGATTAGGGTAACAGACATAGCCCTGAGAATAAGTAAGATCAAGATGAGCACGGTACTAGCGCAAAGAACTGATGGCCTTTGGGGCAAAAACTTCTAGATTGAAGACCCTTCGACCAAACATGCGGTGTAGGACGTCCACTGACTAAATGTACAATGCGTTTTTTTGTTTTTTTTTATAACTCATATCTCAAAAACTACTAAACCGATTTGATTAAACTTTCACTGTATACAAGTTGAACTATACCTTAATAATTTTAAAAAAGATCGTCTTGCTCGTATCTGAGAAATCCTGAAACAAACATACATACACTAAGGATATACGGCACACGTGTTAGGAAGCCTTAGTAGATCAACATACTAAAATTTTATCCAAGTCTGACGAAATCACATACATACAGGTCGATAACCTCATTATTTTTGAAGTCGGTAAAAAAATTAGGAAACGACACATCAACTGGCTTGGATTCGAAGTAAAAATATTTTTTCCTTGAGTTATTTTCTTCTTTTCCTTAAAAATATCATGGAATGGAGTACCAACAAAATCTCATCAAAACAAGAAACTTCCATTCAATCATACTTATTCAAATACAATCCTAAGTGAATTTCCTGATTCCCTTTTCCTTAACTAAGTGACGGTATGCCAGCTGATGCCTCATTTGTAAAACAAATTAATTTATCGTTTAAACGAAACAGTCTTTTGATTGAAGGATATTCGTCACAAAAATCTTTTTTTATGAATCAAATGGATCTTATCAAACGTTGATAAATGTACAACTCAATTCAGAATATAGATTTAAATATAATTAAATCTATATTCTGAATTGAGTAGGCTATATTTATGCAGCTTATATTCATGTAGGCAGCAGTGTAGGATATATTTATAATACATAACTGTATAAGATTTCAAAGATCCCGGATTATGTCAGTTTCGTAACGCTAAACTCAATTTCCATGTAAGTAGCTTATGTCGATCCTAAACTGACTTAGGTTACGGTCGGGGTCCTAACGTTTCGCAGATTTATCATTTGCCTATTTTTTTAGGTCACATAAAATTAAGCCTGGCGCATATTATCCCTTTATTTCTTGTCCTGAGAGGTTTTAAAAAATTGTTCTAACGATTATTTACCGCGGATTTATCCGTGAAAATATAGGATTTCCTGTAAATTCTTATGAATTTTATTACAATTTTCACTTCGTTAAGGGAGCATTTCTTCGTGCTGTTCTAATTTATTCTAGGTTCCGTCTATATTATCAAGCCAATCATAGTAATGTAGTTAACATTACTAAAATATCTTTAAATAAATATCCTTTGGACATTCCCGCACATCGCCATCTAGTCCCAAAGTAAGCTACTCAAAGCTTGTGTTATGGGTGCCAGACAACGGATATAATACTTAAATACTTTTTGTTTGTAAATACATACATGATATACATAGAAAACACCCAGACCAATACAAACAGACATGTTTATGCACACAAATGTTTGTATTGTGCGGGGATCGAACCCGCAACCCGCTGCGTAGTAGGCGATTTCTCGACCACTACACCAGACGGGTCGTTGAAACTATGTAACAAATTCATGCTGCGTCGAGAAAGAGGAATGTTTATAGCAAAACCATGTGATTGACGTTACGAATTAATTAATATCACTGCCCTGCGTCCGGATTTCAACTGTGTATAATGTTCAACTAATGTATGTTTTATTGTTGCTAAGAAGCTAACACTAACGCTTTCTATTCATGGAATAGAACACTATTTTACGGAATTACTTTTCCCGGTTTTTATTAATTTTATCTCGTTATAAATTCGCGAAAAGTAAATCATAGTTACAATGATCGAAGTTACAATCATGAAATCTATCCAGCCCGTCCTCGAGTTATAAGCGGTGTTAGTAAGATGAATTATTTTACGTATATGAACTTTTTCATGTTGTGTCTCTTTTATGATGTTTTACTTATGTAAAACCCGAGTGAAGTGAAGAAAAAGTGCACCCGAATCTTAATCAGTAGATACTGAGAATGACTTAAAGGACTTTCTTCTACTCAGTTTCAAAGCGCGATTCTTTCTCAGATTTTTCCATAATATCTAACCTTTATTCGGGACTACTGTTACCTTTTAAATAAGGTTTTCCTCAAAAATTCGGCCCTAAAATCCCATATTCCGGCCCCAAGAGCGCAGTTTCTTTCTTTAAACATGTGGCGAGATTTAACGATTATACCCTAACTTTGGGCCGCCGATGAAAAACAACATTCAAGCAGGGGTTACTACAGAACTCGGTCGCTTTAATATCGCATTGGCGATGGCTTTTATATTGCATTCGTTCTTCTATTTCTTCTTCTTTAATTTGCACCAGGCCATTCTGGCCTGGTGCAAATGTCGATGGTCCTGGTCCTGTCGATTCGCTCATTTTACGATCGTTAATAACATTCTATTGATAGCTCCGAAGTGAATACAGTAGCTATAAAGTCATAAAATTCAAAGTCATTAATTCAAGTCATTTATTTATGCAAACAACAACCTGATGGCCTCACGCTTATTCCCTGGGAACGGGGTCGGGCCTTACTTTGGGATGCAACTTATGTCGATACTTTGGCCCCATCCCATCTCAGAGAATCAGCCCTTAAAGCTGGAGCAGCAGCGGAGTTGGCTGAAAACGCCAAGCGTCGCAAGTACGTCTCACTTGCAAGTGATTATGTGTTTGCGCCGTTTGGTGTTGAAACATTTGGGCCGTGGGGACCCTCTGCTAAATTGCTGTTTGGTAAAATTGCGCCAAAATTAAATTCTGTCACAGCCAATAATAAAGCTGGCTGGTTCCTAGCTCAAAGGATTAGCATAGCTATTCAATGCGGCAACGCAGCCAGCATCATAGCCTCCTTGCCTCAAGGAAATGGTTTTGTTTTTGAATAGGTAAACTTTAAGTTTTTTTTCTATGTAGCATGTCTTAGTTTTATTTCTTCTTGTTTGTTATTAAAATTCTATTCAATTTCATTAGTTAGTCCGAACAACAACCTCAAACACAATTGAGGGCACTTTTACACGTCCCAATATAAACCCTACCACAGCTTCGGGACAATTGTGGGCTAATTGTGGTTTGAAGTCACGTCCTTATGTTGACCATGGCTCTTGCTTATTGGTGGCTCTCATTTCATATTTTCAGTTAAATGCCGTCTGCTCGTCACATCAGTAATCTTTATTACAATCTCTTGTCATGTAATACCCCAGCGGGACCTTTATAGGGCCTTGTTTGCGCATTTAAATGGGGTAATGCTGTAAGAAAAATGCTTTTAAGGTATCTAGGGAAATGCTAAGTTTGGAGATAAAAGCTGGACAGTCATTTGTTATACCTTCTTAGAAATTGAATAATGCATAAGAACTATGATATCGACACATGTCTCGAAAAAAAACGGATGATTCTTGATTGTTAAACTCCATGAATCCTCAAACTTACATGGATGCGTATTGCGATGTTTCTTTTACAGTAAGCAGCTCTGCTTTTGAACGGATTAGCAAATTCGTATTGCGATTTTATATACTCCACTCAGCAGATAATCGTATTACAGCCCTACATGATAGTGTGAAATATAAATACTTATATTTTATTAGGACAGATTTTACAAACATCAGATAAGGAGTATTCGTCAAATATAATGCAATACGCCTAATGAGAAAACGTCATTTATTTTTGCAACATTGATGACGTCACGCAGCCTACGCGTTAAAGAAAGCGCTTGCAAAATTCAACAGGCTTGCTAATGTGACGGTAGCCGAGTGGTATAGGCATACGCCCGGATTGCGTAAGACACGGGGTTCGATTTCTCGTCTGTCACACAGGCAAAGTTGCTTTTTACAAGTCCAATTTGCAATTTATATTATTAAGTTTGTATAGTGACAAAACACTATAAAAAAATATTTAATAACGTCATTTATTTGTCAGAAATAATTGTAAATATCTTTAAAGACGGTCGTTATATACTTGTTCAGTCGGATAATGGTTGAAGCAAATCTACCCACTCGGCACGGGAACAGCACCAACCAGACGTCAACCATACAGAAGCACAATACATAAAGGAAACAGCAACGCCTCAGATGGGATCAGCACCGGATAGCGAACGCCTCGTCTCGGATCGTGTTTGATACAACCTATGACAGTTCTTCTTGTTAATGACAGCCCGTTTGACAGGGTGGACGAATAGTCGTCAACCAGCGGGCGGCGCGCCGTAAGCGCGTTACAACGCATGCGCCGCTGGTCGAGAGTGGGTCCCGAGTTGGTCTCGATCCGAGGTGGTGACGTTACGAAGTTGATACACGTGCTTTGAAGTATGGAGTTTCATACATCGAATACTGAACGCCTCGAGTTGATACGGTGCTGTCACCGTGACGGGTTGATTAGTGGGCTTCGACCTTAAGTCTTATCAGACGTTGGTAAAATCAGCCGTAAGTTGCATCGCAATGCCAATTTGGCGACTTAACTAGTGGAGTGGCAATCGAACTGTCTTGAACTTGAAAGGATTAAAGCAAGATCGTAATACGCTCCATTAAACTGTATTCTTTTCACAAAAAAAAAACCTATCAGGTAAGTTGTGTGCAAAGCAAAATTAGTATTTTTAATTAGAAATAGTGAAAATAGTTTCTGTGTAAGCCATATTTTAAAGTGGAATGAATCATATTTTAAATTAAAAAGCCTTTAGTATGCAAAGTAGGGAATTCAAGAAAATATAAATTAAACCAAGGCAAGATTAGACAATCCTTCTACCACAGCTATAAATATCTTGTAAACGGAGTGCAAAATCCTTAAATTTACGGTTTCAGAAAAGGCTTTTTGAGAAAAAAGGCCGGCTTTATCACCCCTTTGGCAGTTTCATTAATTTCCTTCGATGCTTCTGTTTTATTCGTTTTATACCACCATCTTTAGTATTTTTCTGAGTATTTGGAGTCTCTTGGCTAGTATTTTAAGATAGTTAGATAAGAACCCTTTGTACCTAAAATTAAAACATACATTACATGTTTCAAAATTCACAATCGCTTAGTTTAGAAGTAAGAACATTTGGCAAAGTAACGAAAACGAACGGTTTGCTTTCCACAACAACAAAACTGGCAGACGTTACCAAGTTATAAGAAAAACCGGCCAAGTGCGAGTCGGACTCGCGCACTGAGAGTTCCGTGCCAATTTTAACTGAATTAAGGAATCCACTTACATCTACTTAGCTAAAATACCACAATATTTTGTTAAAAGCAAATATAACTTTGTTTTGCATAGTGTTTGTGTGCTATATCTCAAAAACTACTAGTTCGATCGCGTCCAAAGCAATTTTTGTTAAAAGTATTTGTTAAAATTAAAATATAAATTATATGTTTTTTTAAAAATTTACACTCGCTTAGTTTAGAAGTTAGAACATTTGGCAAAGTAACGAAACAGTGAAAAACCTAGTGATATTCACTTTCATTGCTTATCTAGTCAATTAAATATAATCTTTCTCTTCTCAATAAAGAAAAACGCTTCATACGCAGGAAGTATTAACATTTTTCCCGCTCATTGAATTCTGAAATGAATCTGAAGCACACTCAGTTTTACAGTTCAATGATTTTTAACGATATATCGTTTTAAAGTTATGAATTTCTGATACTGGAATAAAATTATAACCATAAATTTCCAACCCATTTTAATTTTGCGTTTCAGTTTATTTATTTGATAAACCAATTTAATGTTTATTTGGTTATTTAAAATAAATATTGGATTTTTTGCCACTCAAATTTAAAAAGCTTTATTTCAAAAGTTACATGGATTTATTTTGTAGGTAAGTAAAATAATTATCATCGAAAAAATTCTTTAACGAATAATTAAATTTAATAAAGTAAAGTTAGTCTGTAACATCCCACTGCTTGGCAAAGGCCTTATCAAAAGTATGTGGTAAGTAGTATATAAGGCCATACCCAGGCGGACTCAGTGCGGGTTGGCGGAGGGATGTTTGCAAAACAAGTGACTTATCTTTCTGTCAGATTTATCAAGCCGCCCATAGTTTCTGATTAAGCTTAACAACTAATATCAACCGATATTAGCGGGACCAACTGCTCAACGTGCCTTCCGAAGCACGGAGATGCTCATTATATACGTCACTTAGAGGTATAGGTCGAAATGGTCACCCATCCGATCACGACCGCTCCGTAGGTTGATTAACTTCGGTATCGCTACCAAAGCGCTGTCACCACTGTGCTACAAGTGACAAAAAAAAATGAACAATAATGAACAGTGATCGGTGCGTTGGACCTTTGCCCAGCAGTGGGATGTTTCTTGTTAACAAAAAAATATATTTACCTAAAAAAATACCACACTCTCACAGCTCGTTCTTAAATCAATAGTAAAAAGCCAATGTTACCTGTCCCATACATCACAAGGTCTATTATCTGTCCGTGAAATTATTTCGGAATCACCGATAGACTAAGCGCCAGTAGATTTACGAGAATCCCCTCTTTTCGGGGTTCCGTGTCCCTGTGGTCCTATTCTAGAGGAAGAACTACTTGTGCTATTGTATTTCTCTTCGAATGACAAAAGGCGGTGGTGATAGACAAAGACGTGTCCGTGAGTTGTTAATGGCTTGTATTTTCTGCTCTATAGGAAAATAGACAAATGACCTAGATTCAAAATACAAACTATTAAAGAGCAGAAAATAAAAGTGAAAAGAAAACTATCTAAAATCTAACTATTTCATAATTATGGAAAGTAAAGTTAGCCTGTAACGTCCCAGTGCTGGGCAAACCCTTATCTCAACTCGGGCTCGGTGCGGATTGGTGGAGGGGTGTTTGCAAGGCAAGCGACTAACCCTGCTGTCAGATGTTATCAAGCCAAGGTCTCTGACTAGGCTTAACGACTAATATCAACCGATGTTAGCCGGGACAAACGACTTTACGTGCCTTCCGAAGCACGGAGATACTCGTGATAAACGTCACTTATATGGTCGGTATGGTGACCCATCCAAACACGACCGCGTTGTAGGTTGCTTCAATTCGGTATCAATACCAAAGCGCTGCTTCCACTTCGCTACGAGCCTTGAAAAATTATGTATTTTTCACATTTTCTCAGTAAGTTATATTTTAATAGCACCTGCTAAAACAGAAAGAGACAATTAAAAAAAGTAAAAGCTGTAATTCCTACAGCTTATACAACCAAACTCCGGGCCACCCTAAGATTTAGAAAAACCCAGGTATATATTTTGCCCAGACCCGGGGATCGAACCCGGGACCTCTGGCGCAGCCGTCGCGTCGCTTTACTCGTAAAGTGCCACCCTCTTTTACCGCTGCGCCACCGAGGCACTTTGTTTGTGTGTGTTGCGTAGTAGAGGCCCTAAAAAGACGGAATTTAGAACCATTGCATATCTTGTGCGGCTTTGAAAACTATTTTACGAAGAAACTTCCATTGAAATAGTTTAAGCTGTTTTCGTAGAAGGGAGAATTAAAAGCTGTTACGGAGAAACCGTAATTCTTTGCTGGTAAATAAGCCATGAAAATGTGGTTTATCTTATGTCGGGTCATGCTTTGAAACGGTTTCCTTTTCCTGTAAAAGGAACAGGAACTAATTGTAACTGACTTCTGTCTTGTCATGAAAACTATTTAGACTTAATTTAAATTTTATGGAATATGAAATACATAAAACATCGATGTAAAAAAATAATTCCCTTTCTGTGAACTTTTATTTCTTTGCCACAAGGTTGTCTAAAAGAGATAACTTATAATAATAGGACCGCCTTACATACGAATACGCATATTATTGGTGACACATATATTAAGTCTAAAAGTACGATGCTATAACTGATAGAATCTAAGGTCTATGGATTTACAGAAAACAAACGACTGATTCATAAGAATCAGGTAGAACCTATTCGATACGGAACCTTCGTATATAATTTTCGTTCGTTTTCAAGCGTTTTTTATAATCCCGCAAGTCTTTGTTTTTGCTGAAGCTCCTACTTTTATTGAGCTCGCATTATGTAATCTCGGGGCTATTTCCCAAGCAATATCACTGAAAGCACCTACATTTTTACGGGAAATATTTTTGTAAGAAATGCTGATGAGAAAAAGGTTACTTTTTGAGGGTGTGTGTAAAAACAAAAGCCGGTTTTATAGGCTTAGCACGAGTATGTATAGGTAAATTAACCCTAGTGCGTTTACTGCAAAAACGGAGAGCCATAAGATTAATTTCAACTGCAAGACATATTATAGTGCACAAGTAATTGCGCAAACACAGGTCTACTCTATATTTCCTTTCACTCTCATAGCCCGATGGGACAGCATTCTGACACGACCGGGGAGAGATCAGGCGCAGGACCAACGGCTATGCGTGCTGTCCAAGGCACGGGGGTGAAACACCGCCAACTCCCAATCTCCGAGCTAAGCTAAGAATTTCTAAACAGAAAAACTCAGATGTATATTTTTGGCCCGACCAGGGGGATCGAAGCCGGGACTTCTGGCGGAGCTGTCGCTTTAAAGTACGACCCTCTTACCGCTGCGCCACCGAGGCAGTTACCGAGTAATTATAACAGCAGAAGTACATAGTATTACATCAACAAGCAGCCATCCACTATCGAACTAGGGTCTAACCTGTATCTTGATTCCTTTACCTCGTAACTAAATTTTAATAATTCGTTATCCACAGATTAAGCCCTTCAGAAGCTATGTGGCCAGGCAAGAAGAACTCAGACAGCAGCGTGGCGGGAACGCCCACTGCTGAAGAAGAGATCAAAGTGGTGCTGGTGGGAGACACCCAGTGCGGCAAGACCTCGCTGGTCCAGAGATTTGTGTCTGACACTTTTATTGAGGTAAGTCTTTATTTAGTTACTAGCGGTGGTTCGCGAATGTCATATCGTGATTATTTATAGCCTAAAGTCTTTCTCGATAAATAAGTCCAGTCAGGTCCAGTTTCTGAGATTAACACGTTCAAACAAACAAAATATTAGAATAGAAAAATAAATAAAAAAGCGCCAGACAACAGACCAATTATCTGGTTTCAAAGTAAGGTATCTTCTTCCATGTGTTACGAAGTATCAGACAACGATTATGACGGTGGAGTCTCTCATGAATACCTAAATACATATAACATCCATGACTTAGATTTATCCCTTGCAGGATTTGAATCCGCGACCGCTGGTTCAGCAGTCAGAAGCGCTCACCACTGCACGAAACGTGTAGTCAATGATAGTTGCGTAATAACTATGTATTTAAGTGGAAAAAAATAAATTAAAAGTGGACCTTAATAAAAAAATAAAATCTATTTACAAATAAAGAAAAAAAATTCCAAATCTGCAACTTGAGATCGCAGCATAGTGCCGATAAGGCTGACTGTATTTCCTCTTTGGTGTTTTGGCGTTGAAAGATAGTTACCATTTCACGGGAGATTAAAAAAAAATAGGAGCAATATAATTTCTAATTCATGTAACTATACTATAAGACAAATTAAATTAAACTATCCTTCGTATCCTATCCTAAGAGATTCTCTATATTTAAAATTTTGGTTGTCACATATAATCAGCTCGCTTCATCGTCGACTCTGTTTAAGCCCAATTAGGTAGGCTAGAGTCAAGAGCAAACCCACGTTCATGATACTAGAATGCAATAAGCTATACTTTCTTATACACCGAAATCGTCTTAGCGTCAATATCACAAAAGCATCCTTAATCAATTTTAAGAAAGTGCTGCTCAGATTTTACCATCGAGTCAGCAAAATTGCCAAGTCCAAAAAATACAAATATCAGCGAGTATGCCAATAATCCCATGAAAATTACCTACGACCTCAATAAACACTTGCATTATCCCCCGACTCTCCCCACAGTCGCGCTCTCGTATTTTCTGCGGATGGCAAAACAGCAGAAAGCAATATTAATAAAAGGGCGACGGAAAACAAAAACGATTAGGGACTTCACACACATCGGGAAAATATCCAGGGTACGAATTAGATATGCGATAGCTATAGCAATTATTGGTGGTTGCTATTTGACGACATGTTTAGTGCAGTGGCTAGAGATCCTGACTACTGACCAGCGGTCTCGGGTTCGAATCCCGCAAGGGGTAAATGTTTTTGTGATGAGCATGAACATTTTTACCTAAGTTATGGATGATTTAAGTATTAATGGGAGACGTCCCCGTCATCATCGTTGTCTGGTACTTCGGAACAGGAGGACGAAAATTCCTTCCTTTCTGACGCTATAAATTTACATTGCTTTTATAGCAAATTTAAATAAATAAGTGCTGTTTTAGTTAAAAGTAGCCTGTATTGCTTCGAAATTTTATATGATTTTGGTTATATAAATAACTCGTTTTATACTTTTCACTTTATTTTCACCGCACCTTGTGGTAGAAAAATCTGTACAAACAGTGCACAATAACAATTTCCCAGGGATATTGCTTTGTTTATTTAAATTGTTATCAAGCGTATTAACTCTTTCATCAAAATATAAACTTCCTGTTCATTTCGTAACAGAAAAGATCTGAATAAAAAGGATAATAATTCATTATGAAGTCGTAAAATAACCCTTATTTCAATGACAAAATAAATCGCCATTACGGTTCATAATACATCCTAAACACACGCGTTGAAATAACATCCGGTCTTGTTCAAATATTGGTTAAGGACAGCCTGCTGGACCTACGTTTGAGCCTAATCCCTTAGGAATTTAGCCTGTTTGTGTACGCATGCTTGTTTGTCTTACAGATATAGCAAGATTTGAGTATATTATTATTTTTATTCGAGTATTATTGGAGATGATTTTTCGGCGTATGTGTCTTCTGACAAGAAAGTAAGTAAAAAAGACATTGGTTTCTGTAGTTTTCGTGGTAAATCACATTAAGCTTCAAAAAAGAGAGGCGCGTCTATCAATTTAATGAAATCTTTACGTGATAATAGTAGTTAAAAAATCTATTAAAACCAGCAAAACTAAGTAAAAATGACGTGTGGCATTTGGAGACTGTCGCGGTAAAGCTATTGCATAGCATTTTTTATCAACTTATGCAATTATAATTATTTATTTAGTTTATATGCAATATTTTTATCCTTTGTTTTTTTTTCTTTGATATTAATTGAAGTTACATACAACCAATGCCACCTAAAGGCGGGTTGCTGAACAAGAGACAAGCGTGATATTTCAAATGTCATTAAAAGTTCTGCTATTTATCGATAGATGGAACCGCAGTGCTGGTCAGAGTGGGGGTGTTAGGTTATTTTCGTTACAGAATTTCTGGATTCGGTCTCCACGCTCAAGGCCCGCGATAGAAGCTATGCAATAGCTTAAAAAATTATTTATAAATATGTGGAAAAATGTAGAATATAATATTTTTTACACAAAACCTACATTATCTATTCAACCTTTCATACATTTCACATTAATCATGAAAAAAACGTTATATCACCGTCGGTTGTGCTCGTTCGAAACGAATCTGTCATTTTCTCTGACTGCATTTTGATCTCCAGATATTGTTGGCACGTGTGCACTTCTGCAGCTCACGGCAGACTGCCAAGCCAATTTCACTTTTATGGGCTCTGCACAAAATATAAGGAAAGATCTGACATTATATTCGTGTCATACTCTGAGTTGCTCGTAGCGCAGTGGTGGCATCGCTTTGGTAGTGATACCGCTGTTAAGCATCATGCGGTCGTATTTGGATGGGTGGCCATTCCAACAATATTTTATAAATGATTCATATCACGAGCATCTTCGCACTTCGGAAGGCACGTTAAGCCCTTGGTCTCTCACATGGCAGTTTTGTTGTTGATTTGTTGTTTTGTTGTTTTGTGCAGTTTAATGACAAAACTGGATCAGTAATGAAACATACGGTTTTTTGCAGGCAACACTGCAAACGGAATGTCCGTTCGAATATGAGTAAAGCGTATGTGAACGAGACACAATAGATATTCTATTGTTATGCGGTCTCATGGGACCGCTCGGGTTTTGAAGTATTAAAACGCGTATGCTATAAAACAACATCCTTCAGAAAACAGTACCTGCAAAATACGGTATATCTACGTGAACGCCCCGAACTTGCATCTATCCAGTCAGCTTCAGTTTAAATTATTTAATCGTGTACATTTTGACTATCGTTTAAGTACCTTGAATACAATACTAAAACCACTCTCTTCAAAGCCATTATGATTCGTACGAACAGTAAATGTAGCACATTTGACTCCGCTCGCGGCGATTTATAACGCTCGGCCAAATCGTCGGCAATCCGCTTAGCCGGGATACTGGGAGTGCTATGGTCTAGTGTTGTCACTCGGACCTAATGCCCGTATACAAATTATCGATATGAATTCGAATATTGATATGCCGAACGTCGGCTGGCAAAGATGGGCAAATCAAATCAAATAAATCTTTATAAACATAATTCTCATATTCATAAAAATAAATTAACGTTTTCGTTTAATGTAAGCTAATAATACGAAATGTAGAAATTTACTGTCACTTAGTCTAGCTCTTCAAGACTTTGCAAAAAAAAACATCATCATTATCAGCCAAAGGACGTCCACTGAACATAGGCCTCCCCCACGGCTTTCCACAGCGACCGATCACAAGCGGTATGCATCCAGTTTGATCCCGCGATCTTAACAAGGTCGTCCATCCATCTTGTTGGTGGACGTCCCACGCTGCGTTTTTGGTCGAAAGGTCTCCAATCTAGAACTTTTCTGCCCCAACGGCCATCAGTTCTTAGCGCTATGTGCCCTGCCCATTGCCACTTGAGTTCACTGATTCATAGAGATGTATCCGTTACCTTTTTCGTGTAGTTCTTCTTCGTATCTCCTCATTTCTGATTCGATCTCGTAGAAAAACACCGAGCATAGCCCGCTCCATCGCTCATTGTGTAATTTTGAGCTTATTTATGAGGCCCATAGTTAAAGACCACGTTTCGGATCCGTATATTACATTACTGGTAACACACACTTGTTGAAGACTTTCGTCTTCAGACACTGAGGTATTTGAAACGAGAAGACGCTCTTGCGCAGTTTCCCAAACGCTGCCCAGCCGAGTTGGAATCGTCAATTGACCTCTTTCTCAAAGATGGACCTATCTAATTGGATCACTTATCCAGGGTAGACGTACTCGTCGACAACTTCTAGATTTGAGTTCCCAACAGATGCTGGAGTACAACACGGGAACTTGACATAATTTTCGTCTGTTCCATGTTAATTTTAAGACCCACTTGTTGGGATACTCGGTCAAGGTCTTCGAGCATAGTGCCAAGATCATCCAGCGTCTTTGCCACAACGACTATATCATCGGCAAACCGGAGGGTGTGTTACGTATTCGCCATTGACGCAGATGCCAAATCCTTCCCATTTCAGGAGCTTGAAGGCGTCTTCCAATGCCGCTGTAAACAGTTCCAGATTTAACGTCTCCCTGTTTCACACCTCTTCGCAATAGTATCGCCCTCGTATCCTGTTCCTGTACTCGGACCGACATGATGGCGTTGTTATATAGACACTTTAACACCCATACCTATAGTCTTTGTGACACCGCTGAAGAGACCGAAGCACTACCCAAGTTTCGATCGAACTAAAGGCTTTTTCGGAATCCGGCTTGTTTGGGAGGCTGGAAGTCATCAAACCTACGAACGAGACGATTTGTGATGACCCTTGAGAACGGCTTGTAGACATGGCTCAGGAGTGAGATTGGTCTATAGTTCTTCAATAAGGTTTTGTCTCCTTTTTTGAAGAACAATACCACCACATTCTTGTTCCATGCCTCAGGCGTGATGCCCTCTAGCAGCAAGGAATTAAAATGTCTCTGAAGGACTTTGATTACCGGTGACCCACCCGCTTTCAGAAGCTCTGCTGTGATTCCGTCCGCGCCAGGCGCCTTGTTGTTTTAAGCTGTTTCAGGGCTATCCTTGTCTCATAGAGGCTGATGTCCGGAATGTCTTCCCAAAGAAAAAAAAATCGCAAAACACAAAACAAAAGACAAAAGACCCGACCCGACGATGATTCTATAGCGGGTCATCAGGTGGAGAGCGAAAATTTGAACACCTGACAAGCGGCCAATGGGGCCAATCTCATCCGAGCTTGGAAGGCTAGAACTCGCACACAATTATTTTATCAATACTCTTAAAGAAAATCTAGGGAGGTAAATAAAAATTAGACTAGATAAACTAATAAATAAACAAGTCTTTATAAGGTTAAAGACCACAGGATCACACAATGTCTCTGCGACTATTGGTATTATAATATTATAAGATGAATAATTGATTAGCGACCCACATTTCGTATCTTTTACGTTATGTAATATGTAGTTGTTTTTGATAAACAGAAATATTCGTTACAAAAAGTGGCTAACAATTTGTTTATTATACACAAATATTAACAATAACATATTGATCAGTCTTCGTCATGGAAAGTTTATATTAAATTAAAAACTTAAGCGTCATCTTATGTGATTTTATTTTTAAAATAGTGTCTCAGATGCTGATAGGAACTGTTTATTAATCGTTTCTTACAGATACCGACATCTGCCCTCCCTAAAATACTAACCAAATCCTATTGTCACGTACCTCTGGATTTTAGACGAGTTAAATGGAAACGGTTAATGCCGCACAAACACTGGTTTATTATTATAGCGATGCTGTACACTTTGTTCTATTTTTGAATCCGTTTGAGATACACCTCTGAAAGTCCGTTGAACTGCTCTGTATTCCGTTGTTTGTCAAATTAACGTATTCAGAGGTGTGGAATTCCTATTTACACCTGAGATCGTGGTTGTCTTTATATACCCACGTGTAAGGTATAAATAAATATGAATCCTACCTTTAATACCACAAAGACTTTACTTAAAATGACCATACTAGTAGGCAGTAAATTAGTGAATAGGGCACACAGCGTGAAAACTGATGGCCGTTGGGGCAGAAATAATCTAGATTGGAGACCCTTCGAGCAAAGAGGACTTAGGACTTAAGACGTCCACCGACAAGATGGACCAACAACCTTGTAAAAACGCAGAATCTCACTGGATGCAGATCGCTTGCGGCCGGTCGCTGTGGGAAACGGTGGGGTTGGCCTATGTTCAGCTGTAAACGTCCTTTGGCTGTTAGTGTTGTTGATGATGATGATAAATGATGAGCAGTAACTTATATTTTATATCACGTATTAACCAATTAGAAGATTCAAGCACTTGAAACCAACGAAATGAATATCAGTGTGTTTGTAGCACGCATGGTCTTTAAGAGTATTCAAACCAAAATTTTACGACCTTCGTGGTGTAGTGGCTAAACACGCTGGTTTCAAGGCGTAGCCGCTCCGAGGTCCCGGGTCCGTTTCCCGGTGGGGTCAACATTGAAATCAAAATTTTTGTATCATATCGTATTTTTGAAATCATATTGTCTCGGGTCTGGGTGTTGTGGTACCACCGTTGTGTCTGATTTCCATAATACACCTGCATTAGCTAATTACTTTGGGATCAGAGCAATGTATGTGATTGGTGTCCAATATTTCTTATACATATACTACTATATTACTAAATACCTAATTACTGAGATTGCTGTTAGCATTCAGTTCACCTTTTGCACACTTTTATTTGTGCAATAAAGTTTTTTTAAATAAATAAATAAATAAAATAATGAGAATTTAGTTATGTTTGACAGTTCACAAATTTATTTATGGATATGATGTATACTTAAAGTAAATTACATCTATAAATCTCACCCCAGCATTAATTTCCAACTGCTTACAAATTCAGACCTGGATTATTCGGACAACACATATTTAGTTGAAGTACATACTTTAAATAATGTATGAGCATCGCTTAAGCCCTGGCTAAGCCCGACCGTGTCATATATTTATTTCATTTATTTACAAAATGGAATCCGAACATTTTCACCGTGTACAAGGGATTAAGATTTAAATCATTTTAGAGAGCTTTAATTTTGAAATGTTTGACGAAAATTGTGGAAAAGTTATTACTTGTCGAAATCACTGCTTTGAATTTATGCAACATTATTTATTTATTAGTTAATTTTCTTCAACTGTGTGCAGAATTTGTATTTTCATACAATTTTAGTTTTTGGCATCAATAGGTTTTATTACTTTCACCTTACTTTTAAATATTTATAGTTCCGACTATTTATAAACAACAAAATGCTACAGTGAATGTTCAAACACTTTGTTTTTTTATTTTCTATATTGAAAAAAACATTTCCAACATAACATACGAATGCATTTTATCGTAAAATGCCCAAACAAATGTTTGCACAGGACTTTTTACGAATGGAAAAAATGTCTAACTGAAAATTGAAAGAGATGCGATGTCGCGATGTGAACCCATTTGCATGCATTAACTATTTTGGAATACCGCACAAGAGATACAAAATTGTAAAACTGACTATAAAGCGCAATTATATTCTATGTGCAATGCTTTGAAGCATTGCTGGCATATCAGCATTCCGCGTAGACGATTATATTTTTCTGATTTTCTGCTGCATTAAATATACTTCTTACGTAGATCCATATTTTAATATAACTTGCACTTGCACTTTGCAATTTTTAAGCTTATTTCAAATATTCTTCTCAATCAATAACTGCACGAAAGCACGAAAATATCAATTTTGACGCAGTGTTTTTCGCGCGCAACTTAGTTTTTTTTTGTATTACTATGTCAAGACTATGAGGCCAAAGCTTGAAGTAAGTATACGTCAAAACGGTTACAAGTAATAGCTTTCAAGAACTAGTAACGTCGACACAAGTTGTCTTCAAAACTTTTAACGGTACTTTGTCGACGGCTGCCGATGCTATATCAGAGGCCCTTCAAAACGCCATCGCGACAGCTCACCGTTGACACACCGCGCTGTCAGGAGTGTAAGAAACTGAAATACACCCTTAAACCTAGGCGTTTGGTTAAATAAACTTAATAACGTAAATCCCGTGCATTCAATTTGCTTCCGTCACTGAGTTGACACATTTGCCAAAATGAAGTCGTCTGCGTATCAACTGTTACCAAAGAAACGAGAAAAAGACGTTAAAATACAGTGAGTTGTTACTACTACGTACAGAGAAGATATGAGAAGCAAAAAATGTGTCGCAAATATGACGACAATACTCGTATTGTAACGTTTTGCTTAAAATGATTCTGTACTATGAGTTGATGCCCGAGTCGTCCATTCATGGAGCACGAAATTTGTTCGTGGTGTCAGTTCCATACGCTAGTATTAGTAGTTCAATGTTAAAATATATAAAAAAATAATTTTAAAGAACCCATTGGAATTCACACGAAAAAAGTGTAACATCGATGGTGATTGGACGAGGCCAATTTGTTAGATTGCATTCAGTGGGGCTATTACTTATATCGATTGCTTTTGTATAGCACTCGCTAATGCCTTCATTTCAATTGATCGAAACATTTGTTATGAAAACTGAAACATGATACTTTACTTACTCATGAATATAATTCCAATCCCAATTAGGTACGTTTTTTTCACAAAAGGACCTTGACTTTAAAATCGGTAGGGCGTTGTACGGACAACAGCACGTCATGGTAAAAACTGCAGTATCTTATGCACTTGTAATAAGGGTTAGTTTTCACCAAAAATATATATCCTGATGCCTGGCGACTGTACTTTCATTGCACTATGACTTGATATGATCCAGTAATGCGCAGTCCAAAGATAATGATCTGATTGTCAATAATTGGTACATAGTTTAATGTCCGTCAATATGAAATAATATTATGCACAGATTATAGAGTAAGTTCAATCTAAAACAATTGGTGATAAAGCAGAACACAAGGGTTTAAATATAGGTAGGCACCTGCAATGTGGGCCGCATCCCAACTATTATAGAGTTAGTTCAATCTAAAACAATTGTCCATAAAGTAGAACACAAGGGTTTAAATAAAAGTAAGCTCCTAGAATGTGGGTCGCATCCCAACTCAACCCATTTGTCAAATACCTAACGAAAAATGCCCACTTAACCCGATTTTATTCTTGCTTAAAGAAAAAACCAGGACTACAGTTGAAACAAAAACAACTTACATGAAATTTATCGAAAAGTATTTCAATATGATAATATTATTTTAATTGTTGATCGTTAGTAAATATTGCCTTAAAATAATCATTGAGAATCTGTGAATTTGCATGATAGGTGAAATTTTAAATACCTTTTTATATGTTTATTGTTTTTATAAAATAAATTGTTTCTACTATATTGTTTTAAATTTTGATTGTTATAGTTGGTGAGAAGTATGTTGATGATAATGACATTGTTTTAAAATCGTTCAAATGATTTTCATACTGACTGTACTTTTTTTCAAATTGGATTGAGTTGGCACTTTTCGTTAGGTATTTAAAAACTGAGTTAAGTTCGGAAGTGACCACAAACTGGCCATGTCACACACTGATCGCAATCGCATCGCAACGGCATGTATGTTACATAATAACAGTATGTATTTCGCAGTCAGTCATTTGTTTCTGTCAGTGCAGAGTTAAAAAGCGGCATTTATCACGTTTTGTACTAAGTACTGAGCGAGTCGAGTCTATGTTTTAGTGCCAATCAGGACCGGTAGCATTATGGTCAACCCTTATAGCAAAGCGGTTTTTAAATGTTCTAGCTTTCGTATCACTTTTTGTAAGAGCAAAACGTAAAATGGCAGGGCAGTCTAACAACTGGCCTTCATTTTCTTAAATACTTACGCAAGAAATTCAGTTTTTTAACGTTCGTGGTGTAGTGGCTCAGCACGCTGGGTTTCAAGGCATTGCCGCTCCGAGATCCTGGGTTCGATTCCCGATCGGGTCAATGTAGAAATTAGAACGTTCTACCATTGTCTCGGGTCTGGGTATTGTGGTACCACCATTGTTTCTTATTTCCTTGGCACAAGTGCTTTGGCTATTTACTTTGGGATCAGAACAATTTATGTGATTTGTGTAATGGATATTTAACAAATCACATAAATTGCTAAAAAAATAATTCTAAGAAAATTATTCCTAAAAAAAAACATCAATATTTTCTATCTTCTGCATCAAACGTACCAACTACTTATTATTTACGATTTTCACCGATCCAATATAAATAAAATAAACAATTTTCTCCTCCAAAGAATCTCTAGAAAGTCTTTTATCAGCAAAATCAAACTCGGATCGCTCCCCGCGGCATCTATAGTAATATTTGCCGAATGTCAAAGAGATTTCTGGGGAACCCTAGGACCATAAAGGAAACTGCACTGCTATGAGAGTTATCCAAGAACTATTACTCGGTCAAACTACTAAATCTGGGGTTATACTCTGGTATTTGAAAATTATTGGATCTTTAGTATTTTTCACGCTAAAAAGACGGTAGATCTTTGACAAGACGGGGTGATAGATCACGTTTGACAAGTGGTTGAAGATGTATTGTACTATAAAGAAGATCTAATGATTAGTGTTCGATCCAACGTTGGATCGTATCAATTGCTAAAGCTTAAATTATTAGGAGATATGAAGTGTATCCGATCAGAACACAGTTACAAAATTCTCAAAATATGAGAGAGAGAAATATGAGAGATAAACTAAGTTTTAGTTGCTTAAAAGTATGTTTCTTTTGCTAGTCGAAAAACGTAATTAATTTTTTGACAACTTTTAAAATAAATTCAGTTTATAAAATTAATAATACATTTAATTTGAAATGATCTCATTGTTTAATTATGACTTTCTTCTCTGGTTGTGAGTTTTATGTTTATCTTGTTTTAAAATGATTCATTTCGTAAAAAAAATGTCAAGATTGTTTACAATATTTGATTATCAAAGAAAAATGAACCTTACTTATGTATTTCTGTCAGTCTGTCACAAACCAATATGACATATAATAGCGGTCCCACGGGACTACGTCCACATGTTTTGTGGCTATTCCTCATTTACATTAACATATGCCTCAGCTCTAATGATGGAAAGAATGATATTGTAAGTAGCTAAATATAATCACGTTCTACAAAAGTAAATATCATTGGATCTTAAATCCAACATCATCACTTGCTATCTCACGTGTGTTTGAATTATTGAACGGTTTGCTTTCCACAACAACAAAACTGGCAGACGTTACCAAGTTATAAGAAAAACCGGCCGACTGCGAGTTGGACTCGCGCACTGAGGGTTCCGTGCCAACTTTAATTGAATTAGGGAATCCACTTACTTCCACTTAGTAAAATACCACAAAATTTTGTGGCAGCAAACATTACTTTGTTTTTCATAGTATTTGTATGAAGAACAAAGTTATGTTTGCGATTGTTGAAAATGTGCTATATCTCAAAAAAGTCTGTTTTGATTCCGTCCAAACCAAATTTCGTTGAAAGTATTTGTTAAGATCTGGAAGCGTCTAGCTATGAAACGTCACACTTTAAAAGAAAATGGTTCTACGAACCTCTACGTCATTTTAAGAGACCTATCCATAGACACCATAGGTGCGACTAATATTTTCGGTTTTAGTTTCATGTATAAATTAAATATCATTATTTTTTTAATTTTTTGTATAAGAATTGTAAAGCGGTTTACAGGATACATCTTCCTACCAAATTGCAACAGTGTGATGCTTTTAGTTACAGAATAAAATGGCTGTGACATACGGACGGACAGACAGACAGACTTGACGAAACTATAAGGGTTCCGTTTTTTGACATTCGGCTACAGGACCCTAAAAACTGTTTACCACTGACCTTACTATTTTAACAACGTCCATCGACGGCTAATAAAAGGCAAGAGTAAGCCAGATTGCTTGGAAACGTGGCATGTACACCGCCCAAGGGATTACCCACTCCATGAAGTACAACAGTGAAATAATGCGAAAATGTGATTGTATAGTAACTATATCCACCGATATTAGAACTTCACTTGCAAGAAAATTTGTTGGTAAAACGGGTCACGTTAGAGTGGTTTTTGGATCAGCGCCAAATCGTATTAGGTTAGGTGTTGAATTTTCGCTCAGAACATTGTGATATACGTATTTTAGAAGTTTTGCTGGATTCGCAGTAAAACTACTGGAAGTTACCAAAATATTTTTTTTCTAATTTGAACATGACTAAATAAAAAAAAACAATGGTGACTAGTTGAGTAGTCTCCTATAAGGCATCACAAAGTGCCTGTGTTAGAGGCCACGCTCTTATTTATTTATTTAAAAACTTTATTGCACAAATAAAAGTGTACAAAAGGTGGACTGGAAGAGACATTCCCTTAGGTCATGCAGAAAGATTGTTAGGTATGGGTGCAGGAGAATGTTGTCCTAATATTGCAACAAAATAATAGATGGTTTAGAATTTTTTAACAGTGTCATATTTAATTTCATTTAATACATAATCAGTTGTCATAATAGATAATATACATATAAGTTAATAAACTATATATACCTACAGTATAAAAGTGTTTGTCATATGCATAATTAACAAAAACATAAATAAGTAACTAAAAAGCTTGCTTGCTGACCAATGTCCAACTATCATTTTATTTTGATACAGTCCATTTTTTAAGTCTTATGAATGTCTGATTTTGTCAATCATCTTTATATATAATATTAATCCGTTTTCCCTTGGTCACGAAATCACATAAATTTACCGGGTGGACCGATTTTAAGACGTAAAGTGGCATTAAGTGCTACAAGTCACCCTGTTCTTTATTCCAGTCTGTAACGCAACTTGGAGTACACTGAAATGGCAAACTCATCACTTACACGTTAAGTTAAACTGCATGTAGAGCGTCAAAGTAAGCGCAAATAAGCGAAGCGAGCGAGCGAGCGAATATTTGTCGCGAGTTCGCTATGACTTTTTAATTCGTTTAGTTATAAAAAATGAAATTGTAGCAACGTAAACCTGCCAATAGTATACAATCACAAATTTATTTGTTATCAAATATTTTAAACCAATCTTTCGCTAGTTAAGCCACGAAGAAATAAAAACATAATTAATATATGTCCCTCACACAAAATAATTTAATTAAGTAATTATTATAGACGTTGTACATGTACAATGATTTATTACATGTACATATATCAGGCTTAATGCTAAAAGTAATCTTTACCACTCAAGTAAATATAATAAATTACCTTCTAAAAGTATGTTAAGAGATAACTCTTTATTGCACATCAAATAAATTTATTTACAAATTCGTTGAAAGGAAGTGAACAATTAAGGCTGTCTTATCGCTAAAAGCGATCTCTATCGAATAAATATGAGTTTTGCAGGAAGGGGTATTTTGTACACAGATAATGAAGATTTAAGTAAAATAAAAATAAAATGCTTCATACAATAATATAAAAATTGTTACTAAATAAATAAATCTATATCAACACAATATCAATTATACATGAAGTATTATTTTTTTAAGTGACTACTGTAATTTCAGTTACTCTTATCAAATCATGCGACAGTTAAAAATTCCGAAGACATTCCATGAAAAACCAGGCGCCAGAGTGCCAGGAATGTGTCAGAAATATAAAAAAAAACATGGCGGCTAATATTTCAACAATAAGCCGCTCAAAGGCGGCCATAACACCTCTGTAGATATACAGGATGCCGCCCTAAATTCACAAAGGGAATGCGTAGGTACCAATTTTGATTAGAAGCCTACATATTCACGGAATTGATTTACTAATGCAATTGTTACAAGTGAATATACCTTATATTATTACCTTACGTCCTTGTTCACAAATCAATTGATGAAGCGACCGGCATTCGGCGATAGGCTTGTATTTATTACCACGTATTATCCAACGTGGCAATGCAGCCAGAATCATAGCCTCCTTGCCGCAAGGCAATGGTTTCGTTTTTGAATAGGTAGATTTTGAGTTATTTTTTTATGTTGCATGTCTTAGTTTAAATTTTTTTCTTGTGTGTTATTAATAAAACGTATAAATACATGAAAATACCCAAATATTTTCTTGACTGATAAATTAAAGCAAAACATATTTTTTGCAAAATGGCGTGACAAAACTAAATAAAAATTATAGCCATAATCAACTTAAAAGACGCGTTTCAACAACACTTATTAATTCCTAACAATTCAAACCCTTGTAACTTCCAGAACCGTCACCAAGCCAGCACTTCAATATTTCAAATTATACTATTCAAATTTTGCCGTCTATTTGAACACTCTGTATAAACAATTGGTTGAATGAATGACCACTTATCGTAGGCGAGATTCGTGGAAGTTTATTTTTTTTGCTCGAAGCCCTTACACTGAGTGAACTATTATTAGAACGAATGATGTATGGAATGTTAAGTTTCACACAAACATTTTATTGTTAAATAGACAAGTTTTTTATTGTTAAATAGACAAGTTTGTTACTTAATTTTGAGTATGATTTACGTTAAGTATGCTCACGCTGTATAAATAAAATGTCAGCGAAATATGAAAAAGTTAACATAACTGTCAAATCTTTTTTGGATTAAGACATTTTGTTTGTTTCAAAATGCCGTCAAAGTAATCAAAATATTCAACAAAAAGCCGTCTTACGATTCAAAAACATGTAAAATAAAACTCATAGAATCAATTAAGATAGTAGCTTTACAAGTAAAAATTAAAACTAAGACATGCAACTTATAAAAAAAGAACTTAGAATTGTCTTATTCAATAACGAAAGCATTTCCTTGCGGCTATGATGCTGGCTGCGTTGCCGCGTTGGGTAGATGCTATTCCTTACCCTTGGCTTTACTTATCATTGACAAGTAAATAAAATATTGACTAAATCCAGTTTTTTTATTATTTAATAATAATAGGTCTGCCGAATTCATTTTGTATGAAAAACATGGATAAAATAAAAGTGAATCGTAGATCATGGAAAATACGTAGGTATCAAAGGTTGGTGTACAAAATAACGCCTCGGTGACGCCTGTGTGGTAGGTGATCCTCACCTAAATAAACTACAAAGCGTTGATCAAAGGTTGTTTCAAACACAAGGTTGTTGTAACAGAACACAAAAATTACGAAATGATTTAAATCACTGTTCAGGGTAGTTTTTTTTTTGACGAATAATCAGATTAAACGAATAATGTTTTATTTTTTATTTTTAAGATTTCCGCGCCCTAATTACTAAAATAGAGCGGCGTGATGAGATTTGTGTAGGTACAAAAGACATGTGTCGCTTCTGCGGTTTCATATTCAGCATTCAAATTTTAAGGAACATGTCAGTCTGTTGACAGTTCACGTCAAAATCTTGACATTAATTTGCGCACAATTTTTTCCTTCGCTTAACGTCTCTTTACGTAGTAATAACCGTTCATTGCCTAGAAACTAGTTAACTCGTCTCTTTGTTACGAACAAAAGAAGTTTAACTTATTTTGGAATTCTAATCTTAATATTGCAAAGGTATGAATGCTTATAATAGAACTAGGTGCTACAATACACTGAAATTTAACGTTAAAGTACGTATAACTGAAAATACATAGTAATGAAAATTGAAATTCATATTATAAGTTCAACACTGGCAGGTTCTCTCCTAACTAATTAACGAAACATTTATGCATAGTATTAATCCATCTATGTAGGTACCGTGTACGCAGTTTCTAACTGGAATATTCTAATTGGCCCTAATGGGAATATGCAAACGAACATTGTTTTAGCTAAAAGTACTTAATAACTAGAACACAATAACTAACTAGCGCTTTCATATCAGTTACAAAAGATCAAATGTTTGCGGCATAGAAGGTAATTCATAAATTAAATACTTGCTATTTATATTTTTCGTCCTAAAAAACCTACTACAATATGAAAGAAAGTCGTGTTAGTCGAGAACGGGTCAAACGATTTTCATGATTTTTCTTTCTTGAATTTTGAAGTTCACCGGGACCGCTAGTAAGTAATAACACGAAATTTAGAGTCCAAAACGTTCCAAATATAATTCACAGAATAACATAATTAAAATCCTATCTATCGGAGCATTGACAGCTTACATCCTACTCTTTTATAATACCTAGCAGGCTGTGTTGATTGCCTTTACAAACACGCCGCGTTTCCGGACTAAAATCGTGTCAGAGCTAACGACGACATACTAACACGCGCCAAGCGATATCAGACTTTATTTAAACCACGATAAGTGAAACATCGAATGCAAAGTTACTGCATTTTGTTCTCACTGTATGCGTCCGTGATTAGCCTTTTTGCTCGTTCGTCGAATCCGCAACTCGTAATGGAAAACGGGCTGATTCGCGGTGAAAAGCGCGCGAAAGTTTCCCCAGAGTTTGTCTATGGTTCATGTTTTTCTCTGTTTTACACGTTGCACTGGCCAGTTTCAAATTAGATGAGTCAAATGAGCATTCAGTTCGGAAACTAATCACGGTTTTTTTGTGGATGGGAAAACTAGCAGAAAAGAACGTCCTAGTATGTATACTGAAATAAATATTTCAATTACGGTTGAACCGTATAGGGGCAAAACTGTTACTTTGTTTAACTTAAATAATTTAGATATATGTCCTTGTGCATTTATTTAAAACTTTACCGAACTTTTAGACAGCTGAATTGTTAAATGAAAAACAGGCTGAAAAGTTGCTGTGTATATAAAGGATGGACTCAAATTAAGTATGACTCAACTAGATGAGAATAATAGATTGTTATGCAAGGGGTAAAAGCGACCCTCTCACTCGAGATGTGTTCTGGCGCTCAAACGAAGTAAGAGCGCCAAAAATTCGCGAGTAAAATCAGTGCTTTTTATCCTAGATAGTAATAACTATTTTTCATTTCGACTTCAAGGATATAAATTGAACTTCCCTATGTGGTTGTTAATGTAACAATGAGGTATTATGTAATGTAGTTCGGCAAGAGATGAAACCTCAAGATTTTGTAGAACATGACATTATATTTACAGAAGTTATACATGCTACGATTAGAAGGAGTAACGGAACGAAAGAAAACAGAGTACTTAAAACGTGGACGAAATAATTCAAATGCTTGTTAAAAATAGCGATAGATTTTTTCTTACTGACAACAATGGTCACTAACCGACAGAAATAATAAAAGTGGAAGAACGCAATCTTAACCTTGTCTCGAAACCTACTACACGTTATGTCAGGTTAATTGCAGATTCGATTTTGTTTCATGAGATAGCGCTATTAGTGACAGCTTAAGGTGGGAGTGAGTAAGAAGATTTTGTAATGAACACCAGCGAGTTGCCTCTGCCTGCTTACTTATCTATGTTATAATCGTTAAAACTAAAAAAAGATTGCCAAAAACAGAAAAATAAATAAAATGTGACAATGAAAATGAAAAAAGCGTCAGGATAACACTGTGCAGGTGTGGCGAGCAACTTTACTGTTGATTTTTTAGTTGTTAAGAATTAGACCAATGGTATATTTTTTATCAACGATCATAATAAACACGTTTTTTTAGTGTTTCGCTAAGCAATAAATTATGGATTGCCTTTTTAGGGTTCCGTAGCCGAATGGCGAAAAACGGAACCCTTATAGTTTCTTCAAGTCTGTCTGTCTGTCCGTCCGTATGTCACAGCCACTTTATTCTGTACCTATAAGCAACACAATGTTGAAATTTGGTAGGAAGGTGTATCCTGTTAACCGCTTTAAGATTCTTATTAAATTAATGAAATTCAAGTGGGGGCTCCCATACATGAAACTAAAACTGAAATTTTTTTTTACTCAAACCTATGCGTGTGGGGTATCTTTAGATAGGTCTTTTAAAATGACATTAAGGTTCCTCAAACCATTTTCTTTTAAAGTCTAACGTTTGAGAGATACACGCCTCCAAAGTGGTAAAATGGGCGTCCCCTCCCCCCCATCTAACTTCTAAACTAAGCGAGTATAAATTAAAAAAAAATATATATAATGTAGATCTTAACAAAAACATACAACGAAAATTGGTTTGAACGAGATCGAACCAGTAGTTTTTGGGGTATAGCTCATTTTTAACAACCGCAAACACTATGAAAAACAAAGTTATATTTGCTGTCAACAAAATATTGTGGTAATTTAGCTAAGTGAATTCCTTAAATCAGTTAAAGTTGGCACGGAACCCTCAGTACGCGAGTCCGACTCGCACTTGGCCGGTTTTTTATATTGTAATGTGGCTTAATTATCTTTGACTACATGCCTGATCGTAGCAATTAAAACTCAATTACTTTCCCTCTAAGGATGTTAAATCTATTTGCCTCCCGACTATCTACACACGAAAGTTCAATATTCCGAACAGGAGAGATGAAAAATAAATAATTGCTGTCTTGTAATTGCATTGTCCGATTATGAAAAGTCTCTACCTACAGAAGTTCCACCTTAACGCCCAGATATAAGGATTATCGGATTACCTTCGCTAATTAGGAGATAAGACGACCCTAATCATCAATTAAGTGACAGATTGAAGCGTTAATTACGTAACCTAATTAGGGCCCAATCGTGTGCCTGTCAGAAACAGGGTTTCATAGCTAATAGAAACTGATCTTTTTTCCTTTTAAGAACATTCTCGTTACTTAATTTAAATGTAGGCTTTATTATTTACCGATTTGAAAAAAAAGTTAGAAGTGAATAATTAAAATATTGTTGTAGGATGTGCTTCCTATGTATGAAAATAAGAGTAGGTACATACCACTGTCACGTTAAAATTGTTAAAACGATTTCGATGTTTTTAAACATTAATTTACTTAGTTTCTTTGTCTTAATAATAAAATAATAGTACTTTTATTTTCCTACTACATCTTCAAATACTTAAGTCCAAAGTTATTTAGCAATGCAAACTTTCTTCGTAAAGTCTTAACATTCATAATTTGCATAACACTTATTAAGAGTTTAGACCTCGCTTAAGTACTGTCAGCTCATTACACAATTTCCCGGACTTAAGAGCGGAATTTGCCTAATTTCCTTAAAAATATGCATTTCGTAAAATTAAAAGGAAGATGATCTCTGCTTCCTGCTCTTTGAGATAAGAATTTATGCATAAATTGTTGATTTGACTTTGTATTTTAGATATTTTGGATACCTGTTTAGTTTACACAATCATTAAACTCTTAGATAATTTCATTTTAATTCTAGAAAAAAGTCAAACATAATAGTACCATTGAAAACTGAGTACCTATTCAGAATCAGAACAACATTTATTTGCCTACTTAGTGTAGTACAAAAATGACACTGTGACCGGTGGGCCATGCAGAGGTGTGTCAGCTAACTTATGTCTTAAATGGATCTATGTTTGCTGTGTTTTAGTTATTCACAATACATGGGATTCAACAAACATATTGCGTGTTTTATTGATGTGATATATTTACAATCTATATTTTTTAGTGGATCGTTTATTACTCACTTTATTGGCTTCGTTCATCTTAACCGATTGTTAAATATTTGTAAGAATATTTCCTTCGGATATTGTGAGAGCAATCTCGCAACATTGATGACGCCACGCAGACTACGCGTTAAAGAAAGCGCTTGCAAAATTCAACAGGCTTACTAATGTGACGGTGGCCGAGTGGTATAGGCATACGCCCGGATTGCGTAAGACACGAGGTTCGATTCCTCGTCTGTCACAACAGCCAAAGTTGCTTTTTACAAGTGCAATTTGCTATTTATATTATTAAGTTTGTATAGTGACAAAACACTATAAAAACAAAATAAATAATTACTCACTTTATTTTAAGAGGACGAGGAGCCTTCGTTTTGTCTCTAGGCCACCGCTTGTATCTTTTTTTATTAGGGTCATACAATATTTCGCCTATTCTATAATTAACCCTGAGCGGGTTGAATTCACCGTTCGCATGATAGGAGTCTCCAGAGGATTTAATATCTTCTGAAAACTGAGTATTATGTTGTTTGGGTACCATATATGTGGGACTATGAAACTATTCCAGAAATTTTGTCGTAAACTATGTTTCAAATCTGGAACAATATTAGTAACCGAAAGAAAGGTTTCTATAAAAAAAACTTGAACCGTTATTTAAAAAGCAGCGAGACACCACTATCTGTATCCTGTTGGCGTATTCCCACGGTGTTTTCTTTCAAAACTGCATTGATTAAAGTCAAGTTATCACCAGTACAACCTGATCTCGGAACTAATATGTTTGACATGAGTTGGAAGGTCTTGCGAAATTGGGTATAGAACCTCCATCGTCGCTCGGTTGCCAGCTGTCGCTTGCAAGAACTTTCTGTGAATTAGTAAAGAAAGTGTCTAACCCAGCTTTTGCAGTCTGGAAAGTTGTAATACACTTAAAAAAATATATATTTTATATTAATTTATGAAGAAAACTGCATAGTCTACTATACAGTCTCTCTTAAGTTACGGTCGAAGCCTCGCGCGCCTATAAACCACCAAATTAAGGGTCGCCTTTTTAGGGTTCCGTAGCCGAATGGTAAAAAACGGATCCCTTATTGTTTCGTCAAGTCTGTCTGTCTGTCTGACTGTCTGTCTGACTGTCTGACTGTCTGACTGTCTGACTGTCTGACTGTCTGACTGTCTGTCTGTCTGTCTGTCTGTCTGTCTGTCTGTCTGTCTGTATGTCCGTCCGTATGTCACAGCCATTTTATTCTGTAACTATAAGCATCACACTGTTGAAATTTGGTAGTAAGATTTATCCTGTTAACCGCTTTACGATTCTTATACAAAAAATAAAAATAATGATATGAAAGGGGGGGCTCCCTACATGAAACTTAAACCAAAAAAACTTTTTTTAGTCAAACTTATGCGTGTGGGGTATCTGTAGATAGGTCTTTTAAAATGAAATCGAGGTTTTTATAACCATTTTCTCTATAAGTCTAACGCTTGCGAGATATACGTCTTTCTTAAAGACTAACGTTTGCGAGACACTTTTATACGAAAGTGGTAAAATGGGCGTCCCTTTAACTTCTAAACTAAGCAAGTGTAAATGTTGGAAAAATAAATAATGTAGATCTTAACAAATTCTTTCAACGAAATTTGGTTTGGACGTTCTCGAACCAGAAGTTTTTTAGATATAAGTAGCACATTTTCAACAACCGCAAACATAACTTTGTTCTTCATACAAACACTATGAAAAACAAAGTTATATTTGCTGTCAACAAAATATTGTGGAATTTTAGCTTAGTGGAAGTAAGTGGATCCCTATTTCAGTTACAGTTGGCACGGAACCCTCAGTGGGCGAGTCCGACTCGCACTTAGCCGGTTTTTAGTGGTTAGACGTAGGTTTGTAGCGTTGACCAAATTTGAGAAACTAGATAATACTTTACATGAATTAATATGTAAGTCGCCGTCTGTCGGTATTTTACAGGCTTAGTTTTGTTGCAGAGTGCGGAACTCCATGACCTTATCCTACTACCTCCCTTCCTCTATCGCACAACAAAACGCACTGCGAATTACCACCCATACCCGTTGATATTCCACTGACTCGAACAAAGCGTTTCTCATCAACTTTCATAATGCGCCCAGCAAAAGAGTTGAACGCTCTGCTCGCATCTGTATTTTCAACAGTCTACGAGTTCAACCCTGTTATTTTCAAAAAGAGTTAACAGGCTTCTAACATTTTCCACCCTGTCTATGCCTCGTCTGGTACGAATATAGTCTAGAGACAAGTGCAAACTCATATCATTAAAAGGAAAGCCTTGATATATTTAAATGGGCCTTAAAAACGTTCGAGTTGTCATGGCGTCCTAAATAAATAAATAAATAAATATCCTTTGGACATTCCCACACATCGCCATCTAGTCTCAAAGTAAGCTACTCAAAGCTTGTGTTATGGGTGCCAGACAACGGATATAATACATAAATACTTTTTGTTTTGTAAATACATACATTATACATAGAAAACACCCAGACCGATACAAACAGACATGTTCATGCACACAAATGTTTGTATTGTGCGGGGATCGAACCCGCACCCGCTGCGTAGTAGGCGATTTCTCGACCACTACACCAGACGGGTCGTCGAAAATGACGTCACTAAAACTAATCTGTAAAATTTTAGCAACCTTCCCATCTACTGTTGGTCATATTTAACTCTCTTCAATTAAGGTTATTAAGAAAATAAACTATGTTAAGCGGTCGTTTCTCTGAAAGCCAAATAGCTTGCACCTCGTCGTCCACCATTCGTCTTTTGTTTGAAGTGACGCCCGATTTTGTATCGCTCTATGAAAAATTTTCTATTAAAGTGGATAGGCAGGAGATATTTAAAACATAAGTGTAAATAGCCTCCTTTTTTGAATCCCATAAAAAAATGAAAGATGTTTTTTATCTTTTGAAACTCTATCGAAATTTCTGTTCCATTTACAAACAGTTTTCTTGTGATAATATTTCTTTCTGCTTTTGCCTCTTCGCGCGTCGCTAACAGAACTGTAGGCGTTACAAAGGTGCTATATTTTCTTTATAACGGCACTATGAGATTCTGCGCTTCTAGTAAAACGAAATATTTCTTCTGAGGTTGCATTGTGAGAAATGTTTATCCGTAAACCGTATGTAAGCTACGTTTGTCCCGTTAAAAGGGAAGAGGCAAGCTTCACTACAAAATAAAACTTGCTATAAAACAGACAGCTATTAATAAAAAAACTAGAGTTTTTCGAGACTTTAAACAGTCAAGCATATGATCATTTATACTATGATTTCATTGGGTTCCGAAGAATTAAAAGTTTTAATGACTGAGTAATTTCATATGTTTTTAATAATACATTTTTTTTGCAATTGCTTGCTGAGAATGATGTAAATGATGATTAAAAGCTGAGGAGAGACAAAAATCGATACTCTTTTTAGTCGATTCGAAAGTAGGTAATGTGATATTTAACATAACAGGTATTATTATTATTCAAAGGTATAATGTAGGTTGTCGCAAAAATAACTCTTTTTAAATGTTATACATATTTAATAAACGTTTCGCGTAATTTGATACGATACCGGATTTCTAACGCCGTATTAAATATCAAACACAATTCCTCGATGATTAAGCGATCGCTGATATTCTCGTGATTAAATAAATTACACATCCTATTATGCTTTTTCCAATGTGTAAACCAAATATTGCGATTTACGCAAAAAAAATGAATTACAAAAAGTTAACGCCTAGTGTGTGGTTTATGTGAGTTCACTTTTAAATGTAAGTCAATGAAAAGCTGCAAGATAGGATATAGCAGCTTCTTAAGATTTGCCTCAAAAATGCATTAAGGTCGGAAACATGAACATTCATGACACGCTTAGTTTTTTTATGTGTCTCGCTGGGATAACTTACACCTAAGCTTACCCTATACTTCTCAATACACATATATATTTTCCCAGTACTTCGGATCCGAAGTAACCACTTACATCGAGTCCTTAACACTGAGATTCTTCAGCAGTCTGGCATGACTGGTCACTCTTATCAAGGTTCAATTACGATAGTGTGGACACCTAGTGCGTATAACTGGCTGAAGCTTTTCCAAGGAAAACGCAAATCCGCTTTCTGCCGCTTTCTGACCAATATCTGCGTTACAAGGATATCATGAAAAGACATCTAACTTATTCCAGCATATCACCAGAAAACTGGAAAAGGCTCGCATTGCAAAGACTTGAATGGCGACAAAGTATCCGGAAAGGTGTAGAAAAGTTCGAAAAAACCCTCGAAGACCTGGAAAAACGTCGTCACTTAAGGAAGACGCGACCGAAGCCTACTTACGTTTATACAAGAAATAACACGGGTGAATTATATTTTAACGAATGCAGCCGAATATTTAAAACAAAATTGTCGCCGTCGACGGGCGTCTAGGAGGACTTCATCATTATCATCCACTTGTATAGCACAGAAGAAAGAAACTCAATCCCGTGTGTCACTGTCAGACGTTTCCTTGAAACTACCATAACTCCGACACAACTGAAGAACCCTCAAGGAAAGTTATTTATTCTATATATTCTAGTCAAGAACTAACGACTATTTTGTCACTTCACTTCGGTATTCTAAGCCAAGAACTAACGACTATTCAAACACTTCACTTTGACGTAGTTTTAAGCATTTGACAACAGATAAGTATTCTATAACGTAGATCGCGAGGCATCTCGAATTCGACAATCGTTCCCTCAAATCTACTTCACGTCGACTAAGCAAGTCTTTGAGTCAAGTAATTTTTTGCCCTTTTAAAAATACCATTTAGATAGAGTTTAGGTTGAGATGAGTATGAGTGTAGATCGAGGAAACGTCGTTATGACTCAAACGTCGTTGTGTTTCATTTGTTTTTATATTTTAATATTATTATGTATTTTAGGGCTGATTTTTCAATAGTCAGATAAGAAATACTTATTAGTCGAACAAAATTCAATATTGCTAATTTGAAAACGTCACCAAATTGTCAGCAATCATAGGTACCTGTCTTTTTTTTTAAATCAGTCGGTTTATAATTTATCAGTATGACAAGTTTTATCCGTTCATTTGTCTATGGGCCTTTGTAGCCTGCAATAACTGAATGAAATAAAAAAGTATGTAACATACGAGTGTTAGTCACATAGCCAAACAACTCTTATCCTAATTTAATAAATGTAATCGTAAAAACAATTATAATAAATGTGACATCTCACAGGTTAACAAATTCACCTTGTTTGTCGCGTCGTGCATGGCAGGCTTTACTTTTCCGACGGATATTAATAGCACCGCGATAATAAATCAACGTGATATCTGTAACGAATGAAGCCCGTGACGTCAGCTGATGGAGCTTTTGATCACTTTTTAATGGCAACAGAGAGGTGATTCTTTGGAAAACAAACTGACAATTGGATAAAGCATATAGTAAGTGTGCCTTAACATTAGAGCGACAGCAGGGCGGCAGCAGCGGATAAAAAACATAAAAAACTGAACGCCATTTATGTATGAAATTATCAGTAGCGGGTCTGTCGCGCAACCGTTGAGCTGCTAAAGTCGTCTAGGTCGTAGCCCACTGATCAACCCATCACCGTGACGGCACCATATCAACTCGAGGCGTTCAGTATTTTTTGTATGAAACTTCATAATTCAACACACATCTATCAACTTCGTAACGTCACCATCTCGGATCGAAACCAACTCGGGACCTACTCTCGGCCAGCGGCGCATGCGTTTTAACGCGCTTACGGTGCCCGCTGCCCTGTCAAACGGGCTGTCATTCACAAGAAGAACTGTCATAAGTTGTAGCAAACACGATCCGAGACGAGGCGTTCGCTATCCGGTGCCGATCCCATCCGAGGCGTTGCTGTTCCCTTTACGTATATAACGCGCTTCCGTTCCTGTGCCGTGTTGGTTAGTCGGCGCCGATCTGAAATGTAAAAGCTCACTGAAGATCAAAAATCAATTAAAAATACAGACATTCTGCAACTTTATCCGTGTTTATGTGTTTGTAGGAGCTTCGTACAATAAATTCTTAGCACATGCCTGAGAATATAAAAACCCGTTTTTGAGATTTCTTCATTTATGTTTAAGTGAATTATCACTATTTTTAACTTATAAGATAAATTGTGAATCTCATTCACATTATTATTCATTAACAAGTTGTTGTGCCGTTGTTTATTTATATGTAACAGAAAATGTGTGAAAACCAGGAATAACTTATTAATACAAATACATCCTCATGTTTTTTTTTTTCATTAACTGTGACATTATTTCTTTGTAAAACTATTCTCCATGCATGAAAATAAAACGTCTTGATCATTGGAGTTTTCCTTGAACACCTGATGTATAAATTCAACCTGCTATACTTAAGGTACCTTTTTGTACAGCAAAATAAACGTTCAGGGCTTTGGGCTCTTCGCAGAATAAAGCTAATATTGTTTGATATACAGACGGTAAACGTGCCTGGGAGGACTAGGGAAGGGGCACACCTAGGCCGAAATCTATTTGATACCAATTTTATAGGTAAGAAAGAAAAATAACCAAATACACGCTCCCAAACCTGGTATCATAACCCAATGTTGCTATCATTTGTTTTGATTAAATGTGTTGTAAACCGGAATTTATGGTTTTCCAAATAAGGCACAAGAGCATAACAGTGTCTTTAAATGTGTACTTAAATTCACACCCACAACCCACCTATCTCATCTCTTTAGCATTCTACATCGATATTTTTTTACGAGCCATACGCTATTTGCTTTTTTATCATGGATTTTCATTTTACCTCACAATAAATCAGTTTAGTAAGATCTCAACTTACTAACCTAATATAATGTAGCAACAATTTTTGTCTTTTTATCACGCATCCTACTCCATATAACGTATTTCAGTATCATCATCATCATCATCATTATCAGCCAAAGGACGTCCACTGCTGAACATAGGCCTCCCCCACGGCTTTCCACAGCGACCCATTACTAGCGGTCTGCATCCAGTTTGATTCTGCAATCTTTTTAAGGTCGTCTGTCCATCTTGTTGGTGGACGTCCTACGCTGCGTCTTTGGTCGAAGGGTCTCCAATCTAGAACTTTCCTGCCCCAACGGCCATCAGTTCTTCGCGCTATGTGCCCTGCCCATTGCCACTTGAGCTTACTGATTCTCAAGGCTATGTCCGTTACCGTAGTTCTTCGACGTATCTCCTCATTTCTGATTCGATCACGTAGAGAAACACCCAGCATAGCCCTAGCAGTATTTCAGTATACTAAGATAAATAAGTTTTGTTTTAAAATTGACTCTAAACTCCGTTTTCTTTGCTAGTCGAATAGTAAACAATCTATTTATTCCTTTTAAAATAATATCAGTGAGTAAATTTCATTGCCTGTTTGATTGAAAAAGATCTCAGCGTTTAACGTTTAACCTATTTAGTCAGTCATTTTTGTGTTTATCTTATTTTATAATGAATGATTTCGGTTAAAAGGAATGTCAAGATTTAGCGAAAGCAAAAAGGAACGGACTTTACTTTGTAGTGATCAATTAATTACAAAACGTAACATCTTGATACCAAAACCAAAACCGCCATATTTTACCACACCCCTATCCAGACTGTTGAAATAAAGAGATTTTTATGAACCCGTGATATACTCAAATCTCCCTGCCGACTTCCTGTACGATACATTGTGTTTTCCGCTATTTACTTCACTTAGCCAAACTGAGAGTCGTGTGGAAAATTTTGCTTTATTTTATTACACTTTATTACCGTGCAGCCGTGGGAATGTTGGTATAGAAACGGTATCGATTTATCGCGTACATTCCATTCGGTTTGATATTGTTTCAATTTGGATAGTAACATGGTCTCTTGGGCCTTATAAGGAAGATCCAAATCACACTGCGAGCGATGGAGAGGGCTATGCTCGGTGGAGAGGGCTATGCTATGTTTCGACGAGATCGAATCAGAAATGAGGAGATACGTAAAAGAGCTAAGGTAACGGATATAACCTTGAGAAACAGTAAGCCCAAGTGGAAATGGGTAGGGCACATAGCGCGAAGAACTGATAGCCGATGGGGCATAAAAGTTCTAGATTGGAGACCCTTCGACCGAAAACGCAGCATATGATGTCCACCGACAAGATGGACAGAAGACCTTATAAAGATCGCAGGAAAAAACTGGATGCAGACCGTTTGCGATCGGTCGCGCTGTGGAAAACCGTGGGGGGGGGGGGGGGGGGGGGAAGCCGATGTTCAGTCGCTGGTCTCTTAGTCAAGAGCGCTTTGCTAAACCAAAACCTACTAAACCGATTTTGATACACCTTACGCTTGACCCGGAAAATAATCATCTCGCTATTACTTCTCGTTTTAAAAAATCCTAAGATAAACTAACAAACATACATACATACAAATTTTGTATTCGTGTTAGGAAGCCTTAATACTAAAATATCTATTTATATTCGACTGATAAAAGAGGGGTAAGAACGATAATCCACACCTGTTACGTTATTGTAATATCACACAGCTTATAGCCAGATACGTGTAAAATGGATTTTCTTGTTTTAATACCTTAATATTCGACCTTAAGGTTCAAAAATGACACGATCATAAGATAGTTTTACTCTTGGCTTGGCTAAACCATAATTTTGTGGCTGTCAGTTGACTTGATAATGTCAGTGATGCATGACGCGTTAATATTAGACACACTGCGACTTTTAGCATCGATGCAGTCGCGCGTTTTAAAAACGCGCTTCAGCATCGCGATCCGCGTACAGCCGCGCATTTGCATTGATACAGTCGCCAAAATACAGTACATAATTTGTCAATTTTCAGTTTCTGCATCGCGACTGCATCGATGCGTAAAATAGCGCAGTGAGTAAAAGTTGACATTTTGCGACTGCATCGATGCTGCATCGCTGCTAAGAATCGCAGTGTGTAAAGGGTCTTAAATGTTAACGCGAAAATCCCAATTTAAACCCCATAATCATCATCATTTACAGCCATAGAACGTCCACTGCTGAACATAACCCTCCCTCACGGTTTTCTACAGCGACCGATCACAAGCGGTCTGCATCCAGATAGGTCCTGCGATCTTTACAAGATCGTCTGTCCAGCTTGCCTCTCAATTTTAACTTTGTATACTTGTTCCCTGTGTAAGTTTTCTTAATTCTTATCACTTTTTGTTTAGGACATCCTTTATTAATTTTGTTGTTTTTTCTTATAAGGCCTAGCCGAAGATAGTACGCACAAGACTACTATAAGCGAAACAGTGTCCTTAAAAAAATCCCTAAGTATCGAGTACAAAAAACAATGTCAAAAGCACTTGCCTCACATTTTCGCAGAGTAGCATAAAAAGAAATGATCGCAGAAAGGTTTTGTGGTGCAAAATCAAGTCGTTTGCATTCGCGGTACAAGCGGTGGAATGTACCGGCCACCCCGCCCTCATCTCTTTCCGATACCATTCGCAGAGGGCTTATGAGAGCACTTCTAAGAGCAGAACATTGCACTTACAATGTGGTGCAAGTTATATCATATTTTTGTTTACAATTTCGAAGAACTAGCCAATTTAAAAACGCTACTGCCTGTCATCTAGAGATTTCTCGTTGTTTGTTGCAAGGTGATCGAATGGATGTTTAAGTTTTAAATAATTTGGTTATGGAACCCACAGTGCTTATTCTTCTGAATTTTGAACATACACATAATTACAGCATGTAAAATCATCATAGGCTATTCGTAAACAAACATCAAACCTAACCTAACCTGCGCCGTTATGTGCCTACCAACCCACCATACGGATAAATTTAATTATAAAACAAACATTGTTATTTATTTATTAAAACAGTTTTTCTGTTAACTTGGATCTAATACGAATACTGTATCGCACCATTTTTCAAAATGTAATTTAATATCATGAAATATACCCAAAACTTTAAAAATCCGTGTGTAAACGTACGTATACATAATGAAATATGAACGCGGTACAAATCAAATTTAATTTCTTACCCATGCTACGCGAATCAAGACTGATGTCGCTACTGTCGCTCTCTTACGCTCCGCCCATTGTCTTGTAAAAAACTGCACTTGCTTTCTCCAATACATTGCCTATTTTTATTTCCACGCTCCTACTTTCATTCATCAATACTTAAGGCTTGGCAAATACCAGTTTTCATTAGGTTGTGGGCCCAGCACGCTTCCGCTGCGCTCATTGTCTTGTAAAATACTGCACTTTCTTTGTTTCTCTGCTCGTCTTTCATTCATCAATACTTTAGGCTCTCTAGCTGCTAGGCAACTACCAGTTTTCATTCATACATTCCTTAACAATATTCAACGTGACGTATAAACTACTCCCAACTACATAACGCTTCTCTTGTGACTTGGACCACACCCTAACCGTCTCAGTTGATTTAACTCCTGCTTTAGCTGCAGTCACTACTTGCAGTTCATTATTGTGGAAATTCGCTAAAGTTGCACAATGAAATATTCATGCATGCTCCCCGGATGCCGGAGATGTTCTGTTCTGTTTCTACCGATTAGGTTACAAGACGAGAAGGAAGGAATCGCTTTATACAGGGTGTTAAACTTTGAAGCATCAATTCGCTGTATCGCCGTCGTAACCAACTTAAATATGTGTAATGTTTAAATTATATCGTAAATGATTTGTTGTGTTTAAGTATCGAAAAGAAAGCAGGCCCATAACCTTAATTATGTCTATAATATTTATAAATAGTTAAAGGAGCAAATCTTAATTGTATATTTAAGGGACGAGAACACCTGCCGAAAAACTGTGTCCGCAGTTGGCAGATTTCATTTTCTGTTATCGTTTTGTTTTATGGAATAATAAATTTAAAATTATAATTTCCATTATAATCAGTCAAATAGATTGATTAAAGCAAGCAATACATTTACTGCTCAGCATGTGGATCTTAGAATACAAGTATTACTGGAAAACATTGTATTAAATGCTCCGATCACAAACTAACCCAGTTTATGATTATGAAATCAGAACTTAAACACGTTATCACCTATATAAAAACATTGAGCTGACCGAAGATCAAACCTGAAACCGCACTGAAACCAGCAAACGCGAAGGCACGGTAAGGGGGTCGCACTTTAAAGCGACGGCTGCGCCAGAGGTCCCGGGTTCGATCCCCGGGTCGGGTAAATAAATATGTACCTGGTTTTTCTGTTCAGAAATTCGCAGGACAGCCCGGAGTTTGGAGTTGGCGGTGTTTCACCCCCGTGTCTAGGAAAGTACGTAACGTTGGTCCTGCTGATCTCTCTCCGGTTGTGTCAGATTGCTGTCCTATCGGGCTATGAGAGTGAAAGGAATAGTATGTGCCCCTGTGTTTGCGCACACACTTGTCCTCTATAATATGTCCCGCGCAGTCGGTTAGTCATTTTGACTGGCCAACGTAGTCGAAATCGTCTAGGTACTGTAATTTCCTACATATATTATAATTACTATTATATCTCAATCCGTTTCCACGACACGATAGAAAGAGCATGACTTAATTTCGAGACTGTTTGTTTCAAGATGCCACCCTAATAATTGTAAATTACAAAGTAATTCTATCTGTCACAGCGAACGTTTACAACTGCTTCCAATCGTAGCTTCAAGTGGCAAAGTTTGCGCCAACAATTTAACATTTACAACACCAGAACGACCCACAACATTAGACCTTCCTCGAATAATCCTCAAGGGGCCAAGAAACCCAAAAACATGATAAGTCCTTATGAAAATTACTTGAAAGATATTCACAAATTGGACGATCACATCATTGTGTTAGCTTAAATATTCAGTTTGAAGTCAATTCAAATATTTGTCTTCTTAGAAAATGAAATACCAAACCATTTCCTTAATTACACATACACATACACACAAATACAATTTTAGGAAAGTGCTTTTGTACTTATTAAGTTTTGCTATAGTAAGAACAATTTCTACACACATAATTTTATTGATAGTGACATCGAACAGCCCATAGTCGACTTTATGTCAAATAGTTATTATCTTAATATCCGTGATCATGGCGCTTGCAATGGTGCCGAATTATTGGAAGCTCATAAATAATAAGAAGATACATGGTAGCAATACCAAACGTATCTCACTATTCTAACGACTCTGCGTCATTTATAAATATGATTAAAAATACCGTGCGCATTTTTTTGTTTCTTATTTCATATTATAAGAATATAACACTTTGAGTGCCAAAAACATTCTAAAACAATGGTCTTATTTGTTTGTTTCAGGCATACACACCGACCGGCTTCGAGAAATACGGGTACACATGCACAGTTGCGGACTACAGAGTTAATTTTACCGTTTGGGACACATCAGGTTAGTACGCCCTGTATATTCTAATAGTGACAGTGACTTTATGGAATCTAACCTGTATTCCAGTGTGAAGATAAAAGTCTGGGCCCACTACACTGTGGGCCCAGCGTTCTTTCTTACCGTTATATGGAGCGGGAGCGATTTCGAGCAAGAGCGAACCTTGAAGGGTTCTGCTTACTACACCGTAACAGCGTACCATTACCGTACTAGGAACATGTCAAAAAAATATTATTTGTGTTAAAAACTATGACTGTTCCCACTAGAGTCTTGTAGACCGTTCCGTCACCGACCAACCCCCGTCGTGTGTCATGTAAGGAGCGTGTCAGCACCGGCAAAATACGCTCTCGCCCCATATAACGGTGATAGAAAACGCTGTAGATCCTTTCAGTGGGCATAGTGGAGCATATCGTGTTTCACTATGCGTGTCTAATATATAATAAAATTGGACACCAATCACACACACAGCTAATGCACTTGTGTTGTGGAAATCAAACACAACGGTGGTACCACAGCACCCAGACCCGAGACAATACAGAAAATTTTCATTTCTATATTGACCCGACCGGGATTCGAACCCGGGACCTCAGAGCGGCGACATCTTGAAACCCAGCGTTCTTAGCCACTAGACCACGGAGGTCGTCAATATGTTCCTACCACGGTCATGGTATGGTACGGTGTAGTGGGCCCAGACCTTTAAGGTATTATAATCTTAGTTGTTAATACAGAGGAACACCCAGTGTGTAGTTTATTTTGAGATAAATAGTGACATGCTCACTGGGGCACTTATTCACAACCGTATAGCACAGTTACATTACACTCAACAAAATTCTTTGGAATAGTCTTAGTTACTAATTCGTTACAGCTTTAAAAAAAAACACATACTGAAATTTTGTAGCTTCACGAACGCCAAGGCTTAATTTATTGAAATTGTGTTCGTCAGCGTGCTTGTCAAAAATATTTATAAATAAAATCGTTTTACCTTCAAAGGTTAGAGATGACAGAATATCTCATAACAAATGTAAAGAGACTAATTAATATTCTGAGAAAGCAACATAATCGTTGTACTTGAAATTTTCGTTACAAAATAATGATTTATGACGGCGTAAATCACGAAACTTATTAAAACAAAGTTACATTATTAAACCTGAAGATATCTCCAGCTCATAGACTAGATAAATAGTCCCAGTTTACCATAAACACAAGTTAACATAGTATATGTACGTATGTATGTACATAATTCTTCGAATACCTCTACTATTTTAAGAGAGTAATAATATTCAAACAAAGAAGTCATTAAAACAAAATCGGCATCGTTACTTAAATATTTTGCCCAGTTAAATAAGATCAGACTCAATTTAATAACTCCCTCTACCTCTAGGCATATGTATCAATTGGTTTCTCAGAAAATAATCCGAATATATTTAGATGTTATTATTTTAGGCTAAGCGATTCAGTTGAGTTCTTTTAAAGACGGTAAAATATTGATTATTCTGTAAGTTTGATCAAATTCTTGGTTAGTGAAATTATACATCATTAGAAGAAACCTTTTTTCGTCTCCGCCAGATACATTTTCAAGAAGACAAATAATTTAACCGGTTCGTAAATTGGAAACACTTCTAATATTAAGCCTGGCATAGCCATCTGTCAGAATTAGTTAGGGGAAAAGGAGTTAACATTGGTGTCTTACAGCAAGCAGACAACTTGCTGTTTTTTTGCAAAATGTTATCATTTTTAGGGTATACATAGTGGAGAGGTTACTTTTACAGAAAAATCTAAGTGTTATTAGTATGACAATCTATACCTAAGGGAGTAAGCAAACTGAAAAAGCAACTGGTGGAAATCCCGTTTACATTAAATAAATAAATCTTTTTTGTGCCATATTACAGGCATAAATAAATAAATATATTTCACTGTAATAAATAAAGTAACGTCTTTTTTAGCAATAGCAAAAGTAGGTAAATATTTTAATTTAGTAAATAAAATTAGCTTAAAAAAAGTAAATAGTCGGTGCTCTGTAGATGATGGTCAAAGTGATGGCACCGGATCCAAAAAGAAAGGGTTTGCCTAAAATGGCTTCCTTTCCTTTCAAGGGTCAAGAGTTTATTTAAGACTTTGTAACCTCATCCTTTTTTGAAGTCGGTTAGTTAGGTATAATTGCAACATTATTTAATATTGCTCCTGACTTTTATATCAGTGACTTGAACTTCGAGATCTCTCAACGTCCAGTACAAACAGTCGGTCACCCATCCGTCAGTGAAAACATCTCTACCATATCAAAAGATCTCGTGACAGCTTTTTTAAACATCCTGCGAACTCATCTAATGTTTACGGCAACATTAAGCTGGGACCACACGTGCTTAATTTCAGGGAAATTATGTCACAGCTGACGTATGACACTGAAACTGTAATAACATAATTTTATGGTAATAACCAAGCGAGGGTATTTTAATCTGGCACAAATACTCAGCAAAGGCACGTCCAAAGATACAAAAATAATCTATGAACATAATTGTAAAAAACAAAAATAGCTTTATGGGGCTTAATTCTTTTTCAAAATCTTGTAATTGTTTAGGTACTATATATTTTCTATGGCAACAGTGTCAATAGTAGAAAAAACTATATACTATATTAATTTCACCAGATTTTGCCTGAGTGTAATCCGCTTAAAATATTAATTTATTAAACAGAACAGGACCTACTAAAGCACTACTCATCTTATTAGTTTTTTAATATCTTTAATGTTGTTTATTCATTAATATCCACAAGTTTATTAATCCTTTCTGAGATAATTACAAACTTAAATGACGAAGCACAAATTTATAATAATTTGCAAGGGGAATAAAATGCAATCCCATGTTTTTAAATGTACCAGTAAATAAGTGTAAGACCGCCATACTTCGATAATTCAGTTTATAGTATGGATTACACGGTTCTTATAACATTTTGAATAAAACTTCTAAACTCGTAATATAAAACAGTTTTACGGAACACAGTAAGAAGAAATTAATAAATTAAAAAGTAGAATTCGTTAAAGATTTAATGTCTAGTAATAAACCCTGTTTCGGGTCTTGTCGTAAACAGAACAAAGCGATTACATTCCCGGAACAACGACGTATGCTCACATCCGCACTCGTAAATACAACATTGTTGCAACTCAACAAAATTCCGCGTACCTAATTGTAATTCAGATTTGAATGTTATTGTTGTGGAAACGAAATTTAAAACCGCTAGTGAGCTAAATATTATGCGATTTTAAGGGTTGCGTAGCCGAATGTCGAAAAACGGAACCCTTATTGTTTCTGAGTCTAAGTCTGTCTGTCCGTCTATCCGTATGTCACAGCCACTTCACTCTGCAAAGCATCACACTGTTGAAATTTGGTAGGTTAAGATGTATCCTGTTAACCGCTTTACGATTCTTATACAATAATGAATTTTAGTGAAACCCATGTAAGTGGGGTGTCTATGGAGTAGTGGGGTCCTACCCCACTTACATACTTATCTTTCAAAATGACATGGAAGTTCCTAAAACCAAACCGAAAATAAAATAAATAAATAAATATCCTTTGGACATTCCCACACATCGCCATCTAGCCCCAAAGTAAGCTACTCAAAGCTTGTGTTATGGGTGCCAGACAACGGATATAATACTTAAATACTTTTTTTTTTTGTAAATACATACATGATATACATAGAAAACACCCAGACCAATACAAACAGACATGTTCATGCACACAAATGTTTGTATTGTGCGGGGATCGAACCCGCACCCGCTGCGTAGTAGGCGATTTCTCGACCACTACACCAGACGGGTAGTCTTCATAAAAATACTATGATAAAAATACTTTGTTCTTCATAAAAATACTATGAAAAACAAAGGTATATTTGGTGTCTACTAAATATTATGCAGTTAAAGTTGGCACGGAACCCTCAGTGCGCGAGTCCGACTCGCACTTGGGCCTTTTTTTGTTTAAACGTGTGTGAAGTTCTACTTTCGAAAATTAATGTGGGGTCGTACCGAAATGTCATTTAAAAGAAAGAAAAATAGCGGTTATACCTAGGTACTTGATAAAGTCACCTTGTTTTAAGTTAATAGTAGATTGTTATACAAGGGGAGAAAGCGACCCATTTCACACAAGATGTTTCTGGCACTCGAACGCAGTGAGAGCGCCAATAGATCGAGAGTGGCGTAGGACATCCACTGATAAGATGGACCGATTACTTTGTAAAGATCGCAGGATCAAACCGGATTTAGACCGCTTGTGATCTGTCGCTGTGGAAAGCCGTGGGGTAGGCCTATGTTCAGTTCGTGCAGTGGACGTCCATTGGCTGATAATGATGATTATTTTACAAACTTACTTCGAAAACTTTCAGGCAGTTCAAAAATGATACCGTTCTTAGTGAAATATTACCAAACCGGTCCCGTTTTTAACAAAGCTGCATTGCTTTATTACACTACTACCTTTGTTACAAATTGCAATCTCTACTTTAACTTCGCGAAACGACTCCAATAAAGTTATTTAAACTTATTTACAACTTCCGAGTGCATTCGCAATGCAACCCAATTGAGTTTGCAAGACAAATTTGATTTAGAACAGTTATCTAGAGAACAAAAAGGATGCTTTGACATCTAATCAAAGTTTTCTAACACACTTAAATGACCTTATTTTTTGTAAAAAGAAAAGAAATAGTCTCCATTTCTAAATAAAAAGACAGTTCCCTCATCTTATGGAATAATCTTTGATTATTCATCAGAAAAATATGTCACTGACTCTGTGTGTCACTGTGTAACAGTTAAAATTAAAGCTGCATTGGAGAAATTACCTTTTTTAGTTTAACTTTTCTTAATGATTGGGTATGATCTAGCTATAGCAATTAAAGGTGAACGCACATATATCCGAGCCGAACGCGCCGATCTTTCGATTGCGTTAGTGTCTACCTTATTTTAATATCATCCGATATTAGTCGAGACCAACAGCTTATTGCCCGCTTTCCACGGAAGCACGGAGATGCTCGTGATGACGTCACTTATAAGGTCGGAATGCTCACCTATCCAAACACGATCGCGTCGTAGATTGCTTAGCCTAGTCGGTATTTAATACCCAAGCGCTGCCACCACTGAGCACCTGAAATACATCTCGATCTCTATAAATAGACGCTATCTCAATCCCACACATTGTTATCTTCATTTCGAAACTGCAAACCCAGCGGTAAATCCATACGTGACTGATTTGCATTCAGTATTGCCCCGGGAGATCTTAGCGGAATTAATTACCAGCAAATGGTATTAATTGTTTGAAATAGCTTAATTATATGTGAAGTAGGAATACCTATTTGTCCTTGTGCGAGTTTATTAGATAGTTCATATAAAACGAATTGAGTTTGAATAGGTAATATCCATGGTTCATGGATGCATGTTTTCAGCTGAGGATTTTGTGTTAAAAATGAATCCACATTTTCTTTGGTCACGGCATCACGCGCGGCTAGATCGATTTTGCTTATTCTGTTTTTGTTGTGTTGTCAGGAGAAGGTCCTATGAATGAACAACCATTTTGCGGGTGGACCGGTCTTCTTGATTTTTACAGGACTTTATCAGATTCATCACCGTCCGGAGTAAGATAATAATTATTAAAATTACAGGGTAGGGCAGGGCCTGGGGCGAAATAGAGTCCGCTGGGTCCGCTAGTTTGATATAAAATCTAGATGAGATGATTTTTGAGAATTCCAACCGCATAGTCTCTTGCAGCTTCCTTGCTCAGCAACATTTCACAGTTTGCAAAATATCACCATTTTTATACGAAAATAGTTTTATCCCATTTCGCAGAATCACAAATTGTTAGTCACTGACGTAAATCCACTGGTGGATATTTGTCAGGCTTGAGTAATGCGACGCGAACAACATAAATTAACATCATACTGTTCGTACTAGTTCCAAATACACACGAATCCGTATTTTAGTGGGGTGAAATGCCAGTTTGAATAATAGCACCCGATAATTCGGAATTTCGTGATTACTTACACAGACTCCTATTAAATGAGCTACATAATTAAGAAATGAATGAATATTTTACGGGAAGTCGGATTAGGAAATATGCAAGCAGTTATAATGTTTAAGAAATTGCTTAAACTTATGTACGGACCACAGCACGTCATGTTAATACTGCGATATCTTATTCAGTTGTAATAAGGGCTAGTTTGAAACAACAGTGGGTAACCTGATGTGCCGGCCACTGTTCCTTACCTTTACGTAATCATTTATTTAAAAAAAAAACATTTTTATTAAATAAAATACTACGTGGCGGAGTCCATTTGTTAACAGAAGTGGTTGTATGTGTGCCTTATTCAATTAGGTCATAATACCAAACTTAGTTCTTTTTTACTTTTAACAGATCCGTTGAAACATTGCATAACATGCATTGTTATAGGTGATCTTCAGCTTCCATTATCTGTCTGTGTCAAAGAAAACCAATTCCAACGAAGCTCTACATCTGTTTTTATGGTAAAAATGAATTGAAATGTGATGCCATTGGGCTGGCTCAAAGTAAACTCGCGGGCCAGTGGACATAGGCTCTACTCTGTACTGCCTGTATTTCAGATAAAGCCATCTCCTTCCGTCGCACAGTCATACTGGTAAGTGCGATCGAGACGGCTAGATTTGAATAATAGTTATCGTGTATGAGAGTAGGCTTCAACTTTGAAAATATCGGCCTGCCGCACTCCAATAACGTCTATTGCCTTTCTGTTTGGTCAAAGAAATGAACAATTTTCGCTTCAAAGTTACGAAATACACGAAAAGCGAGGCTGTGGCTGGATTCCATTTGAAAATGGAACAGTGTTTGTCGTTGAATCCCAGACATGAAAGTAATTGAAGGTCATACATAAGGATGAAGAAGATGATGAAAAATCTGGAAATGCATTCAGAATTCAAAACATGGCCTTAATTTAATTGTATTATATAATTAAATTATATATTTTTTAGTTTTCCTTTGCCCAGCAGTGGGATTATATAGGTTAAAAAAAACTTTAATATCAGAGTGAAAGCATGTACAATGCGCTAATATTGATAATAATAAAATAATATTGGACACCAATCACATATATTGCTCTGATCCCAAAGTAAGTAGCTAATGCCCTTGTGTTATGGAAATCTGGTGTCTGATTACGGTGGTAACACAACACCCAGACCCGAGACAATATAGGATATTTCAATTTCTATTGATCCGACCGGGAATCGAACCCGGGACCTAACAGCGGCGACGCCTTGAAACCCAGCGTTCATAGCCACTACACCACGAAGGTTGATCTTTTATTACGTTCTGCTGTATTATATCAGATTCCTATGTCAAGAGTACGTCTACGTTTAAGGTAGGACTCATAAATTAATATATTTATTTCTATTACTTTGTCCATATACAAAGAATTTAAGTGTACATCTAAATTGCTCCATTTTCGCTATATACACCAATAATTTTCAATATACAGAACTAATTTATTCTACACCAATAATTTTCAATATACAGAACTAATATTTCCCTTTACCGATATAAAGCAAATCGTCGTTCTGCAGTATTGCGTTATGCAGAATGCACGAATTCATGCATATTTGCTTGTGCCACGATTTATTTACAGTGACACCGCTAGCGGCGTGCAAACACTACGTGAACCCTTAAACTGGGGTATTGTTTAGAATCGCGCACCGGCTGGTAATAGTTATGTCACGCAACAAATACATTGACATTCATGACTTCTATTCAAAGCAAGAGCTGTCAGTCGAAATATTTTTTATTATACTTTCAAGTTAGTAAGTTTACTTTGTTACCCAAACTGTTACAAAACAAAACCAAAACGCCAAAATTTTGGGTTTTTGTTTGATTAACTTTACTTTGCTATTTACGCCGCATTTGGCCGTTCTTTTATCACAAGTCGATGAAAGTGGTTGTTGACGTTTTATGACTCGAAGTCAAAATCACAAATTTTGGGATTGGGTCTATCTATTCTGAATGAGTTGATGATGTGACTGGGTCCCTCTAACCACTGATCATGCCTCTAACTTCTAAACTCAGGTAGTGAAAACTTTGAAAAACATCATTATGCGATATAGTGGTTTAACAAATACTTTCAACGAAAATTGGATAGGACGAGATCGAACTAGTACTTTTTGAGGTATAGCACATTTTCAACAACCGTAAATATAACTTTTCCCTTCATACAAGTACTACGAAAAACGAAGTTATTTTTGCTGTCAACAAAATATTGTAGTATTTTGGCTAAGTGGAATTAAGTAGACAACGTTTTTATGAAAATTTAGTTAAGTTGGCACGGAACCCTCAGTGCGCGTGACCCACTCGCACTTAGCCGGTTTTTATTATAACTCTCCGTTATTCCAATATTCCGTATTTCTGTTTTCCAAATTTTACAGGACACCTGGCGCAAATCGCCAAAAAAAATACGATGGATATCGTTGATCTAATCGTTATTGAAATAATTTGACAGCTATATTATTACAAATACCTCGTTGAGGTCATAATGTAACTAAATTATTATCTTCAGCCTATATCTTATATATAAAATTCTCGTGTCACAGTGTTCGTTCCCGTACTCCTCCGAAACGGCTTTACCGATTCTTACCAAATTTCATATGTGTATTCAGTAGGTCTGAGAATCGGCTACTATCTATTTTTCATATCTCCCTAAGTGATAAGGGTTGTTCACCCTTATTTTTTTATTTTTTATTTTTGGATGTTTTTTTTTATAATGTGGCATTTAAAAATACATACAACCCTAAATTTTTAGTAAATTTAAAGATCATTTTTCATCCCGCTCGATAACTAATCAATTATAGTGTTTTTCTTAACTTTTAAAATTACGAGGCTGGGCGAGACGGGGCCGGGGCGGGACCGTGCTAGGGGCGAAGCAAAGTTCGCTGGGTCCGCTAGTGTTATATATAATTGACTGCTGTAATGTATGAAGTTAATAAATGAATATGAATATTTACTTATGAACTGTATGGCAGTTCATGGTTTCATGCTTTGTACTGTCTCGTATGACCACTTCATGAACTTCATTGTCATTATTATGTCATTTAATGACTGAGTAGGCCACAGCGTTTAATCACACAGTAATAGGATCCGGCGCAAATTATCGTCCGATAATGCATCATTATAGCGTAGGTGTGAGAGACACGTTAGCCAATAGATCCTGCGGGTGTTGCCTCATTAAGCAAATTTAATTTATTGCATTACATTTTAACCACTCCACGTAACTTACCTTCTCATCAATTATTACGATACGTAGGCTGTGAATTATTATTGAGTATTATCTGAGAAATTGCATCGGCATCTTTTGGTTGCGTAATATCCTCAAAACCAAGCCGAAGAGATTGAGACATTAAGAACCTAAAGATAGGTTAGTAAGTTACTTACTTCCTTAAAAAATAAAACAAAAGATGAATATTTTAATCACAATGTTTGGAAACTGGAATGTCTCATCTCAGATATTAACTATCAAAGTTTGGCTGATCATTTTATCTGTCTTTATCAAAGCCATCGGCATAGAAGGTCAGTAAATGTTTTTTTTTTTAAATCTAAACTATTATGCAGATTAATTTTGGAAACAACAGTTGGATCGTCCGTTTGGGATATTGAAGAGGAGCATCGACGAACTAAACCACAAAAGGGGGGACGAATTGCTGCTAGTGAGATGAAATAAGTTATTTTTGCAAATTTTATTTTTATTCTTTATTAATAACCATATACGATGCTGGCTGCATTAAAGTTGAATTCATTAGAAAACAAATCAATGGGATTAAGATAACTAAGCATTTTTATTCACCCTATCAAACTTCACAAGAGAAAGTGCCCCAGCTTATAAACTGGGGTTCTAAGAAACATTAGATAATACCTATAGAGAAAGAACCCTAACTTATAAGTTGGATATGCGCTAAAAGATAAGAATGCTTGCCCGTTCTCCTAATATTAAGGTGTATAGAATAGTTCAAATCTCACAATCTCTTTGAGTTCCCGAGTCTAGAGCTAGTTTAGATATTTGTTTTCTCAAGGTTTATTATCAAGAAAAACAGAGAAATTCTTGGTTTTTCTTTTAACTTGCATAAATTATTATTAAAAATCAGTTTTTATCTGAGTATATAATGCAAAAAAGTTAGGGGTCACTTTAAAAAAAACTTTTTTTTGTTAATGTTAATATTATTATAACATATTATTGCTATTATAATATTAGTACAGGGTTTTTTATTATTTAAAGAAAACACAAAAGCATTTTTGTCTTTATGCTATTACAAAGTTTGTTTGATGTGTGTATAAAAATTTCACAGAAAAATAACGTAACCTACTTTAGTTTTTCTGTGAATTTGAGGAAGAAAAACGTAAAACTGTAATTTACATTTATGTAAGTATTGGTATTTACTGTTTTTTTTTTCATATTCTAGTGAGCACATGGAAAACTGTGTTACAGGGTCGCAGCTTTAACTGAACTTTATTGCATGCCTTCATTGTCCTTTAACATCCCCACTGAAGTCGTCAGTTCAGTAGCCCTCATGAATATATTGATAGATATCGCATTCGGCGCGACCCCGCTGCAAACAGCCGTGACAAGGGTGCCAATATTCGGCCGTTTGCACATTCTGCATACATTTCCCGTTTTATTACGGACCACGACAGGGGCTTTACCCGGAAACAGTATGTTAGCAGCTGTCAATGTATCTGTTTTAAAATTGGAATTATTTGTTCGATGATACTTAACCTGGACATGGTGAGGTCGTTCTACAAGTGTAGGTACAACACTACTAATCCGAGTCGGATTTTTTCCAAAGGTCCATGCGTCTTTTGTTCTCAAAAAAGTCATGAAGTACCAATTAGATTTATTCATTTTTTTCTTGCAAGCGATGTTGTTGCTGACTGTACTATGCATAGAATCTTGTGGACCCATTGGGAACTCGTGTATGAGAATCAAAAATGTAACTAAACTTTTGTCATGGACCATGGACGTATTATGGACAAAACTCATATCTGTTAAAGATGAATGTACCTAATAGCTTCAATGTACTAAGATGGTTACACATAAAATAGGTATACGTTAAACACACTTAAATGTTTTTACAAGCCTATCGTCTAATTTCTGTAAGACCCCTTCACACTGCAACTTCTAGCATGGATGTTGACGGTTAAAACGTGCGACAGCATCGCGACTCACGCAATGAACATATTTAATTTAGCATCTATGCAGTGGTGCGTTATCGATGCAGAAGCGCGAGTGCATCGATGGAGCCGCCAATATGTCCAGCTCAATCTACATCGCAACTGCATCGATACTAACGCGCGTTAGCATCGCGACTTTATCGATGCTAAAAGTAGCGCAAGTGTGTAAGGTTGACATTTTGCGACTGCATCGCTGCTAAAAGTCGCTGTACGAGGGTCAAACTGAAAGTTCTTAGAAAATCAAAAACTGATTACATTAGCCAGTTATTAGTTTTATTATATCTTTTCAAAATATTGTCCATTGACGTCAATACACCGCTGCATGCGATGGAACCACTGGGAAAAGCACTTTGCCCACTCGTCCTTAGGGGTCTCTTCAATGGCATCGCGATACGCAGCCACCGCTTCTTCAGCATTCATAAACCGCTTTCCTTTAAGTTTTTCTTTAATTTTTGGAAATAAATAAAAATCACAAGGCGCGAGGTCGGGGCTATACGGCGGGTGACCCAGTAATTCAACGTTTGATGTCGCCAAATAGTCGATCGTTCGCTTGGCGGTGTGCGACGAGGCGTTGTCGTGGTGAAGGAGGATCCTACTGCGAGGTCGTTTCTCTCGAACTTTTTCCAAGACAAGTGGCAAACAATTGGTAGTGTACGATTCTGCAGAAACTGTTTTTTGATCCTCTAACACAATTGTTGCGAAATGACCTATCCTTCCAAAGAACGAGGCCACCATTTTTTTTCCCGCACTTCGATCTCTCTTCACTTTAGTTGGCAACTCCTCGAAAGGAAACACCCACTGAGCAGATTGTCTTTTGGTTTCAGGATCATAACAGTAAATCCAGCTTTCGTCACCTGTTAGTATGTCGAACACAGCATTTGAGTCACCTCCGTTAAATCTTTCAATCATTTTACGGCACCAATCCACACGATGGAGTTTTTGAGCCTTAGTCAAATTATGAGGTATCCACCGGGCGCAAAGCTTCCTGACCGCTAAATGTTCGTGGAGGATTTTGTGCACTTGACTCATACCGATGCCTAAGCTTGTCCGAATCTGCTGATAGGTCACTCTTTTGTCAGTCTCTATCATACGCCGCACAACACAGATGTTATTTTCAGTCGTCGCCGTAGAAGGCCGTCCCTCACGTACATCATCAGTGAGATTAGTGCGACCACGTTTAAACTCATTAAACCAGTTGTAAACAGTTGCACGAGATGGGGCTTCATCGTGAAAGGCCAATCGTAGTCTATCATAACTTTCTTGTTGACTTAAATGACATCGAAAGTCATAAAAAATCATTGCACGAAAATTTTCTCGTGTTAAATTCATGTTGACGTGACACAGACAATTTTCAATTTGCCGCCAAATCGTAAAACAAATGACAAATGAATGAAATATATACTCAGTAATATTGGCAAAGAGTTCTATTTTCAAATTTTAGAAATTGTTTTTATTATATTGTTTATAAGTGGCCAGTTCTAAGAACTTTCAGTTTGACCCTCGTATGCAAAGGAATCTTATGTCGCATTTTGCCAACACAATACTGTGGCCAGCACATAAAACTACTCACTTTTATTGCAAATTAGCCCTTATTACAACTGAATAAGATACCACAGTGTTAACCTTGACATGCTATTGTCCATACACGGTGAAGTTTCTAGTGACGTCATCTTTTTTATCGCATGTTGATAACGTCGAATAAAGTCAATAAATCATTATTTCAGTAATTTCGCACTAATAAGGTAAGCCGAAATAGCTCAGTTGGGAGAGCGTTAGACTGAAGATCTAAAGGTCCCTGGTTCAATCCCTGGTTTCGGCAGAATACTTTTTGTTCTTTCGAATAGACTGACATCAATTTGTACATGAAAAAAAAATGCCTCACTTCAGGCCCTCGTTGAAATTTTTTAACAAACTAGCGAACCACCCGGGCTTCACTTGAGAGCAATACTGATACTAATTATTGGAGAAGCTGACTTCCGGGAATCACATGACAACCACTCATTAGTATGCAATCTTCGGAACTCTCTGCAGAACATTGCGTCGTCTACAAACATCATAGTCTGTGCACCCCTGTATATTTGTGGCAAGACTCTACACAACTGCCGTGTTGAAGACTTCAATGATCTACTCTATCAAGACATGAAAACTCACGATTATGGCACACTTTATGATAGTAATAAAAACCTTAACTTGGATATGTTCGCAGATTCGGGGAAAATCAACGGTTTGGGACTAAGTCATATTTTCAGTGAGCTAAAAGAACTAACCAACTGTTTGCTTAAGAATAATAATTTACCTGATAGCAGTGTCAGAAACAAGAATGTTTTTCATGGAAAGGATGTTGAGATTTTTGATTCCACTAAGGATACACCGCAGGCACAAGCACATTACACAGGGACACATACGAGTAAAACACACAAGGACACACCACAACGCTTACATAAGAGTAGAAAAACATTATTAGACTATTTCCCTTTAATTAATAAACCAGAAAAAAACGGTACACAAAATACTTTTTTTCGTTAAGGATGACGCTGCAAATTACTTAAACATTCTCCACCAGAATATCGCTGGCGTATTAGGTAAACAACACACCATAGAAATAACTTTAAATTCATTAGATGATACTCAGAAAAGAGTTGATATTTTGTGTTTTTCTGAAACATTTATCAGATCTGGAAGCGAATGTAACTTAAAACTAAATAACTTTGTATTGGCTGACTGGTATTCACGTAAAAATAAAAAACGCGGAGGAGTTTGTATTCTGTGTAAGGCCAACCTCAAGTTCAGGAGACTATTATTCCTTAAAGAGTTTACCACCGATTACACGTTCGAATGCTGTGGCATAGAACTCCTACAACATAAATGCATAATCGTTTGCCTTTACAGAATTCCTAACAGTAATCCCTTTATTTTCTTAAATAAACTTGAATTGATTCTAAATAAGATTCAAAAAAATGCAAAAAAGAAAGTTATATTGTTAGGTGATTTTAATATAAACCTACTTCAGGAGTCACCTGAGCTTGAGGAATATAAAAGGTTGACACAGAACTACAACTTAAAACTCCACATCACTAAGCCAACAAGACGAAAATCATGTCTAGATCAAATTATAAGCACGATACCTGAAGCTACTGCTGAAATCTTACAGTTAGGTCTATCAGACCATGAAACGGGGCAATATCTTTCTATACCAACGGCACACAAAGAGGTGTCTGGCAAGCCTCGTTTTATACAAAAAAGGGAAATTACTTTTGAAAATATGAATAAATTCTGGGCTTGTCTATGTAGCATCTCATGGTCGGAGGTCTATAATGAACTTGATACTAACAGAGCTTTTGAGTACTTTCACAAAACGATAGTATTTTATTACAATTTGTGTTTCCCTATTAACCTAATAAAAATACTTAATAAAACAAAACATCCTCACTGGATATCAAAAGGTCTTAAAAAATCGGCTAAAACTAAACGACTCTTAAGATTTAAATTTTATAAAACAAAACGATACTCTGACAAACTTGAATACTACAGCTATAATAAATTATTTAAAAAATGCATAGAAATGGCTCAAAAACTCCGCAACAAAAAATATATTGACAATGCCAAAAATATCTGTTCGGCTTCATGGAAAGTTATAAATAATAATATTACAGTACAACCAAAGAAAGATTTTGACAACTATATACTTGTAGATAGGGACATTGAAATTAATAATCCAATTGACATCGCTAATATTTTTAATAATTATTTTATAAACATGACTAACACTGATCTTCCGAATAACAACACATATAAACATGACATCAAACAAAACGATAAAATTATATTCTTATTCCCAACAAACGACGAAGAAATACTAAAAATTATAAAAACTCTCAAAAATACTTTTTCTACTGGCTATGATAATATTTCGACAAAAGTAATAAAACACTGCTCTCATGTTTTAGCGCCATTGTTATCACACATTGTAAATCTATCTCTTTCTGAAGGCGTCTTCCCCGAAATATTAAAAAAACTGTCATAAAACCTATTTATAAAAAAGGGGATAAAAAAGACCCTGCCAACTACAGACCCATAGCCTTGATACCTATTTTATCAAAGGTACTAGAGAAAGTTATGCATAAAAGATTAATAGATTTCATGAATAAGAATAACATTTTATGTTCTGAGCAGTATGGCTTTCAAAAAGGAAAGTGTACTACATTGGCAGCATTTAAATTAATTAATGAAATAATTGATAACTTAAACCGCAAAATTAACATTACAGCCATATTCTTTGATATGACAAGGGCGTTTGATTTTGTGTGTCACAATTTGCTATTAAAAAAATGTGAAAAATATGGCTTACGTGGAGTAACCTTGGATTGGCTTGCGAGCTATTTAAAAAACCGCACACAGTATGTAGAGATACCTGGCTTCAATACGAACATGGAGCAGACATTTTCCAAATCGGATACTCTGAATTCCAATGAAGTTGGAGTACCACAGGGCAGTATTTTAGGCCCCTTACTGTTCCTCATATACATAAACGACCTGCCACTGGCCACTAAACAAAAATGCTTTCTCTTCGCGGATGACTTGTCTATTGTTATACCCAGCAAAAAATCACTTGACTACAATGAACAAGTAAATGCATGTGTTAACAATATATTAAACTGGCTTAATTCTAACAATTTAAAAATAAATATAAGCAAAACAAAATACATTCAATTCTTGAACAAAAATGTTAATAGAAAACAGTTAAATATCATATGCAATGGACAAGAGGTGGTAGAAACGGAGGATGCTACATTTTTAGGCTTAAAACTTGATAAAAACTGCTCATGGAAATCACATATTGACCATGTATGTAACAAAGTAAACCGCTTTAGATATGCGCTATGGAGATTGGCATCAGTCACCAATCTGCAAACTGCCTTAAAGGCATATCACGGTTATGTAGCTGCTAACTTAAGATATGGAATATTGCTGTGGGGAAATTCGGTAGAAATACAGAGAGCCTTCATTGCACAAAAACAATGCATCCGAGCTTTAGCACACGTTCCTCCTTTTACTACATGCAAACCATTATTTAAAGACATGAGATTACTAACACTTCCTTCCATGTATATTTTCGAAGCTTGTAAGTTTGCCAAGCAGCACCCTGAACTATTTATAAAGAAAAAAAATGTGTGCAGCTTTAATACTAGATATCCTAATAAATTGATCCTGCCGGATATAAAGACTAGTGTATGTAGTAGAAACAGCCATGCAATGATTGTAAGAATTTATAATAATCTTCCCACAGACATCGCTAATTTACCACCAAATTTATTTAAAAGTCACTTGTACAATTGGCTCATAAACAGTGCTTTCTATTCTGTTGCTGAGTATCTATCCAAGTAACCTATAAACTGACCTTAATTGACATAATCTATACTAATATTATAAAGCTGAAGAGTTTGTTTGTTTGTTTGTTTGTTTGTTTGAACGCGCTAATCTCAAAAACTACTGGCCCGATTTGAAAAAATATTTTTACGTTGGATAGTCCATTTATCGAGGAAGGCTTTAGGCTATATAACATAAAGATACGACTCATAAGACCACAGAAGAAATGAAAAATGTTGCGAAAACGGGAGAAAGATATTCCTTTTGAGAGCTTCCGCTGCATACGCTGCGGAAACCGTTTAAGTTACACAAAAATCATGTATGACAGGATTGTTCAGCATTAGGAGTTCTATAATAAAGTCCGCGACAGCATATGTCTATCTTTTATGGTTGTCTTACTACAACCTTTTTTATGTTAATAAATTTGTAAAAAAATAATGCATCATTTTAAGAGGTGTATTATACACACAGGTATTTATTCTTATCAAAATAAATACATTCATCATCACGAGCATTTCATTTAGAACCAAGTTGCTCTTTTTATCATTTGATTTCAATAAATATCTTAGGAGCTATCACAGTTTTAACATAACTCCGCACCAAAATAATGTTCGCAGCTTAAGTACAACGTGCGCTTGCGCTAATATATTATATTATTATATAAAGCTGAAGAGTTTGTTTGTTTGAACGCACTTATCTCAGGAACTGCTGGACCGATTTGAAAAAATATTTCTGTGTTGGATAGCTTATTTATCGAGAAAGCCTTTAGGGTATAAAACATGACGCTGCGACGGGAGGGGAGGGAGCAAACTCAAAACGCGCGGACGAAGTCGCGGGGGACCGCTAGTTTATTATATAATTGACATTCACATTTTAATTGACATTTTAATTAATTCGACATGCCGTTAATTTCATTGTTTGTTTAGCTAATTCAAATGTAGGTACACGTACTTAATATTAGAAATTTAGAAATGCATTGAATTTTGTAAGCCAGTAATGGTAAATGTGCTGATCTTTAAAATATCGAACCATCTATGTAATACCACATTTATGCAAATAAATTGATTTGATTTGATTTGATTTAAATATATACCTAGTATTACTAGTGGTCCCCCGCGACTTCGTCCGCGCGTTTTTCGATTTTTTCTCGACTTTTAAACCTTCCCTAGACCTCCACGAACATTTCAAGACTAAGATAAGATAGCCATTGTAGCCGTGCAGTTCTCGTGTTTTAGTGAGACTAACGAACAGCAACTCATTTTTATATATAAAGATACATTAACCTTCCTCTTGAATCACTCTATCTATTAAAAAAACGGTCAAGCGCGAGTCGGGCTCGCGCACTGAGGGTTCCGTGCCAATTTTAACTGATTTAGGGAATCCAAATTTACACTCGCTTAGTTTAGAAGTTAGAGAAGGGGGGACGCCCATTTTAACACTTTGGAAGCGTCTGTCTATCAATCGTTAGACTTTAAAAGAAAATGGTTTTGAAAAACCACTATATCATTTTAAAAGACGTATCCATGGACACGTGTATACATAGGTTTGACTAAAAAAAATAGGTTTTAGTTTCTTAAATATCATTATTTTTTTTTATTTTTTGGATGAGAAACGTAAAGCAGTTTACTGGATACATCTACCTACCTCCTACTAAGTTTCAACTGTGTGAAACTAATAGTTAATAAATAAAATAGCTGTGACATACGGACGGACAGACAGACAGACAGACTTAACGAAACTATAAGGGTTCCGTTTATTGCCATTCGGCTACGGAACCCTAAAAAACCGCATTAAAATCCGTTGCGTAGTTTGAAAGGTTTAAGCATACATACATACAGACACCGGGAATCGACTTTGTTGTATATTATGTAGTGATATTATATCAGAATTTTAGCGTCTATCTTCGTCTGCGTCCTGCGTCCTATCTTCTTATAAAAATACAGAAAGCATAAAAGTTGATCTAGCGTATATTATAATAAAGTAAATCTTGTCGTAAAGCTCCAAGTCCTTTTTAAATCTGTTCCGTAGAATAGCATTTTCCAGAACATTTAACCTGACATGAATGGATGTATTTTCTTAGCAAACAGATTGGAGCGGAATGATGATACGCTTTTTATATAAACTTTTAAAAAATAATATTAGATTTAAAATAAGAAACTCAGATAACCTTAAATACAAGAAAATGCGATTTCGATTCGATTTTCACAAGGGTATCTACCTATTAGCACTACGTAACTATAAGTTGAAGAACATAGAATAGAAATACTCATTAATTTTCTGTTCTGATCATAATTAAATATCACTTAATTACCGAACCTCAAAATATAACACACCTAAGTATGAATCCTTAAATTACCTAAAAGTTACTGTTAAATTTCCTTTACAAGTACTACCTACTAAAGAAAATTTTAACATTAACAAAACAGCAACCAGCCTAATTTTGGAGGCCTTCATAACAGCTGAAAATTAAACATTTCTAAAACATGTTTACAAAGTTCGTTCACCCGTTTCGTTCCCATTTATTTTCGACAACCTAAAATTCGTACTAAAATTAACCGCTATGTTTAGAATAATTATACTCAAGCTTTTTTTAATAAAAGTTTTTTACAGGTATTTAAATAAAAGCTCGTTATTTTGTTATGTTGTTAATTTACATATGAGGCTGAGTATAATGTATAACCTCTGTGGCTATAACTAAGTAACTACACTAACTATTGTTCTTATTCCTTTGTAAAGAGTTGCTTTTAATAGAGACAATTGAGGACGTGTTACTTAGGACACACGTCCTATAAGTAATTATCTCAACGGTCGTGTCCTGAAACACTACAGTACTTACAGACGTGTTTATCTACCTTATACTGATCACGAAGCACGAAAAAAACTTTTTGGGAGAAAAAAAAAGATTCTAATTATGAAATCAATGCAATTTGATAATTTCTTTGATAAGCGCATCAAAATGAATGACGCGCTCACTACAATACCTACGAAGTAAGTAACAAGGAAGGAAGGAGGACGCATTCAAACTTTAAAAACTTGTGGAAATTATAAATAATAATTTTGAAATCACCTCTGTAAGTACTGCTCATATTGAAATCTACATTCTGTATGTGACTAGAAGACAGAACAAAAATGGTCTGTAGTTTATCTCATTCTTCTGCAGTACGCGTTTAGGAATGTGATTATATAAATATCATGTAAGTACTAAATCATTATGTTCAATTGTTACAGGGACGACAGCATACGATACAGTGAGGCCACTCGCATACCAGGACGCAAAAATCTTCATGCTCTGTTTCAACGTAGCTGAGCCAGAGTCCCTTCATAATGCCGCTGCTAAAGTAAGCAAAAAGTTCCAATCCAACCATGATAAATTTCAGCAATAAACCAATTTTGAAAGTTATAAGTATATATCATAGATATATAGCCTAAAACCTCCTAAGCCTTCTAAGTCCTCGAGAAATAAGTTACCCAACCGTTTTTTTTTTTAAATCGGACCAGTTCCTGAGATTAGCGTGTTCGAAGAAACAAACAAACAAACTCTTCAGCTTTATAATATTAGTATACATTTTTGATAAATATACACCTCCATTTGTAATCGGTCGGGAGGCCTTTGTTTAGCAGTTGACATCTTTCGGTTAATAATGATGATTATGATGATGATAGACAACTTTTGCTATCTGCCTGTAATCTATACCCTAGCCATATGCTAGATTAGAGAATCTCAAGTGTGCAAAAGATAAAACAATTCGTATTACAAATCACTGGCTATTTGCATACAAGTGGTGACTTTTCCATGAGGTCACTGAGAAAAATATGTAATTGATAATTATTTTTTTCTTCCAGTGGTACAGAGAAGTCAGAACACATGGAGGATCAGCTCCGGTCCTCCTCTGCGGATGCAAGGCTGACCTCAGGCATGACAAGGAGACTGTTGCTATGCTGTCCAAGCTTAGATCACATCCCGTCACTAGCGAAGAGGTGAGGCTACCTTCCTATTTTATTATTTGTTAGCGGTCGCCCGCGACTACATCCGTACGTTTTGAGTTTGCTCCCTCTCCCCCGTCCCAGCGGGATGTTCTATAGCCTAAAGGCTTTCTCGATAAACAAGCTATCCAACACAAATATAAATTTTCGAATCGGACTAGTAGTTTCTGAGATTAGCGCGTTAAAACAAACAAACCTTTCAGCTATATTATTTAATTTAATTAATCATTTATATCAGGCAACACAGGCCCGTAAATAAACAGTTTCAAACAAATGTAACACTATTTTGCCACCTTAGTGTTGCCAACTTCCTCTTTTAAAAAATAATATTATACTCATTTAAGTATTAATATTGCCTTGCCTTGCAAACACCCCTCCACCAACCCGCACTGAGCCCGCGTGGTGAAGTACCTATGACTCATACTACCTCCTAATTGATGTAATGACTTTGCCCAGCAGTGGGTAAATGTGGTAGACTTTGTGGTATACTTCAAGCATTCGTAACCGGTCAAACCAGGCGTTCAAATTATTTTGGCAGATTTAACAAATCGGTGGAATATCATTAGCAAAGCAAAAGACAAAGAGGCAAGGTTACCTTTTTGAGTTGTAGCTACTTTCATTACATTTGCTGCTTGGTGGTGGAACGGGACAACTTTATTATTCAAAGAAATTAAACAAGAGTTATTAGGCACAAATGTACAATGTGATCAGATAAATAGGGACACAGGTTATACTTAATATAAATTTTCTGGTATAGGAATATGACCACAGATAGGTGTCGCAAGAGTATTTAGTATTTGTCTAAAAATGTATCATATATACCCCTATTAAGCTTGCGGTGCTGTTATAAAAATTGGATGATGCTTGAGATTTTCAAAGTAATGGCCCCGACACCAAAAAGGAATTGTTCGCCTAAAATGAACTCCTTTCCTTTAAAGAGCCAAGAGTTTATTTAAGACTTTTTAGCGTATTTTGGTTAAGACTTTTTTTTTGGTTTTGTTGTGTAAAGTTTGTTTAATATGTTCATTTTTAATGATCATAAGAGGAGAGGGACCCCTTCCCCATTTGACTCTGTTCTTTAAGAAGCTACAAATTACCTATCATAAGTTCTGTCATTGTGATCCTAAGCGTTAAGGTCCACTATAAGCTCAGCTCCACACAGTGTTGACTATCAGACGTAAAAACATCTCAATATTAAGATTCTAGTACGAAAACACCGTACGTACCTTTAAATTTTGAGGGTTTCCCTCGATAGCACCAAGATCCCATCATCAGATGCCGACTTGGCAACAATAAGACCAACTAAAAGGTATAACCTCTAGGCAGGCAAAAAAACATTCATTCGGTCCACAAATAACGGAGATATGAGTTAACATATATACAAAAAAACATACAGTCGAATGGGTAACCTCCTCCATTTTTGAAGTCGGTTAATAAAAATATTGTAATATTCAGTAAATTAATAAATAAGTAAATATTGGACACCAATCACATACATTGCTCTGATCCCAAAGTAAGTAGCTAATGAAAACAACGGTGGTACCTACCACAACACCCAGACCCGAGACATTATAAAAAAAAAAAAACTACATTGACCCGACCAGGAATCGAACCCGGTACCTCGGAATAGCGACGCTTTGAAACCAACGTGTTCAGCCTCTACACCACGGAGGTTGTCGTCAGTGCCTATATTGTTACCAACGTCTTTGTTCAAAGGCTCTTGCCAATATTACGAGTAATGAATTGTCTCTGAAACTTTTTTAAAGTACTTTCTTTATGTAAACTTGACTTCATAAAGAAAGAAGCGACGTTATAATACGAGTACTAAGGGCCTGCTTCGCTAATTTTAACGAATAATTCAAATATTGAACGTCATTTCGAATGAAGTATTGGAGAGATAATATTAACCAGAACTTATGACGACATTTTAAAGCAGACCGCCGTAAGCCAACAATATTCAGCAAAACGTAGATTCAAACTGCAAACTCGGATTTTAAATACCTGTAAGATTTTGTTAAAACGCAGAGCATAGGTACTTCACAGCCATGGCGTGCCAACTATTCAATTCATTCATTGATTCCCCAAAGCATAGCACCAATTAGCTGAACATTGTACAGTCGGCTGCATAAACTGCTTAATTTTCAACCTTCCTTTATAATCATAAGATAACAAATGAATACTAAGTTCAGTATGAATTAGCATACACTATATTCATGAAACGTGCCGCTCATAAGGCTAATATGACTGCCTAATTAGGCTAAGCTAATTAAAATATTCACTAACCCAATTGTATAATTAACATAACGATAGTATTCATTAGTTTAAGAAATAGGAACGAGAAATTGAGAGAAGAGAAAAATATTGGTAGGTTTCTCCTTATTTCTAATGAGTACAAAGTACATTATTGAAGAAACATATTGAGTTATAATAATTGACTTACCCAATTTTATAAATTAATATTAAGTTACAAAGTATTCAGTTATATAAATAGGAACGAAATATTGAGAGCATTCGGAGAGAAAATAATTAGTAAGTTTCTTATTTTTATTCAGCCCGAAGAAACATTTTTTGTGAAACGTGGTTGATTTGAGTTTTATCACAGAATGTTTTCTGACTTGCTTACAACTTTTATAATAAGTAAAAGCTCATTATTCAAAGAAATATTTTTGTGCTCATCAAATTCCTAAATTGCCTACTTGCTTAATTATCCCTCTCTTATCAAACAATCATTAACGAGCTAAAGACTTTTTTACCATGCTTTCATAAATGAAAAGAGAACAAATATATTTGTTCATAAAGATGAAATAAGAAACCAAAAATTTGCGCACGGGCGGGACTTGAACCAGCAACCTTTTGGCATACCGGGCCAAACGCTCTTACCAATTGAGCTACCGTGCTGTCAGTCCGACCCGGCGAAATTTGTGGTTTCTTATGAAAACGTCAATTGCGTGACGCTTAGCGCCATCTAGCCGTCTGTTTATGAAACAGATGGCCCAAGCAGTTATTCTTTACAGAATAAATTCAACTTGGAAATTGATGTCGCTTCGCTATCTAATGCTTTAGAATGTTTTTAACACTCACAGTGTCATATTTTATATTCATAAAGATGAAATAAGAAACCAAAAATTTGCGTCATAAACAGACGGCTAGATGGCGCTTAGCGTCACGCAATTGACGTTTTCATAAGAAACCACAAATTTCGCCGGGTCGGACTGACAGCACGGTAGCTCAATTGGTAAGAGCGTTTGGCCCGGTATGCCAAAAGGTTGCTGGTTCAAGTCCCGCCCGTGCGCAAATTTTTGGTTTCTTATTTCATCTTTATGATTATAAAATATGACACTGTGAGTGTTAAAAACATTCTAAAGCATTAGATAGCGAAGCGACATCAATTTCCAAGTTGAATTTATTCTGTAAAGAATAACTGCTTGGGCCATCTGTTTCATAAACAGACGGCTAGATGGCGCTAAGCGTCACGCAATTGACGTTTTCATAAGAAACCACAAATTTCGCCGGGTCGGACTGACAGCACGGTAGCTCAATTGGTAAGAGCGTTTGGCCCGGTATGCCAAAAGGTTGCTGGTTCAAGTCCCGCCCGTGCGCAAATTTTTGGTTTCTTATTTCATCTTTATGAATATAAAATATGACACTGTGAGTGTTAAAAACATTCTAAAGCATTAGATAGCGAAGCGACATCAATTTCCAAGTTGAATTTATTCTGTAAAGAATAACTGCTTGGGCCATCTGTTTCATAAACAGACGGCTAGATGGCGCTAAGCGTCACGCAATTGACGTTTTCATAAGAAACCACAAATTTCGCCGGGTCGGACTGACAGCACGGTAGCTCAATTGGTAAGAGCGTTTGGCCCGGTATGCCAAAAGGTTGCTGGTTCAAGTCCCGCCCGTGCGCAAATTTTTGGTTTCTTATTTCATCTTTATGAATATAAAATATGACACTGTGAGTGTTAAAAACATTCTAAAGCATTAAGTATATTTGTATCCTCACCGTGCTCTATTTAAGAAGTCATTAGAGGGCGTAATAGTCAGATAGCTAGTTTTTTATCTTATTTTGCTTTTGAAAGTATTTTCGTAAATAATCAATTGAGTTCGACTGTACTTCGACTCTTAACGAGTGGGAGAAGATCTCAATTTAATAGGGCTGTCTGAATGTCTCAATTGATGGCGGCCATTTCAATTAAAGATAGCGAATATTGTTAATAACACAACCAAACTAGTATTGGTATCGGAAATATGTCCGATTAAATGGGGTATAGAGATAGTAATATTAATTATTGATATAAGTAGAAGCGAGGTTATATATATATGAAGCGTTTTAAATTACATAATTAACAATATAGGTAGTAAAGTAAGATTTGTTGAATAAGTACGCTTGCGCCAGTCACTGAAGTAGGAGAAGTTTGCATGATATATCACTAAGGCCCAGTTGCGTGATCGATAGTTAACTCAAATAACAGTTAAACGTCGTTACGGTTGCACATTTACGATTGTACGCGCTTTGAAGAAAAATATACCTTAAACCTAATGTTTGTTTATATCAATAAGGCCCAGTTGCGTGATCGATAGTTAGCTCAAATATTAGTTAAACGTCGTTACCAACGTTTGAACATTTACGATTGTACGCACTTTGAAGAAAAAATATACTTTAGACCTAATGTTTGTTTTTTTTTCTGTAAAACACGCAACCGAAAATATTCAAGCATTGTTAACGACATTGAACTAACATACAATCGTAAATATTCAAGCACTGTTAACGAAATTATTTGAGTTAACTATCGATCACGCAACTGGGCTCTAGCGGTACATCATGCAATATTCCCCTACAAAAAAAGTATGTGTATCGCAGTTGCTATTGATCACGCTACAAGGCAAGACTCTACTCTAATACTAGGCAATTACTACTGTCACGGTCACTTGACAAATCTTGACAGCCATTCTATCTTCCAATATCTGCTGAGACTCACTGCGTTAAATGTAATAACACTCTGTCAATATTTATAAAGCAGACCCAGACTATGACTGAATTGATGACCACTTTGTTCTTTCCAGGCGTTATCAGTAGCGAGACAACTCGGAGCGACGACATACGTGGAGACGTCAGCAAGGGCTTCCAGCAAGGGTGTCAAAGACGCCTTCGAGGTGGCTGCCCTGGCTGCTCTGGGGAAACTTAACAAGCAGCAAATGAAGCAACAGCAGGTGGGCACATGTTACATATCTTTTATGGCCGCAATCCATGTTTTTATAAAAGCTGGACATTTGGCAATCTTACCTGATAATGTGTCGATATGGTCGAGATTTGGATCATGTGTGACTTGTCTGAAATAAATAGCCTACACACACAATTCTACTCTTTTTTGTAAAATATTGTTCATTATTGCACCTAAGATTAAACGGGTTCAAGATTAATTTATTCACATTGAAATATGGTACAACCAGGTCACAGCAAAATTTTGGTCCAGCATATTTCGCCAAATATAGGGTGGTCATTTATAGCTGTTAATTTTTTCCAGAAGCAGGTGGGACGGAGCAAAAGCAAACGGGATCTAAAAGCTGAGCTAAAAGGTCGGGCGAAGAGCTGCTGCGTCATGTGATCCGTGGCCGGCCACCCTTCGAGGTGGCCGAACGACTGCTAGGCGGCCACCGCCCTTCCACACTCTAAAACTCAGCCAGAACCCTGGCCTCATCACATTAGAAGACAAACGGGGCCCAATGTAGCTCCTTGCGCAACACCCGACTACAATACGGTCATACGCGTATTTAGTTGAAAGTTGAAGTGTCTATTTCTCTTCGAAAAAATAAAGAAAATTAAAAATGTTTGTAAGACTATAAAAATTTAAAATTATAAGTGTGATTATATTTATCTAATGCCTCGATAAGTATTAAGAATGTAATATTTGTAATGGAATGAGATTGGTTTATAGTGAGGATGGCAATCTTTTGTAATCTTCCTAATAAAGATATCATGAAACAAAGGTGCAATGTATTATGACCCCCAGGGTTTCAGCGTAAGCCTGTGATAATGTAAAAAAAAGAAACTGAGAGTAAAATCGAATAGCGGAGATTAGGCATTTTGGAAATTAGAGGCAAATGATCGCTGAAATCAAAATATTACAAAGTAAGGTGGTAGGTATTTACAACCTTGAAATAATTGTCCTAAAATAAAAGAATGATAAATAGTCAAAATAAGTGTTTTCATATATACATAAGATGGCGACCTAATTATAACTACTTGATGTTTTTCCTTAACCGTAGCATTTTCTATGGTGAAAGAAATTTAAAGTGCTCCGTTGTTATTTTTATGTAGGACCAATATAATTAATTTAAATTTGAAAGCTTTGATAATTAGATTAAATAAATGGTCAATATAATTGATTTTAAAGCTAGAAGCTTAATTTGTTTTGTGATATACATACGTAATACATAAATTAAATGAAAATAAAATGCACAATTATGGACAATACTACGTTACGGAGGTCCATTGGCTAGTTAGTTCACGTCCATGTTTGCTATGTTAGGAGTTAGAGTTTTGTACATTAAATGTTAACGTAAATGTTGCTTGCATTATCATGTGTCAAGTTTATTAATTCAGTCATTATATTTCAATCATAATTTCTCTGTTCCATTACATTATTAGAATTGATTGTGTGACCACAATCTGTGCTATGTAAAGAAATGTATTTATCGTAGAATATATTATGAACTCTGTTGTATTTATTTTATAGTCTATGTATATTTTAACTATTCTCAACGCACAAGCATACACTTACTTGATTATTTTCCCATAAATATTATAGTTCTTTATCACCCATTCGTCATTTGTCATTATTACGCACAATCAATGTCATATTATTATAGTAGTTCAATGTTTAGTATATTCATAAATTAAAGCTAATACATGGTTCATACCTAATAATTCTTTCATACATGTTATTCTCTGTAGTAGTGAAATAATGAAAAAACTTAGATTTTATACGAGTAAATTTTCAACAAATATTCAAATTGCCCAAATGACTAAAATAATTGTAAAATTGACAAAAGTGCAGTTTTATTTGTAAAAATAATATTTACTTTATTGTTTATGATAAATATATTTATTTTTATTGTACAACAACGCAACTTATTAGAAGAGACATGAAGTATTTTTTTAATATGTTATTAATATAGTTTTGAATTGTTTAGTTTATCGGAAGTCGATATTCAAGCTTTAAATTCAATGTTAGCTTTAATTACTATGTAACAGTTATTATTATTATTAATATTTAAACCCATAGTTGTAAATATTTTCTTTGTAAGTTATTTTTCTTCTTGTTGCATGCATGACATCCTAAACTTTACACATATCATATCATTGTTAAAAAACAAAATTGTTCTAACAAAAAATCTTTTTAGGAAGGGAGGGGTATTGAAATTGGATACAAAAATCTAAAGAAATTATTATTTTTATCCCAATAATTTAAAAGATTTCAATTCCCAAACCAATCTTTTAATTCCATAAAAACATAAGATTTGTTTCTACAACGACACCATTTGTATAAGAGTGAATTGTAAAAATAATTGTTTTAATGTAAATTGTACAGACGGGTGCAGAAATACGTTGGAAACTTTTTTTTTACACTTTTGAGTAGAAGAGAATATATTGGTCGAATTTATTAGTTTGAAATGTTGCAAATTGCATGCAAAAAAATATAAATTTATTTTTACAACATATTTGTGCACTTGTCGTACGAAACGTTTTAATAACTCTAGTTACAAACGTTAAGCTACTATGAATGTTGTTCTAGGATATTGAATATAGCGTTCAGTGTTTTTGAACTGTGCTTTTAATTTACCTACCCTTAAAAAATCAAAAAAATAATACTATGTTCCTTCGCGAAACTCTACACCTAGATATTATCAAAATGGTTTCAGCATTGTAAGCAGGTATAAGTTATACATTAAGCCACCTTAGATATATATTCAAATAGATAGTTTCGTATCTAAAACGCAACAAACTGTTAATCTGACTTAGAAACATTATTTTATTAGAATACTCTAACGAAAAATACATTCTATGAAATCTGCCATCAGTCTGAAATTCTGAATACTCTGAACGTAACGTGGAAAGTCATGCTTTGGCATTTAGTGAGAATTTTATTATTATTTCAAGTGAAAAGTGCAGGCGACTGTATGCCCGATGAAGCAGACTGAGAGATATTTCATCATGTTTCAACATTAAGGTTTGAGTGCACGGCATCGTAATTTCACTGCCTACTTTCTTCTTTTTTATTCTAGACATGTCAACTTTAGATTTTAATTCTAAACTCTTCTCGAAGACATTTAAATCAAAGAAATAAACGCTCAAGCTCCAACAGCCCTTAATTTGGTTCTGTACGCTTTTCAATAAGACAATAGTATAAATACCTAAGCGTGAGGGAAGCGAGTGCTTTAATTTTCTTTAATGTTTTTTAACTAATAAGTTTTACAAAATCTTTGCAGCACAATTATTATTTAAATGTGTCAAATAAGAGCCCATAAAAAATAAATTAAAACGCGAACAAAGGATGCAAATTAGTTTTAATTTCTCCTGTTCGGAAAATTGAACTTTAATCTTCATGTCTAGATAGCCGGATGGAAAATAGTTTTTCCATCCCTAGGGCGGAAAGTAATTAAGTTTTAATTGGCATAGCCTGGAATCAAGGCATGGAGTCAAAGCTTGGATCAAAATTATTAGAGTCACATCCTTTAATTAAAATAAAAGCTTTCCATACATTTTTGCTTAGCATACATTGCATAAAAACATGTGTTTTATGATCGTTGATATAAAAATGTACAAATAGTCTAAATTTTTATTCATTAAACAAAATCAACAATTAATATATTCCACTGCCCGCCATAATACCATAATGACACTCGTTAGGGTTCCGTAGCCGAATGGCAAAAAACGGAACCCTTATAGTTTAGTCAAGTCTGTCTGTCTGTATGACTATCCGTCCGTATGTCACAGTCACTTTATTCTGTAACTATAAGCATCACACTGTGCAAATTTTGTAGGAAGATGTATCCTGTTAACCCCTTTACGATTCTTATACAAAGTAATAATAAATAATGATATTTAAGGGGAGGCTCCCATACATGAAACTTAAACCGTTTTTTTTTAGTCAGACCTATATGTGGGGTGTCTATGGATAGGTCTTTTAAAATGACATAGAGGTTCCTCAAACCATTTTCTTTTAAATTCCAACGTTTCACAGCTAGACGCTTCCGAAGTGGTAAAATAGGCGTCCCCCCCCCCCCCCTGCATCTTATTTCTAAACTAAGCGTGTGTAAATTAAAAAAAATATTTAACATATACTTATACTCAACATATACTTTCAACGAAAATTGGTTGGGACGAGATCGAATGAGAAGTTTTTTAGATATAGCACATTTTCAACAACCGCAAACATAACTTTGTTCTTCATACAAACACTATGAAAAACAAAGTTATGTTTGCTGTCGACAAAAAAGTGAGGTATTTTAGCTGAATAGAAGAAGGTGGTAGTAAGTGGTTTTCTTAATTCAGTTAACGTTGGCACGGAACCCCTAGTGCGCGAGGCCGACTCGCACTTGGCCGGTTTTTTTTAATCAGTGTCAATTTAATTTTTTATTTTTAGGCTCTTACTCTTTCTAATCGTGTTGGATGTAGGTATTAGTAAACAAAATAGTAAACACAAAATACCTCATCATCACATCTACAACATATTAAGTAAATTTCATGTTTTCCTCACAGTCGAAATAAAAATAGTATGTTTAACTCGGGTGAAAGCCCCCGATTTACTCTCGAGCTATTCTCATCTCGGGTGAAATGGGTCGCTTTCTCCCCTTTTTCTACTATAAAATGTAAAGAAAGTATAAGAATAAATAAAAATATAACATGCCAATACATAATAATAAAAACAAACCTTTATTTTACAGTTTCGTCCAAATTAAGAATTGAATTAAGGCAGATTCTAAAAGTTGACTTTGTCAGTTCGATTATTTTGTAAGAAAAAAGGACCATAAATATCACTCTTAAGAAAATAACTCAAAATGAATAAAGAGAGTTACAAACATGTGTTCCGGGCCGACAGCAAAGAACTTCATAAAAATGTTTCCTTATTCACTGGCGTGAAAAATAAACAGAGACATATTTCTTTCATTCTTCAAAAAGTTCGTGAGTTTTATATTTTAATATTCGCTCCGTGCAGCGGCATACAGACCAAACGGCCATGCCTCAAACATTTTATTGAGTGCTCGACCAAAACGCCCGCGTCCAGAAGAATACTAAGAAGTTTTTTTTTAATAATATGGGACGTAAGCCCGCGAAATACAGTCACGTTCCGAAACGGAGACCCTAATATTGTCAGCGCGCCGCCAGAATGTTCCCTTGCCTCTTTTATTTTTAATAAAAAGTTTTGTAAATTACGAGGGAATTTTGGCGCGAAGGAGCCGCGATGATTGTCTATCATTTTCTTTTTTTACGGCCAGTGTCTCTGGAGGACGTTAGGGATGGGAAATATGAATTTGTTTCTTTGTCAAAGACTTTTGATTCCAGAGCCGTTTCAGCGATTTAAAAAATCAGCCAAGTGAGGGTCGGACTCTTACACTGAGGGTACCGTGCCAATTTTTACTGAATATACCACAATATTTTGTTGACAGAAAATATAACTTTGTTTTTCATCATGTTTGTATGAAGAACAAAGTTGTTTTCGCAGTTGTTGAAAATGTGCTATATCTCAAAAACTACTAGTTCGATCCTGTCAAAAATTTTCGTTGAAAGTCTTTGTTAAGATCTACATTATATATTTTTTCGCTTAGTTTAGAAGTTAGATGGGGGAGAAAGGGACGCCCATTTTACCACTTTAGAAGCGTCTATAAAACGTTAGACTTTAAAAGAAAATGGTTTTACAACCCCTCTTTGTCATTTTAAAATACCTATCTATAGTGTATAGACACTCAAGTACAGGTTTGACAAAAAAAAAATCGGTTTTAGTTTAATGTACAAAATACTTTTTACTAAATTATTTAATACATAAAATATCATTATTTTTTGTATAATAATCGTAAAGCGGTTAACAGGATACATCTTCATACTAAATTTCAACAGAGTGATGCTTATTGTTTCAGAATAAAGTGGCTGTGACAGACGGACGGACAGACAGACAGACAGACTTGACGAAACTAAAAGGGTTCCGTTTTGGCCATTCGGCTACGGAACCCTAAAAAGCATATTCAATAAACTTGCATCAGTAACGACAGAACATTTAATACCGAAGGGCAGTATACACACTCTTCTAGTGACTGGCTGAAATGAACTGTACAATTCTCCAGTTTAATGCAATGCTTATGCTATGATAATGTACTATAGTCATTATCCTAGCCTAGCGTCTTGTGACTAGTTCAAGATAGTTCTTTATCCATATCTGAGAGTCGTGATTAATAATGATATTTATATTTATTAAATAATTTATTATTATAATACCACGCGCCGTATAGTAATTAATTCACCAATAAGCTATCGCATGTTTATTTTCCGACATTAAAATATCTATCATTCACAGAAAAAATAATTGAATAGTTGCATTTAATTGTTTGTTCTTTGTTTCCTTAGTTATTCTGTCAGGCAGCAGAAATATATCCGATTTATAAGTTAATTATTGTGCCCAATGGTGTTTCCCAGTAAATTGTGAATGGACACAGCGACCGCATTTCGGTGTAACCTCACGTCGCCCCGAAACACTGGGATACGACCGCGAATCGATTCGCATACAGAATCGATGCGTTCCGAATCCGAATCGGTCGTTTGTCACGCGTCGTATTGTGGTCGACGTATATACATCACTATTCTATGCATGCATGTGTATAATAACAAAACCCTTTTAACGCTTTACGTGACAGAGAAGGGCTTTAGCTGTAAAAAGGACGTCCACTGCTGAACATAGGCCTCCCCCACGGACTTCCACAGCGACCGATCACTAGCGGTCTGCATCCAGTTTGATCCTGCGATCTTTATAAGGTCGTCTGTCCATCTTGTTGGTGGACGTCCCCCGCTGCGTCTCTGGTCGAAGGGTCTCCAATCTAGAACTTTCTTGCCCCAACGACCATCAGTTCTTCGCGCTATGTGCCCTGCCCATTGCCACTTGAGCTTACTGATTCTCAAGGCTATGTCCGTTACCTTAGTTCTTCTACGTATCTCCTCATTTCTGATTCGATCTCGTAGAGAAACACCCAGCATAGCCCTTTCCATCGCTCGTTGTGTGATTTTGAGCTTCATTATAAGGCTAGTATGACCATGTTTCGGATCCGTATGTCATCACTGGTAACACACACTGGTTGAAGACTTTCGTCTTCAGACACTGAGGTAGATGAGATGAGAAGACACTCTTGCGCAATATCCCGAACGCTGCCCAGCCGAGTTGGATTCGTCGATTGACCTCTTTCTCGAAGTTGGACCTACCCAATTGGATCACTTGTCCCAGGTAGACGTACTCGTCGACAACTTCGAGAGTTGAGTTCCCAACGGATACTGGAGTGGGTACGACAAGGGAGTTCGACATAATTTTCGTCTTTTCCATGTTCATTTTAAGACCCACTTGTTGGGATACTCGGTTAAGGTCTTCGAGCATAGTGCCAAGATCGTCCAGCGTCTTTGCCACAACAACTATATCATCGGCAAATCGGAGGTGTGTGATGTATTCGCCATTAACATTGATGCCGATTCCTTCCCATTCCAGAAGTTTGAAGGCGTCTTCCAATGCCGCTGTGAACAGTTTCGGAGATATGACATCTCCCTGTCTCACACCTCTCCGCAATGGAATCGCCTTCGTGTTCTGCTCCTGTACTCGGACCGACATGGTGGCGTTATTGTAAAGGCATCTTAACACCTCTATATACCTATAGTCTATGTGGCACCGCTGCAGAGACTGAAGCACCGCCCAAGTTTCGATCGATTATATCATTTGATTCCAATAAATATCTTAGGAACTATCACAGTTTTAACATAACTCCGCACCAAAATAATGTTCGCAGCTTAAGTACAACGTGCGCTTGCGCTAATTATATTATAAAGCTGAAGAGTTTGTTGGTTTGAACGCGCTTATCTCAGGAACTACTGAACCGATTTGAAAAAATATTTCTGTTTTGGATAGCTTATTTATCGAGAAAGGCTTTAGGGTATAAAACATCACGCTGCGACGGGAGGGGAGGGAGCAAACTCAAAACGCGCGGACGAAGTCGCGGGGGACCGCTAGTATTTATATATATAGACCTTTAATAATATATAAAAATAGAATATGACCACAAATAGGTGTCGCAAGAATATTTGGTAAGTTAAAATATAACATATTTATCCAAAAATGAACCATATAATACCTATTCAGCTTGCGGTGCTATAAGCTCTAAAAGTCTGACGTTTAGGAGATAGACGCTTCCAAAGTGGAAAAATGGGCGTCCCCCCCATCTAATTTCTACACTAAGCTGGTGAAAATTTTGAAAAAAATATGTAATGTAGACCTTAGCAAATACTTTCAAAGAAAATTGGTTCAAACGGGATCGAACAAGTAGTTTTTGAAATATAGCACATTTTCATCAACCGCAAACATACCTTTGTTTTTCATACAAACACTATGAAAAACAAAGTTATATGTGCTGTCAACAAAATATTATGGTATTTGAACTTAGTAAAAGTAAGTAGATCCCTAATTCAGTTAAAGTCGGCACGGAACCCTCAGTGGGCGAGTCCGACTCGCACTTGGCCGTTTTTTTTTAATTTTGACTTCTGACTCTGTTCTTTAAAAAGCTACAAATTACCTATCATAAGTTTTGTCATTATATTCACTTAACTCCTTAGAGTTATGGATATCCACCATAAGTTAAGCTCCACACAATGTTGACTATCAGACGAAAAAACATCTCAATATTAAGATTCTAGTACGAAAGCACTATACGTACTATTCAAATTGAAAGGGTTTCCCATGCTTGCACCAAGATCCCAACATCAGATCCCGACTTGGCAACAATAGGACCAACAAGAAGGTATAACCTCTAGGCAAGCAAAAAAAAAACAAATCGGTCCACAAATAACTGAGATTCGAGTTATACAAAACATATATACAAAAAAACAGTCGAATTGATAACCTCCTCCATTTTTGAAGTCGGTAAGTAAACATATTTTAATAGTCAGTGCCTATATTGTTCCAACGTCTTTGTTCAAAGGCTCTTGCCAATATAAAGAGTAAGGAATTGTCTCTGAAACTTTTTAAAAGTACTTTCTTTAGGAAAACTTGACTTCATAAAGCAAGAAGCGACGCCATAATACTAAGGACCTGATTCGCTTATTTTAACGAATAATTCAAATATCGAATCGAACGTCATTTGGAATGAAGTATTGGAGAGATAATATTAACAAAGTCAAAGTCAAAAATAATTTATTCTATTTACCTGTAGGACACAAAATGCCACTTATGACCGTCAATGACCAGAACTTATGAGGATATAATGACATTCTAAAACAGACGACCGTAAGCCGATGCTATTCAGCAAAACGTATAATTAAAGTGAAAACTCCGCTTTTAAATACCTGTAAGATTTTGCTAAAACGCAGAGCATAGGTACTTCACAGCCATGGCGTGCCAACTATTCAATTTATTCATTGATTCCCCAAAGCATAGCACCAATTAGCTGAACATTGTACAGTCAGCTGCATAAACTGCTTAATTTTCAACCTTCCTCCATAACCATAAGATAACAAATGAAAACTAAGTTCAGTATGAATTAGCATACACTATATTCATGAAACGTGCCTCTCATAAGGCTAATATGACTGCCTAATTAGGCTAGGCTAATTCAAATATTCACTAACCCAATTGTACATTTAACATAACTATTCGGTAGTTTAGAATTAGGAACGAGAAATTGAGAGCCGATAGAAATTATGGTTTCTTTTTATTTCTAATGAGTACGAAGTATATTATTGAAGAAACATAGTGAGTTATAATAATTGACTAATCCAATTTTACAAATTAACATTAAGTTAAAAAGTATTCAGTGATACAAATAGGAACGAAATATTGAGAGCGTTCGGAGAGAAAATAATTAGTAAGTTTCTTATTTCTTTTGAGCCTGAAGAAACATTTTTTGTGAAACGTGGTTGATTTCAGTTTTATCACAGAATGTTTTCTGACTTGCTTACAACTTTTATTATAAGTAAAAGCTCATTATTCAAAGAAATATTTTTGTGCTCATCAAATTCCTAAATTGCCTGCATACTTGCTTAATTATCAAAGAATCATTAACGAGCTAAAGACCTTTTTACCATGCTTTCATAAATGAAAAGAGAACAAATATATTTGAATCCTCACCGTGCTCTATTTAAGAAGTCATTAGAGGGCGTAATAGTCAGATAGCTAGTTTTTTTATCTTATTTTGCCTTTGAAAGTATTTTCGTAAATAATCAATTGAGTTCGACTGTACTTCGGCTATTAACGAGTGGGAGAAGATCTCAATTTAATTGGGCTGTCTGAATGTCTCAATTGATGACGGCCATTTCTATTAAAGATAGCGAATATTGTTGAATATCATCATCATCATCATCATAATCAGCCAAAGGACGTCCACTGCTGAACATAGGCCTCCCCCACGGCTTTCCACAGCGACCGATCACTAGCGGTCTGCATCCAGTTTGATCCTGCGATCTTTTTAAGGTCGTCTGTCCATCTTGTTGGTGGACGTCCTACGCTGCGTCTTTGGTCGAAGGGTCTCCAATCTAGAACTTTCCTGCCCCAACGGCCATCAGTTCTTCGCGCTATGTGCCCTGCCCACTGCCACTTAAGCTTACTGATTCTCAAGGCTATGTCCGTTACCTTGGTTCTTCTACGTATCTCTTCGTTTCTGATTCGATCTCGTAGAGAAACACCGAGCATAGCCCGCTCCATCGCTCGTTGTGTAATTTTGAGCTTCATTATAAGGCCCATAGTAAGAGACCACGTTTCGGATCCGTATGTCATCACTGGTAACACACACTGATTGAAGACTTTCGTCTTCAGACACTGAGGTAATTGAGACGAGAAGACGCTCTTGCGCAGTTTCCCGAACGCTGCCCAGCCGAGTTGGATTCGTCGATTGACCTCTTTCTCGAAGTTGGACCTACCCAATTGGATCACTTGTCCCAGGTAGACGTACTCGTCGACAACTTCGAGTTTGTTGAATATAACACAACCAAACTAGTATTGGTATCGGAAATATGTCCGATTAAATGGGGTATAGAGATAGTAATATTAATTATTGATATGAGTAGAAGCGAGTTATATATATATGAAGCGTTTTAAATTACATAATTAATAATATAGGTAGTAAAGTAGGATTTGTTGAATAAGTACGCTTGCGCCAGTCACTGAAGTAGGAGAAGTTTGCATGATGTATCACTAAGGCCCAGTTGCGTGATCGATAGTTAACTCAAATAACAGTTAAACGTCGTTACCAACGGTTGAACATTTACGATTGTACGCACTTTGAAGAAAAAATATACCTTAGACCTAATGTTTGTTTTTTTTCTTTAAAACACGCAACCGAAAATATTCAAGCACTGTTAACGACATTGAACTAACATACAATTGTAAATATTCAAGCACTGTTAACGAAATTATTTGAGTTAACTATCGATCACGCAACTGGACCCTAGCGTTACATTATGCAATATTCCCCTACAAAAAAAAACAAAAGTATGTGTATCGCAGTTGCTATTGATCACGCTACAAGGCAAGACTCTACTCTAATACTGGGCAATTACTACTGTCACGGTCACTTGACAAATCTTGACAGCCATTCTATGTTCCAATATCTGCTGAGACTCACTGCGTTAAATGTCATAACACTCTGGCAATATTTATAAAGCAGACCTAGACTAGGACTGAATTGATGACCACTTTGTTCTTTCCAGGCGTTATCAGTAGCGAGACAGCTCGGAGCGACGACATACGTGGAGACGTCAGCAAGGGCTTCCAGCAAGGGTGTCAAAGACGCCTTTGAGGTGGCTGCCCTGGCTGCTCTGGGGAAACTTAACAAGCAGCAAATGAAGCAACAGCAGGTGGGCACATGTTACATATCTTTTATGGCCGCAATCCATGTTTTTATAAAAGCAGGACATTTGGCAATCTCACATGATAATGTGTCGATATGGTCGAGGTTGGATCATGTGTGACTTGTCTGAAATAAATAGCCTACACACACAATTCTACTCTTTTTTGTAAAATATTGTTCATTATTGCACCTAAGAATAAACGGATTCAAGGTTAATTTATTCACATTGAAATATGGTACAACCAGGTCACAGCAAAATTTTGGTCCAGCATATTTCGCCATAAATATAGGGTGGCCATTTATAGCTGTTAATTTTTTCCAGAAGCAGGTGGGACGGAGCAAAAGCAAACGGGATCTAAAAGCTGAGCTAAAAGGTCGGGCGAAGAGCTGCTGCGTCATGTGATCCGTGGCCGGCCACCCTTCGAGGTGGCCGAACGATTGCTAGGCGGCAACCGCCCTTCCACACTCTAAAACTTAGCCAGAACCCTGGCCTCATCACATTAGAGGACAAACGGGGCCCAATGTAGCTCCTTGCGCAACACCCGACTACAATACGGTCATACGCGTAATTAGTTGAAAGTTGAAGTGTCTATTTCTCTTCGAAAAAATAAAGAAAATTAAAAATGTTTGTAAGACTATAAAAATTTAAAATTATAAGTGTGATTATATTTATCTAATGCCTCGATAAGTATTAAGAATGTAATATTTGTAATGGAATGAGATTGGTTTATAGTGAGGATGGCAATCTTTTGTAATCTTCCTAATAAAGATATCATGAAACAAAGGTGCAATGTATTATGACCCCCAGGATTTCAGCGTAAGCCTGTGATAATGTAAAAAAAAGAAACTGAGAGTAAAATCGAATAGCGGAGATTAGGCATTTTGGAAATTAGAGGCAAATGATCGCTGAAATCAAAATATTACAAAGTAAGGTGGTAGGTATTTACAACCTTGAAATAATTGTCCTAAAATAAAAGAATGATAAATAGTCAAAATAAGTGTTTTCATATATACATAAGATGGCGACCTAATTATAACTACTTGATGTTTTTCCATAACCGTAGCATTTTCTATGGTGAAAGAAATTTAAAGTGCTCCGTTGTAATTTTTATGTAGGACCAATATAATTAATTTAAATTTGAAAGCTTTGATAATTAGATTAAATAAATGGTCAATATATTTGATTTTAAAGCTAGAAGCTTAATTTGTTTTGTGATATACATACGTAATACATAAATTAAATGAAAATAAAATGCACAATTATGGACAATACTAAGTTACGGAGGTCCATTGGCTAGTTAGTTCACGTCCATGTTTGCTATGTTAGGAGTTAGAGTTTTGTACATTAAATGTTAACGTTAAATGTTGCTTGCATTCATCACGTGTGAAGTTTATTAATACAGTCATTATATTTCAATCATAATTTCTCTGTTCCATTACATTATTAGAATTGATTGTGTGACCACAATCTGTGCTATGTAAAGAAATGTATTTATCGTAGAATATATTATGAACTCTGTTGTATTTATTTTATAGTCTATGTATATTTTTACTATTATCAACGCACAAGCATACACTTAGGTACTTGATTATTTTCCCATAAATATTATAGTTCTTTATCACCCATTCGTCATTTGTCATTATTACGCACAATCAATGTCATATTATTATAGTAGTTCAATGTTTAGTATATTCATAAATTAAAGCTAATACATGGTTCATACCTAATAATTCTTTCATACATGTTATTCTCTGTAGTAGTGAAATAATGAAAAAACTTAGATTTTATACGAGTAAATTTTCAACAAATATTCAAATTGCCCAAAAGACTAAAATACTTGTAAAATTGACAAAATTGCAGTTTTATTTGTAAAAATAATATTTACTTTATTGTTTCTGATAAATATATTTATTTTTATTGTACAACAACGCAACTTATTAGAAGAGACATGAAGTATTTTTTTAATATGTTATTAATATACTTTTGAATTGTTTAGTTTATCGGAAGTCGATATTCAAGCTTTAAATTCAATGTTAGCTTTAATTACTATGTAACAGTTATTATTATTATTAATATTTAAACCCATAGTTGTAAATATTTTCTTTGTTAGTTATTTTTCTTCTTGTTACATGCATGACATCCTAAACTTTACACATATCATATCATTGTAAAATAAACAAAATTGTTCTAACAAAAAATCTTTTTAGGAAGGGAGGGGTATTGAAATTGAATACAAAAATCTAAAGAAATTATTATTTTTATCCCAATGATTTAAAAGATTTTAATTCCCAAACCAATCTTTTAATTCCATAAAAACATATAAGATTTGTTTCTACAACGACACCATTTGTATAAGAGTGAATTGTAAAAATAATTGTTTTAATGTAAATTGTACAGACGGGTGCAGAAATACGTTGAAAACTTTTTTTTACACTTTTGAGTAAAAGAGAATATATTGGTCGAATTTATTAGTTTGAAATGTTCATGCGAAAAAATATAAATTTATTTTTACAACATATTTGTGCACTTGTCGTACGAAACGTTTTAATAACTCTAGTTACAAACGTTAAGCTACTATGAATGTTGTTCTAGGATATTGAATATAGCGTTCAGTGTTTTTGAACTGTGCTTTTAATTTACCCATAAAAAAAACAAGAAAATAATACTATGTTCCTTCGCGAAACTCTACACCTAAATATTATCAAAAAGGTTTCAGCATTGTAAGCAGGTATAAGTTATACATTAATCCACTTCAGATATATATTCAAATAGATAGTTTCGTATCTAAAACGCAACAAACTGTTAATCTGACTTACAAACATTATTTTATTAGAATACTCTAACGAAAAATACATTCTATGAAATCTGCCATCAGTCTGAAATTCTGAATACTCTGAACGTAACGTGGAAAGTCATGCCAAAGCAGAGGACATTTAGTAAGAATTTTATTATTATTTCAAGTGAAAAGTGCAGGCGACTGTATGCCCGATGAAGCAGACTGAGAGATATTTCTTCATGTTTCAACATTAAGGTTTGAGTGCACGGCATCGTAATTTCACTGCCTACTTTCTTCTTTTTAATTCTAGACATGTCAACTTTAGATTTAACTTCGCTCTACTTACGCTCAAGCTCCAACATCCCTTAATTTGGTTCAGTACGCTTTTCAATAAGACAAAATAGTATAAATACCTAAGCGTGAGCGAAGCGAGTGCTTTAATTTTCGTTGTATGTTTTTTAACTAAAAATTTTACAAAAACTTTTGCAACACAATGATTATTTAAATGTGTCAACTAAGAGCCCATTAAAATTGAATTGAAACGCGAATGACAATAAAGAGCACAACATTGGAATTTGTATTAGGTATGAAGTCACGAAACGGCTGTTAATAATTAATTGTAACAAAAACAAGATTTCAAACAAAACAATTTCATTAACTGACACTTCTTAAAGTACCAAAAGCATACGTTAATGCACGAACGAAGGATGCAAATTAGTTTTCATTTCTCCTGTTCGAAATTAAACTTTTAACTTATGTCTAGATAGCCGAATGGAAAATAGTTGTTTCATCCTTAGGGCGGAAAGTAACTTAGTTTTAATTGGCATAGCCTGGAATCAAGGCATGGAGTCAAAGCTTGGGTCAAAGTTATTTGAGTCACATCCTATAATTAAAATAAAAGCTTTCCATACATTTTTGCTTAGCACACATTGCATTAAAACATGTGTTTTATGATCGTTGATATAAATATGTACAAATAGTCTAAATTTTTATTCATTTAACAAAATCAACAATTAATATATTCGACTGGCCGCCATAATACCATAATGACACTCGTTAGGGTTCCGTAGCCGAATGGCAAAAAACAGAACCCTTATAGTTTCGTCAAGTCTGTCTGTCTGTATGACTATCTGTCCGTATGTCACAGTCACTTTATTATGTAACTATAAGCATCACACTGTGCAAATTTTGTAGGAAGATGTATCCTGTTAACCCCTTTACGATTCTTATACAAAATCATAATAAATAATGATATTTAAGGGGAGGCTCCCATACATGAAACTTAAACCGTTTTTTTTAGTCAAACCTATATGTGGGGTGTCTATGGATAGGTCTTTTAAAATGACATAGAGGTTCCTCAAACCATTTTCTTTTAAATTCAAACGTTTCACAGCTATACGAAGACGCTTCCGAAGTGGTAAAATAGGCGTCCCCCCCCCCCGCATCTTATTTCTAAACTAAGCGTGTGTAAATAAAAAAAAAAAAATTAACATATACATATACTCAACATATACTTTCAACGAAAATTGGTTGGGACGAGATCGAATGAGAAGTTTTTTAGATATAGCCATTTTCAACAACCGCAAACATAACTTTGTTCTTCATACAAACACTATGAAAAACAAAGTTATGTTTGCTGTTGACAAAAAAGTGAGGTATTTTAGCTGAATAGAAGAAGGTGGTAGTAAGTGGTTTCCTTAATTCAGTTAACGTTGGCACGGAACCCCTAGTGCGCGAGTCCGACTCGCACTTGGCCGGTTTTATTTATTAAACAGTATTAGTGTCAATTTTAGTTTTTATTTTTAGGCTCTATGTCAACTTTTTATGTTATATGTTAAATTTTTTTGACAAATATTATCTGTGAGGAAAATTCGATGGATATTTAAACAAGGATTTCATAATTGTTTGTCATCGTCTGCTTTTTTGTAGGTACGGGCCTCTGTTACTCTTTCTAATCGTGTTGGATGTATTAGTACTTTAAAACAACTGACATTTTATGCAAAATCTTCAGTTTTCTTCTTACAAAATACCTCATCATCACATCTACAACCTATTAAGTAAATTTCATGTTTTTCTCACAGTCGAAATAAAAATAGTATGTTTAACTCGGGTAAAAGCCCCCGATTCACTCTCGAGCTATTGGCGCTCTCACTTCCTTAGAGCGCCAGAAACATCTCGGGTGAAATGGGTCGCTTTCTCCACTTTTTCTACTATAAAATGCAAAGAAAGTATAAGAATGAATAAAAAATATAACATGCCAATACATAATAATAAAAACAAACCTTTATTTTACCGTTTCGTCCAAATTAAGAATTGAATTAAGGCAGATTCTAAAAGTTGACTTTGTCAGTTCGATTATTTTGTAAGATTCCATAAGAAAAAAGGACCTATATCACTCTAAAGAAAATAACTCAAAATGAATAAGAGAGTTACAAACATGTGTTCCGGGCCGACAGCAAAGAACTTCATAAAAATGTTTCCTTATTCACTGGGGTGAAAAATAAACAGAGACATATTTCTTTCATTCTTCAAAAAGTTCGTGAGTTTTATATTTTAATATTCGCTCCGTGCAGCGGCATACAGACCAAACGGCCATGCCTCAAACATTTTATTGAGTGCTCGACCAAAACGCCCGCGTCCAGAAGAATACTAAGAAGTTTTTTTTTAATAATATGGGACGTAAGCCCGCGAAATACAGTCACGTTCCGAAACGGAGACCCTAATATTGTCAGCGCGCCGCCAGAATGTTCCCTTGCCTCTTTTATTTTTAATAAAAAGTTTTGTAAATTACGAGGGAATTTTGGCGCGAAGGAGCCGCGATGATTGTCTATCATTTTCTTTTTTTACGGCCAGTGTCTCTGGAGGACGTTAGGGATGGGAAATATGAATTTGTTTCTTAGTCAAAGACTTTTGATTCCAGAGCCGTTTCAGCGATTTAAAAAATCAGCCAAGTGAGGGTCGGACTCTTACACTGAGGGTTTCGTGCCAATTTTTACTGAATATTCCACAATATTTTGTTGACAGAAAATATAACTTTGTTTTTCATCATGTTTGTATGAAGAACAAAGTTGTTTTCGCAGTTGTTGAAAATGTGCTATATCCCAAAAACTACTAGTTCGATCCTGTCAAAAATTTTCGTTGAAAGTCTTTGTTAAGATCTACATTATATATTTTTTTCAAAATGTACACTCGCTAAGTTTAGAAGTTAGATGGGGGAGAAAGGGACGCCCATTTTACCACTTTAGAAGCGTCTATAAAACGTTAGACTTTAAAAGAAAATGGTTTTACAACCCCTCTTTGTCATTTTAAAATACCTATCTATAGACACTCAAGTACAGGTTTGACAAAATTTTTTTCGGTTTTAATTTAATGTACAAAATACTTTTTACTAAATTATTTAATACATATAATATCATTATTTTTTGTATAATAATCGTAAAGCGGTTAACAGGATACATCTTCATACTAAATTTCAACAGAGTGATGCTTATTGTTTCAGAATAAAGTGGCTGTGACAGACGGACGGACAGACAGACAGACAGACTTGACGAAACTAAAAGGGTTCCGTTTTGGCCATTCGGCTACGGAACCCTAAAAAGCATATTCAATAAACTTGCATCAGTAACGACGGAACATTTAATACCGAAGGGCAGTATACACACTCTTCTAGTGACTGACTGAAATGAACCGTACAATTCTCCAGTTTAATGCAATGCTTATGCTATGATAATGTACTATAGTCATTATCCTAGCCTAGCGTCTTGTGACTAGTTCAAGATAGTTCTTTATCCATAACTGAGAGTCGTGATTAATAATGATATTTGTATTTATTAAATAATAGCGGTCCCCCGCGACTTCGTCCGCGCGTTTTGAGTTTGCTCCCTCCCCTCCCGTCGCAGCGTCATGTTTTATATCCTTGAGCCTTTCTCGATAAATAAGCTATCCAACACAGAAATATTTTTTCAACTCGGTCCAGCAGTTCCTGAGATAAGCGCGTTCAAACAAACAAACTCTTCAGCTTTATAATATATTAGCGCAAGCGCACGTTGTACTTAAGCTGCGAACATTATTTTGGTGCGGAGCTATGTTAAAACTGTGATAGCTCCTAAGATATTTATTGGAATCAAATGATATTAGGGCAACTTTGTTCTCAATGAAATGCTCGTGATGATGAATGTATTTATTTTGATAAGAATAAATACCTGTGTGTATAATACACCTCTAAAAATGATGCATTGTTTTTTTACAAATTTATTAACATAAAAAAGGTTGTAGTAAGTCAACCATAAAAGATAGACATATGCTGTCGCGCACTTTATTATAGAACTCTTAATGTTGAACAATCCTGTCATACAAGATTTTTGTGTAACTTAAGCGATTTACGCAGCGTATGCAGTGGAAGCTCTCAAAAGGAATATCTTTCTCCCGTTTTCGCAACATTTTTCATTTCTGCTGTGGTCTTATGAGTCGTATCTTTATGTTATATAGCCTAAAGCCTTCCTCGATAAATGGACTATCCAACGTAAAAAAAAAAATTCAAATCGGGCCAGTAGTTTTTGAGATTAGCGCGTTCAAACAAACAAACAAACAAACTCTTCAGCTTTATAATATTAGTATAGATTTATTATTATAATACCACACGCCGTAGTGTAATTAATTCACCAATAAGCTATCGCAAGTTTATTTTCCGACATTAAAATATCTATCATTCACAGAAAAAAATAATTGAATAGTTGCATTTAATCGTTTGTTCTTTGTTTCCTTAGTTATTCTGTCAGGCAGCAGAAATATATCCGATTTATAAGTTAATTATTGTGCCCAATGGTGTTTCCCAGTAAATTGTGAATGGACACAGCGACCGCATTTCGGTGTAACCTCACGTCGCCCCGAAACACTGGGATACGACCGCGAATCGATTCGCATACAGAATCGATGCGTTCCGAACCCGAATCGGTCGTTTGTCACGCGTCGTATTGTGGTCGACGTACATACATCACTATTCTATGCATGTATGTGTATAATAACAGAACCTTTTAACGCTTTACGTGACAGAGAAGGGCTTTAGCTGTAAAACAATATAAGTTCTATTGTGTCGGCGATGCTGCCCTTAAAAGTGTAAGTAATTTAGCTGCAGAGATTTTTTCTCTTTGGAGATTTATTAAAAAAATATAAAAAGCCTAAAGACATCCCGCGTCTACAGGACCTTGTGAAGAATCAAGAATGTTATAAACCACTCTTCAAATTCATATATGCAGTGGCCAGCACATCAGGTTACCCACTTTTGTTACAAATTAGCACTTATTACAACTGAATAAGATACCACAGTGTTGACCTTGACATGCTGTCGTCCGTACTACAGTAGAAGAAATTTGAATTTTGTGGCAGCATCAGAAACAATGAAGACTTTCCCTTCTTATTTCAACTACTGAAGAAAAATGACTGAAGTCAGAGCTGTATGGTTTGAACCTTTGCCTTTTCCAATCCAAACAAAAGAAGGATACCAAACAAAATATTTATTTTTAGTCTGAAGCCTCATGAATTAGCTTAAATTAGAATTTCAATGGATACCAATTTATTTTTGTCTTGAAATTGAAATTCTCGAAAGATCGCAATTAAACTTCAGAAGACAAGTGTTAAGGGACAAAAATATAGAGTCTACAGGAGCTCTATTTTTAAATCACTCGCGTCAAGATAACGAGTGAAATTCATTTATTAAAGTCGAGTGTTTGAATGAAAATCTGTTGAAATTCACACGTAGGGGCCTTAAAAAAATATCTCAATATTGCGAGTTCTTACGTCAATAATTCGCGTGTTTTTCCTTGATTTTTTATTGGTTTTCAAGAGAATATCACACGCCATATTTAAGCAAATGATCCAAAAATAGAGGCCCTGGAGTGAGTTTTCGTAGCAGATTTAATTTAGCATCAATGCAGTCGCGCGTTAGTATCGATGCAGTCGCCAAAATTAGGTACATAATATGACTATTTCCAGCTTCTACATCGCAACTGTATCTATGCTAAAAGTAGCGCAGTGTGTAAAGGTTGACATTTTGCGACTGCATCGATGCTAACGCGCTTTAGCATTACTACTGCATCGCTGCCAAAAGTCGCAGTGCGTAGTATAGGTATGTAGTATTACGAACTCACTGGCTCCGTCCACACCATTCCATGCATGGAAGTTTGTATGATAGATTGAAGATGAAAAGCCTTTTGGTGGCTTATTTTCAATTTGAAAAGTCTAATTTTCTTAACTTATTCTTAAATATGATACGTTTCACGAGAATTACATTTATATTTCACTGTACCTGCTCTCACCTTGTCTGGTCTAAACTACGTCGTAGCAAAAATACTACGACGTAGCTTCAGTCAACGCCCTTTAATTTGCTTTGAATCTAGACAATATTTTTCAACCTTCAAAAGTATTTTTATTAAATCTTGTTTGAGAAAGTAACCGGTAAAAAGCGATTACTGCATTTCTGAAGGATAAATCTGTCTTTAAATCAGAGGTGAGTTCTTATTATATTTTAAGAGATCACTCGAAACCAACGTCGCTTCGTATCTATGGATTACTATGACATTTTATATTATTTTTCCTATTTAGTGATTTAATATCGCAGCAACTTATGTACACAAAGATTCCAGGGACATGTTCTAATGTAAAAAAATATTAAGTTAAATAATACATAAAATTATCACAATATATACAAAAACAATAAAATAATAATCACACGGAATAAAGCTAACTAACTACATATACATCAAAACACTCGTTGCCCTGTGCCAAAAAGGCTGGCGACATTACCAGCGGGCGTAGTCTGATGCATCATTTTTGACATTTCGCGTCGACAATTTCAATTTTATGATTTTTTAATTCATCAAATATCATTTTAACTTACGTAACTATATCTTTAATAAATCTTAAAAAATGTTTGTAGTTTTTAAAGCATCATTCAAAAATTCTTCTCAATCAATAAAAACACGAAAACACCAATTTTGTCTCAGCATTTTTCGAGCGCCACCTGGTGGTTTTACACGGAACTATGTCGAGACTTCCGACACTGGCTGGATGGCGAGACTAATTCTCTGGCCGAGGTAGAGGCCAGCCTTTGCTTCGTGAGAAGTCTCAACAATTTTCCTATTTGATCTTACAAAAGCTCTTTTTTTAAATCACTCACTTGGCGTGTATTTTTCTTTCGAAAACGATTAATATAATCACGACTGTGACGCGAAATATAAACATATACTCAATAAGTTAAGCTTATTTTTTTTTAATCCCTCCTGTGTCGATACCAACTTATGTTTATTCAAGATTGGATTTTAATAAATAAATAGCACACACCATCGATATTCGAGTGATTAAAAAATAGGACTCCAGATCTTTTGAGCTGAACAAATTATGAAATATCCAGAAAAAGGTCATCTCATTTTGTGGAAACTACTAACCTTACATAATACTGGATAATATTGTGGCTCCTGGATACCTCAATCTGGCTGTCATTATACCATGTACACTTTCTACAGCCCCTGGTTCCACTTTGACTCTTATTGTCAGACGAAATAATCATTGCATCTGTAACAATCATACACTACCATTTCCCGCCTTATGTTGTACGTAATAGGACTGTTCTGAAAGGCAGGCCGCATCAATGGTGGATGGACTCATTATTTTTTGTCGTCTTTTTCTCATTCTCACTAATGAGATTTTGTGATATCGTCGCTTTGGATTGGAACTGACGCACATTAGGCAACCACACGCTAGCCTCTTGATCTGTTCTCATACCACATTCACTTATAAATATAAAAGGTCACCTCGATTTTTTCAGATATTTGTTTTTTATCAATTTAGGTTAAAATAAGAGAAAAACAAGGATTGAGCATTGAAATGACAGAGGCGACTCCGATGACGTAGATAGCTTATTCAAAAAGAAAATGAATGTGAGAGAACAAAAATGAAAATCTCGATTTTCCAAATAATAATGATAGTCCTGTTTCTATGATGTATAAACACATACCTTATATTTAAGTTATAGCCAGTTTAACTATTTTCACTGAGATAGATAATATTAATCCCGAGCTATATTACGTTTTGAATCCATTCGCACCCTGTGGCCATAAAAAACTTATAATCTATAGATCCCATGAATGAACGGGTGAAAGATAATATATCTCAGGATATTAAATATATCATAAAATATTAATACGAGGGTCAAACTGAAAGTTCTTAGAACTGGCCACTTATAAACAATATAATAAAAAAAAAATTCTAAAATTTGAAAATAGAACTCTTTGCCAATATTACTGAGTATATATTTCATTCATTCGTCATTTGTTTTACGATTTGGCGGCAAATTGAAAATTGTCTGTGTCACGTCAACATGAATTTAACACGAGAAAATTTTCGTGCAATGATTTTTTATGACTTTCGATGTCATTTAAGTCAACAAGAAAGTTATGATAGACTACGATTGGCCTTTCACGATGAAGCCCCATCTCGTGCGACTGTTTACAACTGGTTTAATGAGTTTAAACGTGGTCGCACTAATCTCACTGATGATGTACGTGAGGGACGGCCTTCTACGGCGACGACTGAAAATAACATCTGTGTTGTGCGGCGTATGATAGAGACTGACAAAAGAGTGACCTATCAGCAGATTCGGACAAGCTTAGGCATCGGTATGAGTCAAGTGCACAAATTCCTCCACGAACATTTAGCGGTCAGGAAGCTTTGCGCCCGGTGGATACCTCATAATTTGACTAAGGCTCAAAAACTCCATCGTGTGGATTGGTGCCGTAAAATGATTGAAAGATTTAACGGAGGTGACTCAAATGCTGTGTTCGACATACTAACAGATGACGAAAGCTGGATTTACTGTTATGATCCTAAAACCAAAAGACAATCTGCTCAGTGGGTGTTTCCTTTCGAGGAGTTGCCAACTAAAGTGAAGAGAGATCGAAGTGCGGGAAAAAAAATGGTGGCCTCGTTCTTTGGAAGGATAGGTCATTTCGCAACAATTGTGTTAGAGGATCAAAAAACAGTTTCTGCAGAATGGTACACTACCAATTGTTTGCCACTTGTCTTGGAAAAAGTTCGAGAGAAACGACCTCGCAGTAGGATCCTCCTTCACCACGACAACGCCTCGTCGCACACCGCCAAGCGAACGATCGACTATTTGGCGACATCAAACGTTGAATTACTGGGTCACCCGCCGTATAGCCCCGACCTCGCGCCTTGTGATTTTTATTTATTTCCAAAAATTAAAGAAAAACTTAAAGGAAAGCGGTTTATGAATGCTGAAGAAGCGGTGGCTGCGTATCGCGATGCCATTGAAGAGACCCCTAAGGACGAGTGGGCAAAGTGCTTTTCCCAGTGGTTCCATCGCATGCAGCGGTGTATTGACGTCAATGGACAATATTTTGAAAAGATATAATAAAACTAATAACTGGTTAATGTAATCACTTTTTGATTTTCTAAGAACTTTTAGTTTGACCCTCGTATAGGTATTAAACCTATACAGCAAACAGCCAAAATGCTTATCGTAACTACCCATGATGTGGTTACCGAAACTTTCCATAAGCAATTCAAAATCCACTACTGACGTAAACCTAATGTACTGTGTCGTTCATAAAGCCGCTGAATTTCCCAGTCTGCAGCTGCCCTTATTCAAGCTAAAAATCCGTTTTATAGTAATTAACGTCCAGTGTTTTTTGGCTGCGGGAGTTTTCCCGTTTCTCGTGCAATTTCCTCTTCGTGACCCTGCCCTAATATTTTTATGGAGACGTTACGGAATTATCCGCTGGTACTTCAAAACATTTGGGGTCAGATTAGGACAAAGCGAATCTCCGTTAATGCGCGAAGTAATTTGGTATGAGCGTTTTATTTGCACTGGACTTGGCCTCAGTACTGTTGATTATGCCCGAGAACTGTTAGAAGACATTTGTATGGTGAGGTTAAATGAAAGTCATAGGAGCTTCACTTTTCATTAATGTAAACAGGTAGGTACTTAATAATGGTTGTTCGGCCCTATTATTGCCAACACGGCTAGGTATGATGTCCCGTTGAGTCTATAAATTGCCAGATTCTTTGGAGCGTAATATCTGCTGCCTCATCCGGGTGCTTGATGTGTCGCCCGAGATGGATACTTCTTTTGCTCATAAGCGGACCGCATGAGCAGAGGATATGCATGGCCGTTTCTTCTTCTGTATTACAGAATCTGTACAGAGCGTCTTCGGTCATGTTCATATTGGACAAGTGTTTGTTCAGTTTGCAGTGGCCGATTTGTATTCTGATCAAGGTAGGTACTTGGTTTTATGGTCAGAAAGTTGAAAGCATAGACCGGAGTAACTTACAGATGAGAAGTGTTATTTTCCAGCCCTTAGCTTCCGTTTCTAATGAGCTCCTATCATTTTATAACTCTCACTAGATGACGTTAGAATAGCTTTAGGAGCATTTATTTCTTCACTATAGCGAAAAACCATCATCATCATTTTTCATCATTATAAGCCAAAGGACGTCCACTGCTGAACATAGGCCTCCCCCACGGCTTTCCACAGCGACCGATTACTAGCGGTCTGCATCCAGTTTGATCCTGCAATCTTTATAAGGTCGTCGGTCCATCTTGTTGGTGGACGTCCTATGCTGCGTCTTTGGTCGAAGGGTCTCCAATCTAGAACTTTCCTGCCCCAACGGCCAGCAGTTCTTCGCGCTATGTGCCCTGCCCATTGCGACTTGAGCTTACTGATTCTCAAGGCTATGTCCGTTACCTTAGTTCTTCTGGAGCTGATTGGAATACGAGGAATAGCCCTTGACTGGTTTAGCAGTTACCTTACTGGGAGAAATCAATGTTTACGTATTAGTTCACACATTAGTACAAACGCTAATGTGACTTTCGGCGTCCCTCAGGGGAGTATACTTGGCCCAAGCTTATTTATTATTTACGTAAATGATCTCACTACATTATTTGAATTTTCGTCTAACATTGATGTACAGTGCTATGCGGATGACACTGTGGTACTCTTTCGCGATAAAAAATGGAATGGACTGCTGGAAAGGGTGGAGAGAGGGATGGTTGATGTTGCTAAATGGCTCAACGCTCACTTGCTGACTCTTAACACGGATAAGACCAAGTATATTTGTTTTCATAAAACTGCTGCTTCCTGTCCGACGGGTTCAACTGCTGACTATATTAAAATTCACACCTGCGGTGTAGACAGCGTTAGACATTGGTCTCAATGTTCCTGCAATATTATGAAAAGAGCAGTTTCCATAAAATACCTAGGTGTAATAATCGACGAGAAACTTAACTTTGTGGAGCACGTTTCTTCTCTATCTGCCAAATTACGGAAACTAATTCATGTAATGAAACTTTTGCGGAATGGTGCAAGTAAAAGTGTGTTAACACTTGTCTATAAGGCCCTTTGTCAATCGCTGATCTTGTACTGCATCACGGCATGGGGTGGAGCTTCCACGACCGCTATGATTACTGCCGAAAGAGCCCAGCGTTCAGTCTTGAAGGTAATGCTTCGAAAACCTTTTCGATTTGATTCTTGCTCTCTTTACGAGGAGGCCCAGGTGCTCACTGTTAGGAAACTTTATATTCTAAAAGTTACAACTGCCTATCACAAAATTCTTCATTCGGACCCTAATATGCCTTCTGTCGTGATTGGTCGTCGTTTAAAGCTGCCACCTATTTATAATAAGACCGTATTTGCTCATAGGTTCAGTGACTTCTCCTTTCCCTTCATATATAAAATTATTCATAAGTACTGCAAATTTTATGACTTATCACGACACGAATTAATATCAAAAGTGTCAGCGTGGCTTCTTTCTCAGGACTACAACAGTACTGAAGCTCTACTTGTTATCCAGAAATAATAAAATCACTCAACCTCTCTGACACACACACACACACACACACACACACACACACACACACACACACACACACACACACACACACACACACACACACACACAGAGCCGATAAATCTTATATTTTGTAAAATTTTGTCTTTCATAATGTTTTTTTTTCTTCTTTATTTAAATAATGTGTCCTACCTACCCAATTACTATTTAACCCCTATTTGTGTATTCTTCTGTTTGATTTTCTCTAATTTGGCATTCTGCTAATCTGTGTTCCGCCCGCTAGTTCGTATATTAAAAACTAAATTGTAAAATCTTAATGGCCGCCCGTGATACAGGCTTCACAGCCTAGTACGGGGACCGATGTGTAACATAATTGTATTATTAACTTTTGAAAAATAAATTATTTTGTATTTTGTATTTGTATTCTACGTATCTCCTCATTTCTGATTCGATCACGTAAAGAAACACCCAGCATAGCCCTCTCCATCGCTCGTTGTGTGACTTTGAGCTTCCTTATAAGGCCCATAGTTAGAGACCATGTTTCGGATCCGTATGTCATCACTGGTAACACACACTGATTGAAGACTTTCGTCTTCAGACACTGAGGTAAATGAGATGAGAAAACACTCTTGCGTAATTTCCCGAACGCTGCCCAGCCGAGTTGGATTCGTCGATTGGCCTCTTTCTCAAAGTTGGGCCTACCCAATTGGATCACTTGTCCCAGTTAGACGTACTCGTCGACAACTTCGAGCATTGAGTTCCCAATGGATACCTGAGTGGGTACAACAAGGGAACTCGACATAATTTTCGTCTTCTCCATGTTCATTTTAAGACCCACTTGTTGGGAGACTCGGTCATGGTCTTCGAGCATAGTGCCAAGATCGTCCAGCGTCTTTGCCACAACGACTATATCATCGGCAAATCGGAGGTGTGTGATGTATTCGCCATTGACATTGATGCCGATTCTTTCCCATTCCAGAAGTTTGAAGGCGTCTTCCAATGCCGCTGTGAACAGTTTCGGAGATATAACATCTCCCTGTCTCACACCTCTCCGCAGTGGAATCGCCCTCGTATTCTGTTCCTGTACTCGGACCGACATGGTGGCGTTATTGTAAAGTCACTTTAGCACCTCTATATACCTATAGTCTATGTGGCACCGCTGCAGAGACTGAAGCACCGCCCAAGTTTCGATCGAATCAAAGGCCTTCTCATAGTCCACAAACGCTAAGCATAGAGGCATATTATACTCCACGGACTTCTGTATAATTTGCCTAAGCGTATGGATGTGGTCTATGGTACTAAAGCCTTTTCGGAAACCGGCTTGTTCGGGAGGCTGGAAGTCATCAAACCTACGTGCGAGACGATTCGTGATGACCCTTGAAAACAGCTTGTAGACATGGCTCAGGAGTGAAATGGGTCTGTAGTTCTTCAATAAGGTTTTGTCTCCTTTTTTGTAGAACAACACCACCACACTCATGTTCCACGCCTCGGGCGTGATGCCCTCCAGCAGAACGGAATTAAAAAGTCTCTGAAGGACTTTAAGTACCGGTGTTCCACCCACCTTTAAAAGCTCTGCTGTGATTCCGTCCTCGCCAGGTGCCTTGTTGTTTTTGAGCTGTTTAAGGGCCATCCTAATCTCGTAAAGGCCCGGACATCAGCCTTTATGTCTTCGGTGTAGTGTCGGGTCAGGATAGCTCGTGGGTCTCTGACCGAGCTATCAACGGGTTTGGCAACTGAGGTGTACAACTGCCCATAGAATCTTTCGATCTCCCTCAAAACCTCTGCTTTCGTCGACGCTGCACTGCCGTCCTCCGTCTCAAGCTTCGTCAACAGGCTTTGCCCAATAGACATGTTCCTTGCCAACACTTTGGAGCCTTGGTTCCGCTCTATCGTTTCTTTAACACTATTAGTGTTAAAGCAACGGATGTCGTGTCGCAGGGACTTCCAAATTTTGTCTATTGAGCTGCCTGTAGTTTTCAGTATTAACGGAGGTCTGCAGTGCCATAGATCGACGTTTTGCCATAAGGTCGAGAGTGTGTACCGACAGTTTTTGTGATCTTTCTTTACGGCCAGGCCTAAAATACGTAGACCCCACCGTTGAACAGTTTCCACAAACCCGTTGTTAATTTCGTCCTATGTAACGCAATTGTCTAGGCAATCAAAGCGTCCGCATACATTTAATCCACCTCTTCATCCGTGTGTTTCGAGGTCGGTGCATATACCTGTATGACCTTCAGCGAATACCTCTTAGATATTCTGAATGTGGTATATCACCCTGCTCGACACACTCTCGATGGTCTCGATATTGTTGACGAGGGACTTGTGAACGAGAAACCCGACACCGCCTTGGGACTTTTGGTCACCCTCCCGGTAGAAGATCAGGTTGCCGGATTGCAGAGTTATCGTGTCCTCGCCCTCTCTACGGACTTCTGATAAACCCATTATGTCCCAGTGTAACCTGCTCATTTCTTCCTCCAGCTCGAGCGACTTCTCGTCTGTCCTCAGTGTGCACGCGTTATAAGTTACCAGGGCCAGTTGTCGTCGGGGGTGGCAGCGCGACCGCCTCCGGGGATTCTTAGCACCCCCTGCCCCGCCGTTACCGTGACCGCTACCAAAGTCAGGAATAGCGGGGCTGCCGGAGACTGGAGGCATGGTTTTCTGGTGTGCTTGCATTGAGGGGATTTTGCCAATACTCGCCACGCTTAGCAGGCGGGTGCAGAGACGCAGCCCCTTGCAGCTGTGACGCTGCTGCCCGTCACAGTCCAACATTTAGCTGCGCCTTATATTGGATGGTTATACCGCCATCGGTCGGTCGCCAGAGCCTCGTCTGTATAAACAGGACGCACCACGTGAAGGTAAGGTTGGCTTGGAGCTTTAGGTCTTGGTCAAGCTCCCTTACGTCCCTAAAAAAACCATAGACAAAGAAAAAAAAGGCGTATGTAAATATGGTACGGACAACAGCACTTTAAAAGGTAAACACTGCGATATCTTATTCTGTTGTAATAAGGGCTAGTTTGCAAAAAAAGTGGGTAGCCTGATGTGCCGGCGACGGTACAATGTTCTAATGACCTTTAGCTTATTTAAGATACTTATTTTTATCATTATGAAGTCCTTTATTTACTAAAGGTACACATTAATATTATTTAACTATTAATTATTTACGTTGGTGAAACGTAATTACCCTCTGCTAAAATACTGAACCTGTAGGCAAAATAAAGTTTAAAGGATTTTGCACACTGACTGCGGTCTGCGGTCTGGTCCAAACAAAATTGACCGGATGTGGGCAATCTTTTAAAATATATTTTCTAAAGAGACGCGCCATCTCTCGATGATCTAATGGCAAGAAAACATCTCATTTGAGAATCTCTCAAAAATACAGTTTCACCTGTTTTTGTGAGTCGGCCTTACGTGTTTCCAGGCTGGTTAGCCCTAGCTCGTATCCTTGCCTAGAAAAAAAATGTGTTGCTACCGTGAAAAAATATGTATGTTTATAAAATTATTACGTACGCTTACTGCGTTAGTCCCCACATGTAAAAGCTTTGCTAGGCCACAGGACTCATCCCTTGGGAGCTAATTACATGAGTTACGGTCGCGATTTCACTCAATTAGCCGAGGGCGTCGTGTTTGTATTATTATTAGACTTTCTACGAAAAACTAAATTCGTCAATGCGATTACGGAGCACTTTTAGTATGCATTCCTTACTACGAATTCTTGTCGCAAAACGATTATCGTATTGACGGATTTCCTTTTTCATTATGCGAAATATTACGTGTGAGTACTCAACACTTTGTCTGCCTTAAGAAATACGAAGAATAACCCAGGGAACTGCAAGTTTTACGCGTTATATGATAAAAATCGTAAAGAATTATTTCCGGTATTATACTATAAATGTGTGTGCATGTTTCTTAACATGCACACTCGGGCCCGCATGGTTGGCACATGAGTGCTTTTTCAATATAATCCATAATTTTCAAAGCTAAGCTGAATACGTTATTTGAAGCTTCAAAATTCATCTATAATTCAGTATTTCATACTCCATAGGAAGATTAATGATTAATATCTACATTAAATCACCTACCTCTCAAAGTTATTGAGGTTAAAAAGTGCGTTATAAGCCTTTCGCGTAGTAAATCACTATTTCTCTATTAGGCCCATGAAAATCGGCCATTTTCAAAAGTATCCAAGATACTCCATTTGTCTTCGCCCGTCCGTAATGGTAATGCTATCGAGTCCATACATTTCGCAAAAAATTACTCCCCAAATTACGGGATTAGCTTGACAAATGACACTTGGCGGTGAAGCAGGGTGGCCATAATAACGGTCAAAATTTCGAGATGCATGTTTTCAAAGTCAGTTTTTCTTTGCTAGTCAAATATTGTTAACAATCTGACATTCTTTTTAAACGAAATTATTCTTTTTAACATGTGATAAACTCGAAACTCAATACCTATATAAGTAATTAATTTTTAAACACATATCATATTTAATCAAAAAGTATATTACTTCAATGTACTGATATTATTTTAAGAGGTATGAAAACTTTGTTTACTATATTGGACCAGCTAAGAAAAACGGACTTTATTGTATTTATTGCTACAGTCTCATTATCAATGTGATTAAAATTATAAGATAGTCACACTTGTAGGTATTTTTTTTGTTTATTTAGTACATAAAACATTTTATAGGCATGAAAGGTTGAAATAATGTTATCGAATATTATTTTCTAGACCGTAAGACTTAAAATGCATAAACAGAATCGCAAAAATAATATTTCAGAAGAAAATAATTATTTACTAACTAAAACATTAGGGTTCCAATACGATGCTGGTGTCAAATGAATGACAGAAAGAGTATATTATATTATTAAGATGAACTAAATAAATCTAAACTTAAATTTATGATGGGTGAAAGTATAAAGAACAAAACGAAATTATTAAAATACAAGCACCATGTAAAATTAAAAGTTACAAGACTCACTTCGCCAATCCAATCTAGAATCTTTTTTTTAAAATGATGTGAACTCATAATCTCCTTATTAGTTGATACAAGCTCATTGTAGTTTCGACACATCCCGACAGTTGGATTTTAATAGGAAATGTTGCTTATATAGACATAAATCACAAATGGTTTTGGGTTACAGCATCTTTATAAGGTCTAATCCGCTCTTTATTGAAGTTGATAAGTGCGAAGTGAGAGCAATGTTAAAGGGTCGATATGAAAGTTGATAATTCGGTGTAAATAATGTTGCTTCGAATTCTGAGATTGCAAATTGTATCTATCCAGTCTGTCAGTATGACTGTCCCATCTCCTTTGATAGCCATGTCTGTAACAAACAAAGCAATCGAATTTACCTGTTCTGGATTCTCTCCGATTTCTCGACATCTAACTTGCGAAAAGGCGACCACACAACACACTTGAATTCGAGAACGCTCTGTATGAGTCTGTTATACAGGTATAACAGACTTTTATGTTCTGTGAAGTCCTTGGTAACACGAAGTATAAAACCGGCAGTTATATTGCACTTGTTGACTAGATAATCGTAATGGGGGATGAAAGTAAGTTTCTCGTCAAAATGTACTCCCAAATCCTTCACGACATTTTTACGTTGCAAGATGTGACCATGTAACGTGATTTTATTTTTCCGATTAGTAAATGAAATAAGGAAACACTTGTTAGTATTCAGTTACATACAATTATCAATGCACCATTGGTCGATTCTGAGGTGGAATTGTGTAAGGCAATTGTATTCATTTGTCAGTTCAAAACTTACGGTATGAATTGATTATTATACCGTACGTTTTGAACGTCAAATGAATACGATTGCTGTACACAATAGGCTATTCCACATTTTTTGCAAAGATTTTTAAAAATGTTCGTATTGAATCAATAGTTAACAGTTATTTTTATTTCTTAGAAAAAAATCGTCTTTATGCACTAAAATATTTTTTCAAATTCAAACGATAAATGTTTACGCCAAAACGACAGCCTCCATTTTGTGTGACGTCATAAGAACAGCAACAAGTAAACGTCAAATATACTTGGGTAATTCCTTAACTTTATAGTTTGATAAAAATCCGAATATGAGCTTAAATAGTCCGTATCATTGGTGTATAGTGCCAAATTGTAACAACACAACATTAAAGACTCCAGAAAAGTTATTTATCAGATACCTGAAAGGAAAGAAAATTTTTTTTTTAGATATTTTATTGACACATAACCTTGTAAACAAAACTTGTCAGGAACAACTAAATCAAATGATTAAGATTTGTAAATGTGCTGTGCGTGACTGTTTTAACATTTACAACGTTATTGCACGCAAAGAATTTTGCTATCATAAGCGAGTCAATTTTAGCCAGATTTGTACTGTCTGCTTTTACGAATCCTTCCTCCATTGTAAAATGATGTTTTAAATGTGCAAAAAACTGAAACAAGCTACAAATTCGCAGTCAAGAGATTTTATAATTCCTTCAAAGAAATCTACATTGATTTTGTTCTTAAGACGTCACTCTCGAATAGAACATGGCGGCTGGCGATTTCGGTCACGTGATATACAGATTATAAAAATTCAATTTTATTTTTGAAATTATAAATGGACCGATTAAACCGATCAATAAATTTACAACTGTCATTAAAGAAAACCTAATGACGAAAGGGTATTATAAAGTAGATGATTATTTAAAAGATAGTAATGTATGGATTTGCATGATCATTACAAACATTATAAACTTTTTGATAAGAGGCATTGACAGTAGTGACTGAGTTTCTTGCGCAGCTTCTTCTCAGCACTAGCCCTTAATTGTCTCGAAGCTGTGGTAGGGTTTACATTGGGACGTGTAAAAGTGTCCTCAATCAATGGGCCTATTTCCATAAATACATCGCTTTTATAACTTTTACACATACACTTAAAATCTTAAATGATATTTTTTTTGTTACCCCAGGTTTCATAACAAGTTTTTTTTGTACATTAGTTATTTAATACCATTGCATGCCTCGACATTTACAAAACTTAATAGAAAAAATGGATTCAGTAATTAGAGAATTTGGTTTTGAGCATTAACTACATTAAAACGAAAACAATGTGTGCATCAAAAACCAACCCATCTAGCATAAATATAAAACTCGGGAACTCATATTTAAAACAAGTACAAACTTTTAAATACCTTGGCAGTTTAATAACACAGGACTCCAGGTGTAGTCCAGATGTAGTTTCTAGTATTGCTATTGCCTAGAGAACTTTTCATAGCAAAAAGCATTTACTTAGAGCTTACATCTACAAAAAAAGGAAACGTCTTATTAAAACTAACATTGAAGTATAGCCTTATACGTAAGCTAGACGTGGACGCTGACCCAAAGAGACCGAGAAAAGTTGAAAGCATTTAAGAAGTTGTGCTGGAGGAGAATGGAAAGATCAGTTGGACAGAGAAGAAAAAAAATGAACAAATGTTGAAGATTATAGATGAGGAAAGAATCATCTTGAAAATAATAAAAAATTGACGAGGCAACTTGATAGGACACCTGATATGACATGACAGATTAGAACAGTAGAAGGAAAGAGAGGAAGAGACCTCATCATCATCATCATAATCAGCCAAAGGACGTCCACTGCTGAACATAGGCCTCCCCCACGGCTTTCCACAGCGACCGATCACTAGCGGTCTGCATCCAGTTTGATCCTGCGATCTTTTTAAGGTCGTCTGTCCATCTTGTTGGTGGACGTCCTACGCTGCGTCTTTGGTCGAAGGGTCTCCAATCTAGAACTTTCCTGCCCCAACGGCCATCAGTTCTTCGCGCTATGTGCCCTGCCCACTGCCACTTAAGCTTACTGATTCTTAAGGCTATATCCGTTACCTTGGTTCTTCTACGTATCTCCTCGTTTCTGATTCGATCTCGTAGAGAAACACCGAGCATAGCCCGCTCCATCGCTCGTTGTGTAATTTTGAGCTTCATTATAAGGCCCATAGTAAGAGACCACGTTTCGGATCCGTATGTCATCACTGGTAACACACACTGATTGAAGACTTTCGTCTTCAGACACTGAGGTAATTGAGACGAGAAGACACTCTTGCGCAGTTTCCCGAACGCTGCCCAGCCGAGTTGGATTCGTCGATTGACCTCTTTCTCGAAGTTGGACCTACCCAATTGGATCACTTGTCCCAGGTAGACGTACTCGTCGACAACTTCGAGAGTTGAGTTCCCAATGGATACTGGAGTGGGTACAACAAGGGAACTCGACATAATTTTCGTCTTCTCCATGTTCATTTTAAGACCCACTTGTTGGGATACTCGGCCGAGGTCTTCGAGCATAGTGCCTAGATCATCCAGCGTCTTTGCCACAACGACTATGTCATCGGCAAACCGAAGGTGTGTTATGTATTCGCCATTGACGGAGATGCCGAATCCTTCCCATTCCAGGAGCTTGAAGGCGTCTTCCAATGCCGCTGTAAACAGTTTCGGAGATATAACATCGCCCTGTCTTACACCTCTCCGCAGTGGAATCGCCCTCGTGTTCTGCTTCTGTACTCGGACCGACATGGTGGCGTTGTTATATAGACACTTTAACACCTTTATATACCTATAGTCTATGTGACACCGCTGAAGAGACCGAAGCACCGCCCAAGTTTCGATCGAATCAAAGGCCTTCTCATAGTCCACAAAAGCTAAACATAGAGGCATATTATACTCCTCGGACTTCTGTATAATTTGCCTTAGCGTATGAATGTGGTCTATGGTACTGTAGCCTTTTCGGAATCCGGCTTGTTCGGGAGGCTGGAAGTCATCAAACCTACGTGCGAGACGATTCGTGATGACCCTTGAGAACAGCTTGTAGACATGGCTCAGGAGTGAGATGGGTCTATAGTTCTTCAATAAGGTTTTGTCTCCTTTTTTGAAAAACAACACTACCACACTCCTGTTCCATGCCTCAGGCGTGATGCCCTCTAGCAGAACGGAATTAAAGAGTATCTGAAGGACTTTAAGTACCGGTGTTCCACCCGCTTTCAGGAGCTCTGCTGTGATTCCGTCCTCGCCAGGTGCCTTATTGTTTTTAAGCTGTTTCAGGGCCATCCTAATCTCGTAGAGGCTGATGTCCGGGATGTCTTCAGTGTAGTGTCGGGTCAGGACAACTCGTGGGTCTCCGGTCGAGCTATCAACGGGTTTGGCTACTGAGGTGTACAACTGCCCATAAAACTGCTTTCTCTCTGCTTTCGTCGACGCTACACTGCCGTCCTCCGTCTTAAGCTTCGTCAACAGGCTTTGCCCAATAGACATGTCCCTTGCAAACACTTTGGAGCCTTTGTTCCGCTCTATTGTTTTTTTAACACTATTCGTGTTAAAGGAACGAATGTCATGTCGCAGAGATTTCATTATTCGTCTATTAAGCTGCCTGTAGGTTTGAGCATTAACGGAGGTCTGCAGTGCCATAGATCGACGTTCTGCCATAAGGTCGAGAGTGTGGACCGAGAGTTTTTGAGGTCTATTTTTACGGCCAGGTCTAAAAAACTTAGATCCGACCGTTTGGACAGTTTCCACTAACCCGTTGTTTATTTCGTCCACTGATACGCAATTTTCTAGGCAATCAAAGCGGTTTGACAACTCGAGTTGAAAGCTCTCGGGATTTTGGATATGGGCACGAGTAGGTCGGAGCGTGGACTTCATCAAGCGGGACCTTTCCAATTTGACATTTATATTCAATATGCCTCGGACCATACGGTGATCACTACCGGTTTTTACCCTGCTGATCACGGAGACATCATTGAATAACCGTCTCTTGGTGGTCATGATGAAGTCTATCTCATTTCTCGTCTTGCCATCCGGACTCAGCCAGGTCCATTTCCTTTGAGGTGGCTTCTGGAAGAAAGAGTTCATCGCAAAGAGTCCCTCCTTCTCCAGAAAGTTGGCCAGCCTATTTCCCCTGGCGTTCCTTTGACCATATCCAAAAGGTCCCACTTTCAGCTCATCCTCGCCTCGCTTGCCGAGTTTTGCGTTGAAGTCCCCCATAACAAGAGTGAAATAGGTTTTGGAAGTGTGTATGGCTCTACTTACGTCCTCATACATTTTCTCCACCTCTTCATCCGGGTGGTTCGAGGTCGGTGCATATACCTGTATGACCTTCAGCGAATACCTTTCGGTTATTCTGAGTATAAGGTATATCACCCTGTTCGACATACTCTCGATGGTTACGATGTTGTTTACGAGGGACCTGTGGACAAGAAACCCAACACCACCTTGGGACTTTTGGTCACCCTCCCGGTAGAAGAGCAGGTTGCCAGACTTCAGAGTTATCGTGTCCTCGCCCTCTCTACGGACTTCTGATAAACCCACTATGTTTCAGTGTAACCTGCTCAATTCTTCCTCCAGCTCGAGCAACTTCTCGTCTGTCCTCAGTGTGCACGCGTTATAAGTTACCAGGGCCAGTTGTCGTTGGGGGTGGTAGCGAGATCGCCTCCGGGGATTCTTAGCACCCCCTGCCCCGCCGTTACCGTGACCGCTACCGGAATCACGAATAGCGGGGCTGCCGGAGACTGGGGGCCTGGTTTTTTTGTGTCCTACCATTTAGGGGTATTTGCCAGTACTCGCCACGCTTGGCAGGCGGGTTGGCGAGCGCAGAGGCGCAGTATCTTTTAAGTGTGACGCTGCTGCCCATCACAGCTCAACATTTTACTGCGCCTTTTGTTGGATGGTTATCCCGCCATCGGTCGGTCGCCAGAGCCTCGTCTGTTGAAACAGGACGTACCGCGTGAAGGTGAGGTTGGCTTGGAGCTTTGGGTCTTGGTTAAGCTCCCTTACGTCCCCTTAGGAAGAGACCTATAAGAAGTTATTTCGACCAAGTGAAGGAAAAAGTAAATTTTATGATGTCATACCAGGAGGTCAAGAAAGAGGCAAACAAAATAAAATAATGGTGATAACTCCACAGCAAAGCTCTTAAGGTTAAGAAGATGCCTCAACAGGCTTCTCTTAGTAATATTTTTGTTAATAAAACTGTGTTTGTGCACAAGTGTGTGTGGTCCACTCTCTATTCCTTTTACTCTCACAGCCCGATGGGTCAGCAATCTGACATGACCGGAGAGAGACCTGGCGCAAGACGAACGGCTCTACGAGGCACGATGGTAAAACTCCGACAAACTCCGGGCTAACCTAAGAATTTCTGCACAGACAAATCCAGAACAAAGAACAGAAAAACCCAGGTACATATTTTTGGCAAGACCCAGGGATCAAACCCGGGACCTCTATGGCGCCGCCGTTGCTTTAAAGTGCGACTCTCTTGCCGCAGCACCATTGTTACACCGAGGCAGTTAAGTTAAGACGGATAATAACGGTTCCTCTATTATAATCTGTCTGAAACGTTATAATACGTTATTTCCGTGCTCATTGAATCAATATTACGTACAATCCTTATTGTGCAACAACGTTATAACTGACTCTAAACTACTGCACACTCGATTTCTCTATACGTGTTATTATTTGTGTCCCAGGAAAATCTACTATGAAGACACACTATTCACCATAGACATTAAAATGTCGTAGAGTCGTCGCCCCTCGCTGTTTCCAGGTGTTCAGCCACAGATAAATGGTCACTGTTCAACTCGAGATTGTGGCACTTCCTGACGTTTCTACAGCCATCTTGTCTCTGTAGTTGGCTGTTACAGTACAAGTAACTTAACTAGAGAAATTCTGGTAGCCTAAAACTGGTTGATTTACTAATATTCAATAAGTGAATTGAGGGATTCTTAGATTACCTCTGTTTAGATTGAATAAATATTTAAACTTTTTCCCTTAATGCAAATCTTGTTTGAACCAAAACAAATAATCATTTAGTTAACACTCATATGAAGTAAGGTAACAGACATATCCCTACGAATCAGTAAGCTCAAGTGGCAGTGGGCCGGGCACAGCGCGTAGAACTGATGACCGTTGGGGTAGAAAAGTTCTAGATTGGAGACCTTTCGACCAAAAGCGCAGCGTGAGACGTTCACCGACAAGATGGACGGACGACCTCGTAAAGATAGCAGGATCACACTGGATGCAGACCGCTTACAACCGGTGGCTGTGGAAAACCGTAGGGACGCCTATGTTCAGCAGTGGACGTCCTTTGGTTGATTATGATGATGATGAAAACACTCCTATGAATGCCTACCCCATATAATCGCAAATTCGTAACTAACTCAGGCAACTTAGTTTTGTTACGGTTGATGGTCTCTGTTTAAACCATATTGCTAAAGAATAATTATCATATTTGAATTCATTTACAATCCACTGAAAATTCACACAAAGACAATAATAAACTGGTAATAGTCTTGACATAACCGAACCTTGTATTTATTTCCTCTAAAGTTATACTTGAATTTGGAGTAATTTTCACATAGGTAGGTATTACATTATGCAAGCAAAAGCAGAAAGCTAACTCCCTTAGAGGTTATGGAAGTTATTTAATATAGACAAGTGGATTAGCTAGTATTATTCGTTAGGTATACTATAATTAATCCTTACCTATTGGACTTATCAAAATCTGGGAGCAATAAAAAAATATTAAAAGCTCCGGTGTGTTTCAAATTCAAATGAAGAGAAAAACAAGTTTATTTCTGTTTAAATTAAACAACTAGGTTATTGTTTTCAAAAAGTTGTTTCAACAACAATCAACATGTGCATTTGGTGACTTATGTCATTCAAACTGCCTTTTGCAAAAAAGGGACGGTGTCTCTGCTTCTCCTGCATTATGAGCCAGCAAAATCTCTCGTAATAATAACTGGGGTGGTAATTTCCCCAGGCTGTCGGGAACACGTAGGGATTGGTTGGAACACAGCAAACGATGCATTTCCACGAATTAGCAGTCTATTCAAACTGCGTTCGTAATAAGCTTGCTAGTACATATTTAGAGACAAGAACACCATGAATACTAAATTAAATCTTGTAATGTTTTACATAAACATACAGTCGTATTGATAAGACCCCTTACAGACACGCAATGAAAAGATGTAATTTAGCACCGATGCAGAAGCGCAAAGTCGCCAAAATTCAGTACATAATTTGACAATTTCCAACTTCTGCATCACGACTGTATGAATGCTAACACGCGTTAGCATCGCTCACTGTATCGATGCTAAAATGAACGCAGTGTGTACAGGTTGACATTTTGCGATTGCATCGATGCTAACGCGCGTTAGCATCACGACTGCATCGCTGCTAAAAATCGCAGTGTGTTAAGGTTCTAACCTCTTTGTCTTTGAAGTCGGTTAAAAGCGCAAGAAATTCAAGAATAATGTATGAAGCAAGAATATTTAATCCACTTAGGAGTAATTAAATAATTAGTAATTTGAGTTCAAATTTTTTAAATTTTTAACTTGTTAGCCTTTCTACCTACCGCATACCGCACGGTAGAAGTATATATTTTTTTCAGTTTTCACAGAAAAACTACTTTAAATATTATCTTTTTTTGTTAATAGGTGTTAGATATATCACTTATTATAAATTCAGAACGTGTAAACCTATTTTTAGTTTGCTGAAGTCGTCAGAGCACCGAAGGACGGGGCGGGGCGGGGCCGGGGAATACGAAGGTCGCGGGGTCCGCTTGTTTTCTTGTAAGAGGCTGTTGATATTATGCATTGCCATATGCAAAAGAAACATTTTTATAGATCCTGTCCCCGAACTTGCATCGCACCGGTCATTATCAAGGCTTGGAAAACCAGTCTTACAAAACTCTTATCAACAACCCATAAGGTTGAAAATCACGCGTAAGATTATTGATGTAGTTTGTAGCAACGGAGCCAAGATGGACAGAAGTCAAGATGTTAAGGAAACCGGTATTATAGGGGCAGGACGCAGTTATTAGTCCGGTATCGATGTTTTGACGGAAATCGATTAAGCATCAATGGATTAAAAATCAATACATAATCAATTTAAATTGACCGTGATTGAATAAACTAAAATTAAAAAAACGTATTTTTATATATTCTTTATCGCACCTAAAAGTAGGTACTAATACAATAAAATCCTATTACATGAAATCTGAGGAAATAAGTATCTGTTTTTGTATGGTTATTTTACGGCTATAAGAGTCGACTTTACTATCGTCTCATAAGGAATATTCCTCGAATACTTACAATACAAAACGCCGCCTGTATGTCAGCTATCATTAACGTAAATGTAATTAAAAATCGGTCGTTTTATACTTTATTCAGTCGGTAAAGTCCTATTTGGCGTTGGTAAAATCGACTCTAATAAGTATCTTATCCATAGGGCATCTGATCCCTAGATTTCAGTTCCCACTCAGGAACTGATCTTCAGCTAACTCAAAACTTTTTGTGATTTACCTAATAGTCATCCCTAAAATTTTTGAATGTCACAAAATATGCAAATTTTGGTCGCATTATACAGTGTGTCCCTGGATAAAGTGCAATCCCGAAAGGGGATGAAACTAGACCATGAATCATTGACTAGAAAAATATTTAAAAAAAATAAAAAAAAATATTGTAGGATTTATTGGTATTTTAACATTTTCATGTTTCATTAAGGACTCTATGTACAAAAGTATTGATTTCTTCAAAATAATGGGTCTATTTCTTTGAAAAAAAAAAACAGTATGCCTAATACCTGGCGATGACCATGAAATAATAAATAGTCCGCAAAAAAGTAACTATCTTGGGTAAAAAAATGTATTTTTATGAAAAAAAATGATTTTTTTAGACGTTTATTTTAAAAAACTTCAAATTACTAAAAAATGTGCCCTATAACTATGTAATTTTATAGCTTCCTTTTATTCTTTACCATTTTAGCTTCCAAATAAAAAAAAACCAATGTTCAAAAGATACCTTCTTATTTTAAGTCAATATTATTTCATTAATCTTCATGTTTATCGACTACATATTTCGTCGTGACTCTAAAGTATCCTTATGCGAACATGCGAATGAAAGATCAACAGAGTTAATCTTACATTCGCTCTTCACCTTTGCTATAGGGTGCATGTTCTATACAAAAAAATATAGTTGATCAACAATATTTATCAGAAATACATACCTAGTTAAGTGTTACTTTTCTTTTGATAGTGAAAAGTGATGTAAACATCAAAAAGTGTGTGTGTTTATAAGAAAAGTAAGTAAATTATCCGAAACTTGTACAACCAGTTCGTTTACGAGATGGTATTATTTATGTATCATCTTTATTTTGATGTGTTTTCTATAATGTTTCCTTATGAGGATTAAATACATACAAGTGTATTATAATATTGCTTATGTAATAGGAAGATTGTTTAATATACTAAGCTACTACTCAGCTTCATTTAAACAAGTAGTTTACGGGGAAAATACGCTTGCTACTTTAAATAACATACTTTGCTACTGGCTAGTAGGTACCTACTTAGAATCAAACAATAGAATAAACTTTCAAAAAAGCTAATTGGGAAACTTATAAATTTCAATTAAAAAAGTTGGTATTGCTGTTCAAAAGGTGTGTAGATCTCCTTAGGTCAAATTTTTAATAAGTAAGGACTTGTAAAACTTTAAGGAAAATGTAACACATAAACAGACAAACTTGTTTTTTAATCATTTCTAATCGTAAGGATGTAATATAATTATGTAATAATATTAATGGTATACTTCCCGTAAACTTCTACGTATCAAAAATAACTAACACACGTACGTATCGCACAAGTACCTAATCAATATTTATTAGACGACCCGTCTGGTGTAGTGGTCGAGAAATCGCCTACTACGCAGCGGGTTACGGGTTCGATCCTCGCACAATACAAACATTTGTGTGCATGAACATGTCTGTTTGTATTGGTCTGGGTGTTTTCTATGTATATCATGTATGTATTTACAAACAAAAAGTATTTAAGTATTATATCCGTTGTCTGGCACCCATAACACAAGCTTTGAGTAGCTTACTTTGGGACTAGATGGCGATGTGTGGGAATGTCAAAGGATATTTATTTATTATTTATTAAATTAGGATAATGAATATCCCATAAAAATTATTTATAGGTAAATTCTGCGTTGCCTAGCGAAGTTTAAAACATTTTTATCTTATTGCCCTCTTAAGGGTTCCGTTTTCCGTAGTCCAACAAAGTACCTCTTTAGACGAGTATCTTACTAATCTGTGAAGGTACCTTATTCGTTTCGCCAGTTTTGCAAAATTATATGGTTAAGTATGTATGTATAGTAGATTGTAGGTACTGTATACTTAGGACGCTTTTTATTTCAACAAGTTGGTCCCATACACGAAATCCTAAACTTTAAAATATCAAAACAAATATCAGAAAACACAAATAAAAATAACAACAAATTGAAAATAGCAATGGGTAATTGAAATATTTTTCGGTACTTTTCTTTCCGTTTAAATTGGAAGAGGCAAATGTTTAAATCATACAGCCTAGACTTTAATAATTTATCTTCTGTGGAAGTAATTGACAACTAAAAATACATGATCTATATTAGTTGCCGCCAAAACGTTGAATTCTTTTTTTTTCAGCTCATTAGCGACAAGGAAACCCTGCAAGATGTCTCGATGGCAGGTGGTCTTGCCAGTTTGCGTAGTCGGCGCCTTCTTATTGTGGACAGGATCGACTGGTTTGTTTGAAATTTTATTGCAATTTTTGTTGACGTATAAAGTGTTCGGTAAATCATACCCAAACATCGACGCGCTGGAATTATTCCACCAAATATCTGAGATCTGCTATACACTGGTAGTACTATGGATAAACACATGACGTCATGAGGGGTAACATGCGAGCTAATGACACGATAATGTCATACAGTAATGTAACTCGGCAGTTTCTTTGAAATAAATGCCTTCAGCCGAGCGGTCGTAAAAATGCCCGCCTCTAATATTCAAATTGCATTTGACTACTTTGTGTTTCCATTTAGTTTTGTGATGGTAAATATATATTTTCTATGCAACGTTCAATACGCTAAACTGAAAATAGTATGATTGGAATAACAAGCAGAAGCAATTTTTATCACTTTTTAAAATTGTTTTTTTTTCAATCGTCATTAAAATTTTGCCCTGTCTATTTATTAATAAGAAAAGCGTAAACAAGCAATGGTTCGTTCTTTATGAGCGTAGATTTCAATTTCACAATGTGTTTAGTATTTTCTTATTTTTATTATTTTTTAATGTTTTTTTGATATTAAACAACGATATTAAACAATCTTAATTAATAATAGTTACGAGTACGTATTGTATGTACGTAGTTCAAAGTAAAATACCTTATTAACTTAATATAGAAATAAACAAAAAAAATGCATACATTAATACACTGTCTGGCCTCCTCTGTTATTGAGAACTCGCTGGCACCGATTATTCAGAGAATAGATGAGACTGTTAACTGCGGCACTTGCTCCCAATGAAATGTTGTAAGTCCATCAGTTGTTGGGTTGTTTTCACTTCTACCAAGTCCTTTAAAATACGTCTCTGGAGTATGACCCATGCATGCTTGATAGGGTTGAGGATGGCGATTGCGCAGCACAGTATTATTTTCCCTAAAATCGGACATGACCTGTTTACACAAGAATCGGAGAAAGCCATTCAACCTTAATGTATGTCTAAAACTCCTCTGAGTCTCACTGCACCAGTTTTGGAGAAAACTATGATCAAAGTTTAAGCATCACATCTGGGTAATTTTTCAAAAAAAACTTGGGCCCGAATCGTTGCTTGAATTAATTAATAATATTATGCTTTGAAAGATCTTACTTGGGGGCCTATTTCCAGAAGTAACAAGCAATAGCGACCTAGCAGGTGAAAATGACTAAAACTAATTTAAAAAAATACACTTACACAACAAAAATAACTGCGAAATTGAGGAGTATATAAAAAGTTATTTAAATGGCTATCGTGATGATGATGATGATTAAATTATATTTTTTGACCATAGTACCCTTTATTTTCGACATTATAAAAAAATACCATTTCTGAGCACTTTTTTCTTCACTTCAGGCCAGTTCATCCCCAACCTAAATCACGGATGCTACGCATGTCTCTGCCATGTTGCGACGACGTGCGACATGTCGCACGGCTGCACGGCAGGCTACTGCGGGCCCTTCAACATCTCCAAGGTGTACTGGGTTGATGCTGGAAGGGTAACCCTTCCTGATGATGACCCTGAGAGGAACCACGGTGCGTTAATATTCTATTGGTGTATCCACACCAGCCGGCGGCTTTGCCTCAGATCAGATACCATGGGAAATGGTGCTGCAGCATAAGCGGCATAGGTCGACACGGATGCACCATGACATGTATTGTTAAGTTAGACATAAAATTACTGTTATGACGTAAGTCAAAACAATAAGCGCCATTATCTCTTAACTATTACCAATCACATAACACCGCAACCTGTGGACTTTACATAGAGCTTTTCAGTATAATAATGGTTTCAGGATGCTGGTGAGGCTGCCGCGATACTGCAGTGCAGCAGGGAAGTTTGCTGAAGCCCGCGTAGATAGTTTCCATGCATTAGTGCGTAAAAGAATCAGCTCTGAAGCGCAGGGTGCGGGGTAGCGTCATTAGCATCCTGAACTCCATAGCTTTAAGAGAAGATAGTCCTATCTTAAGACATTTGGCTGTTACTCATTTACGAGTAATCCCCAGCTGCCCTGAATCGCAGCTCATTATAAATGTTGTGGAAGTTTAATTAAACATAAATTAATTATAAAAACATCGATTATGTATTCTGAAAGAAATAAGTTTTTTTAACGTTATTAACTTGCGTTTAAAAGGAGACAGCGCCATCTATTATAAATTTAAGAAAAGATTTCGGAAGCAAGTTGTCATTAAGTTACGATTTTCTCGGTTTCAGCTTGGGAAGACTGCGCTAGAAGTTACAGCTGTGCTACGAGGATAATAGGTGGTTATCTACAGAGATTTGGAAAAGTACGTACAGTCTAATTTATGTATACCTAAAGCCACACTAAGAAAAGACTAAACCCAATGCCTAATTTAAGAAACAAGACGAAAATAGAAGTCAAAAATGTGCACACGACCTGGATTCGAACCAGCAACCTTTGGCTTACCGGGCCAACGCTCTTTCCAATCGAGCTACCATGCCGATAGAGCTACCCGCCCGCACGAATTTTCTGATCTCTTATGAATACGTCTTTACACGTGATGTCAGCGCAATCTACCGACCGATTGCATCAGTGGGCCAAGCAGTGATTCATATTATAAATAGCAATGTTACCCGTTCCCAACCACCGTAGGTGCGTTGACGACCTCCGTGGTCGAGTGGCTAGCACGCTGGTTCCAAGCGTCGCCATCTCATGAGGTTCCGGGTTCGATTTCCGGTCGGGTCAATGTAGAAAACGATCTTTTCTATATTGTCTCGGGTCTGGGTGTTGTGGTACTACCGTTGTTTCCGATTTCCATAACACAAGTGCTTTAGCTACTTAGCTTGGGATCGGAGCTATGTATGTTTTTGGTGTCAAATATTTTATTTATTTATTTATAGGTACTTAATTGAACATTAAAACATTACTAGCGCGTTTTATGTTTGCTTCCTCCCCTTTCGTCGCAGCGTGATGTATTATAGCCTAATGCCTTCCTCGATAAATAAGTTAGCCAACACAAACATTTTTTTTTTTCAATTTGGTTCAGTAGTTCCTGAGATTAACGCGTTCAAACAAACTAACTCTTCAGCTTTGTAATATTAATTCAGATTAGACTGCAATTATAAGAATCAAATATATTACTTTCATTCTTTCTTATAGGTTAGAAACCAATTATTATTTTATATGCTATTTTCAGGACTGCAATGGCGACGGGGTAACCACGTGCTTCGACTACATGATGATTAACGGCAACGGCGGATACGGCTGCACGGCGCCGCTCAACCGCTCCGTCAACGGCCGCCGTTGGCTGCGAAGGTTTGAGGAGTGCCGTCTCTAGAATGTGCTAAAACATTCGCGAATTTAGAAAAGTGCAAAGAAAATAGATTAGGAGTTTCAATGGTCAGATAAAATTTATCAGACTGATTAATTATATAGCAACATATTTAAAAAATGACAGTTACATAATCATTGCTGAAAATTAGGTGACGTTTTCAAATTAGCCATATTGTATTTTGTTGGACGAATATTTCTTATCTGACTATTGAAAATCAGCCAAAAGAATATTTTTAATTCTCGCGGTCTTGTGACTAAGAGCTAGTTTATGTTTCATGTTCTAGAAGGATCTAGTATATATACACGATCGGAAAGATAGGTTAAATAGTGGACGGCGAACAGCCCCAATTAAAAAAGAAAAACCGTATCGATGTACAGCTTAACCGTTTTGAACACCAATACTAGAAGTCAAACAAAAAAATGTTTCACCATATTCGGTATGAGCGGAGTGCTGAATGCTAAGTCATCAAATATTTGATAGAACTTTTTAAGTCGTTTTGTAATAAATATATCACATCATTTCTTTTCAGCAATTTTTATCAAACAAAAACAAGTAACTTTCAAATCATACCAAAATTTATGGCTCTCCTTGATACGACAATGACTTGTAGGTACTTTGTCGGTACAGCGCCAGCACATCAAGTTAAACATTTTCGTTGAAAACTCACCCTTATCACAACTAGATAAGAAGCGAAGTGTTTACCTTGACTTGCTTTCGTCCGTACAATATACCTACCACAAATTTTACGAAACATTCTCATTGTTAGTATTAGTATAATATTAACATTAAGTTTTTTTTTTCATACATACCACAAGCTATTTCAATATTCTCCCGAATCATTAAAAATACAAAAACTACGCAGTGTATGGTCATAATTTGCAGTTACTGTAGTTAACATTATCGAATATGAAACATTATTTAAATTAATTATTATTTTACCGAAATAAGAGTACATCGCTGCACCAAGCTCTTCAAATTATAATACATATAACGAGAAAAAAACAACAGTTTGTATAGTTTTAAAGAGCCAACCAGTTGATAAAGTTTTACGTTTTGTAATCGGATTATAAAGAATTTACATTATTTATGGTGTTTTTTATAAATAGAAAAAAATACCTTACATTATACAGCTCTAAACAGTACATTTTTGTTTTACTTACAAGTTCTAAGTAATTTTGATATATACCTATATTCGTATGTATAAGAACAGCACAGTAGCCGTTTAGTGACGGCAACACGACTGTGGAATTCTATTCCCTTGGATGTCAGGAGGGCCGAGTCGTAGGTCTCATTCAAGAGTTAAGTCCGTCAATTTCTTAAAGAATAGATAATAGCAAAATATTTTTTTTATGTATATTAATTATGTTTTTTTTTTTACTATTGTATGTATTTTGAGTAAGTTAAAGTATGTTTATAGAAAATAAAATAGGTACGTTGTTGCAGTAATTTAAGTAGTTTTATTAAAGTCCGTTTCTTTTTTCGCTTGCGACCATTGCCATCTCTCTGCATGACCTAAAGGTTTGATTGGCAGAGAATGCTTTTAGAATTTAGTTCACCTTTGTACTATAATTTATGCAATCGTCTTTAAATAAATTTAAAAAAACAGCCAAGTGCGAGTCGGATTCGCGCATGGGGGGTCCGTGCCAACTTTAACTGAATTAGGGAATCCACTTAGCTAACATACCACAATATTTTGTTGACAGCAAATATAACTTTGTTTATCATAGTCTTTGTATGAAGAACAAAGTTATGTTTGCGATTATTGAAACTGTGATATATCTCAAAAACTTCTACTTCGATCCCGTCCAAACCAATTTTCGTTGGGAAGTATTTGAGTAGATCTACATTATATATATTTTTTAACCGACTTCAAAAAAGGAGGAGGTTATCAATTCGACAAAAAATAATAAACATATTTTTTTTTATTTTTTTTTTGTATGTATGTTACCTCATATCTCAGTCGTTTGTCGACCGAATAGAAAAACAAATTCACCTACTTAGAGGGTGTACCTTCTAGTTGGTCCCATTTTGGGAACTGATGATGGGTTCTTGGAGTAATCGAGGGAAACCCTCAAATTTTAAAGGCACGTATAGTGTTTCTTTACTAGAATCTTAATGTTGACGTGTTGTTACGTCTGATAGTCAACATCTTGTGGGGCTGAGCTAATGGTGGAACTCCTTAACGCTTAGGAGTTCAGTAATTATAATGACGGAACTTATGATAGGTAATTTGTAGCTTCTTAAAAAATTGAATCATAAGGTGCAACTCCCCCCCCCCCCCCCTCTTATGTAAACACTAAAAATGAAGAAATAAAATAAACTTTAAAAAAAGTAAAAACCGACTTCAAAACCAAAATGCACTAAAAAGTCTTAAATAAACTCTTCACCATTGAAAGGAAAGGAATCCGTTTGAGGCAAACAATTTCATTTTGGAGTCGGTGCCATCACTTTGACCATCAAGCATCAACTATCACAGCACCGACTCCAAAAAAAAATTTTTTGCCTAAAACGGAGTCCTTTCCTTTCCATTTTTTAAAGTATATTAAATGTACACTCGCTTAGTTTACAAATGAGAGGGACACAAAGTTAGAGGGACGCCCATTTTACCACTTTGGAAGCTTCTATCTACCAATTGGACTTTAAAAAAAAATGGCACCTCTATGTCATTTTTAAAGACCTATCCATGCGTGTGGGATGTACGCATAGTTTTGACTAAAAATGTTGACCCTTTGCTTCCAAGGTTGGACGCCTCATCATCACATTAGGACAAAACAACGCCATGACACATAAAGTTACAAACCTCCGACTCGTAGACACGACGCTCGTTACGTCTTCAGGCTGAATATTCATGTCGTCTCGCGTGACTTGACTGGCAGTCGCTACTGCTTGACCCCGATAGTGCTACGTCGTAGCCCGTAGCGAGTAGGATAGGTTAGCAACGAGATGCTACGAGTGACTCGTTAAAAAACATTGCGCAGGTACATGAATGTTTTTAAAAACAGTACATACTAAAATCTATTTAGTAGTTTTCGGTCGATTTGTTTCAGTAGAAAATTTGTAATAGACTATGTGTCATTCACAAAAACACACAACCTCATCCCTAACTTCCATACCGTCTCTCCGATCAGTCCGTAAAAATAGCTATATGCAAAAATGCCTGTTTTTAGGGTTCCGTAGCCGAATGGCAAAAAACGGAACGAAATAGGAGATAGGAGTACATGAAAATATGAAACTAAAACCGAAAAAAACATTTTTTTTTCAGTGCCAATGCATGGCGTTTGCTTGCAAAGTTCTTTTACTAATGTAGGGGATTGTGTATCGCCATCGACGTTTCTGCGGCCCTCTTTAAAGATTTTATTAGCTTCATAATAGTCGATAATCTTAAGCCGAAATCTAAGAAGAAAAAAAATCTAGGGGCATAGGTAGAAATGATACAAAAAATAGTTATTTCCAATTTATAATTTTTATTTTCATTTTTGTTTGTCACACAGGGTTCCTAGTCTGACAGTTACTTTTTACAAATGAAATTTACAATATCTTTTTCTAAAATTGGTCCATAAACTATCTCACCAGACTTTCTGATTTATATGAAGAATAAATTGTTCTATAGATAGATACTTTCAACCAAAATGAGCAATATCTGTTTAACCGTTCTTGAGTTTTAGCAAGACTAACGAACGAACAGATATGCATTTTCATTAGGTATTGAAAAGATAACATAATAGTAGGTATCTTCTAGGGAGGGTAGGTATCTAAGGGAATTAAGTAGTGTTTTACGGCACGGGCGCTATCTTGAGTCACGAGCGAAACTCAAGGCTTTTAATTTTTTTATCGGTAATAGAGAACAAAACTCCGCACTATTAATGATTGACAAAACCTAGTCGGTCTAAAACAATGATAATGAAATAGATCACCGGTGAGATGCTATGATTGTCTAGCAAACAACACCTCACTTCAGTGGGATCGTTACTTTGACTTTTTACTTAAGTCTGTTTTTGATGGCGTCAATGTTTACCTATACGTGACTCAATGCCTGAATGAGCCTTTAAAAACTGCAGAAACATCTATCTAAATAAAAAAAAATCATTTGCAATATCATATTTTCGTTAAGTAAATTTAATTTAATGATGCCTATTATTCACAACTGAAGTATTTTCAATAAAATTTGTGACTTTGGTTTCCTATCTATGCACCAACATGGCCGATATTTTGTCGTTAAAAATCGATTTCTAAGAGTGTCATACATGGCGTAGCATGCTACTATTATATTTTTTAACAATAATTTAACGACCGTATTAGTGTGGTGGTTTACGTTCCGGATTACAAACAGGCAGTCACGGGTTCGAATCCTGCCCGAACGACCCTAACACTTATGTCTACCTGTATGTTATTCTCTGTCTCTGTGTTATATAAATTACATCTTTAATTTCTCAAAAGCAACAGCATAAACGCTCACGGATCAAAAGGTCGCCGGCTAGCTGTCACGTACACAAAAGTATAACAAAAAATGACTGTTGACATAAACCGTGAGGGATGATACTCACCATTAGATCATTGTAAAAAAAATAGGTATGCTACCTTATTAGCATATCATTTGAAGGAATTATTCCATTAACAAGATGCCATGTGTCTTTTGAATTAATGAATAAATATTTTTTTATTAATTTAAATAAGGACTATAAATATTTTAATCATTTTAATTTGTAACATGGTCACGTGATCGTAAATGCCTAGTAGGGAACAAGACTGAAGTTGGCGCCATGACATTTCATTCAAATGTCATTTTTTTAGATCAAAATTTATATTGTACATGTTAAATATTTAAAAATAAAATGTTTTTATTGATTAATATACTACAGACTACCGAGCTAGTGTTAACTCGTTTTTTAAAAAAAGGTCTACGAGTATATTGTAATGTTCCGACATACTTTTAAAACTATATTAGGAAAGCTACTCTATGACTCTGTTCCGAAACTGATGTTTTTTTTTTTTTTTTTTTTAAAACACTTCATGCACAAACAAAAGGTACATATGGCGGACTTAATGCTAAAAGCATTCTCTACCAGTCAACCATAGGTCTATACAGAGAAATTGCTGGCGGCGCGAAGAAAGTGATAGAAGAGCAAAAGTGAGAAAATGTCTGATATGATGGATGTCAATCCATTGACATCTATTTATCAGACTGTGCCATAAAGTTTAACAAATTGTTTAAATTTATAACCATTAATACACATACATATTTTTGACACTGTACTTTAAGGATTGACTAGCACTGCCTAATTTATTTGTAGATTCTTGACATTTTATTTTTAAATACTGACATTATTTTTTATTAACTTTATTGTAATTTATATGTATTCAATTGATTTAATTGTATAATTTGTTTGCATGACGACATATTATATATACAAATTATACATGTCAAAAGATTTGCTTATCGATATATCGATTAAACATGAATGCTCTTTTATAAATGTAAGAACTTTATCTGTATGTTTTATCTTTATTTGTACCATGTTTAATGCAAATAAAGATTTATCTTATCTTATCTTAAATAAATATTCTTGTACTCTAGAGGTGAGGTTCGCGAGGTGTCATCTACTTCTAAATACAATGTGCCAAATGGCCAAAACTCGTGTTTGTCCAAATAATCGCTGTGACCGTAATAACTATATTCGCATGAAAAATATAATCGCTATAGAAGTCATATTTATACAACGTGTACGTAACGTTAAATGCGCAAAACCTGAAAATAGGTTGATTGCAATCACGAGCAGAATCAATCGAACCACTTTTTAATATGGGTCACATTTTCAAAAAATCTGCATTACCTACAATGTGTCCTGTCTATTCATTAATACGACAAGTCATCTAACACGTGCGCAAACCCGCCAAAATACGTAAACAAGCAATAGTTACGTTTTTTTTGGGCGTTTATAGTAATAATAACAATGTCAGCACGGCCGTCCAGTGAAAACCTACTCCTCTCTTGACAGAGCGTCGTCCGCAGAGCAAGAAATTATCAGAAGTGCCGGTAAAACTAATTCACCACATGAAACCCTCAATTACTTTAAATATTTTTATTTATTTCAGAATTAGGTCAATTGAATCAAAAATCAATCCGGTAAGGTTTCCGCATTTAACATTACACGTTGATAAGCTTTATTTATTTAAATTAATGGTATTCTACTTATCAATGTTTAACTACTGTTTTTCTACTTGTTTTCGAAAAGAAAAAAAATAACCTATAGACACTGAGCCTGGAAAAGGATTTAAATACACGCAAAATTTAAAACATCAAATTACAACGAAATAACGTCTGACACTAATCGATTACTTTGACCGAAAATATCATTTCAAATTTATTGGATTACATCACTAAAATGTCGAAATGACAACGTCTCAGCGATCATTACAGAATAATTAGACTATAAGTTCATACCAATTTTCACTTAACACTTTACGTGGCGGTATCCTAGACACAATAGAACTTTTGTTTTAGGCTATAGCTGTACACTGAGCCGTAAAGTGTTAAACGCACGCAATACGCCGTATTGAATCATAAGTTACCATTAATATAAATACGATTCAGTTTAGGAAGCATTTGGATCTGAAAAAAACTGCAACAAAAGACGTTACGTTACATTTTCTTCTAAACCTTTTCCTTGCCATAATTAATGATATTTACAGATACAAAACAAACATTTTGTTATTAAAATTAATTAATAACCTATTTTATATATATATTATTTACATGGTTTAGAATGTTTTAACACACATAGTGTCATATTTGAAATTCATAAAGATGAAATAAGAAACCAAAAATGTATGGTTCGAGTCCCGCCCGTGCGCGAATTTTTGGTTTCTTTTTTCATCTTTATGAATTTACTATTTACATATATCTTGTATTTACAAAACAATGCCAATATAATTATGAAATAAAACACTATTTTACTTAGATATAAACAATATTTTATGATTTTGACTATTTTATAGTAAGTACGCGAAAAGTATCCGTAAAATAATGTTTTATTCCATGAGTAATATTCGCGTAAACTTTAGAAACAAGTATAATGACAATAAACTTTTTAATTTTTTTTCACGTTAAAAAAAACATTGAAATATGGTGTCACGTGTCATACAGTCAAATCACACACATGCTTGTGTTAGGTTATGGGCTAATTCAAAAAAAAAACACTAAGTATTTACACATATTTTTCTTTTCAAGGTGGGACATGGCCATCCTCATTTTTTAACTTTGGTGCGACCTCGCGCACTGTCATGTCATACGAGCTCGTCTTCCAAATTCAAATCTCATTACACCACATGGGCCGCGATGGATTTTCATACAATATTGCGGCCCGTGAGCTGAGATAAGTCACTTAATCAACATTATATGACATCGAACGTTGCTAAGTAAAGCAAAAATGAAATTATTTGTTACATATGTTACACATTTCAAAATCATTATTCAATGTGTAATGATCATCAGAGACATGTTTCACATACATATAAACAACATCCTATTATGGACAACTGGTCTAGAAAAGAAAGAAGAGAAGAAAGGAAAAAAAAATATCTTGAAGAATCGAAAAAAGAAATATAATATAAATATTTTTGACAACATCACATACATTGCTCCGATCCCAAGCTAAGTAGCTAAAGCACTTGTGTTATGGAAATCGGAAACAACGGTGGTACCACAACACACAGACCCGAGACAATATAGATAAGATCGTTTTCTACATTGACCCGACCGGGAATCGAACCCGGAACATCACGAGATGGCGACGCTTGAATCCAGCGTGCTAGCCACTCGATCACGGAAGTCGTCAGAAAGGTGATAAGTCTTAAAACAATCAACGATGCACAATGGCACGTCGCACTGCTCGCACCTATACGGTGTCTTTTGGTGCTTGCGCCCATTATGGTTGCACAAAAAACATTGCTTCCTACTTTGGCGGTTATTCTCCTCGTCAAGGGGAGTGCATGGTACTCGCACGGGAAAGTGCCAACTTGGTTGCGTATAACGAGACAAAGATGGTAATGAGTAGCGCTGTCTGGTCGTCTGACGGGGTTCCGGACACAATGAAAGGTGGCGCTCGAGTATAGCTTCGACTAAACGAAGACGAAAATCAAGATGGTCTTGGTGCTGGCCCGTCGACTTATGGACGACGATACGTGAATTCAGAATGGAGCAGTTCATCAAGCGTTTGAAGAGCTTCATGTACCATTTAGCACACCCTTTACGCTCGATCAGGTACGGCTCCAGCATTTGGTCTTTCAAGTCAACACCGCCCATGTACTTGTTGTAGTCGAGTACTACTTGGGGCTTGAACGTACCCACAGACGATGTCGACGAGACGGTTGCCAGGCCCTGGCTTAGCCCGTGGCAGGTGGAAATGGTCGTCACCTTTTTTCTGTCCTGCCACGCCATGACACACATGTCACCGGAATGCCGACCGAGCATTTGTCCCTGCTTCAGTTTACTGAGACTGAGAAGAGGCGGTACATGTTCCCGATTAGGTCGCAAGGTGCCGACGACATCGGTGCCGTTGCGCTTCAGGTACCTAGCGAGAATGGGAGAGTTAAACCAGTTGTCCATAAAAAGTCGGTAACCTTTGTTGAGCAGCGGCTCGATAAGCGTAAGCACAACTGCCGCGGTTTTGGGTAATGATGAGTACCGGCCGGTGTCGAACGACGTCTGCTTCCCTGTGTACACGAAAAAGGACCACAAGTAGCCCGTGACGCTTTCGCAAAGTTCAAAGGTTTTAATTCCGAACTTTGCGGCTTTAGATCGAATGTACTGTTTGATATTAAGACGCCCCTTCCACAAGATCAAGCTCTCATCTATACAAATATTTTGAGTTGGTATGTAGATTTCCTTAAATTTTGCGTTGAGGTGCGTCAATATCGGCCTGATGGAGGCCATCCGATCGGCAACACGGGTCTCGCCTTCGTTTACGGGCAAGTCGTTCCCGTTAATGAAATGCAGAGCTCTCATCAACGACTGATATCTCCTGCGGGTGAACATGCGACGAAAAACGGTCGTCTCCAGGAGAGGGTTGGTGCTGAAACAACTTTTGAATGTCGGCATACGGATGATGCCCAACATCATCCAGAAACTGAACAGCACCAACACTTCGTGCATGTTCGTGGGCACCCAATCCGCCTGGAAAGCGGGGGAAGAAATTTTCTTCGCGTACGCATTGGTCTGCCGCGTGATGTGCTTTAGAATATCATCGTCCCAATATGCCCTGAAGGCACTGTATGGTGACGTGTAACTCTTCGTGGGACCGGTACGTTTAGGAGTAAAAGGTTCTTCTACGGGCCGAAAACTATCCATAGGAGACCACACGAACTGAGCGTCGGCAGCTGTGAAAACATCTCCCGTTTCGGCGTCTTCGTAGACGTCTTCGTCGTCGCTCTCGAGCCCTTCAGTGATAGACCTCGTGCGTCCGACTCTACGAGCATTCCGTTGGCGAAGCAACGCTTCTACTGACGCTCTCAGTTCCGGCGGAACGTCGTCGTCAGTGAGGTATACCTCCGTCATCGGGTCCCCAATGGCACATCGCGCGGCAGGCGCGGCCGCCGGCCTCCTGCCGCGCTGCTGTCGCCGGCCGCCAGCGCCGGCTCGTGTCCTCGCTCGCCTTCGACCAACACGCGCAGACATCGTCTCTGGAGATCTTGCTGAGGCGTCCACCACCTCAAAGAGGATGTGTTGGTCCGGAGTCAAGAATTCTTCTACAGCGGGCTCCAGGAGGGTTCCGTCTTCGTTGCATATGCGAATAACAACCGCCTCTGGAGTTTGCCTAAAATATTTTTTTTAAACTGGTTAGATGACTCTCAATAGATGGAAGTCTTGTACATAAATCTGATGCAGTGTATAAAAAAGTTATTTAGACACATTATTTATTATCTTACTCATTGTTTCATTTAAAAGAATGTTGCTTACTTTTGATGCAAGGGCTCAGCTCGTGGGATCTGTGAGCGGGAGGCCTTTCTTGGTGATCTATAAATAAAAAAGAAGATTAAATAGAAGATTTTTACCCACTTCCAAAAAAAGAAGGTGATCAATGACCTGTATGCAGTGTTGGGCTCAGTTAACTACTTTTGTGTAATCTAACTACTAACTATGACTACAAGTACTTAGATTACATGTAATCGAACTACTTGTAGTCATAGTTAGATTACACAAAAGTAGTTAACTGGGCCCAATACTGCATACAGGTCATTCAATCAATCAATCATTTTATTGCATGGTTATAGGTTATTTTACAATATTACTTAGTAGTAATTCACAACCATAATTACAAACACAAATAAACTTAACACGATACAACTAAATTAATTATATTCTTTATTGCACTTAAAAGTTGTATAGGAAATACATGAAGTCACAATGTGAACAAAGGTGGGCTTATCCCTAAAAGAGATCTCTTCCAGCCAGCCCATAGGTGTTGGAATTGTAATATTTGCGGTTATCGGCAGCGCTAAATTAAATTACAGAAAATAAAAGTTATGTTTTTATATTTTTTTAAATAATAATAATTAACTAAATACAATAAATATATATACATATATAGTGAGATAACGTATATATCCATATATATATATATATATAATATCATAATAAAATAAATATATGTATAAATTTATACGCTACGAACAAGAGGGTATTTGAGAAAGCAGATGTTCTTTTACTCTTTTCTTGAATATATGTATATTGGAGCTTTCTTGCAGTTCTAGCGGCAGTTTGTTCCAGAGTCTAGCAGCGTAGACAGAGAATGAGTCAAATAAAAAGTTTGTATTGCGCCTTGGAATTTCGAGTGTGGCGGTGATGCAAGGTCTCCTAGAGCGTGTGGGAGGGGGCAGTCGTTTGAATCGATATTGGAGATAGGTTGGGGACTGAGGATTGTAGAGGATGTTATACAGGAAAGTGAGGATATGCATGTCACGACGGAGGCGAATCGGAAGCCATTTTAGCTGGGTGCGATAGCTGGAGATGTGGTCATATTTCCGTAGGTTAAAGATGAACCTAATGGCCAGGTTCTGGAGACGCTCCAGTTTATTAAGCAGCTCCTCTGTCAGATCCAAAAAGGCAACATCGGCATAGTCGAGTATCGGCAACAAAAGAGACTGCGCAAGCATAACTTTTGTTTTAAAAGGAAGGAAAAACTGGAGTCGTTTAAGAGAGTGGAATGTGTAATGCATTCGTTGGCTGATATTATTAACATGAGCTGTCCAAGACATGGTGCAGTCCATTATAAGACCTAGATTTTTAGCCTTGTCTGTGAAGGGAATCGGAGTGCCAGAGTATTTAATCGCAGGAACTGCGTCCCAATCAATTTGACCTCTGAGCCTGCTGCTGCCAATAATCATGGCTTGAGATTTTGCCGGATTCACAAATAGGCCAAAAGATATTGGCCACTGCTGAATAGCATTCAGATCCCTATTGACGGCAGCCAAGGTCTCAGACAGCTCATGTGGTTTAAAATGTCTATAAATCTGAAAGTCATCTGCATACAGATGAAAGGGAGAAGAGAAGACAACTGAAATATTATTTATAAAGATTGAAAACAGAAGAGGGGAAAGTACACCACCCTGAGGAACACCAGCAGTGAGATTGGACCAATCAGAAGAGACATTATCAATTTTAACACACTGCTGACGTCTCTGAAGGTACGATTGAAACCAGTCGACGACGGAAGGTGACAGATTAATAGCGCACAGGGTTGCAAGCAGTATATATATCAAAATCAACCGAATTAAAGGCACTGCTAAAATCCAACAGAATGATCACGGTGAGCATGGTTTCATCCACAGCGTACCGGATGTCCTCCAATATATTCAGCAATGCCCCAACCGTGCTGTGGGAAGGACGAAATCCGGACTGAAATGAGCAAAGTAATTTGTTGCTGGTCAAATACACATAAAGTTGTTTGTGAGCCACTGATTCCAGAACCTTGGACAATATGGGGAGAATAGAGATGGGACGATACTGAGAATAGGACGAGGGATTAGGGTTTTGGGTAACGGTATTACAAACGCCTGCTTCCATGACGATGGAAAGACGCTGCACGAAAGCGAGAAATTAATAATGGGAGTGATCACTGGTGCAACGTCCTCTAACACCGGGAGGATCATATCTATATTCAAATTAATTATCAAACAAGTGATGATTTAATCATAAAAGTATTCTTCTAAAGAGTAATAACTTTTTTAATAGTATTTCAAATAATGTATGCTTAAAATGATTTAGTTCAAGATCTTTTAAAGAATCTGGTAGATGGTTAAATATTTTTGGTGCTAAGGTGTAAAAGCTATTTGAGAAAAAACTTGTGCGTGATGGGTAGTGGGGGAGGATATCTATTTTGTTACGTGTCTTTCGATGGTGCCTAGCTACTCTAGATTTAAATAAATTTTTGTTATGTTTGACAAATAGACATATCTGAAAAATATACATGCATGGCAAATTTATAATTCTTAGTTTTCCAAATAATGGCCTGCAACTTACTCTTTGTCTGGCACCGGAAATAGCTCGAATACACTTCTTTTGAGCTCGAAAGAGTGGTAAGAGATTAACTTTTGCCGTATCGCTCCAGTGAATGACTCCATAAGGGATATTGGAGGCCACAAAACCATGGTATGCTGTAATGGCAGCCTTTTAGGGCACTGTTCTAGTAATATATTTTAAAGGAAAAATAAATTTATTTTATTGCACAAATAGGTAGTGCGAGCTTTCTTCATTACACCTTAAAAACGTTTTTCGCTAACTTCGTCAATTAATTGATTGGTATGTTTTAAAGTATTTTTTCGGGTTATTTTCTGTGGGAGGAAATTGCATGTAATTGTTGGCTTTTATCCAGCCAGCTATATTTTCCAGTGCTTCATTGACGCTACTTTCATACTTATCTCTATCGTTAGAAGAATCATCGGCAAACAAAATCATTTTACGGTAAGCGCATAACGGGAGATCGTTGATATATGTATATCAGGAATAGAAGTGACCCAAAACTACTTCCTTGAGGCACCCCGGTCTTAACCGCTTCAAGTTTAGATTTAGCATAAATAGTGTTTTTACTTTGATCAGTATAAGTGATTTCAGTATATTGTAGCCGACTTCCTAAATATGATATAAGAAGATTATAAATGGGTCCTCTTACTCCATAGCTGTACATTTTATATAAAACTTTTTCATGGCATACGTGGTCAAAGGCTTTGGACATGTCCATAAATATAGCAGTAACAGGGATACTATCATTAATTCTTAATTATCGGTGAATTGCTTAATTTGTAGACTTATCTTTTCTAAAACCGTATTGTTCATCTCTTAGTTAATTGTATTTTCGAAAAAAACATAAAGACATGTTGTTGTTTGTTGTTATTTATTGTGGAAATCAACACGCACATACATTTTTTATCACTTACGTATAGTTTTAACACACAGGGTATGGCCAATTACAGATTTCCCTTATCTAAAAATTAGTAAGTAAGCACTTAATTACTATAAATAATACATTGTACCTAGTCTTGCCATAAATATTGCCACAAAAAAAATGTTTAATGCAAATAATATTCATTACTTTTACAGTGTGTTACACTCATAACGTCAAATGTATCTACGTAGTCGGTCTTAAATATCTGAGCAATCGAGAAAAATTGCAGAAGGAAGTGCTTGCAACTAAACTATAAATACTATTTAAAAAAAGGGAACTCTTTTCATATTTTATAATATAGTAAGATGACGCTGACAGTTTGTAACGTCTTGTAGTTTTCACTGTCATGAAAGTGTCATGCATTAAATAAATTCAGGCAAGTGAGTGTTCAGATATTATTGCTTACTTGTGTGTATAGAAGTTATTGACTAACATATGCTCAGATATTAATGAAGTAATGAATGTTCTGATATTAATGGTTACTTGTAGTGTATGGAACATATTGACATTTAAAACTGTTCAGAAATATTTGGTCACTTTGTCTGCTCCAATATATCTGACGGCGACTGTACGAATCGGCCGCGTCGAAGAAATCATGGGATAGCGCTATGAGTGACATCTAAGGTGGGAGTGAGTATGAAGATTTTATCCGGCGAGTCGTCCGAATCGTCCGAGTCGACCGCATTAGCCGCGCCGAATCTGATTACGTCATCCGAATTCGTCTAGGATTTCTGGGGTTCTTCCAGATTCGGACGATTCGACGCGGATAAGTGTGCGAGGTTTCATTTGATTTCATATAAAGAGTTCTAAAATTCAGCTCGGATAAGTGTGCGTTCAGCTTAAAGAGGAAAAGGTTTCCCTTAGAAAGTTAATTCTGACCTGAGCGGATCAAGGGGAGCAGCCCACAGAGGTGATCGTGACCTACTCCTCCTTGCTGGGTCTGGTGATGGAGGTCTGTAATAAAAAAAAACAATCTTAAAATCATTGAATAAAAAAAATAAACTCAAAACTAACAATTTAAATGTGCATACATAATTAATGGAATCAGGCGTTACTTTGCGGAAATCCATTATTAAGTTGAAATTCATAAAATTATTTTGCTTTAAATTCCCGCTAAGCGACGCCGGCGCAGACAACTAACAACACGAACCGTCACCGCGTGTAGTATTAGTTCAGGCAAATGCAGGATGCACCACCCGCCCTCCCTCAATACGCATGCGGCACAGCTGATGCAATTATTAGTACCCAACACAAACGTGCACACGTGGCACCCTCAGGAGATGTTGTCGCCTCGGCGGTGCTTAGCGGAAATTTAAAGTAAAATAATTTTATAAATTTCAACTTAATATGCATACAGATTTCAATCCGAACAGTTTCGATCATTTGGAGACTAAATGTTTTAAAACGTTAGTTATTTAATATTATTTAAAAATGTTATATTCATTCATATTTTAATGTATACAGTTGTATATAACAACTTAAAAACGTAGCAAAGTTAAAAAAATAATATCAGACAATGTGGGTGGACATGTTATAAAACACAAGTTGTATAACATGTTACTTATTCAGTACCGTTACCATGCATTTACGGCGGGTTTACTCGCTAACGACCACGTAACTTTTTGTATGGAAAATTTTAGTTTTGCCAGTGACCGCTAGAGGCGCTGTGCAATTTTCCATAGACTTTTTTTACGTCGTCGCTATCGAGCAAAACCGTCGTAAGCTCATGGTAACGGTACTGTAAGCACCGAAACAAAAAAACTTGCTCACCTTAAATCATCATCTACAGCTGACTCATCGTCTATTTCTGACTCATCAGCTATTGTTGACTCATCTACTATTTCTGACTCATCGGCTATTTCTGACTCATCGGCTATTACTAACTCATCGGCTATTGCTGACTCATCGGCTATTGCTGACTCCTCTTCAACATCCTCAACCAAAATTATTGAGTCATCCTAAAATGACAAGTTTGTGTTAAAAAATATCTTGACTTGTCATCAAAATTCGATTTCAAAATATTTATTTTATCCGGATACCATGTAATATAAAGGAAGCAGATTATTATATATTATTTATTTATTCTTTATTTTAAATTATAACAATATCAATTTAACTTAATTGCCTCGCAAATCGCAAACCATATATAGATAGCTAATAGATAGCTTTGTAACCAGAGATAGATTAGAACGCGAAGCAGGTAGCTTTGTTTTCTAATGAGTAAAATAGTAAAAAAAACACGCAAGAACAACCTGTTAAAATCTTTCTGAATGACCGATGATGAAAGGTATGACGGGGACAATGTTTTTAGCAAGTGCACTTTTTGTAAACTGTTGTGTGGAATAAAGTTTTTAAATAAATAGTATCCATTAAAAACCCAAGAAACGAAAAAAAAACTGCAGATTAAAACAATATCCTATGCCTAAAACCAAAGTGCTGTAAATGCAAATTCCATGCATTTATTTATTGAATTACCTTTGGTTGTCAATGGATTCATCGATAACATTTGGTTGTAAATATGTGCTGAAATTAGATGTAAAAAAAACAATTGCATCACCAATCCCTTTAATTAGTAGTTTCCACTGAATGAATAGTGAGAGGGTATATAGTTATTGTCACCATCAAAGTAAATTTGAGTCTGTTTAAAAAATTAAGAAACTGAACTATGTCAGTTACAGGTTAAAAAATTTAAAAACTTATAGTTTAAGACCCAGTAAAGATCGAACTTCGTCAATCTGATAACAAGATGAGTCATGTTTTTATCAAATATAATTATGCCTATGATAACTTGTCTATTGAAAAGTGATCATAGTATTTTTTTAAATAAATTATTCAAATTTTATATATATTTTTTTTCAATTTGATCTTGATGGAGAGATCCTATTAAGAGTAAAAAGGGTCAAATACCTGGGGTCTGTAATTGCTGAAGATGGCACGATCTGACGACATAACACATCAAATAAAATCTATGGATGAAGTAGTGCAAATTGACTGGTGTTTTATGCGATCCAAAAATGCCAGCAAAGACCAAAGGCAAAGTCTATAGAACTGCTGTTAGACCAGTTTTAATTAATAAATAAAAAATTAAACTGCCTTCAAAAAACTGAGTAAATAGCTCAAATACCACATTTGTCTTCTGTTGACAGAAATCAAAGTCTTTTGGAGTTGGTGCATGATGTAAAGCTTAAGTACACCAACAGTCTGCCTGCCTACAACATTATACACTGATTGAAGATTTTGTTTCTCCTTAGTAGAAGATGAATGCATTAAGCTTAAAAGACAAGTTTTTGGAAGATGGTGTTTTTTATGTATTTTTATTATCAATTATACCACAAAAACTACTAGACTGATTTTAATGAAACTTACACTTTACCCTTAGTTAAATGATATGTGATTGAACTAAAAAGAGATTTTCTGGCTATCTAGATTATATTTTTTTATTTGTTGAAAAATCATGAGACTATCATACAAATAAACAAACTTAAATACTAAACTAAACTTAGTATATTTTTATCCATTTTTGATGATAATACAGGTCAAATTGATTACTTCCTTTTATGAAGTTGGTAAAAATAGCTATAAACAGTTTATTGATAGGTCAGTAAACATTATCATAGATATATTTGTTAATAAATTATATTTGATAAAAGTATGGCTCATCCAGTTATGAGATCAGTGAATATCTTCCACATCGCCTCCACTATTACCTCAATGTCACTCGCCAGGTATTCAACGTAAACCTCCTTTGATTCCCAGTTGCACCCACTATCATCCTCATAAAGAGCCTCAATGAAGTTGGAGGGTTGCTCATTAGATTCCGGAGTCCACATCTAAAGCAATAAATGTTTTACTGTGTTACAAATAGACCAATGTATCTCAAAGATAATGTAAAGCTAGCCTGTAACGTCCCACTGCTGGGCACAGGCCTCACCTCAAGTATGAGGTAGTTCAAGCCATGCTCCACCATGCAGGCTCAGTGCGGAACACCCTCCGCGTTTGCTAGGTAAGCTACTAATCCTGCTGTCAGATGTTATCAAGCTGCCCATAGGGTCTCTGACTAGGCTTAACGACTAGTATCCACCGATATTACACAGAGCCAACGGATTTACGTGCCTTCCGAAGCACGGAGATGCTCGTGATATACGTCACTTATATGGTCGGTATGGTCACCCATCCAAACATGACGGCGCTATAAGTTGCGTCACTTCGGTATCACTACCAAAGCGCTGCTATCACTGCGATACGAGCACATAATAATGAAAAAAAAAAAAGTATTTTTGTTTTTATTACCCATGGTAAAAAGTTAATATCGAAGGGGAATTACCTGCCTAAATGGCGAACGCGTTGACATCACATACATACATACATACATCTTTCAAATACCAGTGATTTTTTACAACGGAAATAAACTTGTACTAATTTATATTCTAAAATCACATTATTTTGGATATTATGGTAAGAAATGGGTGTTGATTGCTCGAAATTATCACAACATGGTAAAACTTCGCAAAAAATATAGGTAAGTAGTCAAAATTATTGTGAAATTCGTTATATTTTGTCGGCTACTATATAACTATATTTACGTTATATTTATTTATATATTCCTGTTATGCCCACTAATAAGTTACCAGATATTTATGCTTATCACCAGTTAGAATTGTTGATTTGGTCTTTATCGAGCGTATTAATTTGTCCAGAGAGTCGAGAAAACCTGCCACCTTTTTAAAGTATTTTGTTATAATAACCTCTATACAATATTGTGGTACTTACCATGAAAAGTCTAAATCACAGTCTATATCCTTTTCGGAGGACAAATCAGCAAAACAAAAGCACAAAAACTAACAAATTGCAAGCTTGCAAAGAAACCCAAGCCAAGCAGCGGATGTTGTTATTGTTTACATAACAACCACAGATTAGTAAGAGTATGCAGTATGCCATGTGTGTGCAGCGTTTTTTTTAAATAATTGGTTTAACGGCTCTGGGTTCCAGCCCATTAAAGCCACATGTGCAGCGTTGGCTGGCAGGCTGTGCTGCCAGAATTACCGTAAAGCATACCCCAAAATATATAAAGATGAAATAAGAAACCAAAAATTTTTGTTTCAATATTTTTGCTTGATGAATTAGGTAGAATAGGTAGTATGTCACGTGATATACTGTACATCATGCCCCTAACTGGTTTAAATTAGTCCTTCACTTTGAAAGGGTAGAGTATAAAATAAAACTTTTCTCAAAGGCTTTCTGAACTACCTGAATCAAGGGAGATTTTTTGTATCGGCCACAGTGATTGAATGCTAGCGCTTCCCTGTATTAAATGTCATCTACCGGCTAGGAGCTGAGTAGACTTAATATACATGACACTATATATATTTCAATCGACATGTCTAAATTAGGCAATCTTTGCTATTTTATCATGTTATTTTCTAACATGATAACCACATTGGATTAAAACGATAACGAAGTATGACAATTCCTAACCAATAAGTCAATTTTATGTCAGAATTGGCTAAATCTCTTCATTCCAAATGCGTGATTATGCTTTAAAAACAAAACTAATGTTAAACTTACACGATAGCAGAGAAATAACACGATACTGAGAAGAATGTGTTTAAATTAATTAATATCTTAGGGATTAAAAATATTTCACAAGGACTTTCTTTACGACGTGTACCGTTTTTTTGTTTTCTAAGAAGAGCCTAAGATAAAAATATACATAGCATGACAAACTCATATGTTTTTGCTCCAAATATGCTATTTTCCATTTATCGTTTACTCCAATAGTGGACGATAATGTTTTAAGGCAAATTGACAAAATTCGATGAAAATATGTGTAATTGTGTAGCATAGGGTTCAATGATAATTTTGTCGTAATTTGACAGTTTGACATGACTCATGGCAGCCATGCTAGCAACGATGGTTACCTATGTCGAATTTTGACGAAAAACACAATATTTTTTTACAATTCCACCCGTACTTTGTATAAAAGTACTGTACGTTATTTTAGGTAATTGTCAGGTATTTTGAGAATAAAAAATACTTTGTAAGTTAAGTCGTCGTAAGTATTTTAGTCCATAGTCGGTCCACACTCTTGACCATATGGCAAAACGTCGATCTATGGCACTGCACACCTCCGTTAATGCTGAAAACTACAGGAAGCTTAATAGACAAATATGAAAGCTCCAAAGTGTTTGTAAGGGACATGTCTATTGAGCAAAGCCTGTTGACAAGGCTTTAGACGGAGGATGGCAGTGTAGCGTCGACAAAAGCAGAGGTTTTGAGGGAGATCGAAAGGTTCTATGGGCAGTTGTACACCTCAGTTGCCAAACCCGTTGATTGCTCGGCCAGACACCCAATAACTATCCTGACCCGACACTACACCGAAGACATCCCGGACATCAGCCTCTACGAGATTAGGAAGGCCCTTAAACAGCTCAAAAAAACAACAAGGCATCTGGCAAGGACGGAATTACAGCAGAGCTTCTGAAGGCGAATGGAACACAGGCGGATGGAATTCCGTGCTGCTGGAGGGCATCACTCCCAAGGCGTGGAACAGAAGTGTAGTGGTGTTGTTCTTCGAAAAAGGAGATAAAACCTTAAACAAAACATAGCGCGAAGAAATATAGACCCATCTCACTCCTGAACCATGACTACACGCTGTTTTCAAGGGTCATCATGAATCGTCTTGCACGTAGGTTTGATGACTTTCAGCTTCCCAAACAAACCGGTTTTCGAATAGGCTATAGTACCATAGACCACATCCAAACGCTTAGGCAAATTATACAGAAGTCAGAGGAGTATAATATGCCTCTATACTTGGCTTTTGTGGACTATGAGAAGGCCTTTGATTCAATCGAAACTTGGGCGGTGCTTCAGTCTCTGCAGCGGTGCCACATAGAATATAGGTACCTATATAGAGGTGTTAAAGTTCCTTTACAATAATGCCACCATGTCGGTCCGATTACAAGAGAAGAACACGAGAGCGATTCCACTGCGGAGAGGTGTGAGACAGGGAGATGTAATAGCTCCGAAACTGTTTACAGCGGCATTAGAAGACGCCTCCTCCTTCTGGAAAGGGAAGGAATCGGCATCAATGTTAGTGGCGAATACATCACACACCTCCGATTTGCCGATGATATAGTCGGCAAATCGGCGGGTGTGACAAAGACGCTGGACAATCTTGGCACTATGCTCGAAGACCTTGACCGAGTATCCCAACAAGTGGGTCTTAAAATGAACATAGAAAAGCCGAAAATTATGTCGAGCTCCCTTGTTGTACCCACTCCAGTATCCGTTTGGAACTAAACTCTCGAAGTTGTCGACGAGTACGTCTACCCGGGACAAGTGATCCAATTGCGTAGGTCCAACTTTGAGAAAGAGGTCAATCGACGACTCCAACTCGGTGGGGCAGCGTTCAGGAAATTGCGCAAAAGTGTCTTCTTATCTCATCTATCTCAGTATCTGAAGACGAAAGTCTTTAACCAGTGGGTGTTACCAGTGATGACATTCCGATCCGAAACATGGTCTCTAACTATGGGCCTTATAAAGAAGCTGAAAATCACACAACGAGCGATGGTGAGGGCTATGCTGAATGTTTCTATACGGGATCGAATCAGAAATGAGGTGATACGTAGAAGAACTGAGGTCATGGACATAGCCTTGAGCGCAAAGGACTGATGGCCGTTTGGGCAGAAAAGTTCTATATTGGAGATCCTTCGACCATAACGTGTTGTAGGACGTCCATCGACAAAGTGGACAGACGACCTTGTAAAGATCGCAGGATCACACTGGATGCAGATCGCTTGTGATCGGTTGCTGTGGAAACCATAGGGGAGGCCGTTGTTCAGCAGTGGATGTTCTTTGGCTGATAATGATAATCAGTTAACCGAGCGAAAGTGCGCGAAGTGGCTAAGGCTCCTAGGCATTTCGTATGGAACGGCAATCAAAAAAATTATAAGAAATTGTAAGTCAAAAAGGTGTCAGCGTGATGGCTGCTCCGATTGATTCAGTACTTCTACAAACACCTTACACGCCGACTGTGACTTTTAGAAACCGTAAAGTATGATTGTTTTTTTATTTCCCGATATGAAAAACTGGTTGCGAAGAAAAGAAACACATCAAATAAAGAAGTCATTGCAGAAACAGAAGCCTATTTTGTTGAGTTTAAACAATATTATTTTTGAAGTGACAAAGAAGTTGGAGTAACGTAAATACTCCTAAATAATGACTACGTTTAAAAATAAAGAAAACGAAATTGGAAAAAAAGCGTTTTTATTCCGAACCCGAGTATACTTACTGATCGACCCGTTTAGAGTTTTTGCTTTCAATTGAATCGATCGTTACTCGATTATCATATATTTCTATTGTGGGCTCTTGAATGGTTTGTGATTTAATTGTGATACCTTTTGGACTGAAAAATATTACTGATTTTACGCCCACGGCTTTCATATTGACAAAACATTTAATTGTTATTTTTGTTTTTTAAAGTTGAAGTAAAGTAAACATGTTGTAAACTAACTAAAAATATCGAATTCCAGTCTGTTGTCACTCCATATTAACAAATAATCGTTTTTACCCATGATTTGGGAATTTACCCGGGTAAAAACGCTATATTTTCCCAAAATGAGTATTTAATTAACATTTATTTTCCCAATGGGTATTTTTCCATCGCGTTTTGGTTTTGGTTTTACTCCGAGATCGTAGCGTGATGTTTTAACCCGGGACCTCGGAGCGGCGACGCCTTGAAACCAGCTTGCTTAGTCATTACACCACGGAGGTCGTCGAATACTTATATATAGTTAGTATAGTCAAGGGTAAACTTTACCCTATCATTTAGGAGTACATTTTGATGCAAGCCTAAACTATTTATCTTACACGTAGAGTAGTTAAGTATAGAAGTACCTGTAGTATTCACAATAGAATGTAGTTACCACCTTTGGACATCGGCTGCATTCCGAAACAGTTGTTTTCCTATTGACTACTCTTATTACAACTATGGCACTATACCATTATGAGGGTAGATACATCACGATTCTAATGGGTTGACGCGTTTGAGCGAGAATTTTACTATACATACACTCTTTTATCTTTACTAATATTATAAATCTGAAGAGTTTGCAACACGCTAATCTCAGAAACTACTGTACCGATTTGAAAAAATATTTTTACGTTTTAACGTTGTAAAGCAAAGGTTGTAGTTGTTGAAGGTTGTAAGCTGTATATAATCAAGATACAACTCATAAATCCAGCGCCGCAACTAATAAATTATAGTTTAAAAAAACTAAAAAACCACGCTTTAATAGCTAACCGAACTAAAAAGTAGAAAATAATTTTTAATTACAAAGAGTTAGAGAATAATTCAATTCAGAGTAAAAAGCGTGTGCGTGCGTGGGGGTGCTTATGTAAAATGAGTTTTATTGGTAGCCGTTAAAAACTTTACAACACGTGTAGGTAGGTATAGTTATTGAACGGTAAACATCTAAAACGATTTTATAGTTTGATTTTATAGTTTTCTTGAATATTTTCAGTTCAGCGTTCAGGAAAAGATCCGGAGACCAAATACATATTTATTAAAAATGCTAAAATCGTGCGTATTTGTTCATTGCATGCCCCAATTACTTTAGTGCAAATAACGCCATAGCCTTAGGCGTTACTATTATTTCATGATAGGTACATCATTATGCTTAGTCACATCGAAAAAATAATTATAAATAATTAAAAATATAATATGTATATTAAAATTATAAAAAATAATTACTATTACTTCATGATAGGTATATCATTATGTTTAGTCACATCGTTAAAATAATTAATAAAGGCATTCGCAATTTTGTCCGGCTATTAGGTCATTATAGGTATCAATCCGATTTTAGTATCTATTTCATCCTTTATAACCTTCCAGGTGGCTTTGCATATGTTTTTGTTTTTATCAGATTGTTTTAATCACCAGTCTTCACAAATATAAAACTTTTACCACCATTAATGTGAACCTGAGTTAACTGTATAAATTATGTATTTCAGTATGTGTTTTTTATTTCATCATATAAATCAACCAATGATTATGAAAGAAATCGACATATTGCAGGTAGCGTCCCAGTACAAAATGTTTTTTTTTTTACATTCCTTTATTCTACAAAGCTCCATTCATCAAGGACAGCCATGAACCTTTCAGAAGAAATACCATTAATTTCACACACGGCAATCCGCGTAATGTGCCATGAAATAAAACGCCAAGATGGAGGACGGCTTGAAAGATTTTCACATTACCTACTTACTCTGACATTTTGCTATTAAGTACCTTGTGAGGGATCGCGACACGATGCCACGATATGGGTGGGTACCGGTACGTTAACGGTAAAGTTACTGTTCAGTTAAAGTTATAATTAAGTTTAAAGTTATGGTATATTCACCGGTCTCCATTAAGCGTATGTGAACGAGACACAATTGAAATTCTATTGTTTTGCGGTCTCATGCGACCGCTCGGGTGTTGAAGCATTAAAGGCGGTTTCAAGGTTTAATTTTAAATTTATTTTTTTGTTTCATGATTTTTAGTTATTTACCTGTATCGCAAACACTGCTAGGCCGATTTCGATGAAACTTTACTGTACCCTAAGTTAAAATATACCTAATCGAACTAAAAAAGAATAATCTCGCAATCATTTCTTGTTTTAGAGAAATCCATGGACAAACATATAAATATACAAAAATACATACACTAACGAAATGCACGCGTGTTTGTTAGCCTTTACAGATCAACACACTCAAATATCATCAAATTCTAACAATATCAATATCTCATACACACGCATACACATTGAAATTATTACCTCTTAACATTTTTTTTTTAATATTTGACACCAATCACATACATTGCTCTGATCCCAAAATAAGTAGCCAATGCACTTGTGTTATGGAAATCAGACACAACGGTGGTACCACAACACCCAGACCCGAGACAATATAGAAAAGATCGTTTTCTACATTGACCCGACCGGGAATCGAACCCGGAACCTCACGAGATGGCGACGCTTGAAACCAGCGCGCTAGCCACTCAACCACGAAGGTCGGCTTACTCCTTTTTAAGTCGGTAAAAATTGGTGTTTTCGTGTATTTATTCATTGAGAATAATTATTATTATTACAAATATTTTTAGATTTCTTAAAGATATAACGTCAGGTAAAAGGATATTTAATGCAGCAGAAAATCAGAAAATTGCAATTGTCTACGCGAAATGTCTTAAATTTTGCTTCAGATTTCTGGGCGTGGTGTGTGGAGGATTGCAACAGTTGGTGCTACACAACTATAAGGTTCAATCGCTGAGCTATTAGTACGTACGTTCCTCTTAAGACCACGAATGTGACACGAACTGGAACTGCGTTAGGCTAACTAGATCTTAACAAACACTTTTACTAAAAAATCGTTTGAACGAGATCGAACCGGTATAACATATTATCATTAACCGCAAACGTAACTATGTCTATCATACTAACTCTATGAAAAACATTGTGATAATGTCGTTAGATGTAAGTAAGTGGACTCTGAATTCAGTTTAAGGGGGGCACGGAACCCTCAGTGCGCAGGTCCGTTAACTGACATTTAGTTGTATCATCACTATATTTAGAACCATTTATTTCGACAGGGCCACAAATTCTATTTCCCGTGTCCAAATACTGGAACCACTGCCCAAGGGAGCTATTGCATATTTGTCCCGTACCATTTTCCCTACTTTATACGACTTTGTGTTTTCTGATCGCCTACCTGATAGCCTACCCTCTCACTCCCATAGTCATGTTCGCATGTGTGACGAGGATGGCAAGAATCGAAAATACTCACACTTTATTATAGAATAGGACTCTAGAATAGAATTGCGAACTACGGGCCCGTCCGAATACATAGTGCCTGCTTATGTAAATCGGCATTTGTCACTCAAATACTCTGAGAAAATAAACATGTGCACCATATTACAACACAGCCGGTGATCATGTTAGGTATCTTGTTAGCTAATTAAGGCAATAAATGGCCAAGTGAAAAGTGTTTGCGCACCATGGGTTAGTAGGTACACACTTATTGAAATAAGCTACGTAAAATATTTACGCAATCAAAAGCTCATTTATAAGCAGGCGGATGTCATCTACACCAATTATAGTAAAGCATTTGATCGGAACGACCATGCTCTTCCCATGACCAAGTTGCAGTACATCGGGATAAGGGGCGATCTTCTGCGCTGGTTTTCGTCATACATCTGAAACCGCTCTCAAGCTGTGGTAATCGATAACTACCTATTATCGACCTGAGTTGTTATCCCCAGTGGGGTTCCACAGGGATCCTTACTCGGTCCCCTGTTTTTTTTCTTATTTATTAATGATATTGCTTCTTGTTTGACGACCCGTCTGGTGTAGTGGTCGAAAAATCGCCTACTACGCAGCGGGTTGCAGGTTCGATCCCCGCAAAATACAAACATTTGTGTGCATGAACATGTCTGATTGTATTGGTCTGGGTGTTTTCTATGTATATCATGTATGTATTTACGAATGTATTTACAAACAAAAAGTATTTAAGTATTATATCCGTTGTTTGGCACCCATAACACGAGCTTTGAGTAGCTTACTTTGGGACTAGATGGTGATGTGTGGGAATGTCTAAAGGATATTTTGTTTACGCTCCTCCCATCTATTTTTTTTTAAATTTATTTATTCAAAAAAAGATACATAGTTTTTTCTTAACTCTAGTCTGCCAAACTGCTGAGCAGTTTGTCGGCAGTCGCTCTCGTGAGATATTCGACTTAAGAACTATGTAGCTTGGATTTAATATTAAATGCATGCAACAGTGTTTAGTAGGTAGGTACGGGCAACAGCACGTCAAGCTCGACACGGCCATATTTTATTTGTTTGTAGTAGGGGTTAGTTTTCAATCTCCTCTGTTTTGCAGATGATATGAAGATTTATGCCTCTATTAAATCACCACATGATGCTGAAGCTCTACTGGCTGACTTCACGCGACTATGTGACTATTGTCATTCAAATAAGCTTGATCTTAATCCCTCAAAATGTTTTGTAGTTACATTTAGCCGTGAGCATAATACTCTTCTACACTCTTGCACATTGCGTGGGCAGATATTGTTGCGTAAGACCTCTGTTCGTTAGCTCGGATTGATACACGATTCGAAATTAATATTTGAAAATCATATTGAATCCATCTGTGTGTGCCAATGCATCATGGGCTCTAGGTTTCGTCATGCGTAGCTCTGTCTCATTAACCAACATTAAAACTCTTAAACTACTGCATTGTACACTCGTTCTTAGCCACCTTGAATACGCATCACAAAGTTGAAGTCCACGATATCATACCTATATCGATCGACTTGTGAGTATTATAAAGAAAATTCATTAATTTTATTTGTTACCGTACTCGAGATTACTATAGTTCTAGAATTTAGAGCAAACTGTGCAGGAAACACCACATGCTCTCATTGGCACAAGACGTGATATTATAAATTAATATACAAATATAAATATGCGCCAGACAACACACCAATAGTCGTGCTTCCGAAGCAAGGAATTTTCTTCCTTGTGTTACGAATACCAGACAACGACGGGGGCGTCTCCCATAAATACTTGAATATAAACGGACGCTTAGAATTAGGTACTACAAATCAAAAAATACTAAACACAAGCACGATTACATTAGGTACTCTAAATTACTTAAGAAATGTATTTCTCAAAGCTCAAGCCAAAAAAATAAAAATGGCAATTTCATAAATTGCAGTAAAAAGAGCTGCCTGGCAAGTTATCAAAGACAAAGAGAACTATGACTCTAATAAAGATAGTATTGATAGTATTTCTCTTAATAATTTACAAATTAATCACCCGATGCTTATAGCTGAAGCATTTAATTGGCATTTTAGTGAAACAACAATTGAGCAATCAAATTTACCAACAAAACATTCAAACTTTAGACTAACAACTAGTGTTAATGCTTTGGGTGGATCTATGTATCTAAAACCTGTGTCTAAGGATGAGATAAGGAAACAAATACTTACTTTAAATAACACTAAGTCTGAAGGACCTGATGAGATTTGTACTAATGTTTTTAAAAAATGTATAGACGAGCTAACTCCTATCTTAACTTACTTGGTAAACTTGTCTTTTGAAAGAGGTGAGTTTCCTCAACGACTTAAATATTCTATCGTAAGACGAATTCACAAAAAAGGTTGCAAGAACGACATAGCCAATTACAGACCAATAACTCTGATTCCTATTGTTTCAAAATTATTTGAAAAGTGTGTGTTTGACAGACTGATGAGTTATTGTAGAGATTTTAACATAATTAATAAAGACCAATACGGATTCCAAAAGCAAAAATCAACAACACTTGCTATGTACGCCTTGTTTCAAGAAGTTATAACAAGTGTTGACTTAAAAAAGTTGACAACAGTTTTGTTTTTGGATATGTCAAAGGCATTTGATTTGGTAAATCACAGCATCATGCTCCAGAAACTGGAAGGAATAGGAGTAAGAGGCCTACCTCTCCAGTGGTTTGAATCATACCTCAAAAATAGGCAGCAGTCTGTTAAAATAACAAAAACAAACTAAAACAATTAAAAGAAATCATATAACTCAAAATATCTTACAAACAAATTCGGAGTACCACAGGGTGCTTGGGCCTCTTTTATTCATTATTTATATTAATGACATAGTAAACGTTACACGACATAGGACTATACTATTTGCAGATGACATTTCTATTATTGTTACAAATGACTTAAAGACGGTTTGACGAAGCACGAAGCGGAAATTAATAATACACTAATTGACATTATTGAATGGCTTGATGATAATTATCTTAAAATTAATTTAACTAAGACGAATTTTATTCAATTTAATAATTTAAGGCAATGTAATTTAAATATTTCATATAGGGATACTTGCATAAATCAAGCTGACTTTGTTAAATTCCTAGGGATAAATGTAGATAAGAGTATAAATTGGAAATTACAGGTTGAATCGGTATGTAACAAAATTAATCGCTTCGTGTACGTCCTAAAAAGTCTACGCCACATAACAGATCGGTGTACAATCCTTATAGCTTATCATGCTTATGTCACTTCTATTTTGCGCTACGGGTTGATACTCTGGGGAAATAGTGTAGATGTACATAAAAAGCATTTGTGACACAAAAAAAGTGTTCGAGCAATATTTGGTATACCACCATACCAAACATGTAGACCTCTCTTTAAAGAGCTTAAGCTGTTAACACTGCCAGTTCTTTACATATTTGAAATTTGTAAGTTTGTTAAAAATAATCTTGGTTTATTTTGTAAAGCTCGAGATGTCTATCCTCGAAATAAGAGAAATCCCGATAGACTTGTGTTTCATTTTTCTCCCAGAACTGCACTTTATACGAAAAATTGTTTAAATATGTGTATAAAAATCTACAATAAAATACCAGAAAACATTAAAACACTGGGACCAATATTATTTAAAAAGAAATTGTTTGAATGGCTTTTAGGATGTAATTTTTATAGTGTTAAGGATTTGACTGAATAATATGACTTTAATGATGCAATTTAAAATAATATAATAATAATCTATAAAACAATATTGATAATAATGTTATCTATCTACTTATAAATTTTACATGCCATACAATGGCGAGACATGTCGATTATTTATTCTAATAATGTATCCATCTTATGTACCGTGTCTCAAAGTAAATAAATGATTTGATTTGATTTGATATATATTAAACATCCATGACTCAGGTACAAATATTAGTGCTCATCACATTTGTCCCTTGCGGGATTCGAAACCGCCACGGCCGGCGTAATAGTCAGGAGTTGTAACAAATACACCAAACGCGTCGTCGACATTGCGGACATAGTTTATCTACTCAAGATTATTTCAGCTGACATAGATTGTTCTGAACTTTTATCTAAATTAAATTTTCATGCCTCTAAAAGAGTTCTTCTTCATAGTAATCTGCTTCATGTGCCAACAGTGCATTGAAATTACAGGCGAAATAGTTACTCGTACATTTGGCGCGCTTGTAGCGACTTAAATAAAGTTGTCAAAGATACCGGCATCGATATATTTCATACCAGTGTTACAGCAGTGAAGCGGCTGTTAAGTGAACTTTTTTTCATCGTTGCCAATTGCATAAATATAACATTGTAATTAGTTTTTTTTTACTACTTAAGCTACCTAAAATTGTTATTCCTATAACAAGGTATAATATTACTATTTTATTTTAGTGTACCTTGGATTGTGTTCGATTTCTTTAAGTTATTACTACTTGTAATTACCAATAAGTGGTTTAAAAATTGTATAATTTGTAGCTTACTGATAACTTATAAACCCTTGTTATCCTAATAAATAAAAATTTTTACGTGTCCCTGTGGCAAGGAGGTTGATAAATTTGGTCTCCACTGCCTTTGTTGCCAGCAAAGCGCTGGGCGTCTCGCCCGTCACGCCACCCTTAATGACGCCATCAGAAGAGCTCTTGCCACCATTAATGTTCCTTCCACGTTGGAACCACGTGGTTTGGTCCGTGACGATGGCAAGAGACCCGATGGCCTCACGCTTATTCCCTGGGAACGGGGTCGGGCCTTAGTTTGGGATGCAACTTGTGTCGATACTTTGGCCCCCTCCCATCTCAGAGAATCAGCCCTTAAAGCTGGAGCAGCAGCAGAGTTGGCTGAAAACGCCAAGCGTCGCAAGTACGTCTCACTTGCAAGTGACTATGTGTTTGCGCCGTTTGGTGTTGAAACATTTGGGCCGTGGGGACCCTCAGCTAAATTGTTGTTTCGAAACATTGCGCCTAAATTAAATTCCGTTACAGCCAATAATAAAGCTGGCTGGTTCCTAGCTCAAAAGATTAGCATAGCTATCCACCGCGGCAACGCAGCCAGCATCATAGCCTCCTTGCCGCAAGGAAATATTTTCGTTTTTGAATAGGTAACTAATAGGTAATTTTAAGTTTTTTTTTTTATGTTGCATGTCTTAGTTTTATTTTTTCTTGTTTAAATAAATGACGTTTGTACTTATAAATAAAAATAAATAAACTGATATTCAGACTTTTATGTTTTTTGTTAATGAAAGTCAAAGCATTTACTAAGTTTTTAATTATTAAAACAGTAAAAATACATTTCACTCGATTTTGATGGCAAAGATTTTCGCACGCGTTTTTCGCCTTGTTACGTATGTCCGGCGGAGTTAATAATAGGTTTTCTTAATTTTCTTCACTTGAAGTAGACATTTTCATGAATATTAAACTTCATAATTAATCCAAACTTCGTCACAGCCGACAATTATTATTTACGAAAAATGGCGCGTTGTTTGTTTTTTCCTGCCGCGATACCGACGCGCGCGCAAGGCTTAGGCGCGAACTAGATCGGCCAAAAGCCAAGATTAAAAATGAAATAATTCGTGTTTAAAACACAAATCACAGAAAATGTTAAATGAATTTGAGCTATTTTTTTATAATAAATCTGGATTTACCATTTATTGTAATAAATATGTAGATACTGTTATTTTTCGCATAAATACTGTTTGTTGCTAAAATAAAAGTATTGTATAACCCGACTAAATTAAATCGCTTCTTCTTCTTACTTACGACTTGGTACTAGGGTGCAAATGTAAATTGGTCGGGTTAATAAACTAAAAGCAGTAGTGCAATAATATAATGAAAAAGCACGCGTGTTTAATAGGTATCTATGATTATGAGCTAAACATCAGTAGAATAAAAACGTCGTTTTGAGCAAGTGTGTTGAAAATATATTTTCAACACACTTGCTCAAAATGACGTTTTTAATCCACCGATTTTTGGCACATAATCATAGATATTAAACACGCGTGCTATTTCTGTATATTATTGCACTAGTGCCTTTTGTTTATTAACCCGACCAATTTACATTTGTTCCCTAGTACCAAGTAGTAAGTAAGAAGATGAAGCGATATAATTTAGTCGGGTTATAACTTACACAACAAACAGTATTCATGCGAAAAATAACAGTATGTACATATTTATTTCAATAAATAGTAAATCCAGCTTTATTACTAAAAATAACTCAAATTCATTTAAAATTTTCTATAATTTGTGTTTTAAATAACGAATTATTACATTTTTAATCTTGGCTATTGGCCGATCTAGTTCGCGCCTTAACCTTGCGCGCGCATCAGTTTCGCGGCAAGAAAAAAATCAACACGCCATTTTTCGTAAATAGTTGGCGGCTGTGGTGTGACGAAGTTTGGATTAATGGCAAGTGTGTTGAAAAACGTCGTATGAAACACGTGTGCCTGTGACCATTATATACGCGGCTTTCTTATGGCGCACTCGCTTTCGCTCGTGCGCACACAATATCGCCTTGTTATATAATGGTCAACTTAGCACACTTGTATCATAATGTACATACTATTATGTGTTACACTCCCAGATGTTCCTGCTGTTCCTTAAAAGATCGTCCTTCCTCGAAAGTTCCTTATCAGTTTTACGTGTGTTTCTATATAAAGTAAGTTTTAAAAATTAACTATTCTATGTTCCTAATACATTAACCAAATCATTTATGATTAATGTGATCTTTTGATAATATCCTGAAACTATGTAATAACTTATTTTTCAACACACTTGCTCATAACGACGTCTTTATTCTACCGATTTTTGGCTCATAATCATAGATATTAAACACGCGTGCTTTTTCATTATATTATTGCACTAGTGCCTTTAGTTTATTAACCCGACCAATTTAGGTTTGTACCCTAGTACCAAGTCGTAAGTAAGAAGAAGAAGCGATATAATTTAGTCGGGTTATACAATACTTTTATTTTAGCAACAAACAGTATTTATGCGAAAAATAACAGTATCTACATATTTATTTCAATAAATGGTAAATCCAGATTTATTACTAAAAAATAGCTCAAACTCATTTAACATTTTCTGTGATTTGTATTTTAAACACGAATTATTACATTTTTAATCTTGGCTTTTGGCCGATCTAGTTCGCGCCTAAGCCTTGCGCGAGCATCGGTATCGCGGCAAGAAAAAAAAACAATGCGCCATTTTTCGTAAATAATAATTGTCGGCTGTGACGAAGTTTGCATTATTTAAGAAGTTTAATATTAATGAAAATGCCTACTTCAAGTGAAGAAAATGAAGAAAACCTATTATTTACTCCGCCGGACATATTTAACGAGGCAAAAAACGCGTGCGAAAGTCTTTGCCATCAAAATCGAGTGAAATGTATTTTTGCTTAATGTTTTAATAATTAAAAACATAGTAAATGAAGAGTCTTGTTTTTTCCTCGCAAGTGTGTTGAAAAACGTCGTATGATACGCGTGTGCCTGTGACCATTATATGTATACGCGGCTTTCTTATGGCGCACTCGCTTTCGCTCGTGCGCACACAATATCGCCTTGTATATAATGGTCAACTTAGCACACTTGTATCATAACGTACTATAAAATAAACAAGTTTTGTTCCTATTTGGCACTAGTACGTTATGTAACTTAAGACGTATTTTTTCCGGAATATCTGGGTTCATTCACTCAAATGTATTTATTTAAACAGACTTCGGTGTACACTCTCAAGAAATCACACTAAGCCACTACTCCCGAGCTTCAATGGTACCACAAAAGATATACGTATAGTTATGTATTTTATTAAGTATTTATGGAAGAAAATTCCTTACTTCGAAACCACGACCATTGGTGTGTTGTCTGGCGCATATTTATATTTATTTATATTTTAACACTGTCATTATTTTTTTACCTTACCATATACCCTCTCGCTTCGCTTCCGAAAACGTTGTAGGTAATAAATAAGTGCGATAACGAACGAAACCTTCTTTATGAATACATTCAAGGGAGTCGTGCCTGACTAGAGTTGTGAGTCCAATGTATCCTACCAAAGTATGCAGAGCATTCCGAGAGACTATACGGTAGCCTTCGAAATCCTTTCATAAGATGCGGTAGCTTTTGTAGATTTCATTTAATTATATCACGGTATATTCTTGTGAGATATAAATTTTCTTGAATCAGAATTTTAAATAATACATGGTCATTAATACTGAAATGGTGACATTAATTTATTTTAAGTTTTTTTTATTGTTTTAAAATTCACAGCTCTTATTCCAAAAACTTAGCTAATATTACGTTCTTAATTTACATCCAATAATGAATTTACTTTTTATACATATTCCAAAAAAAATATCAAAGTTGACACGGTTTGACTTGACACAAACTACAAGTGATATTATGTGACCTGCCAATAATAAGTACTCTAAAAATTTTGCGCACGGGCGGGACTTGAACCAGCAACCTTTTGGCAGACCGGGCCAAACGCTCTTACCAATTGAGCTACCGTGCTGTCGGTCCGACCCTGCGAAATTTGTGGTCTCTTATGAAAACGTCAATTGCGTGACGCTTAGCGCCATCTAGCCGTCTGTTTATGAAACAGATGGCCCAAGCAGTTATTCTTTACAGAATAAATTCAACTTGGAAATTGATGTCGCTTCGCTATCTAATGCTTTAGAATGTTTTTAACACTCACAGTGTCATATTTTATATTCATAATGATGAAATAAGAAACCAAAAATTTGCGCACGGGCGGGACTTGAACCAGCAACCTTTTGGCAGACCGGGCCAAACGCTCTTACCAATTGAGCTACCGTGCTGTCGGTCCGACCCTGCGAAATTTGTGGTCTCTTATGAAAACGTCAATTGCGTGACGCTTAGCGCCATCTAGCCGTCTGTTTATGAAACAGATGGCCCAAGCAGTTATTCTTTACAGAATAAATTCAACTTGGAAATTGATGTCGCTTCGCTATCTAATGCTTTAGAATGTTTTTAACACTCACAGTGTCATATTTTATATTCATAATGATGAAATAAGAAACCAAAAATTTGCGCACGGGCGGGACTTGAACCAGCAACCTTTTGGCAGACCGGGCCAAACGCTCTTACCAATTGAGCTACCGTGCTGTCGGTCCGACCCTGCGAAATTTGTGGTCTCTTATGAAAACGTCAATTGCGTGACGCTTAGCGCCATCTAGCCGTCTGTTTATGAAACAGATGGCCCAAGCAGTTATTCTTTACAGAATAAATTCAACTTGGAAATTGATGTCGCTTCGCTATCTAATGCTTTAGAATGTTTTTAACACTCACAGTGTCATATTTTATATTCATAATGATGAAATAAGAAACCAAAAATTTGCGCACGGGCGGGACTTGAACCAGCAACCTTTTGGCAGACCGGGCCAAACGCTCTTACCAATTGAGCTACCGTGCTGTCGGTCCGACCCTGCGAAATTTGTGGTCTCTTATGAAAACGTCAATTGCGTGACGCTTAGCGCCATCTAGCCGTCTGTTTATGAAACAGATGGCCCAAGCAGTTATTCTTTACAGAATAAATTCAACTTGGAAATTGATGTCGCTTCGCTATCTAATGCTTTAGAATGTTTTTAACACTCACAGTGTCATATTTTATATTCATAATGATGAAATAAGAAACCAAAAATTTGCGCACGGGCGGGACTTGAACCAGCAACCTTTTGGCAGACCGGGCCAAACGCTCTTACCAATTGAGCTACCGTGCTGTCGGTCCGACCCTGCGAAATTTGTGGTCTCTTATGAAAACGTCAATTGCGTGACGCTTAGCGCCATCTAGCCGTCTGTTTATGAAACAGATGGCCCAAGCAGTTATTCTTTACAGAATAAATTCAACTTGGAAATTGATGTCGCTTCGCTATCTAATGCTTTAGAATGTTTTTAACACTCACAGTGTCATATTTTATATTCATAATGATGAAATAAGAAACCAAAAATTTGCGCACGGGCGGGACTTGAACCAGCAACCTTTTGGCAGACCGGGCCAAACGCTCTTACCAATTGAGCTACCGTGCTGTCGGTCCGACCCTGCGAAATTTGTGGTCTCTTATGAAAACGTCAATTGCGTGACGCTTAGCGCCATCTAGCCGTCTGTTTATGAAACAGATGGCCCAAGCAGTTATTCTTTACAGAATAAATTCAACTTGGAAATTGATGTCGCTTCGCTATCTAATGCTTTAGAATGTTTTTAACACTCACAGTGTCATATTTTATATTCATAATGATGAAATAAGAAACCAAAAATTTGCGCACGGGCGGGACTTGAACCAGCAACCTTTTGGCAGACCGGGCCAAACGCTCTTACCAATTGAGCTACCGTGCTGTCGGTCCGACCCTGCGAAATTTGTGGTCTCTTATGAAAACGTCAATTGCGTGACGCTTAGCGCCATCTAGCCGTCTGTTTATGAAACAGATGGCCCAAGCAGTTATTCTTTACAGAATAAATTCAACTTGGAAATTGATGTCGCTTCGCTATCTAATGCTTTAGAATGGTTTTAACACTCACAGTGTCATATTTTATATTCATAATGATGAAATAAGAAACCAAAAATTGCGCACGGGCGGGACTTGAACCAGCAACCTTTTGGCAGACCGGGCCAAACGCTCTTACCAATTGAGCTACCGTGCTGTCGGTCCGACCCTGCGAAATTTGTGGTCTCTTATGAAAACGTCAATTGCGTGACGCTTAGCGCCATCTAGCCGTCTGTTTATGAAACAGATGGCCCAAGCAGTTATTCTTTACAGAATAAATTCAACTTGGAAATTGATGTCGCTTCGCTATCTAATGCTTTAGAATGTTTTTAACACTCACAGTGTCATATTTTATATTCATAATGATGAAATAAGAAACCAAAAATTTTTGCGCACGGGCGGGACTTGAACCAGCAACCTTTTGGCAGACCGGGCCAAACGCTCTTACCAATTGAGCTACCGTGCTGTCGGTCCGACCCTGCGAAATTTGTGGTCTCTTATGAAAACGTCAATTGCGTGACGCTTAGCGCCATCTAGCCGTCTGTTTATGAAACAGATGGCCCAAGCAGTTATTCTTTACAGAATAAATTCAACTTGGAAATTGATGTCGCTTCGCTATCTAATGCTTTAGAATGTTTTTAACACTCACAGTGTCATATTTTATATTCATAATGATGAAATAAGAAACCAAAAATTTGCGCACGGGCGGGACTTGAACCAGCAACCTTTTGGCAGACCGGGCCAAACGCTCTTACCAATTGAGCTACCGTGCTGTCGGTCCGACCCTGCGAAATTTGTGGTCTCTTATGAAAACGTCAATTGCGTGACGCTTAGCGCCATCTAGCCGTCTGTTTATGAAACAGATGGCCCAAGCAGTTATTCTTTACAGAATAAATTCAACTTGGAAATTGATGTCGATTGGAAAGAGCGTTTGGTAAGAGCTCAATTGGTAAGAGCGTTTGGCCCGGTCTGCCAAAAGGTTGCTGGTTCAAGTCCCGCCCGTGCGCAAATTTTTGGTTTCTTATTTCATCATTATGAATATAAAATATGACACTGTGAGTGTTAAAAACATTCTAAAGCATTAGATAGCGAAGCGACATCAATTTCCAAGTTGAATTTATTCTGTAAAGAATAACTGCTTGGGCCATCTGTTTCATAAACAGACGGCTAGATGGCGCTAAGCGTCACGCAATTGACGTTTTCATAAGAGACCACAAATTTCGCAGGGTCGGACCGACAGCACGGTAGCTCAATTGGTAAGAGCGTTTGGCCCGGTCTGCCAAAAGGTTGCTGGTTCAAGTCCCGCCCGTGCGCAAATTTTTGGTTTCTTATTTCATCATTATGAATATAAAATATGACACTGTGAGTGTTAAAAACATTCTAAAGCATTAGATAGCGAAGCGACATCAATTTCCAAGTTGAATTTATTCTGTAAAGAATAACTGCTTGGGCCATCTGTTTCATAAACAGACGGCTAGATGGCGCTAAGCGTCACGCAATTGACGTTTTCATAAGAGACCACAAATTTCGCAGGGTCGGACCGACAGCACGGTAGCTCAATTGGTAAGAGCGTTTGGCCCGGTCTGCCAAAAGGTTGCTGGTTCAAGTCCCGCCCGTGCGCAAATTTTTGGTTTCTTATTTCATCATTATGAATATAAAATATGACACTGTGAGTGTTAAAAACATTCTAAAGCATTAGATAGCGAAGCGACATCAATTTCCAAGTTGAATTTATTCTGTAAAGAATAACTGCTTGGGCCATCTGTTTCATAAACAGACGGCTAGATGGCGCTAAGCGTCACGCAATTGACGTTTTCATAAGAGACCACAAATTTCGCAGGGTCGGACCGACAGCACGGTAGCTCAATTGGTAAGAGCGTTTGGCCCGGTCTGCCAAAAGGTTGCTGGTTCAAGTCCCGCCCGTGCGCAAATTTTTGGTTTCTTATTTCATCATTATGAATATAAAATATGACACTGTGAGTGTTAAAAACATTCTAAAGCATTAGATAGCGAAGCGACATCAATTTCCAAGTTGAATTTATTCTGTAAAGAATAACTGCTTGGGCCATCTGTTTCATAAACAGACGGCTAGATGGCGCTAAGCGTCACGCAATTGACGTTTTCATAAGAGACCACAAATTTCGCAGGGTCGGACCGACAGCACGGTAGCTCAATTGGTAAGAGCGTTTGGCCCGGTCTGCCAAAAGGTTGCTGGTTCAAGTCCCGCCCGTGCGCAAATTTTTGGTTTCTTATTTCATCATTATGAATATAAAATATGACACTGTGAGTGTTAAAAACATTCTAAAGCATTAGATAGCGAAGCGACATCAATTTCCAAGTTGAATTTATTCTGTAAAGAATAACTGCTTGGGCCATCTGTTTCATAAACAGACGGCTAGATGGCGCTAAGCGTCACGCAATTGACGTTTTCATAAGAGACCACAAATTTCGCAGGGTCGGACCGACAGCACGGTAGCTCAATTGGTAAGAGCGTTTGGCCCGGTCTGCCAAAAGGTTGCTGGTTCAAGTCCCGACTCTTATTACACTTTTTTTTAACGCTGCCTTCGATAGGTGGAACACGTCTACCGAGGAGAAGAGCTACGTGAGTAACTATGCGCGTAACTCTGTTACGTGTTGGTCCGTGAAAGTGGTGTATGAAACAAGGAGAGTGCTGGAGCAAATAACTTCAAATTCAATTCGTTGGTGGTTGTGTGCCGTAATAATGTAGAACGTGATAATGTGCATATTGTGTAAATGTAGAAACAACGGCATACGTACCTTTATGCAACAAAAAGTTTCTAATTTCGAAAATAATACAAAAAAAAATAACTGTGCATCGTATCGATGTTGTATGAAATTATTGTGAAGTAAAACAAAAATGCTACCGCTTCATACAGCAACACGAAAAAATAAAAGACGATATTTATGAAAAAAATTAACGTGCACTGCCCGGGAATCGAACCCGGGTCGCAAGAATGGGAATCTTGCATGATACCACTACACCAGCAGTGCTTGGCTTTGAGCGACGAAATTAATCAACCGGTTGAACAAGTAACTTTCTGTCAAAAAGGGTAAGATTTCTCAAGGAATATTAACCTCTATATCTTACTGTTAAGGTTGGAATTTGGTTGTACAGATACCTTAAATAATAAGTACGATTACTAAAGTACGGACAACAGCACGTCAAGGTAAACACTGCGGTATCTTATGCAGTAGTCATAAGGGCTAGTTTGCAACAAAAGAGGGTAACCTGATGTACTATCCGAACACATCCGCATTACATGACCGAGACCCAGGCGAGATTACACTAGGTTTTATTACCAGTTAACTGTACTACAGATGATATAAAATAAACTTTTAAAAAAAGTAAAAACCGACTTCAAAACCAAAATGCAATAAAAAGCCTTAAATAAACTCTTAACCATTGGTAGGAAAGGAATCCTTTTTATGCAAACAATTTCTTTTTGGAGTCGGTGCTGTGATAGTTGATGCTTGATGGTCAAAGTGATGGCACCGACTCCAAAAAGAAATTGTTTGCATAAAAAGGATTCCTTTCCTACCAATGGTTAAGAGTTTATTTAAGGCTTTTTAGTGCATTTTGGTTTTGAAGTCGGTTTTTACTTTTTTAAAAGTTTATTTTATTTCTTCATTTTTAGTGATTACATAAGAGGGGGGGGGGGGGGGGGGGGGAGTTGCACCTTATGATTCTATTTTTTAAGAAGCTACAAATTATCTATCATAAGGTCCATCATTATAATTACTGAACTCTTAAGCGTTAAGGAGTTCCACCATCAGCTCAGCCCCACAAGATGTTGATTATCAGACGTAACAACACGTCAACATTAAGATTCTAGTGAAGAAACACTTCAATTTAAATTATTTATTACAAGTGGGTACGAGTGCTTTAAAAGTGATCTATACTAATATTATAAAGCTGAAGAGTTTGTTTGTTTGTTTGTTTGTTTGTTTGAACGCGCTAATCTCAGAAACTACTGGCCCGATTTGAAAAATCTTTTTTACGTTGAATAGTCCATTTATCGAGGAAGGCTTTAGGCTATATAACATAAAGATATGACTCATAAGACCACAGCAGCAATGAAAAATGTTGCGAAAACGGGAGAAAGATATTTCTTTTGAGAGCTTCCGCTGCATACGCTGCGGAAACCGCTTAAGTTACACAAAAATCATGTATGACAGGATTGTTCAACATTAAGAGTTCTATAATAAAGTCCGCGACAGCATATGTCTATCTTTTATGGTTGACTTACTACAACCTTTTTTATGATAATATTGTAAAAAAATAATGCATTATTTTTAAAGGTGTATTATACACACAGGTATTTATTCTTATCAAAACAAATACATTTATCATCAGAAGCATTTCATTGAAAACAAAGTTGCCCTTTATATCATATGATTTCAATAAATATCTTAGGAGCTATCACAGTTTTAACATAACTCCGCACCAAATAATGTTCGCAGCTTAAGTACAACGTGCGCTTGAACGTGCGCTTGCGCTAATATATTATAAAGCTGAAGAGTTGGTTTGTTTGAACGCGCTTATCTCAGGAACTGCTGGACCGATTTGAAAAAATATTTTTGTGTTGAAAGAGAAAGGCTTTACGATATAAAACATCACACTGCGACGGGAGGGGAGGGAGCAAACTCAAAACGCGCGGACGAAGTCGCGGGGGACCGCTAGTAATAATATAAAGGTTCAGTATTTTATGCGGTTATCTTAATTAAATCATCATGTAAATTTACTAATCACAAATGGTTGTACACTTTATAGTCCGTTTTTCTTTGCAAGTGGAATTTTGTAAATAATCGTGACATTCCTTGTTAACGAAATCATCAATTTTATAACGATACTAGCGGTCCCCCGCGACTTCGTCCGCGCGTTTTGAGTTTGCTCTCTCCCCTCCCGTCGCAGCGTGATGTTTTATATCCTAAAGCCTTTCTCAATAAATAAGCTATCTAACACAGAAATATTTTTTCAAATCGGTTCAGCAGTTCCTGAGATAAGCGCGTTAGAACCAACAAACTCTTCAGCTTTATAATATAATTAGCGCAAGCGCACGTTGTACTTAAGCTGCGAACATTATTTTGGTGCGGAGTTATGTTAAAACTGTGATAGCTCCTAAGATATTTATTGGAATCAAATGATATAAAGGGCAACTTTGTTTTAAATGAAATGCTCGTGATGATGAATGTATTTATTTTGATAAGAATAAATACCTGTGTGTATTATACACCTCTAAAAATGATGCATTATTTTTTTACAAATTTATTAACACAAAAAAGGTTGTAGTAAGTCAACCATAAAAGATAGACTTATGCTGTCGCGGACTTTATTATAGAACTCTTAATGCTAAACAATCCTGTCATACATGATTTTTGTGTTACTTTAGCGGTTTCCGCAGCGTACGCAGCGGAAGCTCTCAAAAGGAATATCTTTCTCCCGTTTTCGCAACATTTTTCATTGCTGCTGTGGTCGTATCTTTATGTTATATAGCTTAAAGCCTTCCTCGATAAATTGACTATCCAACATAAAAATATTTTTTCAAATCGGGCCAGTAATTTCTGAGATTAGAGCGTTCAAACAAACAAACAAACAAACTCTTCAGCTTTATAATATTAGTATAGATAATTTTGTATTCATTAAGTTTATGTATTCTTTGTATGTTTATTATTCTTTTGCTTATGTATCCTATTATACATATATTTGTGTAATATTAGTATGTATGTTTATGTTAGTGCATTTTACCTCTTTTTCTTACCACTCTTCTCACATATTATTAATACTGACTATACTCTCTGCATTACCAGGTGGTTGACTGGTAGAGAATGCCACTAGGCATTAAGTCCGCCAATTGTAAACTTACAGTGCAATAAAGTTTAAATAAACAAATAAATAGTGTCACTTTAAAAAAAAAAACTAAAACTTAAGATCTATTGTTTCAACTTAAATACAGAGCCGTTAGATACAAAGAGGGTTAAAGTTTGTTAATAATTTATAACCTTAGTAAGCAGAATGTAATATTACTGGGTGTTAGCCGGGAATTTGCGAAATTAATAGCATTCGGCGCTTGTACCTCCTTATTCATACAGCCATAGAAAAAATCATTTTTTCTATGCATACAGCTATGACGGGATGAGTTTCCTTACCTATTAAATACATACAGGTTGTTGTTTTGGTCAGCGACGAGCGACTCAGGGGTGGCTGTACAAACGATACTGATGCCAAAACAATATTTTTTTTTAAATGGAAAAAACACACATTTTTTTATGCGGTACAGCAATAGAGTTAAAACTACCAACACTAGAGACGAATTGTCTACTACCTCGCGATATACATATATTATGACTGTACCATGCACGTGGAGATAAATTATCTAGGAAGACGCGATAAAACCCGCGACAAACCCCACACGCGAACAACACCCTGTATAATAAAAAAAAAATTGCACTCCGGGAGTGCCGGCAGAAGTGAAAACTTGAATATCAACGTTGTGCATTTTTGATTTTTTGGAATAGTTAGAGAATAATTTTGAATGAATTGCTCTTATTATCAATATAAAAGTACTATCATTTTTGTGATAGAATACAATAATAATAATAATAATAATAATAAAATCACACAGCTTTTAGATTAATGTTGTCAAACGGGCCTCTGCGTGTTGGCTTCGGCCCCATGTACGCCTTCCAAAGGTCCGAGACCCTGTGGTCCCGAGATAGGAAAATGACCAACATAATAATAATAATAATAATAATAATAATAATAATAATAATAATAAATAATATATTTTTATAGAATACAATATTTATTTATTGCGCTATCGTACACAAACATTACAATTTGTATTATATTAAATTACATTAAAAAGTTTATCTCTCAGAAAAATCAACTTACATCCATAATTTCGCCAACCGTCTTACGGTTTTTCGATCAGCCCACGTGTCCTGACGCGAGTTTCACATTTTTCCCCCATCCCACAAAAGTGCTCAACGCCGCTAAAGAAGTTTTCACTTCAAAAATATAGTACATAATACGTATTACGCCGGTTTTTTTTTGCACTTGACCAAGAGCCACCTTTATCCCTGCATATACCCCGCGGAAGTTTCCTGTGGCCGTGCAATGCTTTTTAGGGTTCCGTAGCCGAATGGCAAAAAACGGAACCCTTATAGTTTCGTCAAGTCTGTCTGTCTGTCTGTCCGTCCGTATGTCACAGCCATTTTATTCTGTAACTATAAGCATTACACAATTCAAATTTGGTAGGAAGATGTATTCTGTTAACCGCTTACCGATTCTCATACAAAAAATAAAAAATAATGCCATTTAAGGAGGGGCTCCCATACATGAAACTAAAACCAAAAAAAAAAATTGTCAAACCTATGCGTGTGGGGTGTCTATGGATAAGTCTTTTAAAATGACATTGAGGTTCCTTAAACCGTTTTCTTTTAAAGTCTGACGTTTCATAGCTAGACGCTTCCAAAGTGGTAAAATGGGCGTCCCCCCCCCCCCCCCCCATCTAACTTCTAAACCAAGCAAGTGTAAATTTTGAAAAAAATATGGAATGTAGATCGTAACAAATACTTTCAACGAAAATTGGTTTGGACGGGATCGAACTAGTAGTTTTTGAGATATAGCACATTTTCAACAATCGCAAACATAACTTTGTACTTCATACAAACACTATGAAAAACAAAGTTATATTTGCAGTCAATAAAAAATTGAGGTATTATACTAAGTTGAAGTAAGTGGATTCCTTAATTCAGTTAAAGTTGGAACGGAACCCTCAGTGCGCGAGTCCGACTCGCACTTGGCCGGTTTTTTTGCACAGTTCCACCAGTCCCGAAGCATGCAAGCTGGCGACAAGTTTTCTGTACGGATGACTGTGCGGACGAAAGTATCCATCAAGGTCGGTTTATTTAGCAGAGCACGCCGATTAGCACGAGCGACGATGCTCCTCTCGTGTAGGTGCTGTTTAAATTATTTGTCCAGATGAGAAAAGGCCTAATGATAAAGTATTACACCAAAGGGAGTAGTCGAGTATGGCTCAAACTACTCGTACCTCATAGTTGAGGTAAGGCCTTTGCTCAGCAGTGGGACGTTAAAGGCTAACTTTTTTTCCTTCAACAGAACATCATCGTTAATATGAAAGATAAATAGGTGGATAAAGAAAAATTAACATTTGACAAAATAATCATAAAGATGAAATAAGAAACCAAAAATTTGCGCACGGGCGGGACTTGAACCATTTATTCTGTAAGTAAAGAATAACTGCTTGGGCCCACTGTTTCATAAACAGACGGCTAGATGGCGCTAAGCGTCACGCAATGACGTATCCATAAGAGACCACAAGTTTAGCAGGGTCGGACTGACAGCACGGTAGCTCAATTGGTAAGAGCGTTTGGCCCGGTCAGCCAAGAGGTTGCTGGTTCAAGTCCCGCCCGTGCGCAAATTTTTGGTTCCTTATTTCATCTTTATGATTATAAAATATGACACTGTGAGTGCTCAAAATATTCTAAACCATTTGACATAAAAAGTTTTGTTAAGTCTATAAAAATTGTTGCCGTAAGGCCATGTTAGAGATTTGACCGCAGCTTTACACAACTTAAGGCCGATTTTACCAGCTTATCCGACGAAAGTATAAAACGTCCGATTGTAAAATTTGCTGACAAATAGTTGACGTTTTCAAATGAGGCGTATTGTATTTCATTCAACGAATATGGGTGTTATAAATTTTTTTTGTACCGTCTCCATAATGAAACAAAAATGAACAGTTTAACAAAAATGAAACCCGTAACAAAAAGATAACAAAGTGGAATTATTAGGGTCATTTCACAATAGAAAAAAAAACATTGACAAGGCCAATTAGGTACACTCGTGTGACGCACTGCATTCCGGCAAGATCGATGATTGGTTTTTAGCAAGATCAGTCATCTGTCATTCGTGTGCGCATGTGCTGCGTTTTTAAAAAAAACTTGGCCATGGCAACCGTGGCATAGTTATTAGATATAGACCCCGACGTCACACACACCAAACGCGCGAGAAAATGGGCGTTTAAAAATCTGATTTTCTCGGGGTATTTTCAATTATTATTATTTTTAACTAAAACATCGTTTTTCCGTGCTGGTTCTTTTACTAGTATGAAAAAATGTAAATTATTTTATAAAAAATATTAAAAAAATACATGTATATTCCCTATAGGGGCCCCTAGAGGGAATATGCATTTTTTTACGGAACCATTCAAATAGTCATATCCATGGTCCAATCCATTGAGAATTTATTTTGTAGTATCAGGTCATACTACCATAATTTAAAATTAATGTTTATTAAATTATTTAAATTTTTATATTTAAATATAGTTATAAAAATAGTAAGTTTCCAGTATGTAATAGTCCTTACTTCCCTATTGTTACGTCATCTTTGTAACTTACCGTCAACTCCTGTAACTTCGCCTTTTGTACCATACTTCGCCTAAAATTTTAAAACAGTTATAACTTTTTTATTGTGTTGGTAGCATTCCTTCGTGTTAATAGGTAAATTGGCAAATTTAACTATGGTAATAGTGCAACTTCATTTGTCAAAATCAAAGCCGCCATTTAGTCAGTGTAAGTCAAAACGTGGAATGAGGAGTTTGTGTTTTTTTCGTGGAACCCAGAAAAGTTACCTGCAGCGAGGAAACTACTAAAGGTAAAGGTTTAATATTTTTACAGTAAGTTACTTATATGATTGACTATCCGTAGCGATAATAATTATTAAGGTGTCTTTGAATAGAACAAAATTATCCAGACAGGCAATGTTAGGAAGGGTATCTTCAACTAACAGCCACCATACTTCGCTTACCCTTAGGGTTGGCACTTTTAGTAAAATATATCAATAATAAAATTAATAAGGATTTGTATGGTTGCTTTCGTGATATCATTGTTGTTTGCAAAGTAAAAGTTGAGTAGATAGTTAAAAAACATCCATATATATATTTATTTATTCTTTGTATTTTTTTTATATACCTATATATTTTATGAACAAGCACTTATTAAATTACCTACTGTAGTTTATATTCCGATATATAATTATAAATCTAAAATAATACAATGTTAAAACTAACGACTACAGGTTCATCGATACGCAGTTTTTGTTTTTATGAATATGATGTGTTTATTCCAGTTATTTTGGCTTAAAAACTAAACTACTGAACCGATTTTGATAAAATTTATATGACAATGAAGTAAAAGTAGACTCTCTCAAATGATAAAGATTTTCCAAATTGGTTAATAAATGACAATTCTAGGTTAACAAACAAATAATAATAATATCGCAATCGCAAAATAAATACATAAAACCGACCCCACCCCATTGGTCAGATTTGCAGTGTGCCGATGTTTCAGACAATCTTTGTTTAGCGGGAAAATTAAAAAATATGCATTTTTTTATCGAATTTAGGCGAAGTTACAGGAGTTGACGGTAACAAATTTTTGTAACAAATGTCACAAAAATGAAAACAAAAATGGGTACTTGAATGATTCGATAATAACCTCAAATCTATTCGATTCGATAATATTATAAAGCTGAAGAGTTTGTTTGTTTGTCTGAACCTGCTAATCTCAGAAACTACTGGCCCGATTTGAAAAAAAAAATTACGTTGGATAGTCCATTTATCGAGGAAGGCTTTAGGCTATAAAACATAAAGATACGACTCATAAGACCACAGCAGCAATGAAAAATGTTGCGAAAACGGGAGTAAGATATTCCTTTTGAGAGCTTCCGCTGCGTACGCTGCGGAAACCGTAGCCGAATGGTAAAAACGGAACCCTTGTAGTTTCGTCAAGTCTGTCTGCCTGTCTGTCTGTCCGTCCGTATGTTACAGCTTATTTATCCTGAAACCATTAGCATAACACAGATGAAACTTGGTAGGTAGATGTGTTCCGTTGACCGCTTTACAATTAATTTCCAAAAAATCAAAATAATGTCATTTTAGGGGGCACCCATACAAAGAATTAAATATTTTTTTATCGGGGCACCCATACAAAGAATTAAATATTTTTTAAGTTACAAAAAAATATGTATGACAGGATTGTTCAGTCTGCGACAGCATATGTCTATCTTTTATGGTTTACTTACTACAACCTTTTTTATGTTAATAAATTTGTAAAAAAATAATGCATTATTTTTAGAGGTGTATTATACACACAGGTATTTATTCTTATCAAAATAAATAGATTCATCATCACGAGCATTTCATTTAGAACAAAGTTGTCATTTATATCATTTGATTTCAATAAATATCTTATTTTGAATGCATCTATTAATTATTAAGTTTAATAGATTTCGCAGGTAATTACTTTTGTTATTCTTTCTTCTGATTTATGCAGGTATAAGTAACTGCGATAGCTCATCTCAGCATGTAATAAATTTTTTTCTTGACTTAGTAATAAGTACTATTTAAAGTAGGTAGGAGGTAGGTATAAAATCTAAATGTGCATTTATAATTTGATTTTGTAGTAGGTAATTTGATTTGATATTGTTCTTCTTATTCTCCGTAAAGTGATTACAGTAGTTAATGCTTAATTAATAGGTTGGTTGACTTAATTTATATTTACCAATCTTAATGCAAAATTTGATTTCATTATAATTGGGTATTGTTTTGTTGTATCTCTACAAAGCTTTGACGTTTTGGACATATTTTTATGTCAAAATTGTTAAGTTTTGTTTATCTTCTCACAATTTTTAAATTACCTACCAAATTATAATTTTTAATAAAAAAGTACCTACTGAATTAATTAGTAGAATGCCTAGAAAAAGGATTCAGCTTTCTCGCCAGTCTGCCACGTCTACAACGTCCATCCGTCTCAAACTGAATGCTATTATTTGAGAATATTGCTGCAACATATTCGCGGTATATCTTATTTGTAAAATAATTAGCCTAAATAATTACAAAATCTACCCAAAGTCACTATTCCACGCGGACAAAGTCGCGGGCACAGCTAGTTAAATTAATAGCCGCTGAGGCTACAACCAGTATCACTTATTATTATAGAAAACAAATACTCTATAAATATAGTGAAACAGTTAAATATGAACTTTCCGTAATAAAATCAAGGCAATAACCAAAAATAACACTTTTTTCTTGAAAATGCTGACAGACGAAACATTTATCAAATGCTCAGAAAAGAATGGACGCAGACAAAATGGCCGAATGTCAACGCTAAGCCCGTGATTGGTTGTTGTCAAATAAAGGTGTTAAAACACAAATCTTTTAAATTCTACTTAATTTTGTCATAACAAATATGAATAACAAATATGAAACAAAATGTGGACAGATTGTTTTATATAATCATTTTTATTATTTTATCGTTAATCAATATTTATGCTGATCCTAATATTCTAAAATTAGCAAAAATTATGTTATTTAGGACCAAATTTCAAAACTGTCCAATACAGAAAAAATACTTAATTTTTTGTTACGCTGGACTATTGTAGGACAATGATTTTTGTATGAAAAATATTTGAGTCCAATTTGATTTTTATTTTTGAAATATATTTCCTCAATATATTTATGTTTTTAAGCGACTATATCATATTTTTACAACTTATATTCATACGTTGAGTTGTTCCTATAAACCAACTGTGCATATTTCTTGATCTATAAACCTGGGACATTTGCTCTGGAGAAAAGGTACAAAAAATTGAATATGCCTCATATTCCTTACCTAACGTTGAAAAAATCAGGCCATAGTAGAAATATCTGTTACTGTCTTCTAATTAATGAGTATTATTCGCGATTATGAACTTCCGAACCTTACTTAATTCTGGAATTTACGGGAAGTGGTTATTATTGGGGGTAAGTTTATGTAATTAATTAAGCACAGTACAAAAAATGTAAGTTTTGTAAACGTAACAAATGCGGAAAATATTGTACGGCTTGGCATAACTACGTACGTAGATTTTTATACCCACTCCTAACTAAGTATGTGAGTAATACTTATTTTGGTTTGATTGCATTGAGTAGCATTAACACTTTCGTTCTAACAACGTTATAGAACGTCCAAAAATGATCTTCGTGATGAGGCACATAGTCTAACCACGTCCTAAGTTTTATTTTATTTCAAAGCACAACGGCTGGCGACGTCGAATCTCTGTGTAATCTTTAGGTACGTCATTGCGCCGCATCGTGTACAATTTTCAAAGTTCTAGCGCTACAATACATTATTTTTTGTTACTGTTGAACATTATTCACACACGCATATAGAAATACCCACACACACATGAACAACGTCGTCAAACGTCGTGTTCGGTTGTACTGCCAGTCAACGTCTACGGATGTTAGCGACATACAATAGGCAATATTTTGTTTGCTATACGGCGATACGAGTGTGGACGTCCTCAAACTTTGTATGCAGTTCTTATGCGCCACGGCACAAAAGATTACTATTGTGGTATGCGTACATGAACGTGTTAATAAGTCAAATCAAAAGTTTTCCTGATAGTCCCTTAATCTTAAATGGTTCATAAGTCATAAGTCATAAGTCATTTATTCCATTGTAAACAAAATACATTGTGTTGGAAATTAATTTTAGATTTAAAAATAATATGTATCTAATTAATAACATTAAAATTCAAGCAATACTACTCAATGAAAATATCCACATCAAAATAACAAAATTACAAATAAATAAATACCTATGTCAAAATAAATAAACATACCATTCTAAAATATTATGTCAAAATCATGAAAATTACATTATCAAAGCATGTCAATGGTTAAAACAATAAAAATTGTGATGAAGAAAATGACAATTATTCAACATTAATATCAAAAGTCCAATATTATCATATCTTACAATTTGACTTGGAATCAACATATTCTTCTATACTATAAAAACTATTTTCCAGAAGATACGCCCTCAATCTGCTTTTAAATTGGATCACAATAGTAATGCATTTTAGATCAATTGGCAATTTATTAAATAGTCTGACCGCTTGATATCTTGCACAATGTTTAACTATTTGTAAGTTAGGCTGTATCAGGTTCGCAATATCTTTTCGCCTAGTGTTATGACGCTTTACCCTTTCTTCCGTGGTTTCATATCTGTCTAAATTTTTAAAAAGGTCCGTGAGAAGAACTAGAATGTAAAGACATGGCGCTGTAAGTATTTTTAGGTTTCGAAAGTGTTCTCGGCATGACTTTCTTTGGGATATGCGCACCATTGTTCTTATTGCTCTCTTTTGTATAATAAATGCCTTCTTAAGATTATAGTCATAACTATTGCCCCAAAATGTAATGCTATATCTTAGACGAGATTCTACTAAAGCATAATAGACCATTTTCAGTTGTTTCAGTGTTAGCTCCTCTCTCAAGCTTCGCAATGCATAACATGAAGAGGATATTTTCTTTACTATGAAATTTACTTCTTGTTTCCAGTTAAGAAGAGAATCTATGTGAATGCCCAAAAATTTTACCGATTCTACAGTAGAAATACAGTCATTATTCAATTTAATATCCAAGGCATCTCTTGAACTAGCAGTAGTTTTAAAAAGGCTGGCTCTGGTTTTTTCTGGGTTTAGTTTAAGATTATTTGCCTTGAACCACTGAGCAAAAGCTTCCAAGACACAGTTAACTTTGTTATTAAGATCATGAATATTTTGTGCATTTACAATAGCATTCGTATCGTCAGCATACACTACAAGTTCAGTATCTGGTATAGAGTTGTACATAAAAGGAATTAAGTCATTAATAAAAATTATAAACAAAACAGGTCCCAAGATTGAACCTTGGGGAACACCTCTTATAATCTTATTTAGTTTAGATTTAAATATTTTCTCATGTCCATTATTTGCACACTTGATCTCTACATATTGATATCTGTTACTCAAATATGACTTAAAAAGCTCCCAAACCTTTCCTTGTACACCATAATGCTGTAATTTTTTAATTAAAATTTGGTGATCCACCATGTCAAAAGCTGAACTCAAGTCTAAAAAAAGGCCTGCTACCTTTTTCTTTTTATTTAAATTCGTCATAATATCATCAATTAATACATCTATTGCATTATTTGTTCCCACATTAGCCTGATATCCAAATTGTCGCTTATTTATTATATTGTGTTTATGGAGATGTTTAATTAGTCGTGTTTTTATTAACTTTTCGAAAATTTTTGATAGAATTGGCAGTAAGGAGATGGGTCTATAATTTTTCGAGTCTGTTCTGGTCCCATTTTTATATACTGGCAAAACTTTGGCTATTTTAAGTTGGTCCGGGAAGACGCTCAGCTCATAACATTCATTGTAAAAACTAGCCATGGCACTTGCCCATAAGTCAATATTTCTTTTAAAGATTGATATTGGGATGTCGTCCCAGCCACAGGATTTTTTGTCCTCCATTTTTCTTACAATTTTAGTAATTTCTGTGGGTGTGATTTTTTCCCAAATCATGATATTTGAACAACTTTGAATGTTCTGTTCAAGATATTTCATCGAACAGCTCAGACTACCTGAGGTGGGAGAATCTGCATGATTAAATTTTTCTGAAAAAATATCCACAATTACTTGAGGATTGTCAGTGTAAATGCCGTTTTCCTTTAATGTAATTTTATCCTTCCTACCAGAGTCTTGTTTTCTATGTTTGTTTACTGTGCTCCATATAACTTTAGCGGAGTTCTTAGATAGCTCTATAGCAGATTGAATTGCGCGTTTTTTGGCGGCTCGTATTACCTTCCTTAAAATTCGAACATAATTATTTCTGTAGTTCACTATAGCACTATCAGTAACAGAACGATGAGCCGAGTTAAGAAAGCGTTTCATTTTGCTAGATGTTCTAATGCCCCTTGTAACCCACTTTAGAGACTGTGTACTACAGGTTTTAACTCTTTTGGTCATCTTTCTGTAACTCAGTGCAAAAATTTCATTGAGATGCCTCAAAAAAGAATTTATACCATATTGATTCCAGTCATGATTTAGAACATGTTCTCTAAAAATGGTATTGTTCGTCTCGTTAAACACTCTTAGTTCCTTTAATACGACTGTGTCATCCCTATTTTTTTGACCTCGGGATGGTAGAGAAACATTGCAAACAATTGCAGCATGCCCATCCGAGATACCATTGTGATCCACTTTGGTGTCATTAATACAAGCATCAGGGAGATTTGTTATAAAGTTGTCCAAGCAAGACTGTGCACTGCCTTTTATATATGTGACTGAAGATATTAGTGGTCTAAAATTGTAACATTTAAGCAGAGATAAGAACTTTGACCGTTGTTTCGTGTCTTTCAGCAAATCAATGTTGAAGTCTCCACAAATTATGCATTTCTTATTGAAGTTATGGTTACTCAGAAACCTCAATAGTAATTAAAACCAATAAAAATTGGGTCAATATTATGAACCTATGCTTAAGTTCGATGATTTTCAATAAAGATATGAGTAACCACACAAAGAGTCCCTACTAGGTTTCCAGACTTATTTTTGGCTGCAGCCATCATTGTTACTCACGCTGGGATGATGGCATGAGTGAGTAGAATGTCTGTTGTCGAAACCATAGCAATCACTTTACATAGTAGTAGTGCATCAATTTAGCAAGGGTATAAAAACAAATGATCTTCAATACATAGACACCAGTCATTTATCATACTAAGAAAAAGTGACACTGATTTTAGCTTGTATTGCATTTTTTTCTCGTTTGCTGCTCATCGACTGCCTTGAACCGGGATAAAAAACAGGTCCAGGGCGCTGTGGCATGGATTAGAGCCATCATGGCGATTTCTGAGAGGAACAATCACGGTGTGGAAGGCAGTTGTTACAAGGGCTACTGTTGGCGGTACTGCGGGTGGAGTCGCAGGGGCGGCGAGTGGTGCTACACGACTATGGGCGACAAATACGCCCGCTGCAGAGCTGACGACTGGTGCGATAGGGACTGGAGGTGCTAGCTATAGCTATTGCACGCTGTAAGAAGTTTCAAACCAAACTACACTCGCTGCCCGCGACGGTGTTTCTTTGTGATTACAATCCAAATCTATTCAGAGTGAACAGGCTTCTTCTGGGCGGGCTCATTCTATCTTTGACTTCATCTTAGTCGCACTTGGCTTGTTCTAGCTAGCTAGAGTCAGACCTATACTAAATTAAAAAAAAAACAGGTCCTATTACGTCTCGTTATAAACACCGGCGCACGAGAGCGGTCAACATGATCAGGCTTGATCTAGTGTATTTTATGCATACCATAATCATCATTTAATCTATCAAAATTGTTATTTGCAGTAAAATTCTCAGTATGTTTTGAATGTTCCCTGATTAAACTGTATAAATTCAGTCAGGTAATTTTTTTCATACCTCTGAAGATACCTAAGTCGGTCGATTGTCGTTTGATCAAATCGTTATTAGCTGTTTAAGTTATCCTCAATAACGTTATTTTTAGTATTTACTAGCGGTCTCCCGCGACTTCGTCCGCGCGTTTAAAGTTTGCTCCCTTCCCTCCCGTCGCAGAGAAATATTTTATAGCCTCAAGCCTTCCTCGATAAAAAATATGCTATCCAACACAAAAATACATTTTCAAATCGGTCCAGTAGTTCCTGAGCTCAGTGCGTTTAAAAAAACAAACAAACTCTTAAGCTTTATAATATTAGTATAATATTGTGCGCATAGTCACCAGTAAATTAAATGAATCAATATTCCTTAGAATTAAGGCAGGTCACGGTTAGACGTCATTTTTAGGGTTCCGTTTTTAGCCGCATGGCAAAAAACGGAACCCCGATAGTTTCGTCAAGTCAGCCTGTCTGTTTGTTTGTCAGTCCGTCCACATGTCCTAGTCACTTTATTCTGAAACGATTAGTATGACACATTGAAACTTAGAAGGTAGATGTAGCCTGTTAAGCGCTTTACGATTCTCATAAAAAAAAACTGATATTTAAGGGCTCCCAAGTCATAAAACTAAAACCAAAATTTTCTATCAAAATATCCATATGATAGGTATTTTAAAATAACATCGAGGTTTCTTAAATTTCTCGGAAAGTTTAACGTTTGAGAGATACACACTTCCAAAGTGGTATAATAGGCGTCCCCCATGTAACTTTTAAAGGAAACGACTGTACATTTTGAAAAAAAAGAGATGTAGATCTTGACACAAACATTCAACGAAAATTGGTTTGAGATCGAACTACCTAGTAGTTTTTAAGATAGAGCACATTTTCAATAACCGCAAAAATAACTTTGTTGTTCATACAAATACAATTAAAAAAAAAGTTATATTTGCTGTCAACAAAATATTGTGGTATTTTTGCTAAGTGAAAGTAAGTGGATCTCTAATTTAGTTAAAAATGGCACGGAACCCACAGTGTGGGAGTCTGACTCGCACTTGGCCGGTTTTATTAAGAACTTTTGTACCTGTGTTCCACAATAAATTAATTTGATTTGATGTAATTTTCCGAAGTTGTCATTCACTAATACCACACCATAAGATTCTAAGACTTTTGCCTATAAAACATATAAATATTTTATGTTATTATTTTTTTCAATAAAAATACTTTAAGAAAAAAAACCGGCCAAGTGCTAGTCAGACTCGCGCACTGCGGGGTTCCGTGCCAACTTTAACTGAATTAGGGAATCCTCTTACTTCCACTTAGTAAAATACCACAATATTTTGTTGACAGCAAATATCACTTTGTTTTTCATAGTGTTTGTATGAAGAACAAAGTTATGTTTGCGGTTGTTGCAAATGTGTTATCTCTACAAAAACTTCTGGTTCGATCCCGTCCAAACCATTTTATTTTGAAAGTATTTGTTAAGATCTACATGAAATATTTTTTTTTTCAAAATTTACAGTTGCTTAGTATAGAAGTTAGATAGGGGGACGCCCATTTTACCACTTTGGAAGCGTCTAGCTATGAAACGTTAGACCTAAAAAGAAAATGTTTTTGGGAAATGGGAGCCGCCCCGCCCCCCCCCCCCCCCCTTAAATATCATTATTTTTTATTATGTGTATAAGATACGTAAAGCGGTTAACAGGCTACATTTTCTACCAAATTTCAACAGTGTGATGCTTATAGTTCCAGAATAAAGTGGCTGTGACATACAGACGGACAGACAGACAGACTTGACGAAACCATGTGGGTTCCTTTTTTTGCCATTCGGCCACGGAACCCTAAAATTAGCGTTCTTTCGTAAATTGGGGTTCACTCAGGACGATTTTTGCTATCGATAGCATCTTACGCAAAGTTAAAAGTCGTTGCCAGTAGTTAAATAGATAATTATATTTTTTACTGATAAGATTGAACACCCTCTAAAACGATAACATTCTAGCTGTTTCAATGTTTTCTGATTATACTAGCGATCCCCCGCGACTGCGTTCCCGCGTATTGAGTTTGCTCCTCCCCTCCCGTCGCATTATGATGTTTTACAATCTAAAGCATTTCTTAATAAAAAATCTATCCATTACAAAACTATTTTTTCTAAACGGTCTAGTAGTTCCTGAAATTAGCGTGTTCAAACAAACAAACAAGCAAACTCTTCAGTTGTATAATTTTAGTATACAGTCGAATGATGTAAAGCCACTATTTAATAATAAAGGAAAACATTTGAAAAATTGATTTTTATTTTTAACCGACTTCAAAAAGTAATGAGGTTATCAATTTGACTGAATGTTATATTTTTGTGACTGTGTTATGCAATATTGCAATCATTTATGGACCGATTTCCAAAAAAATTTTCGCACACCTTAAAGGGGATACCTTCTAGTTGGTCCCATTGTTGCCTAGCCGGGATCTGATGTTGGGAACTTGACGTAATCGAGGGAAACACTCAAATTTTTAAAAGCACGTATACTGTTTTGTACTTAGAATCTTAATGTTTACATATTGTTACGTCTGAAAGTCAATATCGCGTGGAGCTGCGCTGATGGTGGAACTTCTCAACGCTTATGGAGCTAAGTGATAATAATGAAGAACTTATGACTGGTAATTTGCAGCTTCTCAAAGAACAAAGTCATAATGTGCAAACTCCCGCTACCCCCTCCTTTAATCACTAAATTTAACAAATAAAACTAACTTGACCCTTTTAAGTAAAGAATCCATTAAAATCCATTTAAAATAAAGTCAAAACCGACTTCAAAACCAAAATGCACTAAAAGTTCTTAAATAAACTCTTTACCCTTTAAAGGAAAGGTTCCTTTTAAGTCGAACAATTATTTTTTTGAGTCAGTGCTCTGATAGTTCATACTTGAGATGGTCAAAGTGATGGAACCAATCTCCAAAATAAAAAAAGTTCGCCTAAAATGGATTCTTTCCAGTGGTTAAGAGTTTATTTAAGACTTTTTAGACCATTTTGGTTTTTAAGTCGGTTTTCACTTTTTTCTTGTAAAAGTCGATTTTATATTTTATGTAAGTAATTAATAAGGCACACAATACAGAACACAATCAGTCAAAACTTACGCGCTAGAATTATAGAATGTATGGAATGTATAATATGAATGTATTATGGTTGCATGCATTCAAAACATTGTATTTGATAATTCACTGTTACACTATTCAGTATGGTTTTCCACAGGAGACCTGTTACAGCGTACAATCGCTATAGCATCTCCAGTCTCTATCGCAAAAGTCGTCTTTTCTGCAGCGGGCGTATTTGTCGCCCATGGTCGTGTAGCACCACTCGCCTCCCCTGCGACTCCACCCGCAGTACCGCCAACAGTAGCCCTTGTAACAACCACTTTCCACGCCATGATTATTCGCCTCAGAAATAGCCTTGACGGCTGAGCCCCATGCCAGAACGACATCGAGGCCAGTCTGCCTTTTATCCCGATTCAAGACGGTCGAGGAACAGCAAATGAGGAACATTTGAAACACGAGCAACACTTTATGTTTGTTATTTATTTTGAAATGTCCCAAACTACTTCTAAAATAAGGACTGTCATCAGTTTATATACCCAATCTGGCTAAATTGATGTTCTACTATCTAAAGTGATGGCTTTGGTTATCAACACCTGCCATCCTACTCACTCATGCTGTCATCCCAGCGTAAGTAATAGAGATGTCTGAATGTCTGCAGCCGATAATACAACCAGAGTAGGGAAGTAGCACTAGGTACCTAAGTAGGGACTTTATTGAGTGGTGGTGACTCAAATCATTACTGAAATACACGTACCTTAGTGCCCAGACATAAGGATGAATATGTCTATAGGCCTAGCTAGAGCAATTTTGTTTATTACACTATCAAATTGTCTACTCTGTTCAGGAGAATTTCGGGTAAAGATTTTTCTATGCGGAAATTATTTTTTGTTCAGGTGCCTTAGGTCACTGCTTTTCACCTAAAGTCTTTTCTTTGATACCTAGTTTAATAATGTAAACAATCTTTTCATGACTTTCAAAATAATATCAATGAATAAAATTTACTATCTATTTGATATAAAAAGATTTCACTGTTCAAAGTTTTTTTTTTATATTGGACACCAATCACATACATTGCTCTGATTCCAAAATAAGTAGCCAATGCACTTGTGTTATGGAAATCAGACACAACGGTGGTACCACAACACCCAGACCCGAGACAATATAGAAAAGATCGTTTTCTACATTGACCCGACCGGGAATCGAACCCGGAACCTCACTCAGCGTCGCCAGCTTGAAACCAGCGTGCTAGCCACTCGACCACGGAGGTCGTCAATTATCAAATTACCTATGTGGGTTGTGATTATTGTGTTTATTTTATCTTAAAATGAATTATTTCCTTAAATAGGAATACCAAGATTGTTTACAATATTCGACAAGGTAAGAAGAACAGACTTTATATTTGGGGTTTAACTATCGACAATATAAGCACTACTAAGGAACAAATCAAATATAGAACGGGAACTTAATCAGATATTGTGAAACAAGCCGTAATATACTAATACTCTGGGGTTACTAGATAAAGATGCAGATAAAGAAGTCTTGTAGTTTTAGTCGTTGTTGTGCTTTGCTAGCGGTACTCGAAGATTGTATCCAGTCCAAAGATTAAGTCTCCTCATAGATAGAGGGTGCACACACACGCGCGTTATTCCTAGTCGCAATTGAGTCATACTCAGAGATTATTAAATTAGTCCAACAAGACCAACAACACACAACGAGGAAAAGGGATATCATTCATTAGCCACATTGTGGTCCTTTTAGGTGTCAAAACTATGGAGAAACATATTGTGAGAAATCATTACTTATAATCGTTGACGATGACGACCCGTCTGGTGTAGTGGTCGAGAAATCGCCTACTACGCAGCGGGTGCGGGTTCGATCCCCGCACAATACAAACATTTGTGTGCATGAACATGTCTATTTGTATTGGTCTGGGTGTTTTCTATGTATATCATGTATGTATTTACAAAAAAAAAGTATTTAAGTATTATATCCGTTGTCTGGCACCCATAACACAAGCTTTGAGTAGCTTACTTTGGGGCTAGATGGCGATGTGTGGGAATGTCCAAAGGATAAAGGATATTTATTAATCGTTATGCAACCAGAAGGAGGAAGAATCTATCTTCTAAGTCTGTCAAACTACCTATGAGAAATAGACACTGATATGCATCATTCATTCATTCACCAAATTAAAAAAAATGGCTAGCCAGAGCTAGCATGTACACCGGAAATTCGATTCATCCGTTTGGAGTTTTAAAAGTAGAGCTCAATGCAATAGATTAAGTCTAATTTACAAAAAAACTTTAGCAAGTTCACGTGCTGAGGGAGAGCCTGCCGTATCCTCTTCTGCCTACAGAGGTGAGTACAACACATAATATCGTGGCTCTAGGTTCCGTCCCTGCCCGTATAGCACCAGTCGCCGTCAGTCAGACTCCAGCCGCACCAAGTTCAGCAGTATCACTTGTGACAGCCCGCTTTTGAACTGAAATGATCCATGTTACTAATAGCCTGAGCTGGAGGTAAGAGGTGAGGTAAGGTGAGGCCCAGATAATACCTATATAATACAACTAGTAAAGATCTTATTTAGACATGGTGAAACAGGCCGATAGGCTCGCTTGTACCATGCCATCTCACTTTATTTATCTATTCATCTTATATTAACAACTTGAAGTCTGCTTAGCTAAACTACGGTTACTACAGACACAGTGGTCAATCAACCCTTAGCACAAACAAAGGAATATTACGTCACCACAAAGTCTCGGACTTTAATAAAACATGAACTCGATGCAATAAACCACGTAAAATAATCTTGCATCTGCAAGACACAATAGATTATTTGTAAAAGCACTAGATGCTAGGCACAAAGATTCTCTATTATATGTTACATGCAAGCTAAACACTAGACAATGTCAACAAATACAAATGTGTTTAGGTATTGCTATGCTGAGGACACTCGATAATATTTTCGGTGAGAAAAGAATACTCTCCTCGGCTTCCAACAGCCTACAGAGTGCACGGGCCGCCGCACTTCCAGCACTTGTCGCACTCATAGTCGCGAGTACAACGCACGAAGTCGTGGCTCTGAGTGCCGCCCCTGGTCGTGTAGCACCAGTCGCCGTCGGTCAGACTCCAGCCGCACCAAGCCCAGCAGTATCCCTTGTGGCAGCCCGCTTCAGAGCTGCAACGGTACATGTTATTGATAGCCTGAGCTGGAGGCAAGCGGTGCAGAGAGAATGTAGCTTCATCTACTGAAGTCAACTTAATAACTACAACAACAGAAACGCGAACCTGCTTTCGCAACTACATGGCTTAAACGCATATGGCTATTAAAGACTAAAGACCTATTTCATAATCTACATGGAAGCACTATTCAAATAATAATTTAATAAACAACGTCGTTTCGAACGAAGTATCTGACTGATAACGCTAACCACCAAAGATCTTATTTAGACATTGTGTATCAGGCCGATAGGCTCGCTTGTACCATGCCACCTCACTCCTCTATCTATTCATATTAAATTAACAACTAATATAAGTCTCTTATCTAAACTACGGTTACTGCAGGCACATAGGTCAATCGACCCTTAGCGCGAACAAAGGAATATGACGTCACCACAAAGTCTTGGACTTTTAAAACACCAGCTCGATGCGATAAACCACGTAAAATAATCTTGCAACTCCAAGACACAATAGATTTTTTAATAGTAAAAGCACTAGATGCTAAGCACAAAAATTATTTTTTATATGTTACATACAAGCTATACAATAGACAATTTTAACATATACAAATGTGTTTAGGTATTGCTATGCAGAGGACATTAGATACTGTTTTAGATGAGAAAGGAATACTCTACTTTGCTTCCAACAGCCTACAGAGTGCACGGGCCGCCGCACTTCCAGCACTTGTCGCACTCATAGTCGCGAGTACAACGCACGAAGTCGTGGCTCTGAGTGCCGCCCCTGGTCGGATAGCACCAGTCGCCGTCAGTCAGACTCCAGCCGCACCAAGCCCAGCAGCATCCCTTGTGGCAGCCCGCTTCAGAGCTGCAACGGTCCATGTTATTGATAGCCTGAGCTGGAGGCAAGCGGTGCAGAGAGAATGTAGCTTCATCTACTGAAGTCAACTTAATAACTACCACAACAGAAACGCGAACCTGCTTTCGCAACTACATGGCTTAAACGCATATGGCTATTGAAGACTAAAGACCTGTTTCACAATCTACATAGAAGCACTATTCAAATAATAATTTAATAAGCAACGTCGTTTCGAACGAAGTATCGGGCTAATAACGCTAACTGCCAAAGATCTTATTTAGACATGGTGAAACAGGCCGATAGGCTCGCTTGTACCATGCCACCTCACTTTATTTATTTATTCATCTTATATTAACAACTATTTGAAGTCTGGTAGCCAAACAACGGTTACTACAGACACAGTGACCCTTAGCGCGAGTAAAGGAATGTGACGTCACCACAAAGTCTGGGACTTTTAAAACACATGCTCGATGCAATAAACCACGTAAATTATCTTGCATCTTCTTCATCTTAAATTGAAGAGTTTCGGTCTTGTCGGTGGAGTAATCGCCATTCTTTTCTTTTATTTGCCTTTTCCTTGACCTCCTGGTACGATATGACATAATCTTGCATATGCTAGACACAATAGATTATTTATAAGTAAAAGCACTAAATGCTAGGCACAAAGATTCTTTATTATATGTTACAACATACAAGCTTTACACTAGACAATGTTTACAAACACAAATGCGTTTAGGTATTGCTATGCCGAGGATACTAGATACTGTTTTAGGTGAGAAAGGAATACTCTACTCGGCTTCCAACAGCCTACAGAGTGCACGGGCCGCCGCACTTCCAGCACTTGTCGCACTCATAGTCGCGAGTACAACGCACGAAGTCGTGGCTCTGAGTGCCGCCCCTGGTCGTGTAGCACCAGTCGCCGTCGGTCAGACTCCAGCCGCACCAAGCCCAGCAGTATCCCTTGTGGCAGCCCGCTTCAGAGCTGCAACGGTCCATGTTATTGATAGCCTGAGCCGTCTTCGTTCCGAGATCGGATAAAGCCCACATCATCGCACTCGGGTCTTGTAGCTGCCTCTTCGCCCGGTTTAGAGCAGTCGAATAGCAGCAGATGAGTAGCATTTGAAAGACGAACAGCACTTTAAAATTCATCTTCGAACTGAAGAGCACTATGTGTGATTGTGATATTGTAGAAAGAAATATAGTGAATGGGTATCCCCGATCGTCGGTTTATTTATACACCGAAAACAGTTTTGGGGAAGTTGGGGAAAAGAGTTTCAACAGTGTATAATGTTTAACACTTACAGTATTTTAAGTATTTCATTAGCATTTCTACAAAAATAAAACCGGCCAAGTGCGAGTTGGACTCGCGCACTGAAGTTTCCGTGCCAACTATGACTAAAATATGAAATCCACTTTCATCCACTTAGCTAAAATGCCACAATATTTTGTTGGCAGTAAATATAACTTTGCTTTTCATAGTGTTTGTATGAAAAACGAAGTTATGTTTGCGGTTGTTGAAAATGTGCTATATCACAAAAACTACTAGTTCGAAACCTTTATGTGATTTTGAAAGACCTATTCATAGACAGCCATAGATTAGACAAGCATAGGTCCTACTAAAAATGAGGAAAAAATATGGGAATATCATTTTTTTAATGAAAATCGTAAAGCGTTTAATAGGATTCATCTTCCTACCAAATTTCAACAGTGTGATGCTTGTAGTAACAGAATAAAGTGGCTGTGACATACGGATGGACAGACCGACAGACTTGACGAAACTATAAGGGTTACCTACGTTTTTTGCCATTTGGCTACGGAACCCTAAAAAAATATTTTTTTTCTTATTTTTTTTAGAAACCAAATACCACGTTTGACTCCATCAGATATGACCTAGCCCTTAGAAGGTAAAAGAAATACCAACACCATAATCTTTAATTTGGTACCACTTTCAGCGCTGTTGAGCGATTAGACAAAATGCCGCAAAGTCATCTTAATTTGCCTAAATTTATTCATAAATTACTAAATATATCTCTTCATGATCTAATAATCTAAACAGATTTATTTTATCACTTGCACAAAAACCCCAAAAGTTACTTCGTAAATATAAAAAAAATGCCTTGAACTAAGATTTATATTATTATTTTTCAAAATCTTATGTATGATCTAAAATAAAGGAAAATATCATTTGTACTTCAAAAAGTTTGCTTTTGGTACCTAGTTATAATAAAAGATAGTGGGTAATTTTACGTTAACATAGGAACTTTGTAACGGTGAAAGTCAAACCTCTTTCGTAGCCCCGCAATATTTTATTTTTTATTCTGCCATTCGAATTAAAGACAAATATAACAAAGTAACAATCATAAAAATCCGTCCATCCGTTTTTGAGTTATAAATAGTGTTATATTTTTTTTGACATTCGTAAAAGCATTCAAAAATAACAATATTTAAGTCGCACACATCAAAATTAATATTTTTTTCAGTACTTTATTGAAAGACTTTATTGCACAAATCATAGTGTACAAAGTTGGACTTAACGCTAAAAGCAATCTCTGCCAGTTAAACATTTAGTTCATGCAGAGAGATGGCAATGGGCATCTAAAAATAGAAAAAAAACTTCCAATAATAAATATGTTTTTATTGATTTGATATTTGTATATTTAAATTATCAGAGAAAAAAATATTGCAACCCTGAAAATAAGTATTTTATTGTTTCAGTATGTACGCAATACAAATACGCAAAGATTGCGAACGGTAGGTACCACATTCGACTCCAGGTTGTATATCAAAAACCTTTTACCGTACAGCTCTTATCAGACCTCCTGTGCTTACTAACTATACACTCCTTGACTTGACAAAAGAAGATTATTTATTCTGACGCAAGACTGTAAGTAAAGGTCGCTTAAACCTAGCACTTCAATATTATGGCTCTTCGAAAATATTTATTAACTATATTAAAGTCATTTATTATTTAGCTGGTCCATCAAGCTTTCGAAATGTTTGACTCTCATACAATAAAAAAATAACAAATACCTACATAATTATTGTGTTGTCTAATTTAAAATAATTATGCCCAATCTCCTCCGGCGGGATTTTTATTTTCTAAGTGAAGGTTATCACAACAATAACATTAGTAAAACCCAATGATTAAAATATGTTTGTTATTGTATGATCGCCCTAGTTTACAATAGAAAATTAGAGACTTTTTTATTACGCATACCGCAATAAACCCTATAATTTTTCGAAGGGACAAGGAAACTTCTACATTAATAATAATAGTGCCTCTAGCCGATTTCGACTACGGTGGCCAGCCACAACGAATAGCCGATTGCGCGGGATATATTATAGTGCACAAGTATGTGCGCAAACCCAGGAGCACTCACTATTCCTTTTACCCCCATAACCCGATAGGAAAGCAATCTGACACGACCGGAAAAAGATCAGGCGCACGTGCTTTCCGAGTGTGATATACCTCCAACTTCCAAAATCCGGGCTGCCCACGGCAATTTCTGATCAGAAAACCCAGGTACCTATAATTTTTTTCTACAGTAGGTACCCAATTAAGTTAGAGCTTAAGCGTGCACAAAACAGGGAGGGACGATAATAAGTTATAACTTATAACACTCCATCTTTTGACACTCATTGTTATCTGTTAGGAAGTTCCGGCTTCAAATTTACAACTTATGAGTAACCTATCTAGGAACTACTTTCGAAATATCCGTAGAGACTCTTGCATACTTCCTATGAACTTATCTATTGGAAGATGATTTAGCAACGAGTTGATAGGTGGCAATAGTTGTTTTATTTCACCACAAGCTTCAGCAGCTCATATTTTTTATAAAACGGATAATGACATAAGAAAAAACTAAGACACTGATTACTGATATTACAAACGTTCAGACCGAAGGTATATACCTAGAATACCTACTTTTTCCATTCCTATAAATTGGTTAGAAAATTGTACGTACACAATCAGGAAGAACCTAGTTATCTGTTTTTCGTCGCTAGTGGCGCCACTGTCGCACCCCGCTTCCGCATGCGTACAAGATTTCCTTATTTTTCAATGCCCACAAATTCATGAATGGCTCTCTTCATAACCTTTGCCAGTAGTATAAAATATATTTCGTTAATTAATGTTATAAAATGTTAGCTTTAACAATCTTAAATCACCGAGTGGAACCAATTAGGTAGTGTTGTGATTAGAAGAACGATAGGATTTCCCGCTAAATTTTGACAATAAAAACAAACGTAAGTAGACCTATTTCTTTTTCGAGATTATACTTTGTTACGCAAGCGAGTCTTTTTCCAGCCAGTGTTATCATGGAGTTCAAGGAATCCAAGTCTTTATTTGACAGATTTTTTTTAGTCTCGATGATAGCGTTAGTTCTCCGAAACATAACTGCGGTAATTTTATCGATTTGACACTTCCACCCGTATCCGTATCGTAAATGGTTTCCAAGTAGGTCTAAGAACTATAACAGCCTTAATTATTAACTGTTTATTTATTTTTGAACTACATAACATTTTATTTCAATGCATTGAACATTTCAGGTACTTAAATTGTTTATCTGTGTGTTTATCTAGCAATATAACATATTTTTTGATCAGCTGTTTTAGCTGATATAATGTTTACACTTCTCATGATTAGAAATAATAAATACTAACAGTCTTTTTCACATTATCATAAGTTTTGGTTCGCATTATCTTGCTAATAGGTACCTATTTCTTACGAAATGACGTTCCGTTAAAATAACAGACGATAATTGAATTATTCGCTGTGATGAAACAGGCCAATGGTGAAACAGGCCTTAATAATCGTAAGGCCTACAATTTTGAGAATAGACGATTATAGTTCAATGCTATTATTTTTTGTAATATCTACTTATTTAAATCTCCTTAACTATTGCGTGTGTTGCTTTCCATCTGAAATTTAATAATTATTATAAAAAATATAATTTATTGTAAAACCAGATGAATTTCTAGGCTTTTAAATTAACCAAGTAGGAACGTAATCAGTCTTTCTGGAGCCGTATTTTTTAATCACTCGCTTGGATGACGTATGATTTTCGTTCGAAAACTAATAAAAAATCACGTCAAATATTCTTTTTTCAAATCCCTTCCGTAGGTAGGGGTCTCCAACTGATTTTCATTCAGGAATTTGACTTTAATCAACGAATATCAAACGCCCTCTCGACGCGAGTTATTCTGAATCCTCCCCTGACAAGGCTTTTTCAAGTTCTAAAATCAAATCTTTAAGATTTTTTTACTAAGAACTTTTTTAAGTACGTAAGTAAAATTATAAGGGTCAAACTATTTTAGCGGGTATTATTTTGTACTAATTATGAATAGTTACATATGTTTTTTTATTACATTATTAATGCTATTTAATATCTTTTCTATGCTAAGCGTCGATATATTATGGAAGTTCAATACCTGCAATATTTTTCTCTTTTAACCAGCCAGTTCATTTCAGTAAAAAATGTCGACCAGTCCGTTCCCTTATACTTGCGAGCTATGCGGTGCGGAAGGCCTAACAGACGAAGGCATGCGGTCTCATACTCTGGAGGCTCACGTGGCTGGGCGCCCGGAGTGCCCCTTCTGTGACTGTGCCGTGCCCCAACCGCAACTGGTGGGGCATGTTCAGAGGGCACACCTGCATTATTTGACCCCGGAGAGAGAGTTGATGGCGTTCATAGACGACCAGAGCCCGAGGTACGTGATTTTGGACCTTATTGAGACGTTACTTCGGCGACTATGCTGTCCCACCACAGACCACAGCACTATCTGACCTTAACCTTAAGGAATTTGGCCATTCACCATGGATCACAGGGTACAAAGTACCTTAACTAAAAGTTAAAACGTGTTTGGAGCACATAATTATCCTATCGGCATTTATTTTCTGCTATAACTACCCTTCACACCTGAAGGACCTACGCTACTACAAATTATGTATTCGTGATGTAGCTCATTTGTGGTAATGACCGGCCATACTTAACGAAAATAGGAAGACGTAGCTGCGTCTATAATGGGCTAGCATAAATCAAATTATTGTACAACGCGCTTAATAAAAAGTGGAACAAACAAATTCTTTATTATTCAAATACAGTACAAAAATAAAAATATCATGAATGAAAAAACATACTGTTGATGTCCGAATTTAACTACAGTTAATAACCAGATAAACTCGAATGTAGGCGCATTGCTAAGTGCTTACTTCAAAAGACGTGATCAGCAAAAGCTTAGTGGTAGGAGTTGGCATGTTAAATATTTTGAATAAAATAAATAGCTACAACATTGTTCAGTGTTACCCTGGCCTACGACCACTATCAAGCTTTTCGAAGCCATTTAAGTACTGAAAGAGATAACTCGGTGTGTTGAAGAATATTCTTATTTCAGAACAAAGTTACTACCTAATTATACATATCATTGTTAACCCTTAATTGGTCGCGTGGGGTGTTATGCACCCCAAAGCAGGTTTCCAGGCTCCTAACATTTTTAAATTTGAATTTAGCGCGTTGTTGTTTTAGGTAGCTTCGTAAATAAGTGTAAAGTACACAACTCAGTTGCGAGCGGCGCTCGATTGTGTTCGGTTTGGCTCAGGGAGCACGTTTGGGGTGCTCGACACCCCAGGTGACTGTTTGCGTCGTGGTTGTGGTGGTGGTAGAATCTGTTTCTGGAACAGGAAAATCGCAGTCATACAAAACGTGTCATATTTGTCCAAGAACCAAGGATAGAAAAACAAAAACTTGATGCTCTAAGTGCCATAAACATGTGTGCAATGACCATATGATTGTTGTATGCCAAAATTGTCACGAACAAAACTATTACTTACAGAAAGTTTATTTTCACTGCGAAAAATATAGTTGATTTTATTTAAAAGAAGTTTAAAAGTTGAATAAGATGTGAGTTTAAATGTTCCTATTAATAAAAGTCTGATTTTGCACGTATTTCGTATTTTAGTTATACATATTTATTGATTGGGGTGCTGAACACCCCACGCGACTTCTGATGCAATTTTTTAGGCGCGCCTAATTAAGGGTTAATTATACAATAAATCAATGCAGTAAGTAAAATTGCGCGGGCCAATTCCACAAACATCAATCCACAGATTAGTAAGAGTAGGTATGCAACAATCTAATTTCATTCAAACACAATCTATCTGACGGATCTAGTGCTGTCCATAAGTCCTAGTGTTGTCTATCATAGTAATGCCATAATCGATTATCCGTCTAACAGTACCTACTGTACTTTAGACATAAGTACATAACATAGATAATAATAGTACCCTAGCCGATTTCTACAGTGGCCAGTCACAACGACTATCCGACTGCGCGGGACATATTAAAGTGCACAAGTGTGTGCGCAAACACAGGTGCACTCTCTTTTCCTTACACTCTCATAGCCCGATATGACAGCCATCTGATACGGCCGGAGAGAGATTAGGCGCAGAACCAACGGCTTTACGTGCTTTCCGAGGCACGGATCGAAACACTGCCACCTTCCAAATTCCGGGCTACCCTGCAAAGTTCTGAGCAGATAATTCCAGGTACAATTTTTTGACTGACCTGACGATCGAACCCGGGAACTCTGGTGCAGCCGTCGCTTTAAAGTGCGACCTTCTAACTGCTGCGCTACCGAAGCAGTTAAGTTGTCTCATTATAAAATGATGATTGATGAGGTCATTCATCAATACCACTTGTATTTAAATGATTTTTCCAATTGCTATATCTAGTAACAATCCAGAATACTCTTAATATAAAATTTTCGTCTCTAGCGTAGGTACTCTCAATATTTTTCAGCTTCGACGAAGACTCTAAAATGACGACAGACAGTTGCAGCTACAACACCCCTGGCTCCATCAACGGTTGGCACAGTCCCGATACATCCACCTCCTTCCACAACGGAGCCATATCTAAGAACAGCTATCACAACGGTTACCAAGATAAGGACAACAGGAGCGAAAAGGATGACGATAGGGTCTCGCGGTCGCCTAAAAATATCAACCTGACGAACGGCTTGAAAAACATAAACATCAGCAACGGCGTCATACCGAAGAAAGTACAAAGTAGACAGAATTCAAATGACGCTGAAGCCGTAAATGGTCATGATAAAAGAGGTAAAATTACAGTTAGACAAAGCATTTCTGAACTCAGCAGACTTCTTAGTCCAACTTCTGCAAAGACTTACTGGTATCAACATTATTTGCAGGTGCTCATTCAAGTCCCAGCCACAAGTCGAGCAACAGTTACGAAAGCTCACCAAACAAAAACAAGGTAAGAAAGATAATAATCTAACAAAAGTTTTTATTGTATGCGCAACTATTCACACAGTTTCTTTCTATGACGGTTTTAGTTGACCATGGCTAGTGCCGGACAAGGTTCCCCGCTGAGATCTCAATTAGCTTTAAAACTAAAACCTAACACACCGAAGAAATCAGCACCGACTCCGAGTCCCACTGTTCAGGTCAGTCTAAAATACATATTTAGCTAAGAGAAAGATTGGAGCTCATTTTCCTGGTTTTGAATTTTTTATTATTTATAGCTCACAACTTTAATTGGTGATTATATTTTTCTGAATCATTATTTTGTCTGTAAGTTTATTTTTCTGAATCTAATAATAGCTTCCGAGTATTGGTTCTGCTTCTGATAATTTTACATTTCAAAAGCAGGTTCAAGGCTGCAAGTGGCCTGAAAACAGAAGTCCCTAACTTTTTAAGGCTAAACTGGGATAAACGCGAGCTAACAAAACAGGAAGAAACAATATTTATAAACTTGGCTGTATGGGTAACGACTCTTTGCGAACCAAACTTTTAAATCAGAATGAAAAAAAAAACAATGTCAAAACTCAAAACTTCAAAATCACAACCCGCCAAAAAATTCAATGATTTTGTAAAAATTCTAAAATAAATTGTGTTAATAAAATACGTAAGAATAGCAAAATTTCAGTGACAAAAATATCAAAATAACCTCCAATAAAATTTCAGTGTCTCCTTTGCGATTTCACGTCGACATGTCCTCGGAAATTGGAGGAGCATATAAACAGGGCTCATTTTGACCTCACGTCGCCTTCTGTGATGGGAAACGCGAATGCTAACTCGGACAACCCTACCCTGGTGGTAAACAACCCCACACTGGGGCTGACAAATCCAACAATAACCCTGGATAACCCCACACTGGCTTTCAGTGCCATGGCAATGTCTCCTGGCCCTCACGGATCAACTTTTCAATGTCCGATCTGTGAACAAGAGTTTGTTAACGGATCTGAAGTGGAAATGCATGTCAATGTTGAGCATCGCGACATACTGAGTCCACAGAAAGGGGTATGTATTGAACCTTTTGTTGTAATTGTTTCATATTTTCATATTTGTGCCAAAAAATATGGTTCTTTGTGCTCGGGTGGTATGATTAATGACATCCCTGCAAACTAGCACATAAAGGGCATTGGACATGAAAATCTTACAGCTAGTTTTAAAGTGAAGTTATCATCTTATGAAGTGTATGGCTGTTTTATAAGGATTCAAGACTAGTTCTTACAAAAACACTACTATTAATGTAAAAAATAGGCAAGCTGGTAAGGTTCACACTTAACCTTAGCAATATAAATGCTTATGGATTGACAGGCCGCCAGCAATCATGGAATGAAAAAAAATAATAATAAAAGAAGTTGATAAGAACATTCTTTAGGGGTTTATTAATTATTTACTTTCTCCACCATGGCATCTGATTTTACAAAGATAAAGTACTATTTTGAATGTTTTTTTGCAGGGCTTTACCTGCAGAAGGGATCTTGTAAAAAAATATGATAGAAATAATTACAGTTTTATTTATTTATGGTCTTTCAATATTTTTTGTATATACCCAATGGTTGTCTGGAAGATATCAATCCCAGTGATAATACCACCAATATTGTACTTGTGATTTGTCAGTTTTTTTTACTTATATTTTTGTTATTTGTGTCCTTACTTGTGCAATAAAGAATAATAATAATAATTATCATTATTTAATTTGTGTTTTGGTCATCTCTTCAGGATCAAGTAGACAATGCCTCATGTGAAGATGTAGTCATGATGGAAGAGAGTCCTGTCAGCAACTGCCCGGTCTGCTGCCAACCACTGCCCCTATCACAACATGAACTGGTAATCTTTTGTTATGTTATTACTAATGCTTTATCTAGCTAATGGTCAGTTTGCTTATCTCTGTCCAAAATGACCCAGGTGACCTAAGTTGCAAATCTTGGGTAAAGCGAAATATACCTTTATTCATGTTGTATTGAACTAGACTAATGCTTGGAAAATTTTGCCACAAATACCACCCTCTGGTGGTAAGCGAAGATGTGGATCATTTCATTTCAGACCAGTAACAGCCTCAACAATTCAATTGTAATTATTCAGAAACAAGTATAGTAAGTGTATTCACTGTTTTCTTCAAAATACTCAAAAAAATGTGTTTAGGGCACACTTCAACCAGAAACAACATTCCATTCCTTGTTTCTACAAATACAACTATTGAAATGTAATAAATGATTTCTCTTTATGGGTACAATATACTTAAGTTGCTTCTGTTTTGCCATCAACACGTTAAGACAAATAATTCATCATCATTATCAGCCAAAGGACATCCACTGCTGAACATAGGCCTCCCCCACGGCTTTCCACAGCACTATCACTAGCGCCCAGGCGCGTGGGGTGTCACTCCGAAGTTTAGGAACGTTCGAGGGACTGGGTATGCCGAGATAAATGTGCGCGGGGCTGCCGCTCGCGGACCGCACCACGCGCCTGTCACTGAGTTTATATTCTCAGCCTGTGACGGTGACTGACTACGTTACAACGAAATAAATAATAATTATTTAAGATATGTGTTCCTAATTATGTCATTATTTATTATAAACAAATTTTGTAGGTATTCCATTACAGCAAGTTAAGGTTAACACAGTGGTATCTTATGCAATTTATAATATATTTTTTTGCAAGACATTAGGGCTAGTTTGCAACCGCATAAGATACCGCAGTGTTTACCTTGACGTGCTGTTGTCCGTACTACAATTGTATATGGTTAGGTGTGATGTTCATACTATGTGTGTTTGGTTTGTTCTTTCATTTCTCGGAGTTCAATAATTTTAAACGAAATACTCGGACAGAGTAAACACTTTTTTTCACACAACTCAGTCGAGAAATGTGCTAGCTCCTATATAGACTATATTATTTTATTTCGTTAGCGCGTTGTTACCTACGCGTAACCCTGACACTTTCAAAGCCACGAAACAGCAATAGCGTTACGCTCTTAGAAAGAGACACGCTTAATAGGGAGATGAAACAAATACTGAATTAAAGTCGTCTGAAGTGAATTGCACTTTGCGTTGCAGCGAAAGTGGCTTTTACTTTATCTTTCTTATAGTGATCCTTCTGTACGTAGTACTATTATATTTTCCGTGCTAGCGGTCTGCATCTAATTTGATCCTGCAAATTCTTCAAAAGGATTGTTTTCAACCGCAGATCCAACACATAGAAGAACACTTTGAGCGAGGCGAGGAGGGCGCGGCGGCGCTCACGGCTGCCGAGCGCGAGGCGCAGCGGAACCGGGAGGAACACGAGTTTCAGTTGCTCAGGGTAACTTGATTATTGTTTGTCTAGGATATACAGAGTGTTGTTTTGGTCAGCGACGAGCGAATCAGGGGTGGCTATACAAACGATACTGATGCCAAATAAAATATATATATATATATATTTTTGAAATGGAAAAACCTCACAATTTCATTTTTATGCGGTACAGCGATCGAGTCAAAACTCCAACACCAGGTAGCCCCTTCGTAGCTTACTAGCTACGGCGTAGTATTTCGTAGATAAGCGCTAGCTACGCGCTAGGGTGCGAGTTTGCCCATTCACTTTGTAATTTTGTGGAATGTTGTGAAGAGGTTTTCTTGTATACAACTTGCTCGGAATTTAAAGAAAACATTTTTTTAGAATAAGCGTAACTCATATTATCATCCCTGAGTTGTATGTCACTGACCAAAACAACACCCTGTATAGAATAACGAATATTTGTAGACATCCTAGGGAAGTTGCAAAAATTGAGTTATTAGTGTCTCACAGTAAAACATCGCTTGCATCGCTCGCGAATCACCTAGGCACTATAAGATTCGGATTGCATGTCCGCCCTCAAACAAGTTTAAAATACAATTGACAACATTTTCTTATGAAGATATGTTTTTTTTTTAATTTTATTTTAATTTTAATTCGAAAACCATTTTGAAACTTAGCGATTCAAAACACGTTAAATATATTGCGCTCTAATTTCAAAAAATAAAAGAAATAATCTGAAAAGCACACAGAAGTAGGCATTTCATAGGTTTGCAATGACATTCTTATGCAAAAAATGTTTAAATGAGCTTGCTGTAAGCTTTAATTTGACATTTAGTGTTGTTGTTGCCACTGGAGTTATATTGGACATTACCTATAATTTACACTTTAGTAAATTGAAGATTATTAATTTGCATTCAAATGTTAATTTTAGTTTAGATACAAAATAATCATAATGCGTCATTCGAAATATGTTTGATATTTGTTGTTACTCGTATGAGAAATTATTGTAGTTATTTTCAGACATAATAATAATAATAATAAATAAGAAACCAAATGACGCTACGTAAGCGTTGTTTGTATACAGTTTACTAATTTATCTAAGGTATTAGATATTGCATAAAAAAGCAAATAATTATTGGATATGCCATTGATATTGACATCTTACTTTTGCAATTGCTATAAATTACAACACTATAAATTTAAAAAATCTAATATAGCAAAGTCGTGACCTCGGAACATCCGACCTTTTGCACTTATTTATAATGGACAGTTTTTAAACATTTATTTCTTTGTTAATTCAAATAAAATATATGGGTGCCTTCATTTTAGAGGTTTTTCAGGAAATAAATAAAAATATGCATTAAAAAATTATGAAATGTCTTCAACAGTAACTAGTCATAACCAAAATTCTCTCTTTCCTGTATTTACCTTATTTTTTGTTACAGGCACAATACGGCATGGAGGAAGACGAGGAAGGCTACACGAATCGCGCCACGAACAGTCTGAAGCGCGCCGTGTACAGCGGAGCCCTGTCCGTGGCGGGGTACTACGAGCGCAGCGTGGGGCTCCGCAAGGCGACCGCGCTCGGAGCAGACACGGGCTCCTCTAGAACCAACGGTGATACTCCTCACTTAGTTTCCTCCTGTTAATAGGCTGTTGCATACCTTCTTTTTAACACGCTTTTATTAGCTTGACATGTATGTATGAATATATGTATGTATGTAACGGAATCTTTGGACTTCATTTTCACCTCCTTCCAGGGGTCTGATTAACATGGAAATTTGCACAGGGGTCAAGGACCTATGACAATACAATAATTTCATAACTTTATATGAAAGTCCTTACTAGGATCATCAGGATTAAAATAATAATATTTAGATTAATGAGCATGTTATTTAGCCTATGCCACTTTCTGAAAGCCAATGAAAATGTTTTTCTCTTTCTCTTGCTGCCGATTGGCCCTCTGCTGCCTACGGCCTGTTCCTCTTTCTGGTTTCCCCACTTTCAAAAGACAAATTTCCTTATTGGTTGCTGATACAAATTGCCTCGTTTCGCTGCTACAGAAATATTGCGCGCGCATCCGCGCTTGCATATTTAAATATCTTTAATATTTTAATTTTTCGTCATTTTTCAAAAATAAATCAATTCTTATTTTTTTAATTGCCGTCTTGACACTAAAAATTCAGAAAATAAATAATAGTTTAAAAAAACTAAATAAAACACGCTTTAATAGCAATCGAACTAAAAAGTAGAAAAATTTTTTTGTTTAAGACAGTTTGTGTTACTGCAATATCAAATTCAACAATCAAGTATGATAATTAATTCAGAATAAGATTAATATGAATATTAAGATATTAACAAAAATTCAAATAAAGTGAAAAAGCGTGGGGTGCTTAATCATATTATTATAATAATTCTGATATTGCAAACAGTAACAAATAAAATAAACCTCACATTCTATATCAAGCACCCCACGCTTATCGCACTCTATATATACTTTTTAGTTCGATTGCTAGTAAAGCGTGTTTTTTTTAGTTTTTTTTAAACTATAATTTATTTTTTTATTTTACTAAGGTATACGAACTGGATATGGTCTATGCTTAACTTATATAAAATTAGAACTAAAAATACATACCTGAACCATAGCCGATAGCCCATAAAAAGTATGCACAAAATGTTTATAGAAGCTTGTAAAAACTGTATGACATCAAGTCCAAAAATTTTTCAAGAAGTAATGGTATATTTTGTTATTTCTCGTTTTATCTCTTTTTATTTATTTAATTTTAATTTTACAATTTTTGCAAGACTTACAGCTAGAACAAGATCGCTTAAAAAACTTTAAATAAAAAGAAGGCCATTTACATGTCTCCACTGATAGAACAAAATGTTAAAGTAAGAAACGCTAGCAAATCAACAATTTTTCGCTTAAATTAATAAAACTAATTCACAAAAGCAAAGGCAAGTTCAAGATTCAAAAAGTCGTTAGATCATCGTTTCTTAACCTGACTTAGGGCCGATTTTTCAATGGTCAGATAAAACTTAACAGACTGATAAATTAAAAAGCGACAGATTAAAAAAATGACAGTTACGTATGATTGCTAACAATTATGTAACGTTTTCAAATTAGCCATTTTGTGTTTTGTTCGACGAATATTTCTTATCTAACTATTGAAAAATCAGCCCTTACACTTGTACAAAACAAATCAAAGCCATAAACGCACTGACAATTATTGAAACTGGTTCGTTGATTGATATAGATAAACAAGAATTTAGCACTACCAACGACGGTAATACAGCACGAACGTTTTTCACGATTTTTTAGCTATCTGCTGAAATAACAGGCTTTCACCCTGAATCAATCAAAAGATTAGCAGTTATCTTACAAACTGTTTCATCTGGGCAACTTATTGATGCTAGCCTTTTTAGGGAATATTGCAGAGTAACAGCAATACTTTATACTAACTTATACCCATGGTATTACATACCTTCAAGTGACGAGAAATAAAGATTTCCGGAACGTCAGACTGGTCCATTCAAGAAAAATGTAGGTAGCGATAGGTTACAATCTAATTTGGACATTATCCACAACTTTCTAATTAGCTCAGATTCCTACATCACTCATATTAAATCAAAATTTGTTCGATCGCAAAAGCAACCATTTCCAGAGGCCAGCTCATTGATTTTAAACAATGAATATCTTTCAGAGGAAACAGAGATTTCCCAAGAAAACTTGACCCAAATATTATATGATTGGAGTAAACTAGACTCATGTACGCATGTACAACGAAGCAGGGATGTTCGAAGAAATAAAAACGCAACGACGTTTTTATTTCTTCGAACTAATGTCAAAAAGTATTGTGTTATTTTAAATTTTAAAACATTTTAGGCATTTCAGTTACTGTGAAATTCAAAAGTAAGGACATATTAAATATATTAATACGGTTTTTTAACCCTCAATAACTCAAAAGTACGCAGAGATAAGTAAATAGTATATTCGCATAAAATACTCAGAATAACTTATTTTCTAACATATGTAATCGCAATCTTGCCATCGCTTAATAATTTCGAGAAATTAATAGAAATGTCATTCGTTCCATAGAAAAAAAGTTTTTTATTTTTTTAACCGAGAAGTAGTAGTGATAGGATAATAATATTTTTTTGTCTTATTAGTTATCTTAGTACTAACCATCAATAAAATCCTCATGCCTGTAGCATCAATGTCCATGTTTCATTAAATCGGGACCACTGTGCGACAGCACGGTGGCTCAATTGGTAGAGCGTTTGGTCGAAAGTTTTTGGTTTTTATTCCATCTTTTTTTCAGTTGCTTAGTTAGTTAGTTTGTTCGGGGTGTTTTTTACCGCACTAGCATCACGACTGGGCCATTGTGCGTGTGTCCCTCTTTTTATTCTAACCATCCCAGGCTTTCCCAGAAGGCTAGCAATCTGTCCAGATTGCTTAGGCCTGCGGAAATATAGCTATTATTAATATTTGCTACACCTAAGCACTCCATGAGCACGCTGCAGTGTTTCTTCTGCCCCCTCGCACCCCCTGCACAGGGGGCTGTCTGTGACTCCTATTGTGAATAGATGTTTGTATAGATAGAGACCAGTTATAGTGCCTATAACCATAAGCAGTTTGTCTCTTGGTAATTGGATATGGTTGCGGGCAAGCCTTCGTAACTTCCGGAACGGCGTTTTTTGTTTGCCTGCAACCTTCAGCATTTCTCCACTCTGCTTGGTGTGCTGCTTCAGTTTCTGCACATAGCCAACGTTCCCTCCTGTTGGTTTGTGTCACTGTAGGCTGTTATATACTTTTCTAAAACCTCTATCTCTTTCACTTTTTTTCCTTTTTCCTGTGTATCTTTCTCCTTTTTTCGTTCTCTATTTTTTTCGTAATGATTCTTAGTTTTGTTTTAGTATTTTCCTAACTTTCCCTCATTAAAGTTAGTTTTTCTTTGCTAGTCGAATAATGAAAATAATCTTTTTTTAACTTTTAAAATAATATCAGGGCCAAGAGACGAATTGCCTATGAATTTGATGAGTTTTATGTTTCTTATTTTAAAATGATTCATTCCAGAAAAATAAATGTTATATTTGTTTACAATATTCGACAGGCAAAAAGAAACTGACAATGTCATTTAATACTTAAATTTCATGTATTTCAAATTTCAATATGATAAAATATTTCTAAATTCTGTCTCTTTAAAATTAGTGAGCGAAGTTAACGTATCGTATCATTAACGTAAGAGTAAAATACGTCTAGTGATATGATAAAATAAGAAAATGACTGGGTTGTTTGTTCAAGCAGTAATGAGTCGGTATCACTGAATTATGGCTTGTGTACACAATCACAATATCAGTATCACATCGCGTAATTTCTATACAAATTATCTTCAGGTATCCTGGAAAGGATAGCCCAGCTCAACGCTCAGAACCCGAGCATAGTGAAGACGTACCTCTGCAGTGCGGTCGACCACTACGCTAGCACGTACGGGGACCGCGGCTGGGGCTGCGGGTACAGGTATGATTTGTTTGTTTTTTTTTGTGTATGTTGTTCTGTGTTGTACTAACTTTAATTTTAAGGTCATTTGTATCGAACCCAAGTATATGGATCAGATAATATGAAATAAACATTTTATTTATTATTTATTTATTTTATCTATAATACTACGTGCTGACAGCTATCTAAGACTTCGGTCCACTGAGGTAGGCTTACGACAGTCCATTTTGCCTGTCCACTTGCACAGCGAGCGGCGTTTGAGGTTATAGAAATTCCTGAGAGCAATTTATATTTATATTTATCGACGACCCGTCTGGCGTAGGACGACCCGTCTGGTGTAGTGGTCGAGAAATCGCCTACTACGCAGCGGGTTGCGGGTGCGATCCCCGCACAATACAAACATTTGTGTGCATGAACATGTCTGTTTGTATTGGTCTGGGTGTTTTCTATGTATATTATGTATGTATTTACAAAAAAAGTATTTAAAGTATTATATCCGTTGTCTGGCAACCCATAACACAAGCTTTGAGTAGCTTACTTTGGGACTAGATGGCGATGTGTGGGAATGTCCAAAGGATATTATTCAATGATATTGTATTTATAAATAGATGACGCCTCGCGAACTAAAAGAGTACACAAATATGGCATGGCACCGTCTGATTAATGGATGTCAATGGATTGACATCTACACATCAGACATTATTTTCGGAACAGAGTAGCTTTCTTAATATATTTTTTAAAGTATTTTGGTACATTGCAATAGACTCGTTGGCCTAATTTTAAAATTGAGTTAACACTTTAGCTGGGTAGTTTATTAATCAACAAAAACATTTTATTTTCAAACTATTTAACAAACTAACACTGGGACATAGTGGGTTTATCAGAAGTCCGTAGAGAGGGCGAGGACACGATAACTCTGAAGTCTGGCAACCTGCTCTTCTACCGGGAGGGTGACCAAAAGTCCCAAGGTGGTGTTGGGTTTCTTGTCCACAGGTCCCTCGTAAACAACATCGTAACCATCGAGAGTGTGTCGAACAGGGTGATATACCTTATACTCAGAATAACCGAAAGGTATTCGCTGAAGGTCATACAGGTATATGCACCGACCTCGAACCACCCGGATGAAGAGGTGGAGGAAATGTATGAGGACGTAAGTAGAGCCATACACACTTCCAAAACCTATTTCACTGTTGTTATGGGGGACTTCAACGCAAAACTCGGCAAGCGAGGCGAGGATGAGTTGAAAGTGGGACCTTTTGGATATGGTCAAAGGAACGCCAGGGGAAATAGGCTGGCCGACTTTCTGGAGAAGGAGGGACTCTTTGCGATGAACTCTTTCTTCCAGAAGCCGCCTCAAAGGAAATGGACCTGGCTGAGTCCGGATGGCAAGACGAGAAATGAGATAGACTTCATCATGACCACCAAGAGACGGTTATTCAATGATGTCTCCGTGATCAACAGGGTAAAAACCGGTAGTGATCACCGTATGGTCCGAGGCATATTGAATATAAATGTCAAATTGGAAAGGTCCCGCTTGATGAAGTCCACGCTCCGACCTACTCGTGCCCATATCCAAAATCCCGAGAGCTTTCAACTCGAGTTGTCAAACCGCTTTGATTGCCTAGAGAATTGCGTATCAGTGGACGAAATAAACAACGGGTTTGTGAAAACTGTCCAAACGGTCGGATCTAAGTTTTTTAGACCTGGCCGTAAAAATAGACCTCAAAAACTCTCGGTCCACACTCTCGACCTTATGGCAGAACGTCGATCTATGGCACTGCAGACCTCCGTTAATGCTCAAACCTACAGGCAGCTTAATAGACGAATAATGAAATCTCTGCGACATGACATTCGTTCCTTTAACACGAATAGTGTTAAAGAAACAATAGAGCGAAACCAAGGCTCCAAAGTGTTTGCAAGGGACATGTCTATTGGGCAAAGCCTGTTGACGAAGCTTAAGACGGAGGACGGCAGTGTAGCGTCGACGAAAGCAGAGGTTTTGAGGGAGATCGAAAGGTTCTATGGGCAGTTGTACACCTCAGTAGCCAAACCCGTTGATAGCTCGACCGGAGACCCACGAGCTATCCTGACCCGACACTACACTGAAGACATCCCGGACATCAGCCTCTACGAGATTAGGATGGCCCTGAAACAGCTAAAAAACAACAAGGCACCTGGCGAGGACGGAATCACAGCAGAGCTCCTGAAAGCGGGTGGAACACCGGTACTTAAAGTCCTTCAGAGACTCTTTAATTCCGTTCTGCTAGAGGGCATCACGCCTGAGGCATGGAACAGGAGTGTGGTGGTGTTGTTTTTCAAAAAAGGAGACAAAACCTTATTGAAGAACTATAGACCCATCTCACTCCTGAGCCATGTCTACAAGCTGTTTTCAAGGGTTATCACGAATCGTCTCGCACGTAGGTTTGATGACTTCCAGCCTCCCGAACAAGCCGGTTTCCGAAAAGGCTATAGTACCATAGACCACATTCATACGCTAAGGCAAATTATACAGAAGTCCGAGGAGTATAATATGCCTCTATGTTTAGCTTTTGTGGACTATGAGAAGGCCTTTGATTCGATCGAAACTTGGGCGGTGCTTCGGTCTCTTCAGCGGTGTCACATAGACTATAGGTATATAGAGGTGTTAAAGTGTCTATATAACAACGCCACCATGTCGGTCCGAGTACAGGAACAGAATACGAGGGCGATTCCATTGCGAAGAGGTGTAAGACAGGGCGATGTTATATCTCCGAAACTGTTTACAGCGGCATTGGAAGACGCCTTCAAGCTCCTGGAATGGGAAGGATTCGGCATCTCCGTCAATGGCGAATACATAACACACCTTCGGTTTGCCGATGACATAGTCGTTGTGGCAAAGACGCTGGATGATCTAGGCACTATGCTCGAAGACCTCGACCGAGTATCCCAACAAGTGGGTCTTAAAATGAACATGGAGAAGACGAAAATTATGTCGAGTTCCCTTGTTGTACCCACTCCAGTATCCATTGGGAACTCAACTCTCGAAGTTGTCGACGAGTACGTCTACCTGGGACAAGTGATCCAATTGGGTAGGTCCAACTTCGAGAAAGAGGTCAATCGACGAATCCAACTCGGCTGGGCAGCGTTCGGGAAACTGCGCAAGAGCGTCTTCTCGTCTCAATTACCTCAGTGTCTGAAGACGAAAGTCTTCAATCAGTGTGTGTTACCAGTGATGACATACGGATCCGAAACGTGGTCTCTTACTATGGGCCTTATAATGAAGCTCAGAATTACACAACGAGCGATGGAGCGGGCTATGCTCGGTGTTTCTCTACGAGATCGAATCAGAAACGAAGAGATACGTAGAAGAACCAATGTAACGGACATAGCCTTGAGAATCAGTAAGCTTAAGTGGCAGTGGGCAGGGCACATAGCGCGAAGAACTGATGGCCGTTGGGGCAGGAAAGTTCTAGATTGGAGACCCTTCGACCAAAGACGCAGCGTAGGACGTCCACCAACAAGATGGACAGACGACCTTAAAAAGATCGCAGGATCAAACTGGATGCAGACCGCTAGTGATCGGTCGCTGTGGAAAGCCGTGGGGGAGGCCTATGTTCAGCAGTGGACGTCCTTTGGCTGATTATGATGATGATGATGACTATTTAACATTTTAAATATTGAATAATTATCTAATAAATGCAATTTGAAGGTATCACGTGTATGCTTGAAAGGTCATGACGCCAATATCAGAGTCACGTTCACTGCTAGGCATTCACGATCACTTGTCCACATGAATATTTTTTCACAAATTAAATTAATAAAAATATTTACAGTCCTTATTTAAATAAATAAAGAAATTTATATTATTACACTATAGTCATCTGACATCATGTAAACAGGATGATTCCTTCAAATAACATGCTATTAGTTAGCGTACATATTTTTTTCTACAATCGTGAGAATTATCCCTCACTGATGTGTTTATCAAGTCTTTTGTTAACGCGAGCGCCGGTGACCTTTTGATCCGTGAGCGTCTACGCTGTTACTTTAAAGAAATTTATCTACTCTCATATCGTTAAATTCAAAATACAAAACTCAAATAGTACATTATGATACAAGTGTGCTAAGTTGACCATTATATACAAGGCGATATTGTGTGCGCACGAGCGAAAGCGAGTGCGCCATAAGAAAGCCGCGTATATAATGGTCACAGGCACACGTGTTTCATACGACGTTTTTCAACACACTTGCGAGGAAGAAACAATACTCCAATTATTTACGCGCCATTTTTCATTCGTGTTTTTTTTTCTAGTCGCGATACCGATGCGCGCGAAAGGCTGAGGTGCAAACAAAATCGGCCAACAGCCAGGGTTAAAAATGTAATATTTCGTGTTTATAACACAAATTACAGATTTTTTTTTAATGAATTTGAGTTATTTTTTAAGTAATAAAGCTGGATTAACCATTTATTGAAATAAATATGTACATACTGTTATTTTTCGCATAAATACTGTTTTTAATAAAAGTTATAACCCGACTAAATAATATCGCTTCTTCTTCCTACTTACTATTTGGTACTAGGGTACAAATGTAAATTGGTCGGGTTAATAAACTAAAGGCACTAGTGCAATAATATAACGAAAAAGCACGCGTGTTTTATATCTAGGATTATGTGCCAAAAATCGGTGGAATAAAAACGTCGTTTTGAGCAAGTGTGTTGAAAACGAGTTTATGTTCAGCAGTGGACGTCCTTTGGCTGATTATGATGATGATGATGATGAAACGAGTTTATATAGACGTACTTTATAAATAGTATATCGAAATGAAATTAAAATAGTACATTATGATACAAGTGTGCTAAGTTGACCATTATATACAAGGCGATATTGTGTGCGCACGAGCGATAGCGAGTGAGCCACAAGAAAGCCGCGTATATAATGGTCACAGGCACACGTGTTTCATACGACGTTTTTCAACACACTTGCGAGGAAAAAACAAGACTCTTCATTTACTAAGTTTTTAATTATTAAAACAGTAAAAATACATTTCACTCGATTTTGGTGGCAAAGACTTTCGCACGCGTTTTTCGCCTTGTTACGTATGTCCGGCGGAGTTAATAATAGGTTTCTTCATTTTCTTCACTTGAAGTAGACATTTTCATTAATATTAAACTTCATTATTAATCCAAACTTCGTCACAGCCGACAATTATTATTTACGAAAAATGGCGCGTTGTTTTTTTTTTCTTGCCGCGGTACCGATGCGCGCGCAAGGCTTAGGCGTGAACTAGATCGGCCAAAAGCCAAGATTAAAAATGTAATAATTCGTGTTTAAAACACAAATCACAGAAAATGTTAAATGAATTTGAGCTATTTTTTATTAATAAATCTGGATTTACCATTTATTGAAATAAATATGTAGATACTGTTATTTATCGCATAAATACTGTTTGTTGCTAAAATAAAAGTATTGTATAACCCGACTAAATTAAATCGCTTCTTCTTCTTACTTACGACTTGGTACTAGGGTACAAATGTAAATTGGTCGGGTTAATAAACTAAAAGCACTAGTGCAATAATATATAATGAAAAAGCACGCGTGTTTAATATCTATGATTATGAGCCAAAAATCGGTGGAATAAAAACGTCGTTTTGAGCAAGTGTGTTGAAAATTTAATTATGACACTATTTCTCTTACAAAATAATGTTATAATATTTTTTTTTTTCATTACGAATTTACGATACAGATTACAGATTTTAGATACATCTATTTAATTTTTTATCTGTGGCTGCGCACGCTTTGGCGCATGCGCGGTGATAACGGGAATTTTGGCGTCATAGTACGTTTGTGTTTCGGTAGATAATTATTAGTGTTTATTAAAATGTCTGATAGTGAAAGTGCAGAAAATTTGACGCCGCCCGACATTTTAGAGACTGCGACAGCAGTCTGTCTTAATCTACTACCAGTAAAGTCAAGACGATAAATGTTATGAAGACTTTTTAGCATGGAAATCTTTATCTTTTATTTGATATGTTCGTGTTCAATGAGAGTAGATAAAGTAGTGTATGAAACTGCACATAACTAGGTATTATACACTCGTGTGATACTTTTAAAAAACTCGCTTCGCTCGTTTTTAAACTCACACACCTGTATAATACCTCTCATTATGTACCAGTTTCATAAACTACTATGAAGGTGTACTTTATAGTTATATAATAAAGACATATTAACATACATTTCCATAGACATATGTGCTAGGGTCGTGCGGGCGGGATTCGAACCCGCGACTGCTTATCTTTGTAGTCCGGAACAAAAACCACCACACTATGACGGTTGTTAAATAATTACTAAAATAATATAGTACCAAACTACTCCATGTATGACACTGTCATAGAATATCGACCATGTTGGTCCGTGGGTTGGCTAAGAAACAAAACTCACTAATTTTATTGAAAATACTTCAATCATGAATGATAGGCATCATTAAATACAATTTACTTAACAAGAATATGACATTAGGACTGATTTTTTTAAATTTAGTTAGTTGTTTCTGCAGTTTTAAAGGCGCACTGAGGCATTGAGACACTGACGCCATCAACAACAGACTAAGTCAAAGTTAAGACCTCACTTTGACGTTAGATGGTGTTTGCTTGACTATCTTTTAGACTCTCACCGGTGATCTAGTTCTTAATACAATATCATTGATATTTATAATACTACGTGCTGATTGCTGTCTATGACTTAAGTCTAATCACGTTGGCTTACGACAGCCTATTTTGCCTGTCCACTTGCACAGCGAACGGCGTTTGAGGTTATAGAAATTCCTGAGAGCAATTTTTTTTTATTGACTCATATCAAAAATTGTATTCATGGTTTAGAATGTTTAAAACAACCACAGTTGCGTTTTTCATAAACACACACTTGTAATCATGTTAGCTTCTGATAAAAAGCCCTGCAAATTCCTAATGCGTCTGGCGGCCATTTTTTTACGTATTCTATTACTTTGCAATTCTATATTATTTACAATAATAAATCAATCGATAAATATTTTATTTTTATTTTTTGTTGCGAAAGAGGTTTTGACGTTATTAATATGACAGGGTTCTTATAGTTATTTTCTGGCTTATGGTCCCGACTGGAGCTACTATGATGGATAAAGGTGTCATCTCGTTTGGTCTAATGTAATGCATTTTTATGACGACCTCCGTGGTACAGTGGCTAAGCACGCTGGTTTCAAGGCTTATCTTATATATAAAATTCTCGTGTCACAATGTTTACGAAACGAAACGGAACGGAACCAAACGAAACAGCTTTACCGATTCTTACCAAATTTTATATGCGTATTCAGTAGTTTTGAGAATCGGCTACTATCTATTTTTTATACCCCTAAGTGATAAGAGTTGTTCACCCTTAAATATATTTTTTTTAATTTTGGACGTTTTTTTTATAATGTGGCATTAAAAATACATACAATCATATTTTTTTACTTTTTTATCACCAACCCCTATTTTTTTATAGCCATTTTAGTAATTTGATCATTTTTCATCCCTCTCGATAACTGATCAATTATAGTGTTTTTCATAACTTTTAAAATTATGAGGCTGGGCGAGACTGGGCCGGAGCGGGACGGTGCTAGGGGCAAAGCAAAGTTCGCTGGGTCCGCTAGTAATTGTTGTGTATATTGAATACAAAATTTTCTATAATGTCTCGGATCTGGGTGTTGTGGTACCACAGTTGTATCTGATTACTAAAACATAAGTGCAATTAGCTACTTAATTTGGATCAGAGCAATGTATGTGATTGGTGTCCAATATTTATTTATTTATAAAAAAAATGCGTTTTTCCAGGAACATGCAAATGGTAGTGTCATCGCTACTTAAGCACCCGCCCTACGCGGCGCGACTAAGCGGCGTGTGGGAGCGAGAGGGCGAGTGCGTGCCTTCTATCCCGCGGCTGCAGCTGCTCGTCGAGCGGGCATGGCGCGCCGGGTTCGACACCCAGGTGAGCCATAGAACAATATAGATAACAATGTCATAGAATAATATAGATTGCGAAAGTCAATTGAAGAATTAATTGAAGATGATAAGTACAGTCAATTAGAAACTGGGTAAAAAAAGTACAGTATACACATTTTAATTTAAGTAAACAAAAGCGGTATGTACTTGAGACGCTCCGAAATTTGTACAAATATTTTTTGAAAATGCGGTTTGCAGTCACTTCTCAACGCGACGATTGCAATTGTAGATAGCGCTATGAGCGGCATCTAAGGTGGAAGTGAGTAAGAATTGAACACCCGGCGAGTCTTCCGAGTCGACCGCATTAGCCGCGCCGAATCTGATGACGTCATTCGAATTCGTCTAGGATTTCTGGGGTTCTTCCAAATTCGGACGATTCGACGCGGATTAGTGTCCGAGGTTTCATTAGATTTCATATAAAAAATCTAAAATTCGTTTCGTTCAGCGCGTTCGGCTCGGGTAAATGTGCGTTCACCTTTAGTCAGCTCAGGTAGAACGGTTGTCATAAGGTAGACTTCCAATTACTGCTCTTATACTCGATACCGATTGTACTCTGCATAATGCGACGGTTAAGCACACCCAGCCAACACGCGACGGTAGGCATGTGAGATTTATGAAAAAGAATCGATAAATAACAATCGTTTGTTTTTGTTTTTTCAAAGTCAATCGATTTGTATAAAATCGATATTAATAAAAAAAACTTATTTTTAAATGATACGAAAAAATAGTAATTTTAAAAACAAGTACATGCTTTTTATATTCCAATAATAAACCTAAGAGATATTTTTTTACAATTTATTAGATCAATAATCAAATAGATAAGAATAAACTAATTCAATACTAAAATCCAAAGACAATGTTCCTTTGAAATTAAAGGTAAGGAAAAAACGTTATCACTGAAGGGCCTCTAGTCATTTAGTATATGTTAGTATGAAGACTGTGTTATCGTCATTTTTAACTATTTTTATTACTAAATATTACTATTAACATAATTTTGAATTGGTTCCAGGGTTCGGAACAGCTCGGCTCGAAGCTGCACAACACTCGCAAATGGATCGGCGCGTGCGAGGTCGTCACGGTTCTGTCTTCGCTCAGGATAAGGTCATTTTATCTTTATTATTATTATTTGTTTTGATTTGCTTTACTTACATTATTTCAATCGCCCAATAAGCCATAGCCATTTAAGTTTTCAGGGTCGACCTTTTTAAATTACCTATACTGATAAACTCCTCAGATTTATAAAATCTGAAGAGTTTGTTTGAACGCGCTAATCTCAGGAATTTCTAGACTGATTTAAAATAATATTTGCGCTGAATATTTATCGAGGACGGCTTAAGGCTATAGTACGTGCTGTTGTCCGTACTTAAGCCGTCCTCAAGGTAAATACTGCGGTATCTTATTTAGTTGTAATAAGGGCTAGTTTGCAACTTATTCTTCCAATTCTTTCTTATTTTCTGCTATTCTTCCAATTCTTTCATATTTTATGCGATGTTATCAGCGAAGCGAATTCATTTAAATATTTCCCCGTTAATTTTGACACCCCCTCTTTTCTGAGACTAATATGTTTTAAAAAGGGGCGAGAGAGGACAACCTTTTCTTACTCCCGGTCTTATACTTGCCTTTCGCTGTTCGCCTCCCAATTCTACTATTGTTTATTGGTTTTAATACTGCTTAAAGATGATCCTTCTGTCTCTTTAACCCAGTCCAGCCTCCCTTATAATTAATAATGAATATAAATAAAACCAAAACACTCATTGCATCATCGTCCCCCACGGCTTTCCACGGCGACCGATCACTAGCGATCTGCATCCAGTATGATCCTGCGATCTTTACGGGGTCGGTTGTCTATCTTGTTGGTGGACGTCCTACGCTACGTCTTTGGTCGAAGGGTGTCCAATCTAGAACTTTTCTGCTTCAACGGCCATCAGTTCTTCGCGCTATGTGCCCTGCCCATTGCCACAAGCGTACTGAATGTGTGTCCTAAACAAGGCGCGCTCTGTTTCTTTCCCCCCATAGGCCAGTGAAACTATCTTTCAGACGACACATAACAGTCCGTAGATTTCGTAGAGTTGTTACTCAATAACATGTTGTGTTCCTCAGGTGTCAGCTGATCGACTTTCACAAGCCGACCGGAGCTGACGGCTCCCATCCGGCGCTATTCGACTGGGTGCTTCGCTACTTCACGCAGGAGCCCGACGCATTCAAGGCGCCATTGTATCTGCAGCATCAAGGTACACTAATAAATACTTACCCCAAGATATTACTATGTTTATGTCCTTAGAGCAAGCGAAAGCGTGTGGCTAGTGGCTTATAAAGCGAAGCCTTATAAGCTACTAGATGCGACCATCAAACTGTGGACGAGATATAAGTAAAGTCCGTTTTTCTTTGCTAGTCGAATATTGTAAACAATCAAGACAAAATCCTTTTACCGAAATGTTTCATTTTTAAATAAGATATATAAAACTTAAAAGCTATATAAGCAATAATTCGATTAGCACTGAGGATTTTGTTTAATTAAATAGTTTTAATCACTGATCTATACTAATATTATAAAGCTGAAGAGTTTTTTTGTTTGTTTGTTTGTTTGAACGCGCTAATCTCAAAAACTACTGGCCCGATTTGAAAAAAAAAATTTACGTTGGATAGTCCATTTATCGAGGAAGGCTTTAGGCTATATAACATAAAGATACGACTCATAAGACCACAGCAGAAATGAAAAATGTTGCGAAAACGGGAGAAAGATATTCCTTTTCAGAGCTTCCGCTGCATACGCTGCGTAAACCGCTAAAGTTACACAAAAATCATGTATGACAGGATTGTTCAACATTAAGAGTTCTATAATAAAGTCCGCGACAGCATATGTCTATCTTTTATGGTTGACTTACTACAACCTTTTTTATGTTAATAAATTTGTAATAAAATAATGCATTATTTTTAGAGGTGTATTATACACACAGGTATTTATTCTTATCAAAATAAATACATTCATCATCACGAGCATTTCCTTTAGAACCAAGTTGCCCTTTATATCATTTGATTTCAATAAATATCTTAGGAGCTATCACAGTTTTAACATAACTCCGCACCAAAATAATGTTCGCAGCTTAAGTACAACGTGCGCTTGCGCTAATATATTAAGCCGAAGAGTTTGTTTGTTTGAATGCGCTTATCTCAGGAACTGCTGGACCAATTTGAAAAAATATTTTTGTGTTGGATAGCTTATTTATCGAGAAAGGCTTTAGGATATTAAACATGACGCTGCGACGGGAAGGGAGGGAGCAAACTCAAAACGCGCGGACGAAGTCGCGGGGGACCGCTAGTATTATTATAAAAGGAATGAAAAACATTGTTTAGTATCTCTAGTGACTGCAATCGGTGACACGACCAATAGTAGGCCACGAGTAGTTGCGTTTTGTCCCACTAGGACTCGCGGCTGGAAGAGCAATTAATCGTGCAAAAGAGACAGCGCACATCATTTTCTCTTTTGCACTTGCACTGTTTATGGGTGACGTTACACAGACACAGAGATGAGTGTTGTTTGTTACTAGCGTTTATCGACAACAATACATTTGAAAATGGGGCTTTACATGAATGTTGTATTATCGAAAGTGCAGAATACTGCGCGTGCGCATCCTTGTTTCAAAAGTGATTTATGGTACGGAATTCCGCAAGTCTTTGGTATAGTGGCTTGACTGTGCCACTAGTGGTTTATCGGCCTTGCCTAGTGGCTTTAATGTCACACCAGTAGCTGCGTCTGGTAGCAGTCACTTAGCCACCAGTGAGTGGCAGTGGTCGGTTGTCCAGTATAAAGGCTTGACTGTGCGACTAGTGGTTTAACGGCCTTGCCTAGTGGCTTTAATGACACACCAGTAGCTGCGTCTGGTAGCAGTCACTTAGCCACCAGTGAGTGGCAGTGGCAGGTTGTCGAGTATAAAGACTTGACTGTGGCCCTGCCTTGTAACTCCTTGTGCGCTTGCCCGCTGTCAGCTGATCTACTTCCACAAGCCACAGGTTCTGACAGCTCCCATTCTGTGTTATTCGACTGGGTGCTGCGCTACGCAGGAGCCCGACGCGTTCAAGGCGCCCTGGTATACTCATAAATAAATGTTACCAACGTTTGTCTTCACTATTTGACTGTCTTCTGTCAAAAAAAACATCGACTGCGGACCAGACATAATATGTAAAGACGGTCTAAATGACGTTACATGTGAACGAAAGCGTGAAAGAATGAAACAAAACATTGTATGATAAACAAGGATGGCAAATATGGCAACAGCAGACCGGCAGGCATAGTTTTTTTTAGAATTCAGCCATATTTGACGGAGCGTTCGGGCCGCGCAGTAGAAATGAACCTTATTTACTACATTTAAGGGTTCAAAATAAAAATTGCGGAGCATAACAATTTTTGTATTACACATACGTTTGTGCATACGCTTTAATACAACGAGCTAACTTGTATTTCGAGGAACTCGACTCATAAATCACACGCACACATGCCAAGTGGTGTTCGCTTATTGCTGTTTTTGTAACCGGAGTCGTCCGTCCGTTCGGAATTCAAAATGGCCGCAGTTTATAAGTTATAGCACGCGACATTACCAGGTGGTGACTATTCCTCTAGTGACTGCAATCGGTGGCCGTACCTGATAGTTGCGTTAATTTTCCGAGACTAGTGGCTCGACTAGGCCACTATCTAGTGGCCGCGACTAGTATCTTGACTTGCTTAGTGGCCGCGTCTTGCATGAGCCACTAGTGATTGTGTTCAGTGACTTCGTCTGGTAGTAGTCACGAAGCCACCACTGAGTCTAGATAAATAATAAATAAATTTATTCAGAAATAAGAAAGTACAACATTAGATAATAAGTACACTGGTTCCCACTCTAGGATTCCCTGTGTCGTAAGGACCAGTCTCTTTCGTCTAGCTAGACGTCGTACATTTGTTGCTTTTATAATTTTAAGTGGGCTTACAAAATTAGATGCTTGTGCATGTGCGCTGGCTCGCTGTCAGCTGATCGAGTTTCTCATCGGCTTCCATCCACCGTTATTCGACTGGGTGCTACTTTATGCAGGAGCCCGACGCGTTCAAGGCGCCATTGTTTCTGCAGCACCAAAGTAGGGCGACTTAACAAATAATACGTAAATTTTTCGTATTGTAGCCCAAACGGAGACTTTAGTAAAGAGCTTCAGATCATGTGAATGCAACACCTTATTCCGCAGTTTTCCAAAGGCGGCTGACTTGCAGACTAAGGCGATGGTTTATTTCGTCCTCTATTACATCCAAGTGTGACCTAGAGTCACACTTGGATGACCTAGAGTCACACTTGGATGTAATAGTGCTTGCTGCCTAAATATTTGAACTCATCCATCTGTTTCAGTACACAATTGTCGATGCAATTTTTTTGCGATGTTGCAAACAACTTCGGTTTTAGAGACATTTATTTTGAGACCATACTACACCAGTCTTCATGGAGGCTCGTAATTAACAGCAAGTTCTTGAAGACTTTTGGCATCGTAACACACGTCTTCTGCGTACATTATAATAATAATAATAAACACGCAGGGCAGCTTGTGGAGAGCTGTTCGGCAGTAGCGACCCCACGTACCTGATTGCTCCTGGGAGAACCCCTGTTCTTCATCTCTGTCTTGCCTTCACTGGCCGGGCAGAGTGAACGCTGACGAGGGACAGGATCTCCCACCTCTTGCTGCCTTCATTGGTTGGCTTGAGTGGAGACTCGCTCGAGCAGAGATGCTCGGGGGAAGGAAGTGTGCCAGTAAGATGCTCGTAGGGATAGCCCTACACAAACCGGGGGTTGTCCTTGGGTGCACTTGTATAGTGCAAACAGGGATAATCGTCGGTGTCACACAGCTTTTAGATTAATGTTGTCTAAAGGGCCTCTGCGGGTTGGCTTCGGCCCCATGTACGCCTTCCAAAGGTCCGGCACCCCATGGTCCCAATGGAAAAGACACAACATAATAATAATAATAAATATTCTTTATTGCACAAGTAAGGACACAAGAAACATTACATAGCATACAAATCATTTGTACAATATTGGCGGTCTTATCGCTGGAAACGATATCTTCCAGACAACCATTAGGTAAAGGAAACAACGTTTATTATTATCTCCGTATTAACCGCGTGAGACAACTTAGTGCGAGCTTTGAGTCTAGCCAGCTTATATATCACCATCGGTTCGGAGACGTATCTTGATGCCAGATGATTTTATTCTACAACTTTAACGACGGCCTATTAGTTCTAACTAAAGGAATTTGTAACAGTGACCGTAACCGAAAGCGGCTGGGGAGAGTATATGTATATGTAACCCAATTTTTTTTTGTAAGCTGTGCACCTGGCTAGCCGTTAACGCTAAATCTAACGCTGCCTCTTGAAGCGATTCCACACAGACGTCGCCGATGCGTTGCGTAGATGCTGAGACGCCTGCTCGCTGACGCCGGGTTGTTTTACATTTTAATCTGACTGAACGTAATGTCACACGGGGCGTTAAAAAACGTGCGGCGTCTGAACGCGCGTAACGAACTAGTTCCATATGAGTCGGGGTCGGGGAGCTGCTGCGTTGCAATGACGGACGGTACTTAAGCGCTATATCGCTATTAGATATGAGCGATCAATAGACGGACTAGTTAAATCAATAAGTTCATGCGATCGAAAAGTTAACGAGTCGTCGAGTTCGACTAGTTGACCGACTAGTCGATAGACAAAATTCAACGGTCTAGTTTCGTCACGAGGAAAACGTCGACGACGCTCAGTGCGTTGTAATCATAACATTGAAACAACGACTAAGCTAAAGAGTTTGTTTGTGTGTTTTGAACACGCAAATCTCAAGAGCATTTTTGTGTTAAATAGCTTATTTATCGAGGAAGGCTTTAGGCTATAAAACATCACGATGCTAAGATAGAAGAAGATAAGAGCAGAGCAACAAAAAATATTATTGCAAAAACGAGGGGGAAATATTCCTTTTGTGAGCTCCCGTTGCGTACGCAGCGTAAACCGTTTAAAATACATCAAAATCATGTATGACAGGATTGTTCCACTATAAAAGTTCTACAATAAAGTCCACGACAGCATGTCTATCTAATACGGTTTACTAACTACAAACATTTTTATGTTCATCTATAATGGAAATAAATTAAGGGTGTTTTGATGCACACGGGTACTTATCAAAATGTAAGTTTTCATCATCATGATCATTTTATTTCAAACGCATTTGTCATTGGCATCCTTTGATTCCAATAAACATCTTAGAAGCTATAACAGTTTTAAAATAACTCCGCACCAAAATATTGCTCGCAGCTTAAGTAAAACACGAGCTTGCACGAACCGCTATGGTTTCTGTCCTCTAACTTCCAATAAAAGTATGTGTTTTGCGTTGAAATATTATACGGAAAACCCCAAATTTCAAAAATTGTTATCGATTATCTGTCGGTTGTATACATAGTGTACATCCGGCCGTCTGAGCCAGGCTTCTATAGAGATCTTGCATATCTAGGCTTATAAGGAATCGTTAGTGACGCTGATGTATCCAGGTTTCATCGTTTGTGACGCAGTAGTTTTCTTGGAAAATCAAAAAAACTAGGCTCAGACAGCCAGAATTTTGCATTTTCTGACTTTCCAGATCTCAACTATCAGAGGGTTTCAGGTCGCTGTTTCTTATAAAATGTGATGTGACGCGTTAGTGACGGTCATCCGAAGTAGTTTCATCCATTTTAATCCAGTACTTTTTGAGAAATCGTGATAAACGTGTGGCTCAGACAGCCTGATATCCGGTCGTCTGAGCCAACTTGTTTTTCTCTATATTTCACGAAATGTTACGTTTCGGACAAATGTTTTTCGGATTTACTGATGTGACGACGTTAGTGACAGCTCTCGACCAGATTTGAACCTTCGTGACGCACGCGTTTTGGAGAAATTGAGAAAAAAATTGCTGGCTCAGACAGCCGGATGCTGGCTGTCTGAGCCACCCAGTTCTACCACTTCCAGGTGTTGTACGAAGCTAAAAACTCATCTAATCTGATGTGACGCGGCCTCTAAGTACAAAAAATCGTAAGTGACGGCTCTATATGCCGCCAATCAAAAGTTATAAGCATTTCAAATGTTTTCCATACATCGATGCATTTGGGTGGCCACACTTCGCACTCTTTATGGAAACGGAAAGACAATTTAGTAGAAAATGTAAGCTAAAGCCCCTCATATCAAAGCGGATGCTTTCTCCTGCTATTTAAATATTTAATTACGTAGTCAATAACTACGCCGATGAAGGAAAATATGTTAATTATGTATGGGGTATTCCAGGTTTCAAAATTACTCTTTATTTAAAAATAATCACTAGCTCCAGCTGGTTACTACAATATAAGACTTTTTCGGTATTAAATACATACTAAGTACTCATTTCTCAACTCGTCCCATATTATTACGGCCCATTTGGGACAAGATGCAATAATTAATTTTAATCATTATGCAAATCGTCTCCTGCTTTTTGGGTGCAAAATAATAACCATAAAACAGCGCAGAAGGTGAAACGCAGTTCTCTGGAACCGCTTATTATTATTACGAACAAAAATTACTAAGCCAGCCTTATTTCACCTTCGGAACACGAGACGCGCGCCATCTTTGTGTCCATCTTTGCTCGAACAATATTTCTGATGCGGGGGAATAAAGAATGGAATGCGCTACCGGTTGAGGTGTTCCCGAAACCCTTAATTTGGGCATTTTCAAAAGAAGAATGATTACGCTATTACTGGTCAGACATACATAACCAATCCTCGACGACATCATCACTTACCACCAGTTGTGATAGTGGTCAAATGGCTGATCATATATATAAAAATATATAGATAGACTATAAAATTATGCAGGATGGAAAGAAATCATCCACTTAATATCATTTATTTTTATAGCCCAAAAGATTGTTGTTGAATTTTACAAGAAAGTTTAAATATGTATGTTACAAAATGTATACATAATAAATAAAAATGTAAGTAAGTAACAATGGATATGGCGGTAAGAGAGGTACGTAGAAACCAACTTACGAAAATAATGAAATAAAATGAAAAATATATATTTTGTTTTGGACCTGTCATGTTTATAACCACAGATTGTAGCGTTTATCTTCTTTTAAAGTTTATGTTCATAAGACAAGTAATAATTATTTTGTTTTAATAAAGCAATGATATAAGTTTTGTGCTCGTGGATTTTTACTTAGTTCGTAGACTTTATTGATTTTATGACGAGTATAGTATACCTATTTACGAGGAGTATTATTCACATTTGACTAAAATTGTTTTATCAGATGTATATTATATTTTACTTTGTAATCATTAAAAGGGTTTCCTTTCATACAACAAAATTGTGTTAACTTTTTTGTAACAATATTATTGTTTTTTTCTGATTATACTCATATTGATAGTTTTAACTTTTTGATTACATTAAATGACGTTAAAAATCATTTGATTAAATTATCTGCATCTCGTCCAAAATAAGCTGTAGACATGTATGGGATGAATTGATGAACTATTATTTGTATAAATGCTACAGCAGAAACAATTCGTAAAATAACTTTATTATTTACTAAAATATCTATAACAGGAGACTTCCACATGGAAATTCTTAGACGTTGGGTGATATTAGAATTATCAGTAAACAGCTATCTAAACGCCGAGCAAAAAAGTAAGTGCAAAGCGCTGAGTATGCCTAGTCAGCCTGGAGCCTTGCTTTTTTCAAGAGAACGCTGACTACGCCTAGTAAAAGTAGTAAGTAGTCCAACTAAATACTGCTCTGCTTACTGAGGTCTGAGTCTGGAGCTCACGTCAAAACATGCCTGATTGTTGTCATAAGTCTTTGTGCCCCCTTTTAGTATAACTAGCCCAATATTATCACCATAAATTTCTTTAAACGCATTTTTTAATGATTAACTTCGTAAGTGCAGGTTTCCTTGTCAGTACATCAGTCACTAATCAGTAGTGCGGATTTTTTTTCAGCAACTGCCATCACTGCAAATGTCTACTTTTTCGTCTGACGCTATCTTGCATGTCGAATTAACAGTGATTAAAAAGTGTTTTAATGTTCTTATTTAACATATTTTCTTTAACTTGATAGCATATTCCTGATTTTTTAAATGGTGAATAAAATATGAGCCTGTACAAGTGTACATGGTCTGATAATCTTGGTAAGATCATCTCTTTAAACTAGAAAAAAAAAGCCTTCTTTTAAACGTTGAGAAAGTTTAAGAATTACTCAGGACGAGCTGCAGTTTGTAAATATATCTTTGATTTTCCGCATTTCGTCCCAAATATTATATAGGCATGGTGGGACGAGTCAATGAATTACTAAGTTTTCCATCCAAACAAAAAAGGAAACGACTTGCAGGATTAAGTTAGTATTTATATTGATTTTTTGCATCTTGTCCCAAGTGGGCCGTTAAATCACATGGGAAGAGTCGAGTAATATGTAAGTAGTATGTACCTTACCAAAATTCTCTAATATTGTAGTACCTTCGATAAACTAGCGGTTGTTTTCAAATAAATAGTAATCTAACGTTTTTTTTCCTTGGAATACCTGAGACCATAAATAATTAACATATTTTCCTTCATCGGCGTAGTTATTGACTACGTAATTAAATATTTAAATAGCAGGAGAAAGCATCCGCTTTGATATGAGAGGCTTTAGCTTACATTTTCTACTAAATTGTCTTTCCGTTTCCATAAAGAGTGCGAAGTGTGGCCACCCAAATGCATCGATGTATGGAAAACATTTGAAATGCTTATAACTTTTGATTGGCGGCATTTAGAGCCGTCACTTACGATTTTTTGTACTTAGAGGCCGCGTCACATCAGATTAGATGAGTTTTCAGCTTCGTACAACACCTGGAAGTGGTAGAACTGGGTGGCTCAGACAGCCAGCATCCGGCTGTCTGAGCCAGCAGTTTTTTCTCAATTTCTCCAAAACGCGTGCGTCACGAAGGTTCAAATCTGGTCGAGAGCTGTCACTAACGTCGTCACATCAGTAAATCCGAAAAACATTTGTCCGAAACGTAACATTTCGTGAAATATAGAGAAAAACAAGTTGGCTCAGACGACCGGATATCAGGCTGTCTGAGCCACACGTTTATCACGATTTCTCAAAAAGTACTGGATTAAAATGGATGAAACTACTTCCGATGACCGTCACTAACGCGTCACATCACATTTTATAAGAAACAGCGACCTGAAACCCTCTGATAGTTGAGATCTGGAAAGTCAGAAAATGCGAAATTCTGGCTGTCTGAGCCTAGTTTTTTTGATTTTCCAAGAAAACTATTGCGTCACAAACGATGAAACCTGGATACATCAGCGTCACTAACGATTCCTTATAAGCCTAGATATGCAAGATCTCTATAGAAGCCTGGCTCAGACGGCCGGATGTACACTATACATATTGTAATTATAGTAGGGGAGCCCAGGATGCTAAATCGGGATTCACTCGAGCGTCAAAGAGACCTATTGGATTGCGAAGCTTAGATGATAAGAAGAAAAAAATGGCATATAATATATACACTTTTATCAGTGGGGGCGGCTATAAATTTTCAAAAATGTAAAAAAAAAACAGTTGCATGGACATACTCGAGCGCGTCAGATATTAATAGCATCCATATTCTACATATTTTTGAAAACATACGTATGTTAATCTGATTGTTTCTCTGATGGGGGTGGGGATGGTCTCTCGTAAGGGTTGAAAACGAAAAAAAAAATTGAATCGAGCGCGTCAGATTTTCAAAGGGGATGTTAATTGGACCTAAAAAAAGGCTATTATGTTTTATACTGACGATTTGGATGTGACCCAAACTCGCGTCCATTATTAGAATGTGCAAAAAAAATCGCAATTTTGAAATACTCGAGCGCGTCAGATTATGATAAATATGGTTCATTTATATACCCTAAACGTGCTGTCTCTTAATCTGACTATTATCTGTAGGGATTCGCCTAATCTGACAATGGAAAGTTTTTTTTTGTATTTATTCAAATCTTTTAACTTAACAAATTAAAGAGCTGAAAAAATAGCATGCAAATAAAACAGTAATATTCTTTGAAGTTTTATTTTTGAGAAGAACTTTTATTTATGAGAAAATGAGTATTTTTTATTATTTTTTTGAGATTTTTTATTTTAATCATCATCTTCGTCGGTAGAATTATCTTCCTCTACTGGCTCAAAAATAATTTCAGGCGTTACAAATACGTTGTAAACAAAACCATCTGCGCAATCAGCTGTCATGGCGTCATGGCAACAGAACCCAAAGTGGGGGCGGAGTGACAAAGTCATAGATAGAGAAAGAGTGAGAGAGGAATAGATAAGAGGAATGGAATTGCGAGAATTCGGTATTCCCCTTCGGCATCATGTAGCTGCACGCATAAAACTTTATCGATTATTTTTCCTTACTTCGGCTTATGGAAATCGTCAGATTATATATTATCCGTGAAATTTGAATTATTACCTTCAAAATAATAAAAAAATAGCCCTGCTCGAGAAAGTCGAGATAACGTTTTTTTACAAGTTTGCACCACCCACCTACCCACCTACTTCTAATCGTCATCGGAAATTGTCAGATAAGTGGAATATACTTTTTTTAGTATATAACTAACTTGTAGGGTAAGTTAGTAATCTGACGCGCTCAAGAATTTCAGATGATCAATTTTTTTTACTAATCTCCTTGACGCGCGGCCACATATACGGGGCTAATACTTGACATATCAGCCATGAATGCAGAAGGGAGACAGGTGAGGCTGTTTTGGCTAAGAGCACACGTTGGAACAGCGGGAAATGAAAGAGCTGACGAGCTAGCAAAAACAGCCGCTACAACAGAAAAGTCAGAGCCAGACTACGCAGAAGTCCCATTGTCTTATGTGAAGAAAAAGATCAGGGAGGAATCGGTCCAGAGATGGCAGGACAGATATGACGCCTCTGCAACGGGATCAGTTACCAAGGCCTTCTTCCCAGACGTACGCGAGGCGTACCGGCTGGTGAGAGCAGTAAAACTGACCCCGCTCCAGACCCAAATCTTCACAGGACATGGTGGTTTTGGGGAATACTTACATCGGTTTAAACTTCGCAGCTCCCCCGGATGCGAGTGTGACCCGGACACAAGCGAAACAGTCTGGCATATACTAATAGATTGCCCGCGGTTCCAACTGAGCAAGCACAACCTGGAATGCGACATTCAGATGGAGCTGACCAAAAATACTATGACAAAGGTCCTAAAAAGTGCGAAGTTAAGAACCACTTTCTTAAACTATGTGGAATCAGTCGCCAAAATAACAACAAGGCGAAATAGTGCAATACCAAATTGCACACCCACGACACAGGACACACAACAACAAATACAACAACTCACCACACAGAAACCCTCACAAAGTCAACCTAAACCCTACAATCTGCTGGCATCCGGTGAACCGGGAGAGCCTGGAATAAGGCTGCGGGGAGTCGCGCTGTTCATGGACAACAACTGGGAGCGGCTAGGAATCGCATTCTGTAACGCCATGGTACGAAACACGGTCTATATTTCACCCGGTCTCGGCGCACTTATCAACGGAAGTACCTTTAAAACATCAATGAGACGAAAGGTCTACAACGAATTACCAATTGTAACAATAGAGCAGCAAGAGTGTAGAATAGTGCGAAAGAAAAACAAGACTATCGCACTATTCTCCAACGAACTGCATGTTACGGAATTCGAACAGGCATGCAAGGTACTTACGAAGATAAGTGAGCGAGGGGAGAAAGGAACATCGAGACCGGTTAAGATCAGTCTGGATGCAATGGTCGTAAGCTACCAAAAAGGCAAAACCGAGGACTACCTTGGGGCCGTGGCAGCTTCTAAATATCACGAGGTCGTGGTCTATGAGGACAGAGGCCAAAACCTCAGCTTCCTTAAACCACGACCAGCAGACCAAAACGCAACACCACCACCCACTGATTGCTGGGACCACCCTATAGTCAGAACTGACATCAGTGGGTCCGAGCGATTGGAACTCAGGGTGAGAAGCGAAAAGTGCCAGACGAAACGGAGTGCGAAAGAGCTGAGCGTCGACGAGAAAGAGAAAACTCAAGACACACTCTCCACTATGACAGCAGCACTCAGCAGTGTTTTCAAGGCGATCCCGGAGATGATCACCAGAAAAATAACGAGGATGAGGAGTATAACAGCGATCGAGAAAGCAGTCGAAAAGTTTACCTCACCACCACCAGAGGAGGAAACAAACCCAAGAGTGGAACGCACCAGGGCAGACATGGGACAAGTAGCTCCACCGACTCTCAGACCAGCCTGTCAAGCACAGGAGCACATGCTAAATGCCTTTATCGAGTTCGTAGCGGTAACTAAAGCCACTAGAAAAGTCAACGAAGACACTTGCAAGGGCATCATGCAAGCGTACAATCTTGACAATCTGGGACTGCTGCGAGCTAAATTAAAGGACGCAGAGGCCGCAATATACGATAGCGAACAATCCAAGGTTATCCATGGACAAATGTCGGGGTCGTATATGGCGGCATACAGCAACGCGTGTGGCTTCGTGGGACAGGACGAACAACTGAGTAACTTAGAGGAGGGAAAACTTGTCTTCAAAACACCGTCCGAAGACCCCATAGTCGTAGTCGCAAAGTGTACGAAGGTCATGCTCGACGACAGAATAATCGAAATGGCTAACACCATATCGGGAGATCTGTCGAAAGGTAAGGTCCCGGAACACTGGACTATACCGACAATTACATGGGTCAATGGAGTCCCTGGTTGTGGCAAAACCACGTGGGTAATGTCCCAAATAAACCCCGAACAGGACATAATAATCACAACCACGACTGAAGCAGCAAAGGACCTCCGAGAGAAACTGGCAACGAGAATAGGGGAAGAGAGGGCGAAAAGGAGAGTCAGAACAATGGCATCTCTACTTGTTAATGGTATGAGTGAGGGAGAATCGTGCACACGCCTAATGGTGGATGAAGCCCTCATGAACCATTTTGGATCCATTGTACTGGCTATCCAAATAGCGAAAGCCAGAGAGGTGACTTTGTTAGGAGATAATAACCAACTCCCATACATAGATCGCTGTAATCTCTTCACTTTGGAATACAACAGACCTAATAAAATCACAGAGGTTACTAAGGAGTTACTGTGCACCTATCGAAACCCCCAGGATGTAGCGTATGCCCTTAGTGAAATCTACAGCGGCATATACTCAGCCAATACTCAAGTACAGTCCCTTTACCTCAAGCGCTTCTCAGGTGCAGTGATCCCAAAATCAGAAAGAACCCTATACCTCACTCACACCCAAGCTGAAAAGGCAAGCCTTATCAGCCAAGGATACGGGAAAGACGAAGGATCACGCACACTTACCATACATGAAGCACAGGGGCAGACTTTTGAGTCAGTGGTGATAGTGCGCACAGTATCAAAAAAATCCCATCTCCTAAAGAGTGTTCCCCACGCTGTTGTGGCCATCTCTAGACACACAAAGTCTTGTGTTTATTACACAGACAATGCCACCGACGACGCCACAGCTCGTCTGATAATCCGGGCAGAGAAGGCCACACCAACAATAATCCGGGACTACAACCTGCGGATGGCCATGCGCAGGGGCGACGAGCAAGTCCGAAACAAGATATTGGCCAATCCACTAACATAACTAACTCTATCAACCAAGTCACTAAGAACATCTTAGTACCTAAAGGCGACGACGTAGAGGGATTACTTTACTCCCCAAACACAAACACAATCACTAACACAAACTAGAATTAGAGCAATATTGTTTAATATTGTATAGCAAAATCACAAGGATAATAGAATTCCAAAACCTTATAGAATAATACAAATATGTAATAATAATAATAATAATAATAATAATAATAATAATAAAAAAACAATACAACAAAAATATATGCACATGTACAAATAATTATAGAAAAAGAAAATAGCAACTATAACAAAAACACAAGGAAAAAAAAAAGAAAAAAAAAGAAAAAAGAAAAAGAAAAAAAAAATAATTAAGTTATCTTAAGTAGAAATAAGAGACGATGTTTAACTTATAAGAGAGTTATAGCATAAACTAACAACCCTAGTAATAAGTATTGTAAAAAGCACTGTAAATTTTTGCGCGGAGCAAAAATAAAAAGTAACACACATAACAAAAACCTAAATCAAAAAAGGCACGGACCAAAGAGTCTGTGGACTGTAGTTATATTAATGAAAAAAAAAAAAAAAAAAACTTGGCGGAGGTATTTAATGGGGTACTAGGTTCCTCCCTGTATGTTAGTGTGCCGCGCTTTAGTAAATCCCAAAATCCCCTCTATTGTCATCAAGATTTCTACAAAAATACCTATGTTTTTTTTTTCGAATATGGAAACATGTTTTTTGTAGCGTAAGTTATAAGCGCTCTGTAACCAGCGATATTGTAATAAACGTATTTGTTATTTTAATTTTCAGGTCACTCGCGAACAATAATAGGATACGAGAAACACAAAGACGGCAAGGCGACTCTGCTGGTTCTAGACCCGTCACATTCACCTGCGCAGGTATAAGAACATACATTTATTTCATCATCAACATTGTTGCATCAGCCGTAGGATGTCCTGGCTAAATACACCTCCCCAATTAATTTTCAATGTAATCAGTTCTTCTCTTTCAGTAAAAGTCCCATTTCTGCGATCTTTACAAGGCCATCCATTTTCAGAGGTTTCCAAACTTATTTGGTCTAGCCTACTTTAAAACCATTTCATTCATAGCGTGTTAGTTCACTGTACACTGTATACAAGTGTCTTTAGTGGTTCACGTCAGATCTAGCAATGATGCTAGTTACTTTTGTTACCATGAAATTGATACATGTTTTTATGGTTCTGAGGTTTAGGCAAATAGGACTCAATAAAACACTTTACGGATATATTTCTCGACACTTTAGTCTTGCCTGTGACCTAGACTTGTGTAGTACATGTACTATGTACTATTAAGAACTAGTTCATTCAAGTGACCAAGAACGAACTATTCTGTTCCGATCTTTTAAATTTGTCTTTAGTACAGTTTAGCTAAGCAAATCTTGTAAGTCTATGGTTTAGGTCGGGTCGCGAGAGTAGAGTAAGAAGGAATAATTACGAGTGTCAGACCGTGATGAAAGATATACTAGATTGAGCGAGAACGAAACATATCGTGGGCCTAAGCGTGACGAAAGATGTAATAGTTAAGCGAGAACGAAACAGACACGTGTGGTTGAGCGTGATATAAGTTGTATGTAGATTGAACGACACGTACGTATGACCATATTCGCCGTGTACGATTCCCGAGTAATCGGTGAACTATTGAACTAACAGTACTAGAAGATCGAGCTAGATGTCTTGAACGATTGTACTAGTTCGTAGTGCTCCGTTCAGTGTCCAAATAAAAACAAGACTACTGTGACCACGGATGCTGTTAAGCGATTCAAGAGTCAGGCGTATAGTTTTATATAAAAGTGCGCGAAATATATGCTATACTCTGATTTTTAATTAGATAGACCAAAATGACAGCTTCAATCGCACTTTTTATTTTTTAATGTTGCAATAGTGTTGTAACAATGCAATTGTGAACGATTAATTGAATTTGTGATACGATTTTTCAATTTCGTGATTCTACTTATTTTAATAAATAATACATCTAAAACGTTAAACACAAAGAAACTTAATACATAAAATAAAATTTTCTAATAGGTAAAAAATTAAGCCCCTTCACATGCAATACTAATATTTTGTATGACTTCAACCTATTTTGACTATTTACTATTTTCTATAATTACAGTATTATAATCTAAATTATGATATTATTTTGCAGGTAACATAATCTTAAAACAAAACTTGTTTGTTTTTTTTTTGTAATACATAGCAAAATTGAAATTGTATGATCCTTTTGATGATTGAAATAAATTACATTACAGAACTATTTTATTTTATGCAAATAATTTTTTACACAACACAAATTCAAACTATTTCCAATTAATTATTCTATAATCATTTAAAAGCAACAATTGAATCAGAATTGAATTTGTCGAATATTTAGGCACATCACTATTTTTATATTACGAAAAATTCCTTCAGTCATTTTGGTCTATCTAATTAAAAATCAGAGTACAGGTGTTATTAATTCAATGGATATAAGTGGAACAAAATAAATAAATTTATTTTGTATACTTTTGATGTTAATGAAGAATTTGTTTATATAGTTTTCAATGTTCTCTAAGGATTATAAATTCATGTTTTCCAGGTCCGGCAAGTGATATGCGGCAACACGTCCGCTTGCAACACGGCGCTACGCCTTCTGCGGCGCGGCTCGTCTGCTCTACGCGCGAGACAGTACCAGCTGCTGTGCGTGTCCGGAGTCATGGCCTCGGACCAGGAGTACGAGGTCAGGGGTCCCTTGTTGTATACCCGTTTGACGACCCGTCTGGTGTAGTGGTCGAGAAATCGCCTACTACAGCAGCGGGTTGCGGGTTCGATCCCCGCACAATACAAACGTTTGTGTGCATGAACATGTCTTCATAAAGATGAAATAAGAAACCAATAGTAGATTGTTATACAAGGGGAGAAAGTGATCCGTTTGAGTGAGAGCGCTAATAATTCGAGAGTGAAATGGGTACTTTCACCCGAGTTAAACATACTATTTTTCATTTCGACTGTGAGGAAAAATAAATAAATTTAGCTGTGAGATTGTGATGCGATGATGAGATATTATGTTGTTTTGCGAGAGATGAAACCTCAAGTTTTTAAATCACATGTCAGTTTGTTTACTGTCGTTTTATATAAAACACACGATTTACAAGTACAGTGACGGCACGAAAGACAGCAGTGTACATAAAAAGCGGATGATATCACTATTTCAAGTCATTGTTAAAAATATCAATCGTTTTTTTTCCCACAGACAAAAATAATAGTAGACAAACGCAACCTTAACCTTATCACCAAAACTGCCACAGATTATGTCAAGTTCCAGGTTCAATTTTGCCTCATGAGATAGTGCTATGAGTGACAGCGTAAGGTGGGAGTGAGTTAGAAGATTAATGAACAACAAAATCGCGGCAAGTCGCCCCCGCCTGCTTTATAATCTGTGCAATAATCGACCAAACTAAAAAATATACTGTCAAAGACAAAATGTGACAATTATAAAAAAAGTGTCACTATGTATAATAAATAGGGCAACCAAATATTATATTTGTAGAAAAAATTTGACCCATTGTACATTTTTTAAATCAGTGACCATAATAAACACGCTTTAGCTAATCTTAAAAGTATAGAAAGTTTTTTTTTTAAATTTTAATAATAGGATAACTCCGTGTCTAATTGTACCAATTAAAACTAAATAACTTGCCACCCTAGGGATGGAAAAGCTATTTTTCACCCGTCTATCTTCACATGAAAGTTCAATTTTCCGAACAGAAGAAATGAAAAAAATTTTGCGCACGGGCGGGACTTGAACCAGCAACCTTTTGGCTGACCGGGCCAAAAAGTTGCTGGTTCAAGTCCCGCCCTGTGTTTGTGATTGTTTCTGAGATGAGTGGTTTTGGTTTCTTATTTCATCTTTATGAATACAAAATATGACACTGTGAGTGTTAAAAACATTCTAAAGCATGAACATGTCTGTTTGTATTGGTCTGTATATCCTGAATTTTGAATATCCCGATATATTTTTTCTCGCCTTTTAAGCCTTCCCTAGACCTCCACGAACATTTCAAGACTAAGATAAGATAAATCCATTCAGCCGTTCTCGAGTTTAGGTAAGACTAACGAACAGCAATTCATTTATCTAATATGTAAAATTCTCGTGTCACAGTTTTAGTTGCCAAACTCCTCCGAAACGGCTTGACCGATTTTGATGAAATTTTATATGCGTATTTAGTAGGTCTGAGAATCGGCCAACATCTATTTTTCATCCCCCTAAATGTTAGGGGTAGTCCACCCCAAAATTTTTATTATTATTTTTTGGACAAAATTTTTAATTTCTATTTTTTATGATACAACATACAAAATACATACAATCCTCAATTTTCACCCTTCTACGATCAACCCTTATATTTTAATAGCCATTTTAGTAATTTAAGGGTGAAACAAAATTCGCTGGGAATGCTTAACTTTTAAAATTACGGGACTCGGCGGTACGGGGCTGGGGCGGGACGGAGCTGGGGGCGAAACAAAGTTCGCTGGGTCCGCTAGTATATATATAGATTTATTTATTATCATACCACACCTTGATTCCCTTGTCGGTGTAGCGGTCTCAATAGGCTAGTTGCCGACGAATGTTGTCAAAACGCTACTATACAGATACAGTAGTAGGAGTCCCCCTAGCCGATTTCGACTACGGTGGCCAGTCACAACGACTAGCCGACTGCGCGGGACATATTATAGTGCACAAGTGTGTGCGCAAACACAGGTGCACTCTCTATTCCTTTCACTCTCATAGCCCTTAGGGACAGCAATCTGACACGACCGGAGAGAGTTCAGGCGCAGGACCAATGCCTTTACGTGCTTTTCCGAGGCACGGGGGTAAAACACCGCCAACTTCCAAACTCCGGGCTACTCTAAGAATTTCTGAACAGAAAAACTCGGGTATATATTTTTGGCCCGACCCGGGGATCGAACCCGGGACCTCTGACGCAGCCGTCGCTTTAAAGTGCGACTCTCAAACCGCTGCGCCACCAAGGCAGATACAATACAATGTTTGTAAATGTACAAAAGCTGAAATTGATTGGAATAACGAGCAGAAACAATTGAACCCCTTTTTAATATGGGTGTCATTTAAAAAAAAATACTTCATTAAAATGTTGCCCTTTCTAATTATTAATACAACAAGCCATCAAGTCCAAACTCGCAAAAATACGTAAACAAGCAATGGTGTTCTTTCAGAGCGAAGATAGTAATAATAATGTTAGCACGGCGCATCGACCCGTTTATACAAATACCTACCGGCTCCTCTATCGACAAAGCATTGTTCGCAAAGCAAGAAATGATTAGAAGTGTAATTAAAACACCACATAAAATTGTTTTTTTTTTTTTACAGTATTAGGCTAGAAAAAAATCCATGGGTTGTCTGAGGTATTAATATAACACGTTGTTATTTACTATGGCGATATAATTCGTGACGTCCAAGTTTTCTGTGTTTAACTGACGCACTTTAAACTGCGTATTTATTTAGCAGAGCTATTAAAATTGAAATTGTGTATATTAGAATTATCAATAAAAGTTGGTAATAAAATATTTAGAAAATATCCGTGCCGAGTTCGAATCCTAGGTCGGTCGATTTCGGAAAGCACGTTAAAGCGTTGGTTCAGCAGTTAAACCTTGTATCGTGCTCGAGCTGTCTCACCGGACTATAACAGAGAAAGAACTGAACGTGTGTTTGGTTCTGGAGTTTACGCGAACAGACTCATTAAAATTTATATATTTCGCGCACATTTATTTTAAATTATATGTCTGACGTTTCGAATGCCTAACAGCGTGTTATTTGTCATTAAAAAGATATAAAAAACTAAAACTACCAACACTTTTTATTATAATTTGACGTTCCTATCGATGCAGAAAAAGCTTATCCATGCCGGTGGATATTTTTTTATTAATTTAAGCGAAATATATCCGTAAAGTTTTAAATTCAATGAACGAAAAGTGTCCATTGCGCGTACACGCTTCATAATATGCCTCTCCGAGTCATTAGTGGATAAGGGTGCTTATAGATGCTAAAGATGAAATTAGTTTGGCGTAACTGAGTTAGGAAGGCAAAGGGAATTGCTTCCTACCAACCGGGTGTTATGGCCGGAACCAAGGTCCAATGAACACCGTCTTGGATTATTCATATATAGTTAGTCCGCTCTAAATCTTTAATATCGCGGTTCAGTCTCCATACTTCGACTATAGCGCCATCTAGTCGCGTCGAGCCGAGTCAGCGTGTTGCGTTGAAATGCTCAAGATGTAGCAGTAGATGCTCATAGATGTCGCTATATCAGAAACCAATAATTTTGCAAGGGCGGAACTCGAACCAGCAACTTTCTGGCTAATCGGGCCAAACGCTCTTCCAATTGAGCTACTGTGCTGTCTTCGGGCTGAAACTTCTGGTCTCTTATGGATACGTCAGTACGCGTGACGTCTGCGCTATCTACCCAACTGTTTTACAACAGCAGTGGGCCAAGTAGTTATTAATTACAGAATAATTTCAACAACGCGTAATTTTTGATTTCTTATTTCATCTTTAGGAATATTAAATATTCAAAAACATTCTAAACCAATTTATACATGCTAGCTTGTAAAAAATACCTTTTAACGTCAAGTGTGAGTTACGCGTTTTAAAATGATACAATTTGTATAAAATCTTTAACTTTTATTTGCAGGCAAGTAAAGTGCTCCAGTCGGTGCGCATCCCATAGGGCCGGAGCTAACGCTATGCGAATTTGGACTCTATGAGTGCCCACACGCAGGTTTGTACGGCGCGAATTGCTTGCACTTTACAATCGTGAAGTTATATGTATTTTAATATATGTTTGGAAGTACAGAAAAAACTTAATATCTTTGATGGAGTAAGTAAAAAAATACATCTTTTCAATAAATATTTTCCCACTTCACCGTAACATACATGACTGTGCAAGGAACGTGTCGGACACGAAAAGCAACATGATACGCTCTACTTGGCCCACTGAACGATTTGACAGCGTTCTTTTTCATCGTTATATTGAGAGAGAGCGAGAGAGAGTGACGGAACGTTCTAGTGGGCACAATGTCATAATTTTCAATACTAAAATATTTTTTTGTCTGACTCGTTCCTAGAACGGTCATGGCATGTTACGGTGTATTGGGCAAACATCTTTTAAGTCAATCTAACCTCCCAACTCATCTGTTGTTTGCTCACACAGATATTTAAGCATTGAAATAATTGTTAATTATGTTTATTATTGAAATTTCTACCTCATATTGTTTTGTCAATTATTGTAAGTTCTTTTGTCAATTCGCAAACAAATCATGTTAACCAAATGTTGCAGAGTTATTATATTTTGCTTGGAAAACAATATTGATTGTAATTATGTTGTAAATACTGTAAATGCTTGTATACCAAAGGAAAACACAGTAAAAATTTTCAGTATTTACACTTCCCATTTATCAAATATTTACTATACCATAATGTAAAAATATTTCATTATATCTTAATCTTCTACTATACACACGTAATTAATAATTAATATTTTAACTATACAACGATATAATTTTGTTATTTATTAAAATTAATAATCACTAGAGAATTTTATACAAAATTCCAATTCCCGCCGAATAAAAGTACCTAATAATTATTATAGTGAATATTATCAACGCAAGCTAGTATTTTAGTGAGGTAACTGGTACAATACGTAGCTTCGAGTGAATGCCTTCGACTTAATAAGATTTTAAGGTAAATTAATGAGCAAGCGACACTCGACGATTTGTAGCCATTTTAAAAATATGATGAGTCGTCGGAAATTACAACAGTACAGTCCTATTTATGCTCATTTAGCTGTTATAGTATTCTAAATTTTCTTATTATAGTAGCCCTAAGGACTCATGACAGGCAGAGGCGTAGCAATAAAACGTGCAAAAGAGACAGCGCACATTTTCTCTCTTTTACTTGCACTGTTTATGGGTGACGTCACTCAGACACAGATATGCGTGTTGTTTGTTACTGATTGGTAGCAATACGTTTGAAAATGAGTTTTGCATAGTTTTGTATTATCGATAGTGCAGTATACTGCGCGTGCGCATCCTTGTTTCAATAGTATATTGTTATACAAGGGGAGCAAGTGACCCATTCCACTCGAGCTGTTTCTGGCACTCGAACGAAGTGAGAGCGCCAATAATTCTAGAGTGAAATGGGTGCTTTCACCCGAGTTAAACATACTATTTTTATTTTCTACTGTGAGGAAAATAAATCAATTTAGCTGTGTGATTGTAGATGCGATAATGAGGTATTATGTTGTTTGGCGAGAGATGAAACCTCAAGTTTTTGCACAACATATCAGTTTATTTTCCGTCGTTATACATAAAACACACGATTAGAAAGACTGGTAACGGCACAAAAGAAAACAGTGTACATAAAACGCGGACAATATCAAATAATTCAAATCCTTGTTAAAAATATCGATCAAAATGGTCTTACGCAACCTTAACCTTGTCACGTAAAATATCACAGGTTGTGTCAATTGCAGTTTCAATTTTGTCTCATGAGATAGCGCCATGTATGAGTAACAGCTAAAGGTGGGAATGAGTAAAAAGGTTTTATGATGAACATCACCATGCCAGCGAGTCGCCTCCGCCTTCTTACTAATTTGTGCAACAATAGAAATAAATAAAAAGTGGCAAAGACAGAGATAAAAGTAAAAAATGACAGTTCAAAATGAAAAAAAGTGTCATGTTGACGTGTGACGGGCACCTGAATATTTTATATATGACGGGCAACCGTCGTATAATTTTTTAACAATTATTGTCGATTCCATAATTGTTAAAATTTTTACCAATTGTTCATTTTTAAAATCAACGATCATAATAAACACATTTTATAATGTTTAGCTAAGCGATAGAGCGATGAAAATCAATAACCTTGGTCTCCATGGGTGATCCTAGGAATGGAAAAGCTATTTTCCAACCGGCTATCTTCACATGACACTTTTCCGAGCAGGAGAGATGAAAAAGTGATTTATGGCCCGGACTGCCTCGAGTCTTTGGGCTTAGTATAAACAATCGTCAGTGGTATTCATTATTTCTAGTGTTTTAATCAGCGATTCATCTATTTTTAACGGTGGCCACATACCGTTTTGTGTTGCCAGAATAGATAGTGTTTTCAACCTAGATAACTAATGTTAATGCAAGCTTTTAAATCACCAAATACATTATTTGCACGTTCTCATAGTTCCTAACGGAATTGCGGTGTAGTGCTTAAGGTTATCTCTGCGAACGACAAATAACACTAACTCCTTTTGATTAAAAAAGGGAGCTTCATTCTTAAGTTAATTTAAAGGTTTTTATATCCATCAAGTAAAGCTGACGAAAACGAAAAATTAAACTGCTGATAAAAACGACAAAATATTTTGTGTAAACTATCATGGATTGATAACAAATTTGATATCTTTATTTTTCATATGTTTATTTATTTATTTATACTTCATTTCACAGCCAAAATTTGTATGAAAGATGTTCAAAACGCCATAAAGCATTCCCTACCAGGCATACCTTTGAGCTACCCAGAAATGATTGAGATCGGTATTTTTTCTTTAGTTAGTGAGAATATAAAATCGCAGTCAAAACCTAAGCGTATGAAAATAAAATAAAATAGGGTTAGTTTAACATTTGTCCGCTTGCAGTGAGAGCCTTGTGGCGCTTATGTGATGGTGCTCTACAGTTAAGTTTCTAGCGAGTCTTTCAATAGAATGTTAAAATTATATTATTTCAAAAGATTGTATAGAATGTTAATAAAATATTCATGATCTAAGTTTTCTATACTTCTCAAGTAAGTCAGAAGTCCCACGGTAGAATTGAAATTTGGTTTGTAAACAAAATTATTGTTTTAAATAAAAACCACTAGTTATTCATCAAATGACCATTTTTCTTCACTTGTTGAATATTATAAACAATCTTTTCAAAGCAAATCTCAATAAATTAAATTAATAAACTATTTGATTTAGGCCCAACTTTTCAATAGTCAGATAAGAAATATTCGTCTAACAAAATACAATATGGCTAATTTGAAAACGTCACCTAATTGCCAGCAATCATAGGTAACTGTCATTTTTTTAAATCGGTCGCTTTAAAATTTATCAGTATGATAAGTTTTATCTGAATATTGAACAATCAGCCCTAAGTGCTAATTTTTCAATAGTCAGACAAGAAATGTTCGTCGAAGAAAATACAATATGGCTAATTTGAAAACGTCACCTAATTGTCAGCAATCATACGTAACTGTCATTTTTTTTTAACTTGTCGCTTTATAATTTATCGGTCTGATAAGTTTTATCTGACCATTGAAAAATCGGCCCTTAAAAAGATATCAGTGTTCAACACTGAATTACCTATGTAGGTTTGTGAGTTTTTTGGTAATCTTACATTAAAATGAATCATTTCGGTAAAAAGGAGTGGCATGATTGCTTACAATATTCGACAAGCAAAGGAAAATGTACGTATGTAATAAGATAATTTTTTTAAACATTTTCTATTGAAAGACAATGCTTATAATAACAGTTACGAAATATTGTTACTTACCTACACTTGTGCACGAACCAATTTTCAACGAATTACATGGTTTTGAGATGATCCTGGACTCACTTCGTCATTTTTTTCAATATTGACGTGTTTTAGATTTAAAATCGGACGCGAATCTCGTTTGTAAATATTTTGACTTACAATTGTTCTCATAACATAAATGGCACTTGTTAAGAGCAACTGTGTCAGACAAGGAATCGAACCCTTTGTCTTACGCTAATCGGGCGCATTCCTATACCACTCGGCCACTGACATATTGGCAAGCCTGTTGAGTTTTGCAAGTGCTTTCTTTAACGAGTAGGCTGCGTGACCTGATCAATGTTATAGGCATACACATGCACAGGATTCGATTCCTTGTCTGACATAGTTGTTTTTTACAAGTGCCATTCATGTTATTAAGTTTGTATAGTGACAAAACACTATAAAAACAAATTAAATAATTATTCGCATGTTTTCTCTAATTGTTACTATCAATAAAGATTATTTCTAAACGATTGCTTGACACGTCTGAGCTTAACTTTGAAATTAATCGAATATCTTGTTAATGGTGTCAATTAAAAACTTACAAATTTTCCTATTTAAAAAATTTCAATTTTTGCGTTATAATAATTGTTGTATAATTCTAGTTGTCAATTGACCAAATCGTTGTTTTAGTGGTTAAAATGATTGTTCAAATTATTTCTAGTCTATTTCCCTTAAAAACGTTGTGTAGTAGACGAATATAGCTATTGATATTTCCTTTCTTCTTTCATCCTTACCTAGAGGCATCAAGAGAAGACGGAATATTTTAGCTATTCGCTACTTACACATCGTCAAATTTATTGCTAAGGGTATATGTGTGTATTTTAAATGTATTACCTGTTTTGATGTTATATTATTGGAGTTGTATATTATTTTAAACGTTGGGATCAAACTGGATGGATTGAACGGCGCTGTTATGAAATGCTGAGGAGGTTTGTGACTCATTGTTCGAAGTATAATTGTTGTTTTAAATTGCTACAAGCGATATTCTTATGTCCCTGAATTAAACCTAGAAATGAGTGTGCTTTTAACGAATGTCTTATAAAATAGGAATGCCTCCTTATCTTTTCAAAATATAATGGATATATTATAATTATCTATGTAATTTATCTCAGCAAAGTAAGGAAGTGTCTTATTTCTACGTTTAATGTGGATAAAATAATCTGTAATTTCATTAATTCATAAACTACGATCTCGAAAAATATCTATTTTAAATTGTCAGAGGTGACATTAAACTGCATTACAAGACTGCCAACAAAATGGATGTTTGTCGAGATCATAAAATAAATAATATATAAAATACGTTTCTATTTTATTAATAATTTATCGAACTCATAATCGACTACTACTCGTAAACACAGACGCTTGTTTGATTTGGATCGTCCCGAGGAGCGAAGCCACGCTTAGTACAAATGCTGTAGTTAGGAGTTCGCCCTGCAGGGGCTGTTAAGGGTTTAGCGTACTCTGTCGGTAGGCGAAGCTTCAAATTATTATTATTAAAATAATTATTTAAAAAAATTCACTGTAACAAGAATATGCGCATGTTTTTTATTTTTACTAGACTGCTATAAAACCTAAAAGCAGGTTTTAGTTTTGACTTCGGTTTTAGTGTAGCAAAGGGTGTTAAATGCGTTTGGAATTTGTAATATTATTTTATTTAAAGTAAATAGAGGTCAGACGACCTCCGTGGTGTAGTGGGTAAGCACGCTGGTTTCAAGGCGTCGCCGCTCCGAGGTATCGTCAATATAGAAATCATAATTTTCTATATTGTCTTGGGCCTGGGTGTTGTGGTACCACCGTTGTGTCTGATTTCCATTACACAAGTGCAATTAGCTACTTGCTTTGGGATCAGAGCAATGTATGTGATTGGTGTCCAATATTAAAAATTAAAAAAAACTTTAATTTATGGCATAATAATAAAAATATGTTTTATTTGACGAAACTAAATATAATTTTTGGCATCATCTACCAACAGACGTATGTAAACTAGTTAGTTAGCGCGGTGTTACTTGATAAACACATTATTTTGCTACACACATTTGTAAATTGGCCATACTACCATTTAGGTAGTAAAGTAGACACATAGATTAATTTTAGCCGGTACAAAACGTTTGTCAAGTGACACTGCCTGTTTAAATTTACTAGAAATTAAATGCACTCATTCATGTGATATTTAAACCAAGCGACGTTTCACTATTATTCATGTTTTTATATACATAAGTGCGCGAGGTGACATTGATTTTGTTTGATAAATAAAGTTGGTGTCAAATCGTGTGTTAGAGTATTTATGCTTACGTTCCACTGGTGTAATGTACTGATAGATTAAACCTGTGATAGGAGGACTGTAGTCGAGTCACCGTGTTATTGATTGCTGCCGCTTGCAAAGTGGAGTCTCAAGGCAATTATTGATATGTTCCAATATGTGCAATTATTGTTTTATAATAATTTCTTACTATTAACGTGTCAATGTACTGTCTTTCACTCAATTTCTTCAAGAAAAAAAAATATTTAATAAAATATCTTGCATATGCATAATTTTCAAAGTCCAGTCTTAACTAACCAGACATAAATAAATAATTACCTAAACATATAATAATCCAGAACTTAGGGTCAGAAGTTAAACTATAAAGACCCGTTTCAGGATAAAATTACATAAATTTATATTTGCCTTTTGATTCTGATCGTAAATCTGGGACTTACTAAACTGCCACCAGATGGCGCTATCAAATGCCATATAAAATACATTACGAATTATAGATCTCAAACGTTATTAAATAAATTGTCAAAACTATTTTCAAATATTTATATTATTCCGTTTCCCATTAGACCCACTACCAGTACATAATAGTCAAGTTTCTAAGGACAATAACCGAAAGTACGCTTTGCAAGCGGCAAGCAAGCGAGTGTTGTATCACCATGCCTTGTAAGTTACCGGTAGGCCGGGCTTCATAGCGACAGCTAGGCTGTGCTAACGTGTAATGTTTCTTCAATAAACTATTTAAGTTACAAACATGCATCTTTTTCTTACCGTTTCCTTACCACTTTTGCTTGTATAGATTACAATTCATCCAATCTCTCGCAGGGATTTTATCCACTAAAAAAACACTAATTAGGTATTGTCAAAGAACACTGATTCGTATGATTTCACGGACTCTTTTCAATGATAGCGTAATTTCACTGGGCTGCAATAGTGATATTATAATAAATCTACGTTTAATATGACTTGTGTTTGTTGTGGGAGACCCGCGTGTTCTGATAATATAACAGCTTACATAAACCACCTATCAAAATATCACTGCCTTACAATTTCACTGTGTCAGTCTAGTGAAATCATAGTGGCACTGAAACTAGCCCTTTGAATTGTAAGTTATTCAAACGATTGGCAATAATCAGTGTAATGTCACTAGTAAAATTACAATATTATGGCTTCAATAATATCTCTACAACTTAATGTACGTTCAATTTTAGATAATGATGTAGCTATGTGCTGTTTTGTAAGATGTGCATAACTTTTCTGACATATTTTTTTGGATGTTGAATTTAAAAATAAATATTTCTTAAATAGGAATACGTTAAACATATTTAATTTAGTTATTTCTGAATTCTACTGCGTGTCTGCGTTAAAGGGCTACTCAGATTTTTAACGCGCACACTGGCGCCACTTTAGTAGAAAAATCATAACTCGTTAAATAAAAGACCAATCAAAAATCTGGTAGACGATTGTAGTATAGGTTCTAGTTTATTTAGTACGTTTAAATTGTTTTTAATGTAGTTTACTGTAGTAAGAGTTAGAAAAACTGCTAAATATGGCCACTTTTGGCAATTTTTCTAACTGTAACTGCAGATAACTCTGTTTTATTGAACTTAAACATTGTATCTAAACCACATAACCAGAGCTATAATCGTGTCTACTAGATTTTTGATTGGTCTTTTATTTAACGAGTTATGACTTGACGTAAAGTAGCACTAGTGTGCGCATTAATAATCCGGGTAGGGCCTTAAGTATGTTGTTTGTAAATGTTATAAAATGAAATTATAAACTGACGCATGTTTTATAAACTTTATTTTTCAAAAAAATGATTCACAAAAGTACAGAAATGTCATTGGCGACCAACAATATTAACTTATGTCCACATGCATTAAATTATTATCTGTATAAAATACATATTGCTAATACATCAACACAATCAGCTGAACATGCGTCCATACAATGTGTTTGTCACACACGAAAAATCATTGATAGGTAAGACGGAAGCGTACGCAACCAGAAATAATATAGGTTCGTATTGTTATTATGTCTCTTTATCTCCTTTCATATATTCAGTGATCATACTTTTGACCTCACTCGGTATTCGATGTGTCTGTGATCAGTGCCTTTGCTCTGATTTTAAAGCGGTTTTACTCGCTAGCAACATAGTAAAAAAAGTGTATGAAAATTTTAGTTCTGCAAGTGACCGCGACAGGCGCTGTGCAATTTTCAATAGTTTTTTCGTCATCGCTAGCGAGTGAAACCGCCGTAAACTGATTGTAACGGTACAGAAGTATAAAAGGGCGTGACCCCGGCGTATCCGAGTACTCGTATTATTTCTGGATTACATACTTACATACATTAGTTTGTGATGATAATTTGACAAGGTTATTTACTCTGTGACATCGTAGTTTTTACAAATTAATTCATTAAAAATACGCATTAAATCATTATTTGAGATATTGTGCTTATTTTTATTACTTAAAAACGATAAATGATGAGATAAAATAATAGAATTTTAGGACGAAAATAAACATAAAAATACCTAAGACGTTAAATAAAATTGACGTAAGCTGACTTACGTAATTAATATCAGCGTAGATTGTCTTATAATAACATTAATGGGTACTGATGACGTCTCCAATATAACTCAAGATAAATATAGTTACTTTATGCTGTAAAACTTAATTACATAATCATGTAACCAACGCACATTGGGAGACAGGTATTTATTACATTAAGAATGTTGAATTTATCTTTCAAAATATTACTGAGAATCGAAATTTGAATGAATTAAATCATCAGTAAATTAAATAGCATTCAAATATTGCATAATAATAAATAATTTACACATACATGCATGTTATAAATTCATTTAAATAAGCAAGATGTCAAAGGTGAAAAATTTTACAAACCGAAAAACACATTTTAACTAATTAATAGCATATTTTGTTCATGAACCATGTAATAAACTTGATGATGTGTCATTTGCTATACATATAAACAAACTACTTCAAAAGAGTTTATAATACAATAAAAATTACAATTTTGAAAGTAGTTACTTCAAAAGTACTAGAAAATACTTCACTACACATTTCCTTAATTAATTAATAGTAATATAAATAATGAATAATACCTAATATTTTCAAGATTCATAGTAGTTCCCCGCAGGAAAGTGTCCTTAGTTAATATTGAAGATAATGTACTCAATGGGTTTACCCTGCAATCGTTGGAAATGTGACCAGCCCGCGGGAACTTATAAACAGAAACATTTACGAAATACTGATCGTAATTTAGGAACTACTAATAGCCGTTTTAGATTCAATTTAAATAATCGAGTGATCCAAAGTTTGCGAGCTAAACATTAAAACTATTCATGTGCAGGCCATAGACAAATCTCTTTATCACAGCTGTCGAAATGCACAAAATAACAATGCATTGTCCCTTGTAATAAAGCTAGGTGCGAACATGGCTTAATCTTATATCTATGTCTTACGGTAAAAGAAACGAGACTTGCCTATGGTCACGTTCCGACCGTACACTGGTTAACTAGAATGGCTCAGAATTTTCCTAAACTTTCGACGTGGTAAAAAAATAAATAAATTGATACTTAGTTAAATACTTAATAATTGTAGATAATACAAGAAATCTTTAGTCTACGCTTATTTTATAGTAGAAAAAATATATTTTTACAAAAGGGGTTCTTTATAAAATTTGTGTGAAAAAGGGGAATATATTCCCTACTATAAATAAGCGTTGTTTTGTTGCCCTCTGTTTGGTCCCGATAAATTCGCGCTACCTTAACTATCAGTACTTGATACGAGCACGCCGCGGCCTACAAACCGACTGCATTAACATAAATCATTTATTAATGCGCTAAGTGCATGAAATGCAAGTATTTTAAATTGTGTTTTGTCACGATCTAGTTCTGTTTCAATATCAAAGCAGTTAGATCGTGATCGTACTACTTATTTTCACAAAGATTTATAAGGTAAAAACTAACTCTTTAAACAGTTATAATAATGGACTATCAACGTAAATGCCTAGTGGGAGAGGCCTATGTTCAGCAGTGGACGTCCTTTGGCTGATAATGACGATGATGATGATAAAAGTAAATGTTTGGGCCTGTTCTAGGCATTTATTAAAGAAAAAGATCACATTTCGTGTTAAAATACTATATAAAAAAATAAATATATATGCTAGATGAGAATAAAAGAGATATAAGTTAATGTGATCGGTTTTAAAAACCTACGGCATGCTCATCTTTGCAACAAAACTAGCATGTGGATAACATACACATAAATTCAATGAAATATGTTTACAATCACTAACAAATACATATCTCAGAATGTGCGATTTGTATTTAGCAAGTGTTGTAATAAAAAATATGTTTTCCTGAAATATTGGCACTTTTAAATCATGTTGCAGTAAGTATCCACAGGCTAAATGATCCAAAGCTTAAAGGGCTAACTAACTACTGATTCCTTGAGACTTAAACGCTAATATTCAAGTACGATGAGTCGGGTTTCGTAGAATCACCGCAAATCGAAGTTACCGATCCCTATAGCGTCACTACACACGTTTGATGACATTTATTTATTTTAATAAGTAGGCAATGTTTTTGCGTGTGAAATCAGAGGATATGGTATAAATTTAGGTCAAAATTGAGGAGTTTGTCTTAACATAGTTTGGGTATGTTTTTTTTAATTATGCATTAGTTTCGAAGATAAATAATTTAGAAGCATCAAAAGGGTTTTTCTTCTGAATAGATAAAGAACAGAAATAGTAAGATATCCATAGATTTCGTTTCCGCGTGGGTAGAGCTATAGGCATCGATTGTTTTCTCGAGTGTCCATTGCGCGAGCCGGCACGTTTTATAAATACATCACAATCATACTTAACAGCCTTTTTTTGAGTTTTTTTTTGTTTTTTAGACCAGTTGCTGTGACAAACATACCGGGAAAAAAATATGTTGAGTTGCACCGAGTTACATTAAATAAAGCAAAAGTTGACATTGTCTATGGTCATTGTACCTTGGTGCAACGGAGCTCAAGAGTTTGTTTATCACATCAACTGTATTAGAAAATCGACGCTGCCCGTTCGGTTTTGAAACAGCACATAAAAAGTACGTACAAAACCTGTGAGATTTGTCACACTTGTGATATGTTGCAGTTTTACCAAATAGCACAAGACTGACTCATCTAACTGACTATACATCTCATCTTAATTACTTTAGCAGAAGCAACTGGTTGGAAACCGAGATAAATTATCAAAAAAGATATTATTTCATTATATGTTTTTCAGACTGTTTAAAATTGTAGAATGTAGAGTTGGCATCAGATTGGAGTGTACTATACCTGCGTCATTTGAGACTATCTTGTGTAGACGTCTCATACGTTTTCATACATCTTAAACTAAGCTTTAACGTTTTCGGAATTTTAAAATAAAGGGTTGATTGGTTAAAATAAGCATAAGGAGTGATTGGTAATAAAATGGACGAAATTCGGAAGTTTTTTTGTCAAAATTATGAATGTTCAGATATTTTTTTCGAAATGGATTTGCTCTTGACTCTAGCCCAGACCTAATTGGGCTAAGTCAGATTCGACGATGGAGCGAGCTCACCACGAAGAAGCCTGTTCACTCTGTCTTTGAAAGTTTTCGTTTTATATTCCCTTATTCTTATATTTACTGAAACATGGCCTAGTTAAGGATGTATGAAAACGAATGAGACCAAATTTGGTTTGGCTCATTCCATAAAAGTTTACGGGTTGAAAAACGTTATCGCCCAAGAATACTTCGACCGTTTCAGTTTTAGTATTTAATAGTTTAATAACACGTGGCGTTTCGAGTGGCAAATAGTAAATTGTTTGTTTCATTCATTTTGTACAAAAATGAATGAGTGATCGGTTACCTAATCTTACCAGCAGTTTAATTTTCTGAATCGCCACTTTTTGCTACGTGTACTCATTGGTCTAGAAAGGAAATACATAAAATGGCAGTTGGTATTGATGACCTCTTAAAAGAAAAGTTTTAGATCAGAGAATCTTCGACCAAACGCAGCGTAGGACGTCCACCGAAAAGGTGGACAGACGACCTTGAAAAGATCGCACGATCATACTGGTAATCGGTCGCTGTGGAAAGCCGTGGGGAATGCCTATGTTCAGCTCAGTCCAGTGGACGTCTTTTGGCTGATATTGATGATAGCGCGAACAACACTACATTTATCTCAGTTTCCACCTTACACTTCTCCCTCAGTTTCCACCTTACACTTCTCCTCCTCACGCCTCTTCTTTGAGTGGTTGTTCTTCATTCTTCTCGGGAGCAGTGGGCTGCCGCGTGGCCCAGGGCTGGAGCTCTCCCGAGCCGAACGACACGAAGCAAAGAGCGCCGAGAACGTACGTACCGGACAGGATGTAGAACACCACCTTCCATTGCTCTAGGGTGTTCTGTGGATGAAGTGAGGAGGGTTAGAACAAGTTGGCAAGTGTTATCATTTTATTTATCGTTATCATAATTAAAAAGTAATTTTAAAATGACTTCTAAAAAGGAAGTTAATAATTTAGCATATATGTATGTGATATTGTTGGAATCGGATGATTGAAAGACATCTTTCATGTAACTTAAAAAGAAAAGAAATAAGGGGATAATCGTTTTAAACATACAGTTAGTGTGAAACAACTTCATAAAAAGTAATGCATCGATACATGCGTCACGTTTAATCATATATGTACAATGTGACTTTTCTAACACTATCCAATCTATCTATATTTATAAAAGAAAGTCGTGTTAGTTACACTATTTATAACTCAAGAACGGCTGAACCGATTTGGCAATTTGGTGAAAATTGGTGTGGAGCTAGCTTGGAACCAGGACAAAGACATAGGATACTTTTATCCTGTTAGACGGGGCCGGGGCGAAACGGGGGTATGAGGTAGCTTAGAACCAGGACAAAGACATAGGATACTTTTTATCCTATTAGACAGGGCCGGGGCGAATCGGGGGTGTGATGTAGCTTAGATCCAGGACAAGGACAGAGGATACTTTTTATCCTGTTAGACGGAGCCGGGGCGAAACGGGGGTGTGAGGTAGCTTAGAACCAGGACAAAGACAGAGGATACTTTTATCCTGTTAGACGGAGCCGGGGCGAAACGGGGGTGTGAGGTAGCTTAGATCCAGGACAAGGACAGAGGATACTTTTTATCCTGTTAGACGGAGCCGGGGCGAAACGGGGGTGTGAGGTAGCTTAGAACCAGGACAAGGACAGAGGATACTTTTTATCCTGTTAGACGGAGCCGGGGCGAAACGGGGGTGTGTGGTAGCTTAGATCCAGGACAAAGACATAGGATACTTTTTATCCTATTAGACAAGGCCGGGGCGAATCGGGGGTGTGTGGTAGCTTAGATCCAGGACAAAGACATAGGATACTTTTTATCCTGTTAGACGGGGCCGGGGCGAAACGGGGGTGTGAGGTAGCTTAGAACCAGGACAAAGACATACGATACTTTTTATCCAGTTCTACTGGGCCGGGGCTGGGGCGAAACAGTGTTTGCTGGGACCGCGTAACTTTTAAAATTACGGAGCTGGGCGGGACGGGGATAGGGCTGAAGGGCGAAGCAAAGTTTACTGGGTCTGCAAGTTTTTTTTATATAAAGCTACTCATAAATACGAAGTCATCCTGTATATCAATAAGGGGGTGCCTTGGAAGAACACAATGTATGTCAATTGTTATAGCGTAAAATAAATAAAATTACTCCAAACACCACATTTCTGTTGGACATGTTTTAATTAGATACTGCTATTAAAATGATCAAAGTAGGCGGTACTTACATTTTCTTTGGTAAGTTCACCGACCATAAAAGTGGACAGCCATCCGCCAAAGGACGACAGTGTGTTGGCCATGCCGAAGATCGTGCCTGGAAAAAGCAATAATAAAATTAGTTATCATGTCACAAGTTCACATCTCCAAAATGATAGCAGCGAAAGAACAATGTTCAAATTGTTTTGTTACCCTCTCAGGAAATCAATTTCAGTTTACTTCAGTAAGAGTCACATTACTCTTACATTTGTTCGACATATTTTTTTTGTAGAATCACTGGGTAACTAGCTCGTTTGTGAAAATTTAAACCCCATCATTGAGAGAAGTCATCATTTACTTTTAATAGATGGGCCAAGCTCCCTCGGTGGTGATGCGTACATCTGGCCCGTTAACAGCACATCACATAGATTTCATTTTCCCCTGATGCTGTATGTAAATGTCAGAATGGCTAGTATAATTACTATTGGTCAGGGTATATTTTATTTTAAACACGCACTATCGCAAATATTTAACCGTGTGTAACGACATGTAACCATTAGTTGAACTACCTATCGATCACGAAACCGGGCCTTAAATTCTGTTTCCTTTTGCTTGTCTAATATTGATAACAATCTTGACATTCCTTTATAGCGAAGTAATTCATTTTAAAATCAAATGAGAACATAGATAGGTCATTCATCGTTAAGCACTGAGATCTTTTGAAATCAAAGAGTAAATGAAGTATATTCACTAATATTATCATAAAAGTTATTAAAAGAATGTTTACATTTTTCGACTAGGAAATAATAAAGGACTTTAGTGGCTCTCGGGATGAAATATAAAATCCTAAGACTAGCTAGCTCTATGAGACTCACCGCTAAAGTTGGGCGCGATGTCAAGTCCGTTGCCAAGGTAACCAGCAGTGACGGCGCCGTTGATGGTCAGCGCCATCGTGAAGATCGCAATCGACCACACCGGGTCCGAGCCGTGGAACACCAGCGCCAGCATCATCACACCTGAGAACATGCAACGTGTTGCTTTAGCTACGGTATCTATAATTTATGTAGTTTCAGTTTGACACCAGTGTTAACGTGGATATCGACTAGGCGCACCGCCCTGGCGTCGGACGACGGATATCACTAGGGAAGCTGTCAAGATGGCGAATCTGGCGTGCTTCGGCGTAGTTGGAGTGCTCGTGTATCAAAATATAAGCAATATGGTTTTCAACGTAATCGAATCGTATTATTTGCAAATCCCGCTCACACTATAAAGCCATTTGTCCAACACACATGGACATTGCCTACTTGTAGCCTTATAATTACTCCAGGTTGTAGGTAGTTCGCTGGCTATAAGTTCAAGATGTCCCCGGTTAGAATCTCAAGTCAGGCCGTTAAACAGGAATAAGTACAAAGTATAAATTACAGCAATAACTCGCGAAACACGTAAAGCGTTGATACTAAACTTGATCCGTCTGAAGTCACATCGAAAAACCGCGATTTCGGGAAAGACGAGGTTGTGAGTAGCTAATCCCTATTGGTTAATGTAAATCAGAATGTGTCCAGAAATACATTTAAATAAATAACACACTGAAGGCTTACCAGGAAGACCAACAGCGAAGCCAGTGAACAGCTTCCTCGCAGCGGTGGTAGAGAGACGCCCACTCCTGCGCAGATGGTCGGCTAGCACCGAGGACGCCAGCGCGCACAGGTATTTGCCCAGGTAAGGCAGAGAGGACAGCAGACCGTTCTGTGGGCAAGAGGTAAAATAACTTTAGCAAACAGTATGACGTGGTATTTTGAAAGGTTACAATTCGACTGACTGATCGAGACCTCTGTGCATACTATGATGATGGTAATTTATGAATTTCTATTTCGTCTGTTAGGTCCGGCTGAGCAAAGTTTGTCCAACGCCGTGTTTGCCATGTCAATCATGAAGTTACATTTATAGTTAATCAAACGCTTAACGTTTTGTAACGTGATTTCAAAGCCAATTTTATACGTAGATTTTGTGTCGAAAGATTCTCGTTCTCAACTTAAAAAGCGGGATCATTCGTCATATTTTTTTTTCTAGTAAAAAGTGTATCGGCCTTGTTCTCGACGATTCCGCGAGAATGCCGATTGTCGCGGCAGTTTGCAGCAAAACCTGCGTTTGCGCAACGAGCCTCAAAAGGCGCGAATTCATTTAGGTTTACGGCGCGACTACGTAGTATTGACGTGGCTTACTTGTACAAATAGTTAGCGTAACTTTTTGTAATAATGGCAGAGTTCAAAATGTTTACGGATATGAGCTGGTGTAATATAAGTAGTATTTTGACAGCACGCAACGCTTAAGACAAAACAAGGGACCGTATAAATGCCGTAACGTCAGCTTTTCAGTTACAGTGACCATGAAGGCCGCGAAGTCAACTCACACAAAAGTACTTAATCTTGTATCACAACTATGCTAATTAATCATACTAAATAGATTGAGGTAGGATTAATATTGTTATAACAGATTGACAATGATGAGCCGTATGTATCACTATACCAATCGGTCAGAACATTCGGTATAAAACACTCAACACTGTATATTATTTTGTTATTTCCAATGAATCTCAAAGCAAGATCACTGTATTGTTCATCTGTTTCATTAATTCTTAATAGATCACACCGCATAGTTACTCTCTGCATTTGAACTAACAAGGCCCGATTGTACCAACGTCAGATCAGAGTCTGATCAGAGTCGAGATCAGAGGCAGGGATATTGGTCGAATATAATACAAATCGCCGGATTTGAAACGTCACCTATTTGTCAGCAACCAATTATGTAAAGTGTCATTTTAAAACAGATTTAAACAAAATTGTTGTAATATAAATTGCAAATTGCACTTGTAAAAAACACAACAACAACATCAACATTGATGACGTCACGCAGCCTACGCGTTAAAGAAAGCGCTTGCAAAATTCAACAGGCTTGCTAATGTGACGGTGGCCGAGTGGTATAGGCATACGCCCGGATTGCGTAAGACACGGGGTTCGATTCCTCGTCTGTCACACAGCCAAAGTTGCTTTTTACAAGTGCAATTTGCAATTTATATTATAAAGTTTGTATAGTGACAAAACACTATAAAAACAAAAATATAATTAAAAATTGTTGTAGTTCAATACTTATTCAGTCGGATAAGTGGGTTTTAAATTGAACAAATATTACAGGATCACATTTCACTGTCACTGCGTGTTCCATTTCTGCTTTACTGCTAAGTTCGTAAGGTTCATTTTAATTTTTCGTACAGTTTCAGTGGCGATGGTAATATGGGCAATATTTGATTGCCTGTCAGATTTCCGAGGGCAAGTGAACGGCCATTAACACTCATCATTACCAGTTGTTAACAAGTTATAACAATTAAAATAAAGAGTTTATGCCTTAACGGAGCACCCTTACAAATTGACTGGTTTAGTATGAGGGGAAATAATTCTGCAGAACCATAGTTTCAGAAAATCAATATAAGCAAAGCACAATACATTGTCATGCATTCGAAGACCATTCTGTGGCTGGGGCTCTCCAGAACTACTTTTGGTGTGTATTGGTAGTACGGCTCTACTTTGGGTGATGTCAATTTGTGTTTGATGTAATGGCAAGTTTTTGATGGACATATTGTATCTGATTGTGTCGGTGTGTATAATCGCTTTGGGTTAGTACGGGGCACGTGTTAATGAAATGTTGGATAGTTTGCGAGTTTCTATGGCATTTCCTTAATCTGTCGTCCAAGTTCCTATAGTTTCTGGTAATCACTACTTGATCTTGAATATAAATTTAGAAGCCTTCTGTTTAAGGAAAAAGGAAGCCTAGTTTCAGCCGTTTTTTTGAAGCTTCCAGGTCGATATAAGGTTGTTTCAAATCGAGTATATGTCTTCCGTGTAACTGATTATTATTATGAGCCTACAATTTTTATGAGACATTATATAAGTGTAAATGATTGCGGTTACCATGCAGAGTTGAGATTAATTAATGCATTCCGAATACCGGCGCGGATTCTTCGTTGGCGTCAGTGAAACATGTCGCAAAGAATCCAAGCGCAAATAACTAAAGTATTATAGCTTTGAGAATTGTGCACATAACACAAAACTTAAATCAAACTTATAACCAGTTACGTGTTATATTAGTCACAACACAACATCCCAAGAAATATCAGAATAAGTTTACTTACAGAGCGACATAGTACTACATTGTATAAACTAAATACGTAAAGTAATATAAATAGGTTTATAAATGCTCAATATTATTGATTAAAATTACAATCTAGACCTCTATTGGTTTTAAAGCTTAATCTTTTTGTTTTTGTATTGATTGTAATCTGTGTTCGTATTGAATAAAATAAATCGTTAGTCATACAGAAAGCTACCTAGTCTAGCAATTAAGCAAGACATTAATAAGTTTGGCTCTCCTTGCTGGAATTCTCGCGACTAATTAAAAGTAGATTAAAGTAACATAAATTAATAAAATTACAGTCCTCATATATGCACTTTCATTTCGCTGGCGATTAGTGTAGAAAACTGGAAAATCTTTAAACTTAAGCTTTGACAGGAAGCTATTTAAAGAGGCTGTAGCGCAAATTGCCAGCGTCAAGTCTGCTGGCGCCGTCTGAGTTAAGAATTACATAGTAAACTATCTAGCTAAGGTGTGCGCTGAGTAGGATGCGTAGTGACGTTCATACTTTGCGTATGAGCTGCCTACATTGCTATTTAGCGTACAGTCCTCCTACACAAGAAAAAAGCAAATCATATAGTGATGTCCAACATAGGTTATCGATTAGAATAAATATGGGTACAGAACCGAATTTGATTGTTAAGAAAAATAGTAGTAAATTAAATACGGCTAAATAATATTTTAAAAATTTTATGGTTCCGTAGCCGAATGCCAAAAAACGGAACCCTGTTGTTGGTGGGACCCGTTGGAAAATTGGTTTGAACGTTGTTATTTACACGAATACTGTAAAAAAACAAAGTTATATCTGCTGTCAACAAAATACTGTGGTATTTTGGGTAATTGGATCTCTAATTCAGTTATAGTTGGCACGGAACCCTTAGTGTGCGAGTCCGACTCGCACTTGGCCGGATTTTTTATGACGCATCCTAGATTAACTTAACATTTTTGGTGAGGTCATTATTTGATGTAATGAACTATTTAATACGAAAATAATAATAGTATTCGAAGTCCTGGTCGATATCAACAATATTACAAATATTAATACGAGGGTCAAACTGAAAGTACTTAGAACTGGCCACTTATAAACAGTATAATAAAAAAAATATTCTAAAATTTGAAAATAGAACTCTTTGCCAATATTACTGAGTATATATTTCATTCATTTGTCATTTGTTTTACGATTTGGCGGCAAATTGAAAATTGTCTGTGTCACGTCAACATGAATTTAACACGAGAAAATTTTCGTGCAATGATTTTTTATGACTTTGGATGTCATTTAAGTCAACAAGAAAGTTATGATAGACTACGATTGGCCTTTCACGATGAAGCCCCATCTCGTGCGACTGTTTACAACTGGTTTAATGAGTTTAAACGTGGTCGCACTAATCTCACTGATGATGTACGTGAGGGACGGCCTTCTACGGCGACGACTGAAAATAACATCTGTGTTGTGCGGCGTATGATAGAGACTGACAAAAGAGTGACCTATCAGCAGATTCGGACAAGCTTAGGCATCGGTATGAGTCAAGTGCACAAAATCCTCCACGAACATTTAGCGGTCAGGAAGCTTTGCGCCCGGTGGATACCTCATAATTTGACTAAGGCTCAAAAACTCCATCGTGTGGATTGGTGCCGTAAAATGATTGAAAGATTTAACGGAGGTGACTCAAATGCTGTGTTCGACATACTAACAGGTGACGAAAGCTGGATTTACTGTTATGATCCTGAAACCAAAAGACAATCTGCTCAGTGGGTGTTTCCTTTCGAGGAGTTGCCAACTAAAGTGAAGAGAGATCGAAGTGCGGGAAAAAAAATGGTGGCCTCGTTCTTTGGAAGGATAGGTCATTTCGCAACAATTGTGTTAGAGGATCAAAACACAGTTTCTGCAGAATGGTACACTACCAATTGTTTACCACTTGTCTTGGAAAAAGTTCGAGAGAAACGACCTCGCAGTAGGATCCTCCTTCACCACGACAACGCCTCGTCGCACACCGCCAAGCGAACGATCGACTATTTGGCAACATCAAACGTTGAATTACTGGGTCACCCGCCGTATAGCCCCGACCTCGCGCCTTGTGATTTTTATTTATTTCCAAAAATTAAAGAAAAACTTAAAGGAAAGCGGTTTATGAATGCTGAAGAAGCGGTGGCTGCGTATCGCGATGCCATTGAAGAGGAGACCCCTAAGGACGAGTGGGCAAAGTGCTTTTCCCAGTGGTTCCATCGCATGCAGCGGTGTATTGACGTCAATGGACAATATTTTGAAAAGATATAATAAAACTAATAACTGGCTAATGTAATCAGTTTTTGATTTTCTAAGAACTTTCAGTTTGACCCTCGTACTCATGTCTATAACATGCTCAACTACAATTTACCCTTTCACTTCACATATACTTAAGTTACTGTACGTTGATGCTATTTTAAAGCCTAGAGGTCTCGTGAGGACCATTAGGGCGTCGCCAGAGAATATGCGGGGCTAGATTAAATAATAATTGCGTCTGCCGCCGCGGATTACTCACAGCGAGTACTGGCGACGACTAAAAGCAAAAAGGCGAAAGCGTACCTAACTATAATTTACTTATGCCATCTGTTGGCACATAGGTACTTGATAATTAACAGAGATGTTATTTTTAAGTCTAGGCAGAGGTCTTGTGACGACTATTTGAACAGCCTCAGCAGGATAGATTAATTGTATTTGCCGCTACGGATTACTCACAGGCGAGTTATGTCAACGACAAAAAGCAAATAGACGAATGCACGCGTGCGTGAAATATTTCGCATAGTGTGGATTTCATGTGGTTTAAAGTTTTTGCGCTGACATTCCGTAAATATGTGTTACATTTATTATTTTTATTTTACGCAATCCAATTAACTAGTAATGCTTTGACTTAATATTTTGACTAGATTTTTTTACAGAAAAAAGCCAGAAAATTCGATCGGTGGACTTTTTCCATGCACGAGAATTACACCCCAGAACCATGCAAATTAGACACGTATTAACTCGATGAAATCATAGCTATATTTATAACGATAATCACATTAATTACCAGTCCGGTGTGACATATTCTTTATAAGCGGTTAAAAATAGCAAAACACTTTTATCCGCGCCTAGCCTGGCGCCGAGCGTTCACCTTTGTGAGTCAGCGAGCAAGTAGATAGTCTAGCATAGGGATAATATGAGGATTTAATCCTGTTGACTTTTTATAGTCTATACGAGACGATAATAGAAGGGACACACGATGTTGTTACACCTTCAAATGTTGTCAGCTTATCGATAAAAAAAATAACTGTTGTGGAACATCACTAGCTTTCGCGCTATAAATATCGATGCATTATTGACTTTCAAAGGGTTACTACCGTATTAAATTTAGAGTAGAATTTAGTATTAATTAGGTAATGGCAATATATTCTTTTGGCAAAGATTAAAAAGAATTTAAAAAGGAAAAGTTCATGCTTTATCCTTAAGCGGTTAATATTATTCAATAACGATTCGACCTTTATTCTTCCTAAAGTTAAATTCTATTAATTTTAAAAGAAAAATGACTGTTGCCGCTAAAATGGCGTAACAAATCACTCCGAGTTCTTTGAAGAACTTCGAACAAGTGGGCCCCTTAAATAGGCAAGTCTCCCTCAACACTATAATAGGATATGATAAACATACAATTGCACAAATTAGCAAGATTATCAACTTAACCTATGATAAGGCTTGTGTAACTCTATGAGGTAACAGTGACGCAGTTATCTATCCAAACACGTACAGGTTTATTCCTATCATGATTACATACATTTTTTGATATGTTGACATTAATTTACATCGATGGTGATAAAAAAATGCTCCAATAAATTTTCCTCGACGTTTCAAAAGCAACAACACATCAAAAGTAGTTTTCCCAAGAAATTCACTCAAATATATATAGTTTGTTTAATTTATTTAAAACATGGACATTGATATCTGTCTATGCAGTCATATTAATATATGCGCATAAATAATCGAGTACGTATGTTTCTTTTGATTAACAGTGAAGTGATATAAGGATGTAATGTAATTGCAATAATTCTCGCCTAGTATTGTTATAATCCTAGAGTCTGACATATTTTTATAGTAAATTGCCGCAATTACACTTCAAAGGAAACGATGGAAAGTTTCTCGTAGCTCGCTTTGTTTATCATCAAATGTTTAAAGATTTATGACGATTCTTAAGCTGCGATTACTTTTCAAATAGGATTTCCGAGTTTTATGAGACATATCTTGTACTTTGCTTAATCATTATCCTAATCTAGACGTTATTAAGCTTGACAATGTGATTTTATTTCTGCCTGGGGACACATTCCTTTATAACAAAGCAAAACTAGTGGACCCACGCGACTGCGTCCACGCATTTTGAGTTTGCCCCTGTGTCTGTTGTCTGTCCCGTCGTAGCGTGATGTTTTATAGCCTTAAGTCTTCCTCGATAAATAAACTAAACTATTTTTTTTTTAATCTGTACAGTACCTACTTCATGAGCGCGTTCAAAACAAACAAACTCTTTAGCTTCATAATATTATACATATTAGTATGACTCAGAAGAAATTAGTTGTAAGTGAATTTTTTGCCTGACTATTTTCGTTTACATGCACGTATCAATAAATCCTTCACCAAGGTAGATAATGTTTAATGGTTTTTAAAGTTTGTTTTGTCTTTTTTTAAACGGATGTGGAAATAACCTTTATATCCGTGAGATCGTCATATAAGGATATTAAGATTTGCAACAAACGAAGCATCATTAGCGGTCGTAAAAGATGTAGCGATAAAAGCTTTATAGCTGTTAAGTTTATTGAAATACGACCTTTAGTTAAGATGTGTATGTTGAGCCTAAGGCTAGACAATTTGGCGGTCAATTGATGCTAATCTGTTATTTATCTACGTTTATAGTAACATAGAATAGTCTATCTAATAGGCATACCCGAAAAGCTAGTAGCAACGTAAGTACGTAATCTTTAGAGTTCAAAAATACTTAAATACGATCAATGTGAAATCAGTAATGCTATTAATAAATAACCTAAAGGAAAGATACAATGTGTGTGGTTATATTAAATCTGAAATAACTTGGCGCAAGGAAGTTTCCGTTGATCGTGCGACCGCCGGTTTGCGGAAGAAATTATTATGACAGATCTGTCCCAAGATTCCGGTGTCTAGCTCCGAGACAGAAATAAACATAAATCATTTTAAAATTTATCAACATTCATCTACCAATCTTTTGAATGATTCGGAAGAAGCCTTGAAATTTGGCGATTCCCACGAGTAAGGTTTACAAAGCGCCAAACGACAGATGACCCTCTTTACAAATTGTCTTCAGATCTTCACCTTCAAATCGCACTATGTCAAAACCATTTCCCCAAACAAATTGAAGGTAAACGATAAACTGTCAAGTGCGCCTAGCAGAGGCAATGGCACAGTAAAGGGCTACGGCATATCAAACAGGATTCATTGGTTTTCAAGTCGGGTATTACAAAATTGGCACGTCTCAGTATTCGTTGGTAATTTGCATAAAACGTTGATCCGCGAAATGTTTGCTATGTGAGTCACACATCCTTTAATGGTAAGTAGACACATGTTATGTGGGTAATATTCATTACCATGTGTCTAATCCTTCACTGTACTTGCTTGCTTGAACGAAGACGAGACGAATCGCAGCAACTTTACTAAGTAAGAAAAATACACGGATCTTTGACAGGCCGTGACAGACCGTGCAAATATCATGGCATGATTGCTATTATAAGATTGATTGGTAGTATTGATAGTCTGAAAAATTTTATTCTAATCCTATGAATAAAAGATATTATGAAACATAATCTAGCTAACTAGTTATTGAAATCTGAATGAGTAGTCAATTCGTAAATTGCGGGCGACCTGGATCTGTTTATGGGTTGCTTCCTCCCACTCATTGAAAGTGGTAAGAACCAGCTATGCTGTTTGGGAGACAGGAAGTGATTTGAGGATCTACTTGTGTCTAAACGTAACTGTAAATTACAGCAACTTCAGATAAAATGATCAGTGGCACAAAGTTATTTTAACTATTATAATCCGTCAAAACATTTTATACTTATGCATTGCATTGCAATAGGTATAGACATGATTATAAATAAAACTTTAAAAAAACATTTCTTATACGATTTACGTTTTTTTCTTAAAATTATTGTTATTCGTTGGTTTACTTTAATGTATTCTGGACCTTGGGACTGCACCAAGATGCAATGGTCGCAAATGTTCCATTAAATGCCTGCACTGCCTTGTAAGCAGGAAAACGGCAAATCAGATAACTAGATTATAGTGCACATAGTTATGAACCATACACAATGGATACCTAAATATGAATTATAATGTAACAACATGAATCAACATTTCATCTGGAAATAATATGTAATGTTCTGTGATAAATACAGTAATCACACTGTGGTTTACTACGAGGGTCAAACTGAAAGTTCTTAGAACTGGCCACTTATAAACAATATAATAAAAAAAATATTCTAAAATTTGAAAATAGAACTCTTTGCCAATATTACTGAGTATATATTTCATTCGTTTGTCATTTGTTTTACGATTTGGCGGCAAATTGAAAATTGTCTGTGTCACGTCAACATGAATTTAACACGAGAAAATTTTCGTGCAATGATTTTTTATGACTTTCGATGTCATTTAAGTCAACAAGAAAGTTATGATAGACTACGATTGGCCTTTCACGATGAAGCCCCATCTCGTGCGACTGTTTACAACTGGTTTAATGAGTTTAAACGTGGTCGCACTAATCTCACTGATGATGTACGTGAGGGACGGCCTTCTACGGCGACGACTAAAAATAACATCTGTGTTGTGCGGCGTATGATAGAGACTGACAAAAGAGTGACCTATCAGCAGATTCGGACAAGCTTAGGCATCGGTATGAGTCAAGTGCACAAAATCCTCCACGAACATTTAGCGGTCAGGAAGCTTTGCGCCCGGTGGATACCTCATAATTTGACTAAGGCTCAAAAACTCCATCGTGTGGATTGGTGCCGTAAAATGATTGAAAGATTTAACGGAGGTGACTCAAATGCTGTGTTCGACATACTAACAGGTGACGAAAGCTGGATTTACTGTTATGATCCTGAAACCAAAAGACAATCTGCTCAGTGGGTGTTTCCTTTCGAGGAGTTGCCAACTAAAGTGAAGAGAGATCGAAGTGCGGGAAAAAAAATGGTGGCCTCGTTCTTTGGAAGGATAGGTCATTTCGCAACAATTGTGTTAGAGGATCAAAAAACAGTTTCTGCAGAATGATACACTACCAATTGTTTGCCACTTGTCTTGGAAAAAGTTCGAGAGAAACGACCTCGCAGTAGGATCCTCCTTCACCACGACAACGCCTCGTCGCACACCGCCAAGCGAACGATCGACTATTTGGCGACATCAAACGTTGAATTACTGGGTCACCCGCCGTATAGCCCCGACCTCGCGCCTTGTGATTTTTATTTATTTCCAAAAATTAAAGAAAAACTTAAAGGAAAGCGGTTTATGAATGCTGAAGAAGCGGTGGCTGCGTATCGCGATGCCATTGAAGAGACCCCTAAGGACGAGTGGGCAAAGTGCTTTTCCCAGTGGTTCCATCGCATGCAGCGGTGTATTGACGTCAATGGACAATATTTTGAAAAGATATAATAAAACTAATAACTGGCTAATATAATCAGTTTTTGATTTTCTAAGAACTTTCAGTTTGACCCTCGTATCTGTGGTTTATGCAATGCGCCACCTACGAGTAGGTCTATAAAGCTACTGTCTACAGTTCTTCATCAACAATTGCTAAAAATTGTATTATATTTGTATATCTACCAGAATATCATACTTTAATATTTATCTACTGCCGATTTTGAAATAGCTCGGTGTAGATAGACTAGCTCTTAAATTTCACAATGATGACAATGTATTTAGAACAAATGTTTTCTTGACCATCGGAACTTTGATCGGACATCTTACCCGAACGGTTGAAGTCCGAAGCAAAATTTTTAACATTACCTACGCGTCGACTTTTTTTTCCGTTTCATCTTATATCATTTTTACTTACGTAGCTATATTTTTCATATTTTAAAAAAAAGGGTTCCGTTTTTGCCATTCGGCTACGGAACTGTAAAAACTATGTATTTATTTAAGCTTCATTAAAAAAATTCTCTCAAACAATAAATACATGAAAACACCAATTTTGTCTCAGCGTTGTCTACGCGAAATGTCAAAATTTTGCTCTAGGCTACACCCGCTGGTTTCAGATATAATTCAGGTTCTTTGTCCATTTCGTAGGATCTATCAAATTTTGAAATCAAGCATTAAGTAGAATCATTTGTTTTTTTTTTTTGTAAGTTAACTTGAGTATCTTCTGAATTCATAATACTCTTGGCAACCCCCCTGGTCACGGTTTTCCTTCATGAAATTTGCGACGCGCACGTACGCGGCCCCGAGCATCCGGCGCCGGCGCCAGTCGTTAGCTAATTTTCCTTTTACACTGCTCAATAAATAAAAAACGTTGTGTGTCAATACAGTTCAGCCTTCTCTTTCACTGGTTGAGATTTTCAATTAGGACAAGCTGCAGACCCTGACTAACACAAAAGTTGCAGTGGGGTGAGAAAAGACTCCGTTTAACTTTGTTTAAGTAAAATGACGAAGGTTTTAATACAATTTTTCAAGACGAATTATATAACAAAAAAGAAAGAACTTACTGCCTATGGCATGATGGAGGAATTTCTGGCAGATGTGCTTAATCAGACGACACTGCAGTATTTTTTATCATCTGATTATCCAGTTTGTTCTGGTTTTATTTAGATAACGCGACCGGTTATTTGGATTAAGGATTACGGTAAATAATAGTAAAGATAAAAAAAATCTTTTAATACTAGTCGCAATTTCTTTCACGTTCAAAATGTGTCAAAATTCAGTGAGCAATTAGGTTTTTAGTCGATCTTTTTGAGAAATTCCACAATTTGTCAAATAATAGAATTTTCTGTGACTGTAATAGTCCCCCTAGCCGATTTCGACTACGGTGGCCAGTCACAACGACTAACCGACTGCGCGGGACATAATATAGTGCACAAGTGTGTGCACTTGTCTCTATTCCTTTCACTCTCGATGGGACAGCCATCTGACACGACCGGAGAGAGATCCAACGGCTTTACGTGCTTTTCCGAGGCACGGGGGTGAAACACCGCCAACTTCCAAACTCCGGGCTACCCGAAGAATTTCTGAACAGAAAAACTCAGGTATATATTTTTGGGGATCGAACCCGGGACTTCTGGCGCATCCGGAGCTTTAAAGTGCGACCTTCTTACCGCTGCGCCACCGAGGATGTTAAACTTAGTTATTCTGTGACTGTACCTATGGTATGAATGAGTCATAGCGATTGTGGTAATCTTGGCGACTTGAAAATGTTTGCTACTATACAAAAAGTTTATGCTTTAGAGCTTTAGACAAATGCATCGACATGCCGTTCGCGTTGTAAGACAGCTTGTGTATAAACACTCATATACAGCTTGTCGTTTTATTTCATTTGCGATGGATTATTTCATAAGCACCCCGTGTGAGCTTAGCGACGATAGATCGTAAAGATAACTCGGGCGTGGGCTTCTAAGAATTTTATTGCGTCTGGCTGGATAGCTGAACAGAAAACGGATTATAATTAAGGTCGAGTCTAGGACGAAGCGTCGACTTTTATTGGATTTTTATAGCTTATTTATTATAAGCGCGAGGGATGATTATGATTCTATAATAAGAAAGTTATTTTGGTATAACTTATATCTTGTTGTTGACTTATATTTGTATAACCAGGGTCAGCATAAAAAAACTTATAGGACTTGGACATGTACAATTAACTGTTTGAGGCTTAGGCTAAGACGTCTTTGGGTAGAGCCAGGAAATAGCAGTTAGTTAAAGGTCCAGAATTCGGATCCGATCTTAAACTGATAATCCAGTGGAAGCACATAACAATAAATGGCATTACGACGAAAAATAAATACCCATGCAAGTGATCAAAAAATTTTGAGCTATAAAATATATAACTCAAGAATGTAACCTAAATCGATAAAGATCAGCAAATCAAAAGCGGTTAGAAACAAAATTGATAAGCGCCTGAGTCATGTGTCGATGACTGTACAGGAGGTCTATTACGAAGTGACAAAAACGATATATCGGCCGAACATTCGTAGTGTTCCTTACTACGAAACGCGATCGGTCGGGTCGGTCGGATCGAACATTCCATTCGCTCCGACCAAAGTTCATTTGACATTAATTGTGTCGTAGACTCTATTACGAAAACGTTTTGCCCGAACGAAGATTTGATTTTGACAAGTATTTTATCGGAGATTTTACGTCAAAATTCCCGACACCTAAATAGGTAACTTGTGATTGTCGAATGCTGCGCAATTTCCCGTATTTATTAATAAATATTGCAATTTATTAACTTTTGAGCAGACAAGTGAAGTGATATTGGTTCATAATGGCATTACGTATTATGTTAGTGGAAGATGTCCTCAAAGAAGAGTGTTTAAATAGAATAAGAAATCGCAGAGTTCTTCGCGATGCATTAGATGTAAATTTGTTCCCCGATGTAGAGTTTATTTTTAATTATAGACTAAATAGGACACTATTTGAAAATCTTTGCCAAGATATAGTACCCTTATTACCAAGGAAACGTAATAGCCGTGGAATTGACCCTACAACAAAGGTATTTAATTATTGTTACTTTTATCGCTCAACCTCTTACATTAGACTGCTAATATGGTTTCTTAAATCATAAATAAATGAGTATGTACTCTTTTTAGATTTTAGTTGCCTTAAATTTTTATGCTCGGGGAAGTTACCAAGGATCAGTGGGACTTAGCAGTGACACCCCCATGGCTCAACCGACAGTATCCCGATGCCTGCGTGAGGTTACAGCTGCCCTTAATAATCAAAGGATGCTAACAAAGTACATTCAATTTCCTCAAAATGTAGCTGAAAGAAATGCTATCAAGAGAAAGTAAGTTAAAAAAATATTGTTTTTTTTCTTCTTCAAGTATTAAAGTTTTAATTTTTCTACAGGTTTTATGACAAATATGCTTTGCCCGGTGTGGTTGGTTGTATTGACTGCACTCATGTTGCAATCGTAAGACCCTCTTTGCAAGAGGAACGGTTTTTTAATAGGAAACATTTCCATTCTATTAACACTCAAGTGGTGAGTTATAAATATTGTATTTGAGACAGTTGGCGATTGTGAATTATAGTTTCACGCAGTTTTAGCAAAACAAATTCATAGATAAATCTTTCTTTACCTACTAACAACATTCCTTGGTTATAGATTTGTGACGCAGACTGTGTAATAACAAATGTGGACGCTTCTTACGGTGGAGCTACACATGACGCCTTTATATGGTCGCACAGCGAGATCAAAAGCCACCTGGAAAATCTTTATGCAGAGAAAACTTATTTATTAGGTAATGTGAAAGGGATTAAAATTAAGTCTTATATATATTTATGTTCAAGAGGACTTATGATTTATTTTATGCCAATGCAACAGGTGATTCCGGTTATCCATTAAGGGAATGTCTCCTTACGCCTATTAATAACGTTGAAGAAGATAGTCCAGCTGGCCGGTACAACGCTGTACATAAACGTGCCCGCTCCACGATAGAGAGGACTTTTGGCATACTTAAGGGTCGATGGAGGTGTCTGTTAGCTGCAAGGGAATTGCATTACGACCCAGAAACAGCTGGGAAAATTATTTTGGCATGCTGTGTCTTGCACAATATTTGTGTGAAAGCCGGATTAAATACAGTGCCACTTAGTCAAGATGACTTACGACATGAAAACTTAAGACAAATGGGCACATATCAATCTGTCACTTCCTCAACGGAATTACTTAGGAGGGGACAACAACGACGAGATAGAATTATACAATTATTAGAGAGAAGGCCTTAATTATTCTAATTCATTATATTGTACCGTATTTATTTGTTTATAAGTAAAACTTAAAATGCATCTGACGTATTTTTATTAAGTTTTGTTAACAGCTTACTGAGAATAATATAAGGCAATTTTTTTATCCAACTTAGTGCCGTGCTGGAGGCTCGATCATTTGCCGTGCTAGCCCACATAATTCTTGAAGAGCCATGATTATCCCTCCCAGTTTGTCGTTGATTGCCGCAAGTGTTTGATTCCTTTCAAGTTCCCGTTCCGTTCGTGTCTCTTCTAATCGGAAAAGTCTCTCCCTCGTTGACCTTTCACGTTGACTCGCAGACTGATGGTGGACAGGCCTTTCTCGTTGTATGCCTGCAAAAAGTATAGTTTATAGATAAATATATATATTTTAATATTAATTAATCCTATTTAATTGAGTGTTTGAAATGTATGATTCAAATAAAAATCATCCGGTACGGCATGTTTGGTTTTTAAGTTAACTTAAAGAAAACTCCTTAATGCACATAGTGTCTAATATATTCTTATCTTTATTAAAAAAAACTCGTGTTAGCGATACCTCGATAACGGGTGGATTTTCATGATTTATACTTTGTTGGATTAGTCTTCGCCACGAATAAGACACAGAGGGGAAAACGAAGTTTGCCAGGACCGCTAGTTTGCTATGTACTTGTTATATGCTTAATATTTGCATAAACGTAATCTTAGTGTGATGTGTGTGGAGCTTATCAAAATTTATTTATTTGTTAATGAAGGAGCTTCGACATAAAGGAAATATTTTTAAAAATAAATCAAAAGGAAATATTTATGTAGAATTGAAGACTAAACTTACGTGGTGTTTGATTGTTTGATGAGGTATTCCCACCAACTTCCTGAGCTATTGGAGTTTCTTGAATTGTATGTAACTGGCCTAGCTCGAGCTCCACAGGTTGTTCTTCCACAGCCATTTGATCTGTAAATAAAGAGACAAATTCATGAAACAAAAATGTTATACTTGAAGTAGTGAATTAGATCTTTAAGGAGGGAGAGAAAAAGCTAAATTACATTTTACAGGGTGATGTAGGTAAGTCATAATTATAATTATACCTGAGAGTTCTATTTGATCTTGGGATTGTGTTGCGATTAGCGGCACATTTTGTGTCGACTCTTGGCTTATCTGAAATGATGTAAGCATAACATAATTATTAGACAAATACCCTATGAATTTGATGTTGTGTAAACGGTCATAGATTAACTATTTACCTCTAAAAATGCAGGCACTCTTGCTGATGTCTGCGGCTCTCCAAATCCATCACCCATTATGGAAACCACTCTGGATTCCCATTGCGAGAGCTGCGGGGCAGTAGATGGTCCTCCACCAGTAGCAGACGCAGACCTTCTCGCTGCTGCAGCAGCTTTTTTTGCCAAATATTTTTTGTCTGTCCATACCTAGAATTTGAAACATGTTACTTTTTACACATAATATACAGTAAAAACACTCACTATAAACTTGATTTCAAAATATAAGACATTAAAAATATTTTTTAAAATATCTTACTTTTTGCCACTGCTTTGTTGTCTTGGTGCATCCACCCATAGCGTTTAAAGTTGTGGTAATGTTTTCCCAGAGACGATTTGAAGTTGCACGACCCTCTACACTTCTAAGAAGTCCACGTGCAAGATCACGGTGTTCCTCAAGGAAGTTGAGGAGCGTTTCAATTTGCGCTGCCGTCGGAGTTGTCATGACTTATGCCGTTGAATATTCGTTTCAAACTAAATTTAAGTCCCCAAACTAAGCTAACTGATGCCATGAACCACTTGAAATAACTTTACAATGCCACTCAGTAAGCACTCTCAAGTTTGGTGTGGATCAAGTTTTTTCAAACAAATACTTGTTGTTGTTTTTTATACGAATTCATATTTCACAACGCATGGGACAAAAAAATGCACTCTCCGTTATAACACTTATAAGTACGGGAAGATCTACAACTTAAGTGGTTTAAATAAATAACCCAAACATAACTTTTTGCTTATACCGCACTTTTTCGTATCTTTTTAAAAAAGCAAAGGCATTACGTGTGTTGGCGCTTTCATTTCATTTTATCAAGGTTTTTTTTTTAATATATTAATTAATCATGTGCAAAATGATTCATTCACGTCAAAATCAACATTTTGTTACAATAAAAGTATATTTCAATTCATTTTTTGGGAGATATTTGAAATCGGAACTTGCATTTGTAAAACCGATATCATCCCAATTACATGTTCCAGCACTAGCTTATGACATTATTCGATCCGACATTTTGTTTTGATTGTTTATGGCTCCGACTGAACTGCGCGAATCCGATCTTGTTTCGTAATAGCGTCACAATCGAAACTTCGGTCGAGTATCGGTCGGACCCGAATGTTCGGATGTGACATTTCGTAATAGACGTCCAGTGTCCACATCAAGTTCGGATCGTAAGTTGCTCGACCTCGTATCGCAGAGGTTGTAAACTTGCGCCCGCGTTCGTATCGCAAAAAACCTGACCGCTACGCTAGGCTTATGTAGCGGTAGGGTGACTGTAAAGCGAAATTTTTTGAGGACATTTTTCTTTTTATATATTGCCTTTCTGTTACCGATGTTTTTTTATCAACCTAACTGTTACTTGTAGGTTCGGCTCCACCATCTTATTATATAATCTTAAGTTTATTTATTATTATAGTTATTATGTCACTCGGGTCTTTTTCGTATGAAGGTTGCCAGCATAGTGAAAAATTAATAGCGTAATCGCGCTGTCTTGCACGAATATTGCAAGTGCATTTAAAAAAGCTTTGAATACTTTTGTATCTATCCTGTTTTTTCTTTTGTAAACTCGAAATAGGTATTATTTTTATCATGATGTATCCATGCTATCGGTCCGCTTCTACTATGTTCGAGTGCGCAAAAGTCGACAGTTTATCGGTCATACTGCGCAAAAAAAACGGCTTTCTATTACGGCGTGTACGCGGCAGCCGCAACACTTTTCTGAAGGTCATCGCCGACAGTAGGGACTGTTTAATGGTCAGGCATTGGTGTGTTTGATAAGTTTTCTGTTTATTTTTTTCCTAGCACGATACATATTTTAATTGTCCGATAAATTAACATTTATGTTTAATTTGCCGGTGGAATACGTCAACACTTGTCAAATTATATGAAAAATGACGCTGCGCCGAGCGACAGCACGCCGGCACATGCAGACGGCCGGAGTGGATACACATGACATGTCATTTCAGACGAAACATTACCCAAAAAAAATATTAAAAAAAACAATATTACTTATTTAATTTATTTATAATAATAATTATGTCACACATACAATTCCTGAAATGTGTTATTTTACAATGAGTCGTTATAATGAATGAGGTATCAATTTAAAATGAATTTTAAACCCGCATTTGCTTTCTAATCATCAAGACGCAGACTTAGTTTACAGATCGGTTAATAATGAAACTTACACTGTATCCTAAGTTGGATTAATACCTGGTGGAACTACAAAAAACTTATCGATTTCGAGAAATCTGTGGAAAAATATAAATACAAACAACACTTTAGAAATTTAGCACACGTGTTTGGACTTACTTACTGGACTTACTACCTTACTAGGTGATCAACATACTCAAATAATTTAAATTTAACGATATCATCACATACACATTGAATTGATTACCTTTACGTACCCTTCCTTTTTTGATGTCGGTAAGGAGTCTCAAACCCCCTTTGAAAATTAGTACACTGTAACTCATAGAATCCTCTTTTCAATTAAATTGTCATTTCTTTTGTTGTTATTAGATTCAGTTTATAAGATTCATGAACATGTTTCATCACAAAAAAGAACTGTACGCACTGGTTACCAATTTTTGTGATGGTTTTGTCATGAATTTTTGTTTCTCCTAACTCGAATCTTTTTTTTAAAATTATATCAAACATGCTAGGACCTCTTTTTTTGGATTACGATATAGACCTTTATTAGTTTCAAAGCCTTATCTGTTTGTTTTTGTATTAATTGTACTCTGTGTGTGTTCTAATTATATAAAATAAACCGTTTATTTACTGTCGCATACACGTGATGTAAGGAAAATTTACCACCAAGCGAAAGTTCAGTGAGCAATTTTGACTGCACGCGACGATATGAGTTCAAATATTTGATGTTTGTTTTTTAGCAAACTTTTATGCTACTTTGTTGTACTTTGCAAATAGTAAATTTGACCATACGGTTAAAAAAAACTATAATCATGAATTACACGTACAAGTTTATAAAAAAATGTACGTCAATCATTGAAAAACAAATATGGTTATCAATTTCATTTTACAGCGATGACCCTTTTCTTTTACATAACAATCGCACTTTTTTGACCCGAGCGATATTTCAACGCTCCGGTCATGTTTTCAAAGCACATCACCATTATTCTGTTTTACTTTTTATGCAGAAACGGTATCCGGCTACTGACATTAGCGACATCCAAGGTGTGGTAACCTGCTTAGTATAAAACCAGAGGTTGTCCATTCCGAGCCTCTGGCTGATGCAATAGGGTGAGAAGCTTGCGTTATTCTCACTTACCCTTGCCAGACACGGCGAAATGAAACCTAAGGCATCAAGATAGAGATGCAAGTCTCTTTGACAATAATCAAGATTAAGTAACAAGTTTCGCAAAGTTAAGTTTCCATTTTTATAGCTACACAAAAATCTACATAATAACATAAATATTGCAAGTATCTCGTTACATGTCAAAGAATAAAATGGGATTTAATTAATTGGGTTAAAAAGTAAGTATTTAAAAAGAAGTTGTTTATTCCGATTAAAATGGACCCGTTTACTTGTTATTGTTACCTAACAATACTAATATGTATTTGTCTATCACTTTAACAATCACTCATGAGTTATCTAATAAATTAGTAGTATTATTTTCAAAAAAAAATCTTAGGTTTATTTGCATGTTCAACCAGCTACTAAACTCGAGTCACTATAAAAACCGTGAAAAAAAAACATGTTTTTTTCTTGCAGACTTTCAACAAGAAACTATGCAATAAATATCACATAAAATTACTGTCATATTACAAAGTACATTAGTTTAAAAATATTAATTAAATGGCAATCAATTTAATTAACCGATCAAGTTGGTCACACCAATAGAAATTCAAATATATTCTAATTTATACAGACAAGGACAAAGCGAACCAGATATATCTGGATTTATCCGCTGATTATTATATGTCTAATCGCTGTTTATTTATTCAATAGCCAGTTTTTTCTTTGTTTAAAATTATGGAAACTTTTGGCATAAGGTCATTGTCTAGTAAAATTTTCTAAGTTATGTAGTGTCTAACGTCTTAGGTACTGAATAATAAGCTTCAGTAAACAATACATTTCCAAGTATATTATTTAACAGCCGACAGGACGCGCATGCACGGCTACACGTGTCGCAATAAAGATCCGACGTATTACCATCTACGTACACGCCGTCGAAGGAAACTAATAGCGAAGTTATAAACTAAGCAAACGTATGGCTAGGGTTTCACGGACATGGTGAATAAACAAGGAAAAGTTACATTAAGTGCATCGCCATCGAAGTAAGGGGTCAAATAAAATTTTGCTGCGGAGTTGTTTGTAGAACTTCGAACGCTGCACGCTGCTACTCGAAAAATGCATTCCCTTTTGCAGTAAATAGTGTTCTTAAATGTCAATACAGAAACGGCTTTCGATATAATTATAAAACAAGGTGGCTGTAACGAAAACAGTAACTTGGTACCTTGAGTTACAACTTCCTATGACAATTTTATTGTACATGCGTATTTAAAAAAAAAAATAGTCATGTTTTTTTAAAAAAAAGGTATCGTTAATTAATGAAAAGTTTCAAAATTGTTTTTAAATATTAATTTAACTTATTTTACGTTAATAGAATATGGCATCGGAACTAATTCATTTACTTTGTAATGATTTGAATAACTCTGTTGTGTACCAAATAAAATAAATAAATAAAAAATAGACTGTGTTCAGTGATTTAACAGTAAATACGGTATTAATTAGTAGGTACTACGCTATATGATAAAATGTCTATTTGGCACGAGATAATATTCTATAAGACAGTAGGTACATAATTCATAAAATATTCATTAAAGAATCACGAAATGGTATACCAGTCAAAGGAGTAGTATTTATTTATAAAGGTAGGTTTTTAAGGACGTCCAAATTTTTGCAGTTTATCATGGTCACCCTACCATCGTATCAAGTCCTTTTAATATTTGCGACTGCATGAGCCTTATTGCGTCGGAATAAGTATTCGCTGAAATTGTGTCAGAGCGCGAATGTTACAATTTTTATCTCTTCCGGGCGGCTTCTATGAATGAAATGTTTACTATACTCCATTTGGTACCGTAGTATTATTACCAATCTGGCCGATAGTGATAAGTTGAACTGAAAGTAGTAGATGACACTTTCGCTTCGTTTTTAGAGCAATGAGATTGACAAAAAATCACACATGGGCCAATTTCGCTTGTATGATTAGTTGACATGAAATAAATTAATCGTAAATGTGTGTGATTGGCGTGAGAAATCGAGGTTGTTCAAATACACACTAATTAGTAACGAACTAAGATGTTTTTTCAAAAGATATCAAGAGAATTAAAACGAGGATAATCTACGTTTGACATTGTTGACGATTTGCACCTAGTTAAGTTCGTCGGAAGATCATGAAAAAACAACATTAAAGTTTGTTTACCGAGCAGTTTAGCTTTGGATTAAAACCAGTTTAAATGTACTAAACATTGTTTAAACTCAAATCATGTTTTATGATCAGGAAACGAGAAGTGTCATTTTTAGGCACAAACTGACAAAATGTATAAGTACTGTATATATTGTCTTAAGTGGAATAATGATCCGCGATTTTTTAAAATAGCCGGCATTCAGTTCAGAGGAACATCTCAGTTAGTTTGAAAAAAGGCCCACTTTATTAACCAACTTACGATTTCAAACTACCGTATTGATAGTGCACTTATTTTTAATTGAGGAAAGCGCGGAATGCGTGGGGTGTGACAAATGTTAAAATATAATATAATTAATATTTCATACTTATCACCATTATATTATCAAATGTTGCCAAAAACTTGCACACATGTACTATTCTAAGCGATTAATAAATAAATAATAATAAATAAATATTGGACACCAATCACATACATTGCTCTGATCCCAAAGTAAGTAGCCAATGCACTTGTGTTATGGAAATTAGACACAACAGTGGTACCACAACACCCAGACCCGAGACAATATAGAAAATATCGTTTTCTACATTGACCCGACCGGGAATCGAACCCGGAACCTCACGAGATGGCGACGCTTGAAACCAGCGTGCTAGCCACTCGACCATGGAGGTCGTCGTAAGGTCGTCGATTAGGACGAATGATGGCGCGCGACTTCGTGGATGGCACTATCTATAAGAAGTACTGACAATATAAACGTACTCTGGCATTTAACCCTTCAGCTGCAGGAGTCAATAACAAAATAACCATGGCCAGAAATGTCCTCTAACAAAAAAGAGCTACTCACGTGTTTAATATTGTAGTGCAGTATGCTCTCGATGTACGTCGGCAGCTGGTTGACGACGGTGAAGTACCCGAAGACGGACGCCCCGTGCGTGATGATGATGGCCCACACCGGCGCTGAGAGCAGCATCCTCTTCCAGGGCACTGGCATGCGCTACAACCAAAAGGGTTTATGATTCCACCGAGACTTATCTTTTTAGTATTAGAATTGATTGTAACGGGATTGCTACCATGTACCTTATTATTTTTGAGTATTTATAAAGACTTCGAAGGAGGGTAGACCGATGTGACTGCCAATAACAGCTTACCCGCAACAACTTCAGTTACGCCGTGACCGGCACTTGCAACAGTGCCGAAATATCGGAATTCAAAAATAATAAGGTAAGTTTAAATCAATATATTATCTTTTTAGTGCTTTTTACTGTACTAGCTGACCCTGTCACTGGTTTCACGTATACCATTAATTTACAAGTATACAAAAATATAAGAAAAGCACCGAATAAAAATGGTTGCCATTCAAAGACAACACCAAAGCCAAGTTCGTTCCCCAAACATGGCTTAACCCTCCAAAGCCTAGACAAATTGTTTGTAGGCTTATGAAGATAGGTGTGGTATGGTTAGAGCCGATACAACACGTTTTGATGATGATAATTTCCTCCCTGACGTATTCGTCGACGGCGACATCCTTAGCTAGTGATAACCTGGGATCTTGATAGGCGCGAGGGTGATTTGCATTGCAAAGTCAAATTTGGTTCTAAAAGTCCGGTTGCAAGAGCCACGACGCTTAAAACAACGTAACACGTTTTAAAGGGTAGACCGTAGTCATCCCATGGCACCGGCATGTGTTACAATGAAAAGGTAGGTATCATGGCACTTCTAATGCACGTATCAGTGGAGGAGATTTTGTACCGAACATACAAACATCGCATACACAGCTCAAAGCAGGGCTTTATGCGAATTGGATTCAAAAGAATGCAAAATACTTTAAATAGTAGAATGGTTGAGGAAGCCTCATATTTGGATTCGGATCGGAAAAGTCTAAATATCCCAAGCTATGCCTACAAATTAACGTATCATCATCAAACGGCTTTTCCGTATACATATTGCATTGTATATGATGTTAATTTAAAGTTATTACTGGTAATATTATTTACTGAGTTAGGATGCTTAATTCTAGACTTCTTCTGAACTATCCAACTAGGTTGAAAAAAATGCTTACTCAGTCGCCTTCGCTTAGAAACCTACAATTTAAAAATAGCTTACGGCTACAAAAAATATGTATCTACTTGTGAATTTTAAGTGATGTCGTTAACGCGTTGACAGACGGTAGCCATATTTTAAACGAGCTGATAAGTACTCGCTATAGAGGCCTCTATTAGTCACTGCATTGGTTACGATTGTTACTATGGAAGTATGGAAATCACCCGCATTTGGCACACACAGAGTCATTCGAATAATTTAATTAATTAACTTCGTGCTTAAGATGTACAATACACAACTGTGCATGTCTCTCATTGCAAGAAAAACATATGTCCCAAATCTCTGGGACTGCAAACATTTTGTGGCATTAATTAAAGCAAACCAAAATTAAAGCATTTTATGACATTTATGGTGGCGACTTGCAAGTGTACCTACATTCAAGTTAAATTCAACCTTTCTGTCAAACCGGAATACCCCCAGATACAACAACATTATACTGCAATCAATGTTAACTATTGCACTATACTAATTAATATGTATCATGGGCAGAGACACCGTTTATGATATAATATTGGTTTCCTTTCCTCGTAGCAAGGTGAATCCAGCGATAATCATAAAACATGTTACGAATCAAATGGCAATAATGCGTTAATTGATGCAAATCACGATCAAAAGATATCATTTCTGTGGCCCTGGATAGCTCATTCATTCATTCATACAGGTCATTTTGTTACTTTAGTGGAATAAGATGAAGTGTGTGCGTAAGGACGCTGTAAAATAACATTTTTTATATTGTTTAAAATGTGTAGTTTATTCATTACCCGTATAATAAACACTGTCTGGCTGCCTTAGTATAAAGAAACATCAATATTGTTTGGCTTGCGTTTGATGTAGGGGTCGAAAGATTGCCTTTTAATTTTGCACGGTTCAGAAGAAGGATCTTAATTTATTTATTCCATTTGTTTAATTGCATCTCATATATTATTTTTTACTTGTATTTTTACACGAAATTAATTAATTCGTTTTTGCTTAACAAAACCTGTCAAAATGATGAATCAATTTGTTTGTTGCAAGTATTATTTATACAGACATGTTTTTTTTTAAGTTGATCATGTTACTGGATTTGGAATAGACTATAGACATTTGAATGTAAAACGATCTTAAACCCAAAGGTTTCTCTTTAAAGTTGCAAATTCATTGTACAGGAAATGATCTTTTGTAAACAGCAGGTGGATACATGCTTGTAAATGTGGAACTCGATGTTAAATGGATAACATACGATATCATCTTTTTGCGTTTAAAAAATTACGGGCACTTGTATTTCACCATTTGTGATTGACATTATGATGATGAATGACTGTGAAAAATTACACGAGATCCATTTAAGATATAACATGGTCACACAAACACAACTGTGGTATATGCTGCTTCTTTTTTTAGTCCAGTCACCTTAGACAAAAAAAGGGGCAAATCTCGGAATCGGAGATAATAAGCTGGAAACTCGTATACAGCTTCATTTTGGCGTTTTAAAAGTTGTCTCAAAAGTCTCAATAAATCTCGTGTCTGCGTCGTAAGTTATTCGAGGTCAAAGGTCACGAAAATCGGTTTTTTGCCATTATCTCCGTTTCTATGGCTCCAATCACTTCAAGACTTATTATAAAAATTGAAGATAATGAAATTTGGCACAACTTTTGTCCCAACTTTTTTTTTGTACGCTCAACCCTTTTCGAGATAGAGAGCGGAGAGCACCCAGCGCTCAGGCACATATACTATTATACAAGGTCAACCGTGAATCTCGGTGAATAATACCTTGTATATAGTTACTAATTCATAGATTTGCTCGTTATTTTAATTGGACGCACTCAGTTACATCAAGAAGTTTTTTTTTAAAAACCTGGAAAAGGCAATGTTAAAACACAAGTCTATTCTTCAAAAAGTTTTGACAAATATCCCCTTTCTAAAAAACATATTCTATTTCTACATGCGTTTAGTGGTTGTGATACAACTTCTGCGCTGTTTAATAAAGGGAAAAAAACTTTTATAAAATTACTGCAAAAACTTGCTAATTTTGACGAACTGGCTCAAGTTTTCTACAAGAAAACTGCCCTGTACAGCAATTATACGAAAATGGAGTACGCATCTTTCTAGCAGTATATAATGCTCCAAAATCTGAAAATAATATTGATCATCACAGATACATTCAATTCATTAAATCTACTAAACTTCATAAACCTGTCCAGTTATCTAATCTTCCACCAACAAGTGCAGCAGCTCATCAACACATAAATCGTGTTTATTACCAAATTCAAAAATGGTTAGGACATGATTTAGAACCTCAAGAATGGGGTTGGGTACTCCAAGATGAGTTTCTGCAGCCAATAACCACACTATTACCACCAGCTCCAGATGAATTACTCAGTACAATATTTTGTAATTGTAAGAATGGTTGTGGTTCACGCTGCGGATGCAGAAAATCGGGCTTGCAATGTACTTTAGCTTGTGGACAATGCAATGGGCAAGCTTGTCTCAATGCTATTATATTGCAAGACGATTCTGAGGAAGAAACTGCATTCGATCCAGACATTTTAGAAGGTTTGGAGACAATTATACAAGTCAACGAAGATGATGAAGATGAAATTGAAAGTTTCAATTCCTCAGCAGATGATGATGAAGAAGAAGAAGAAGAAAATTGATATTTTATTTTTAATTTTAATTGTAACAAAAGTACAGTTACTAAATAAAAATTAACTTAAATTATATTTACTTGACTTATTTCAATTAACCATCTCTCTATCTATCTATCAATTAATTTATTTCCATCTATTATCAAATAAAAGTAAATAAATTTATTATATATATGTATATAAACTATTGAATACAATGTATTAATTAATAAATAATACAAATTATTTGTTATTATTAATAATATTTTAAGGAATTAGTAACTATATACAAGGTATTATTCACCGAGATTCACGGTTGACCTTGTATAATAGTATATGTGCCTGAGCGCTGGGTGCTCTCCGCTCTCTATCTCGAAAAGGGTTGAGCGTACAAAAAAAAAGTTGGGACAAAAGTTGTGCCAAATTTCATTATCTTCAATTTTTATGATAGGTCTTGCAGTGATTGGATCCATAGAAACGGAGATAATGGCAAAAAACCGGTTTTCGTGACCTTTGACCTCGAATAACTTACGACGCAGACCCGAGATTTATTGAGACTTTTGAAACAACTTTTGGAACGCCAAAACGAAGCTGTATACGAGTTTCCAGCTTATTATCTCCGATTCCGAGGTGAAACCCCTAAGGTGACTGGACTATTCAAGAAATGTACTTTAGAGGCTTATGGCGTATAGAGACCACATTATTTTGAACCTTATTTACTTGTAATTGTGTCGAAAACGAATGACAATAATAACAAATGCTTGGCCTGGCATAGGGTTAAGTTCTGTTTGATCACATCTCCATTTGCATACATTGAATAATTTTGATAGGTTTTTATATCTGTCTAGCTATCAATAAAGTTAATAACAAATTGTGCTTCAAACTTACTCCTTTCGAGTTGTCGTCCTGCGGTAGCGCCTTCATGAGGAAGTTTCTTTCTGCCTCAGAAATGCGAGGGTGCTGCGCAGGAGTGTCGTACACCACCGCGAACCACGCCACCGACCACATCACGCCGATTATACCTAAGAATAAAATGTACTTCAACATTTGTTTAAATAATTATCTGTTAGGTAAGTCAAAACTATAAATAGTTATTGTTGATTTCATTAAATTCATGAGTTACTTTCTCCACTATTGCAGAACATAATATACAACCATAAAGCCTAATAATTAGCAGTGACAGTTTAATATAATTGTATTTAAAAATAAGTTAAGTACAGTTTGATTTTCGTCCGTTGTTTAGATTTTCAATGAATACATTGGACAATTTGGCGGCTGCGGTGCTTCCGGAAAGTATCTACACTTACCTATCTAATTTTCGTAACTATCAAACCTAAATAAAATGATGTAACTATTGCCCGAGCCCTTTGATATTACTAAACCTGCGTTAGCAACATTGCGTGAAATTATGTAGTTTTGACAGCGGAATACCGGAAACTCATTATCTAGTCTTGTTCAACATTTCAAAGGTCACCAGAGGTGGAATTGTGTAAAGCAATCGTATTCATTTGACAGTTCAAAACGTACGGTATGATCCGTCAAACAGCGAAGAACAAAGCCTTTGTTGACAGATCATATTGTACGTTATGAACTGTCAAATGAATACGATTGCTTTACACAATTCCACCTCTGGGTGACACTTTTGTAGGTTTTAATATCAACGTTCCATCAACTCGCTCGACCGATATGTAGCTATGGAAACAGTAACAGTTACAGACATTATGCTAAGCTCTCATCAGGCATGTCCTCTCAGGCACCATCAAGTTATAAATCTTACTTAAAAAACAAAAAAAATGGCGCTAGGTACCTTTGATCCTTTTTTTTCTAAATGAGTAGCAGACAACAATAGCGCGAGATTTATTATTCGTGTAGCCGCTGTACGGTTGTCACCGGTGACTCTACAAGACTACTCATTAATATTCTAGACATACTAACTAGTATGCCTACATACTAATCTAGGCATACAAGTATGTATGTCTAGAATGTGCCTGTAGATACATACAGTCCCGTCATACATAAACGGCCTACAGGCTATACAGGCTTACGATTTATTTTGATTTAAACTTACTGCAAGTGATCGCAGTAAAAGACTACGAAGGAGGGAGACCGATATGTCTGCCAATAAGAGCTTACCCGCAACAACTTCAGTTACGCCGTGACCATGGCACTTGCAACAGTGCCGAAATATCGGAAACACAAAAATAATAAGGTACATGGTAGAAATCCCTTTCCAATCTATTCAGGCTTAAATTGAATGATTCAGTTCAGTTTTTTATCGATGTTCCAGATAATACCAATTTCAAATTGATGGACATTAGCGACTATGCTTCAAAGCTTTACAGTTTGCTGTTTGTTGATGCAAATTTACCAGGTCAATAAGACCTGAAGGTCACGGCGTAATATGTTTGCGTACTAACGTCACTCTTGTTTTGCCAAATCAGATAGAAACAAATGACATAACAACCAAGACTTGGCAGTGGTGGCAGCTTCTTCAAATGGCAATAACAAAGCAATTCCGATAATTCGCAAAACGCTCGGAACGAGATATGAGAAGTGTCGACGTTCTTTCAAGTCTATTATCACGTGTGAAGGAAGTGCAATATGATTAAGACACCTACCATTATACAGAATAAAGCAGTGGAACTGAACTCGTGAACAATGATCTCGTTCTATTATAGTGCTCTTGAAATTCTCAGACAGGAAAAGTTAGTTATTAAAATTTCTGCTGCAGAAGACTTACCAGTGAAGTAGAAAGCAGACTCCCAGCCAAAGTGAGCGATGAGGAATCCGCAGATCGGCATTGTGATAGCTGCTCCCAAGGATGATGCTGCGACAAACAAAACCCAAATAAGTACCAATAATTCATTGTTATTTTGATTTCAGAGACGAATCAGTATGACGGGGTCATACTGATTCGTATGTATGGACCTGTTTTGACTCTTGTGATATTTTTATTTGGCATAGCTTAGCTCTTGACTCACGATAAAGGCGTGATAGTAACGAACGAAAGAGTGAGAGTGGCTAAGAAAAAGAACAAATAATTTCAGTCTATAAAATGCGGAGGGATCGGCAAATCAAATCAAATCAAAACATTTATTTGTGATACACATGTAAATAGATGTTAAGTGTATAAATAATGTGTATGGAGAGTGCATCACAGCGCAATCTCTATTCATATTATTTATACACCTACACTTGCCTCAGCGGCATACAAATGTCCAATTTTAAAAGAAGAAAATAATACATTACTCAAAGTCAAAATTAACAATAAATAAAAAATAAATATTATAATACAACATTCATAAAATTATATCAAATAAATTTAATTAAATATCATGTCAATCAAATTAAATTACTGCCAGGCAGTCAAACGGACATGTGAAGCTTCATTTATGGTCGAAATTCTATGAATTCCTTTACAGAGTAAAATGAGTGCATTTGGGCTTCTTTTAAATAAAAATATTTATATGATCAATGCATTCTACTAGGTGGCCCAGTGCTGGTTGGCTGGCGCCTACGCTATGAAATCGCGTGCGGATCTATGGTCGTGAACTTGGCAGCGCGCGCGCACTCACGTTCACGTGCCAGTTGCCCATCCCCCTCGGGCCGATGGAGACATAGCAAACACTTTTAATTTCATCTACGAGCTCAATAAGCTCCTTTTAAGAGGAAATGCTAAACGGTTTCGAGATCTAAACAAATATGCCATAGAGCCGATTTAACCAACTCTTTCGCTCTCAATAAATCGCAATGTGCATATTTATTTATAGTTCTTGCATTTCTGGCTTTTGGAGGGCGTGGCTTTCTTGAGGCCAATAATATTAACGTCTTTGAAACAATTGAATTGTTTTTTTAGGATAATGCTATTATTGCCTACGTAGGACGTAGCTTGAAATACCCATAATGTATTGCGGCACAAGTTAAGTGTCTACTTCATTTTAATTGTGTTTTGTATATGTAATAAGTTCATGGTGTATTTATTGTAAATTGTATGTTTTTTTTAAAATAATATATGTTTTTCATGTATTTTACTATGTGTAAAATGTAACTTTTTTTTTCATTAAATAGTAACTCATTTTCTTATTGTCTGTCGCACCGCCCACAATCATTTCTCCTTAGCCCAAATGTATGACTGGTAGAGAATGCCATATGGCGTTCTGTCCACGTTTTGTACAAATTTTTGGTTGTGCAATAAAGTATAAATTAATTTATTTATTTTACGCGAGTTAAGTTCATCAAGGACTTGTCAAAAGTTCACTAACTCTACCAGAATTTGCGTTTAAACGTAGGTAGTAGTTACATCACTGATTGGTTGGTAATTTACTGTGTCGGTATGCACTAGGAACGAAAATAATTGCTGTGGTTTATATGCCCAGAGTGTAGGCACACAATAATAAAGCATATGATGATCACTCATGGGTAAGAATCCATGCCAGTCGGTCCATTACTAGTGCAAAACATCCATTATGGTCTGCGGTTAATATGTGTGAGTGATTATGGGAGGGAATATCTCATCCTTTTTGCATGTGTGCGCCATAGAATGACCCACAAAGAGCGCTGACGTCACCACTAAATGAAATAAGTGAATGATGAATTATACAATAAAAGAAATCAATGTTGTACTCGTAATGACTGACATTGTAATGGGTCGCTTTTGAAGTTAAATAAGAAATATGAGACAGTTTCTTAATGCGACCATACAGAGCCAAAGAGATGTAAAATTAGCATTTTATTTTTCACCATTGTATTCAGAAAATGACCTGATTGATTGTTATTTAATTTTAGTCAAGGGATATTTATTTTTATCGTATATTTTCATGTATATGTGACGAAGTATAATCGATGAATAACTAATGCTACCTAGTAGGTAAACTACCTGATTAATTGTAATTAAATTTTAGTCCGGGCATATTTATGTATTTTTATTGCATAAATATGTATTATATTCCTGTTACTACCTATTCGTAGGAAAGTTCCTAGCATTTCAGGTCAACGCATTCGCATGACGCAAAATCGTCCGCTGTACTATTGTTGACACAAATACTTACGCTATGAATAAATAGTGTATTGTAGTTTCTATGAACAACATAATAAGAAACATTATTGCATGGATTTTCAAAACAAAAAATCATGATGTTCGAGAATCTAGTTTTGCTATAAATACAAACTAGCTAGATTTTGGCAACTAATTTGAAGTGATTTATTTTGACTTTAGCTATTAATTTTAACAAATATTTATAACAGTTGGTTGTCAAGGGACACATATTATATTTGTATTCTACAATATTATTTTCCTGTTCTATATTTTTTCCGCTTAGCTTAAAATATCAGCATAGGAGAGGCACCTACTACTTGATAGTTTGTTTTGAAATTGTATATTGAGACTATTAAAGTATTATTACTAGAGCCAAAGGCGGAAAGTAACCTCATAAAACAATTTGCACTCAAACATAATTACCTTTATATCATTAAAATTACTTATACGGGCTGATTGTACATAATAATGACCGAGTCAATAACAGCGCAAGAAATCGTCGTAAAAAGTGCATGATGGTTTTCCTCGAAAATACCTAGACCCAATTGGCAAAGGACGATTTGAAGGGCGAGTATTGGCGTGACAGGAACATAAACTGGCAAATTTACATACGACCAGAGGTCACTAGCACTGGCTACTTGAAATGGTAAATATTTCCCACATGATGAAAAAACTTTTAGGAAGTACCTGTTAAGCCAGCACATAGCATGGTACACAATGGCTGGATAAAAAAGATCTTTAATAAAACACTATATTATTATTAATAAAATACTATTATACTAAATATTTCTAACAAAGTGACCACGAGATGACCACCACAAGATTTTAAGGTCGCGGGACGAATCGCCCAAGTACTCTTTCAGAATGGAGTTATTCGCACCGTCAGTGGTTCGGCGGTCCAAATCGTCATATTTTGAAATGCGACCCATTTACCAATTAAATAAACCCATTCAGAAACGGCTCTTGAGCGATTCGCCCCATGATCCGAAATAATAATGGTGCGAAACGCCCCAATAATGTTGTTTTATGTTTTACAACATTTTGTTTTTATACCTTTTTTATTTTAGGTCTTAGGTTTGAATTAGTTAGTCCTCATTATTTTTAATTGTCTTTTTTATTTTTATAGTATCTGTTTTATACTGTGTGCGCATGTTTAGTTAAGTCTAGATTTAAATATTGTTTATACCTCTACTCTTAACAATTTGTTACTGTAAAATGTGTTGTTTACCAAATAATGAAAAAAGAAATACCCGTCACGTTTTACGCATACTCGTAGATCTTGAAATGCCTAAGCAAGTATTTTTATAGGCTTATTGCCGGCCTGTCACGTAAATGTGGACAAAGTGTTTCACTAAATTATGCAATTAGCATTGCATAAAGTTAGAGCCGTCTAGAATTTATAGTGAAAGTGCGTTAACACTAGCCAATGCTGAAACAGGTTAGGTAATCTAAAATGTGTCTTATTACTTCTGTTATAAAATCTATGGTGATTGAGGCGATGAAGTTTCGACCTCTTATTTACATGAGCAGTGGGCTGATTCCATTTCATTCAACGCTAATCAGTTGGTAAACGAGAGTAGGGTGACAATGAAATCTATTTCACGGAACATTTCAAGAAAAGGAGGTAAGGTGTCATAAGTAAGGATGCGTAAAAAAGATTCATTTCGATTACAGAAAGTTAATGTTTCTACACTTATGTTCCTATACTATAACATCCCATTTAAAAAACGTGTATTTGTAAAAGAAATAGTAGGCCGTTGTTATTATTCATTCATATTCAAAGCTAAGATGTACGAAGTAATTTCCTAATTATATCAGTAAATGTCCCAATAGAAATTATGTCGATATCAAAGCGGAGACTATGCAATAATTACTAATAATAAACGTCAGTCGCGTAAACACAACGAAGAAAATAATGCAATAATCTGAACGGAGCGTTGTGCTTTAACTGGCCTTTAACCTGTATCTTTCCTGGCCTACGCGAATCTGCATAAACACTAAATACATTATTTTCATTTATAACAAGTCCAATCTGCGATGATAAAACCTTACTCGATAGTAACACAAAGAAAAGCCTGTGCCTTGTTCAATCATTTATTTGCATTGATAACAAATATTATGACATGATTATTAAATAACGTTATTTATTCTGATAAATAGTTCAATGAATCTGTTAATTTTGCCAACCAATCCCAATGAATCTAATGCTATTGTAAGAAAAATCTAGAAATTGTAATAACATACTAGTATTCTAGCTAGAATATTGTGGACATACACCATGATTTGTGGTCTAGGATATAGTGTGCGTTTTCTTGTGCAATAGGTAATCTATCGCTATTTTCAAAAAACTGCTTAAAGAACATCTACTCTCTTCAAAATAATTCTATCTACTCTTATGTCTCAGTTTATTTCCTTTCATTTCATATTGGTTTGTGTATATATTATTATGTATGATTATTACTGTGTTGGTATATATATATAAATGTGTTATATATATATATATATATATATATATATACACCGATAAATAAATAATATACATTATAAATATGTATATTATTTATTTATCGGTTCTTATTTTTATCTAATTATTTTTATTATACAGATATATTTCTATTCCACTTTTTCAGCTTTTCATTTTCATTTTCTTTTCTTTTTATGCACAAAATACCCCTTCCTATAAAACTCATAATTTCTTTACCCAAAGGTTGTCTGGAAGAGATCGCTTATAGCGATAAGACCGCCTAAATTGTACATTTCCTTAAAACGAATTTGTAAATCAATTTATGTAATGTGCAATAAAGAGTTATCTATCTATCTATCTATCTACCTGGTATTATTCACCTTGGATAAACTGATCATACGAGTGATTAAGATACATAGTTTTGTATGTTTGCACTGTTAATATTTCATAGAAGAGATACTCATAATTTTCTGGGTAATCATGGAACCATGGATTGTATACCTTAAAATTGGTTTTAAGTTTTATTTTTTTTATAGTACGATTTTTTGTTAGAGGTCTCAAGTTCCTATTTTCTATCGCACAGTATAAAGCCCCTGTAATATTAACCGTGCCTGTTTCAACTTGCACAAACTCGCCATAATAACCACGTGACTGCACATCCCACACAAAAATAACACTATACCTCTCATTTCTCAGAACTGGTTAACCGCAGTGCATAGCAACCGTTGCGCAAGGTTAAAACGCGCGGTCAAGTTATATCCACCAATCAGCAGCCGCCGCTGCCGTGACGTCAGCGACCACGCCTGCGCGCGCCTCCACGCAGTCATATTATCGCTTTCATACATTGCAAACTACGACAAGTATACGCAACAGGAGATAACAATTGAACTGTTTGCGAACAAGCCCTCTTGACGTCGACCGAATTGTGATTGCGAACCCAAATACCACCACTAATCTAGAGTCAAGGCAATCTTATTATTGATACTTATTGCGACTTCGTAATTGGCAATTTGCAAACGAAGAGCTACGTCATTTCTATTGTCTATTAACGAGTTTATAATTCAATGGACTTTCAATTCATTTCAATTACAGAAGTTACTTCCTCGGAATCGTTGACATTCAATAAAAGCTGCGTTATGCTATTTGTAATTGTTAAAGAAGTACTCACCCATCATGTTGGACATGAACTTGGATCTGTCCATTGGAGGGATCCACTTAGATGCCATGGGGAGTATGGCTGGCCATGTTGCTCCGAGCAAGAAACCGAGGACTACCCTGACGGCTACTGCCCATCCGAAGCCTAAGTTGGCAGCAGTTGGCGTGAGGAGCGTGAGCACACTGGCCAAAAGTGTACTGTACCCAAAGACTCGCCTGTTGAAAAAAATTACAATTTGAAAAAATATTTTTTATTCAAACAAACAGCATTAAACGTTTGTACTGGTATGAACATAGTGACAGAAAAAATGAATGTTAAAAGGCGTTTTTCGACAACTAAGATACCTGTAACCGTACACGAGAGCACCTCAATGACACCGGTAAAATAAATACTCGTATATAATATTTGGAGGTTTTAATAAAATGCATTATAAAGGTAATTAAATAAGTTTTTGGTATGAGCTTGCGGGCCACATTCAGATAGTAACTCTTTTTAATATGTATGTAAACTCTAGTATCCTATATTTTCAACCAAAAACCAGTAACCACTAAAGTATAAATAGGTAATTTATATTTTATATATAAATTGTATATTTTGCAGACTTTTTAAAACATAGTAATAGTTGGTTTAAAGCGGCAGCGTGACTGGTCCGGCTGAAGTCTGAACAATAGCCATAACGGTCTAGGTTAGAGACAACGCATAAAATATTCGCGTCACAGAACAACCGCCCACAACATTACTCGTAGAAGTCATAAAAACGGGCACGCCAGCGTTTCGCGATCGCACGCAGCTTGAGCGATAGCACCAATAAATCCGCTCCCGCGCATGCAACCCGCATAATCACTTCGAGAATGTTCCACATGAATCATTTTCTGACATGGTAACACGATAGTCCGTCATTCATTAGATTAATACGCTTTTTCATTGCCCGTGACATTCATTCTAGATGTAATTTCGGAATGCTTCACGAAGATTTTCAGACGCATGCTATTTTTTCATTAATTTCAGATTTTATTTTACAACAAGAAAAAAAGAACCAAATAAAAAGTTAGATTAGATTTTAATTTTTTACCATTGGTTTGGTTGGGTACTTAGTTAAATTAGTTGGCATCGATACTGCCATAATTGTAATTGACTACATGGGTTCAAACTGATGGCAAGGACCAAAAGTAAGCAATAGACCTCGTTGACTCGTGCCGACCTTTCTATTAACGACATCTAGAAAGTTCGGTGCTGAAACCACATCAGTTAGACGGCGCCGGCAGAACTTTATAAGCACCCTTGTCCCATAAACAACAAATCATCGTTAGTTTATTATGTGAACATTCAAAAAAGTACTAAACGTCCGTAAACGGAATGTTCGGTTCGATTTGAGGGTTATTAAATACGATTCGGGATCAATATTTATTGCGGCGCGAAATTCTTCAGTATAGTTATGTAAGGTCAACGAACAGTCTGACTGGTTTTCATGAAATACGAATCGCATGGTCACTTCTCAAACGTCGAATGCAAAATTCCTGATAATCATTCGGCGGTTCACATTTGCTTTTATTGGTTTATTTTTATCGTCAGCGTACCGTAAGGGGAGGTTATTAACCAGAACTGGATACCTGATCTCAAAGTTGTTACTCACGAATAAACAGCACGCATTTTTTGGTCGGAGATACAATGCTACTATTGTTTACGACCTAAGCCGGCAGCAGTTTATTGTTGGGAGCCGGATGCAGTTAGAGATTCCATTTGACTGAGCAAAAAATGTCGCTCTCAGTTAGACATTAGCTGTAAGTATTCCTGGTAGACTTCGCAGCCAAGTGTCAGACGTTAGTAAATAGATAGTGAATCTGTTAGGTTAATTTAGCAACATGCATTGGTAAAAATAACTTACCTAGCGCCAATGATCTCTGCAAGTCGACCACCTGGCAGTTCTGTGAGCACGTAGCCCCAGAAGAAGGAGCCAAGCAGATGGTTCTTTTGCTTTGTGTCCCAATCGTAGCGTGTTTGTTGTATGTGCTCTGGGTGCTGAACCAAATTAATGTCATGGTTACAATCTTAAATCATGAGTACCAATGGCTGCTTCGCAGCAACTAAGCTGTTTCGTTTATGAAAACTATAAAGTATTTAAAAAAAATAACTTTTTACACATTACTTTGTACAAAATTTATTTGTCATCTTGAAGGATGGCGTAGCTCTATTAGATACTAACCCCATTATTCATATAAAACCTCAATCAGTCTTAACCTATTTTAGCTGTTACACTTTTTTATCACTTTCTGTCAAATGATGACAGCGCCAAGACAGAACGAGACAAAACAGTGTAAAAGTTAAAACAGGTTTATTCGATTTTTTGCGTTATTATGAATAAGGGGGTAAATTTATTAGATCATGAACTATTCAGATTAATTTTGGTGCAGGTCACAAGTTGGGTATGTTGTTACAAATAGAAATTTAAGAAAAAGGGTTATAATAACATCAGCTAAATCTACCTGTGTGACGTTCAGCGTGTCATGGGTAAGGTTGGCAACAGCTGCAGTGGCGTTATCCTTGTCATCGTATATCATCTCGACGATAGCGATGGTGAGGTTCACTCGGAGGGCGTAGTTCAGCATGAAGCCCAAGAGGACCATGATGTTCAGCACTTGGACGCATGTTAGACAGCCTGCAACAATTGGAAATAGATATGGGAACAATCCAGAACACAGGGTGTATTGCTATTCTCATATCCTGATATTGCCATGACACACGACAAATGACGTAAGCTAAAATCAACCTACTTGCTAATTTTTGTATAATGCAGTCTGCAACGATAGAAGCTACATAAAATGTTCCGGTAGCTGCAGAATAGGTGACTTTGATGAAATCGCAAGCCCCAAGGTTGGGAAAAACCAAGAATGTGGTTGGGTTTTTCAAAATTCTGTTACGTTTCCAACCAAAACCAAATTACTTATTTTATACTTATCTGCAATTAATGGAAAACAAAAAAGATACTGACGCAAATATATTGACTTGATCCATATTTTGTACCAACAAAAGTGCAGACTAGGAAGCGAGTAAACGTGTTTTCCAAGTACAAATCGATAGCACACGTAGATTTCCGGGAGACAAACAATCATTTCTAGGTAGTCGCCAGTCGGTAGGCGCGGGTGGCGCCCACAGTGACAAAGTAACAATCAACTCGCCCTGAGTCACGAAATCACGCCTTAGCATTTATATTGTTTACTAGCGGTCCCACGCGACTGCAACCGCGATTAAGAGTTTCCGTCATATGTCTTATCAAGTCTTTCTCGATAAGTAAGCTATCCAACACAGTTTTTTTTTTTCAAATCAGCCTAGAATTCCTGAGATTAGCGCGTTCAAACAAACAAACCATTCAGCGTTATAATAATATTATTATAAATGGGACGTTTTCTAAAATAGCTTTAGAAGACGGTATTAATCTTATGATAAAATAATCCTTGGTCACACTCCTTATATTTTTAATCTCATTATAAGCCACAATTGTAATACATACCAGTATTAAAATATACATTGTTAGTCTAGTCAAAACATCAGACATGATCCCATTTCCTAAAACATAAATCGGAAATTATCCCATTTACCCACCAAAAATGATGGTCACTGGAAGTTTAGGACAAATCGCACGGAAACCACTCGTTTAACAGTTTTTGTTATTGTAACTTGCAACCGATCATTTGCGCACTTCAGTCAACAATCCAACCAAGTGCGGTATAGTCACCAGCACATCAGGTTACTTACTTTTGTTGTAACATACTAGCCCTTATCACAACAGCATAAGGTACCGCAGTGTTTACCTTGACGTGTCCCGTCCATTCAAGTGACACCAAAAAAACTACATTATGATAGGAAAATATTGGTCCTTCATATGAAATTAGCGTTTTGTCGTACTGACCACTTCGATCTGAAATATCTCCTCTTTGGTTAGGAATTCCAAATTCAAATTTATAAATTCACTTAGCTGGTACGTTTGAGTTTTGAAAACAGTCATTCATTTGTTTTTTCCTCATTATTTTTTTCTTTGGCGTCGCTTATTACCGCACAATGGAAAACCTGAAATATCGGTATATTTACGAGTTCTACCGTGGCACCAGTGCTGCAGAGACAGCTCGAAGGATTAATGATGTGTACGGCACTGGTATCGCAAAAGAAAGCACGGTACGTTTTAGGTTTCAACGTTTTCGTTCTGGAAATTACGACCTTCAGAACCAACCCCGTGGACGACCGGAGACTAAAATGGAAATTAAAGGCTATTGTTGAAGCGGATCCGTCACAAAGCACTTCAGAGATAGCTGCAGGCTTCGGAGTAAGTGATAAAACTGTTTTAATCCACTTGAACCAAATCGGGAAAATAAAAAAACTTGAACGATGGGTACCTCATGAATTGAGGGAATCGAAATTGCAAACACGCGTCGACTGCTGTGTTACTTTGCTCAACCGACACAATAATGAAGGGATTTTAAATCGAATCATTACATGTGATGAAAAGTGGATACTGTACGATAATCGGAAACGCTCGTCGCAATGGCTGAGCCCTGGAGACCCAGCCAAACCCTGCCCACAGATTAGAGAATAGTTATGCCCTGGCCTAAACGAAAATTTACTCGGAAAAAGCTGCTTGACTAGCGCCGGTATCGTTCACTACAGCTTTCTAAAATCTGGCCAAACGATTACGGCATATATCTATTGTCAACAACTGCAAACCATGAAGGAAGAACTAGCTGCTAAACAACGGAGATTGGTCAATCGCTCTAGGCCACTGCTGCTTCACGCCAACGCAAGACCACACACTGCACAATAACAACCACTAAGATAGATGACAACTACAATTGGAATGTCGACATCCACCGTACTCCCCGGACCTTGCTTTAACAGATAACATTTTTTTCCGGAATTTGGACAACTTCTTACAAGGAAAAAAATTCAACTCCGATGCGGCAGTCCAAACCGCCTTCAAAAGAGTTTATTGATTCTAGGCCCATGTTTTTTTAGTAAAGGGATTCATGAACTACCTATGAGATGGCAAAAAGTGCATAGATAACAACGGAGCATATTTTGATTAATTAAATATATTTTACAAACAAAAAATGACTTTATATTCCTCCCGTACAAAACGCCAATTTCATATGTAAGGACCTATTACTTATTTGAGTGGTGGCACGGTGGTGTACCAAGTTGTTCCTCACCACAAAAGAAATAAAACCGGCTAAATGCTAGCCGGACTCGCGCACTCCACTTACTTCCACTAAGCCAAAGTACCACAATATTTATAGTGTTTGTATGAAGAACAATGTTATGTTTGCGGTTGTTGAAAATGTGCTATATCTTAAAACTACTAGTTCGATCCCGTCTTAACCAATTTTCATGTATGGGAGCCCCCCCCCCCCCCCTAAATATCATTATTTTTTATTTTTTGGATAAACGGTTAACGGAATTTATCTTCTTACCAAATTTCAACAGTGTGATGCTTATAGTTACAGAATGAAGTGGCTGTGACATACGGACGGACGGAGAGAGAGACAGACAGACTGACAGACAGACAGGGTTCCGTTTTTTGTCATTCGGCTACGGAACCTTAAAAATAAGAACTTATATACTTAACTAGTTAACATTTTAAAGATGATATCGTACCTATACGTCTTCGTAAGTGCACAGAGATAGATATGCTTTATTTTAATAAAAATAAGCTTCCATTTGTATTAAGTACCTTACCTATGAGAACCTGCCCAACCTATACGGATGTGCTATTGCTTTTTGTTAGAAGCCCACACGAATTAGCCGTGCATTTGCATTTCAATAACAAACGTTATGCTAATCCACAAAAACTTACGTGGGAACGAAACTAGTGCAGTTATTAAGTATAACCCAGTTCAAGAGACCGGTTCGGTGTGAATATAGGCGAATTACCATATATCCATGAATTTACGCAATAGAGCTCGCCCGACGAATTTTAATATGTGACACAAGGACACTGGCCGATCATCGGCCGGAGATAAAAAGAAACTGCATGAATACCAAAATCGCGCAAACCGTATAAGGCACGATTCACATAGACGGAGGTCGCGTGCGCATGCGACCAAACATTTAGGCAAAAAAGTAAATGCTATGCTTTATACTATTTAATGTAACTTATGAAACCTGCCAACGCAGCAGAACGTTTACTATTACTCGCACTTGAAAGTGAAACAATTTAAATAATGTCAAGGAAATACGTAACGTAAACAAACGGGAGATTTCGTCGACTTGTCAATTGTTTATTTATAAAATGCCGGTTAACAGGCTGCGTCTGCGCATTTTTACGCCACGCACTTGACAAAGAAAAAATATTGGCAAACGAGACGAAAACTAGCGCCAATAAACTAAAATAAAACGACTGATCTAACATAATGTAAAAGCTGAGGCCGGTAAACAATGTAAAAAATTCTCATTATACATAATTAAAAATTGTCGTAAAGCTATAAACAAATGGTAATGTTTGTTGACTAATTTATTGAGTATCTATTAAAATTAATATGCGACTCCAATTAAAAGTTAATCACAGAAACTGCAATTGTTCCATTGTTTAAAATGTCCGATTGTTTGCTATACCGCGACAAACAGTAAATTGTCCATCTGTCAATAAACATATCTCAATGTGAAATTATTTATAAAATAATAGCACAACAACATTCAATTCAACTACGATAACTAATGAAGCACTTTCACTATGATAGGTAGCCTAAAGAGACCGTTGTCCACGGATGAAATATGTACTGAACCAAAAAATACTTGTCATACTAAAATAAATCGGTGTCTGATAATACCAGTTTAATTTCATTTTGGGAGCACCCAAGATTTCATTTCTGTTGACATAATGTAGAATAGCAAGATATTCACAGATCGGCTTTTTCGAAAAAGCAAAATAGGTATCTGGTAATTTAAAGTCAATATGAATAAATTGACATTGGTTGTAATCACGTGAAACTTTTGATAGATCGAAATTAACAACTTATGTGCTAATCCAGAATAATGATAAAGTTAATAATTCAATAAAAATATTAATTTAACGAATACTTATGATTTTTAATCTATATTAATATTATATTGCTGAAGAGTTTGTTTGTTTGAACGCGCTAATCTCAGAAACTACAGGACCGATTTTTAAAAATTTTTCTTTGTTAGGTAGTACTTACATCGCGACGGGTGGGGAGGGTGCAAACTCAAAGGCGCGGAGGAAGTCGCGGGGGACCGCTAGTTAATAAATAAAGTGCACTAAACCATCTTCTATACTTAACGCAATCAGAAATCCCTTCCATACCTGCAGACTTCTATCCGGTTTGCTCTGCTAGTATGTTGCACAAATATAATTGGTTTCTCATGCAAATAAGTAAGTAGTAAACAGACTTCCTGTGATTTGTCTCAATGGAGTCACGTGTTAGAAGTTGCAACTGACAAGACGTAGCCCTTGACTTAGAACAGCTATACATATTTATAAGGCTGCAGTACGCATAGAGAAATCATTAAATGATTAGTACGAAAAGCTTCTTAATTTGATATGTAATAATATTTCTTATATAAGACTTATCTGACTGAATACGTATGAAACGACCGATTTTAGAATGCCATTAACATAAATAAATTATAAAATTGGGCGTATAGTATTTTATTTTACGATTAATCCTTATATGACGATGTTAAAATCAGGCCGAAACAAAAGGCTCAGAAAAAAAGCAATAATAGACTAAGGCCTGATTTTTCGATAGTCAGCCAGGAAATATTCGTCGAACAAAATACAAAATATAACAAAATCATTCAAAAATCGGCCCTTAGATGCATTATGCATTTATAAAGGGATTTTCCCTTTACATTAATATTCTGTAACCTGTAGACAAACCAAAACAAATAATGACTATAATAATACATACATACATATAGAGTAAGTTCTCGTATATTAGCAAAAGATTAACTACCTACTATAAAATAAATTAACAATGACAGCATACCTCACACTTGCAATCATAGAATTTAATTAAAAACATGCATTTATAAAACAATGAGACAGTTACCTGATGAACTGCTTTTCATTTTAAATAATTGCTTTTTGCTAATGGGTAACCAATACTTTAACTTACCAAAACGACGATACCTACATCGGTATGGGTACCACGACTGTCAATACAATTGTCAAATTAATATTAGTTTTTCTAAATAAATTATAATATTCTTGATCGAAAATATGTATCTAGGTTTTTCAGCCCGGAGTTTGGAAGTTGACGGTGTTTTACCCCCGTGCCTCAGAAAAGCACGAAAAGCCGTTGGTCCTGCGCCTGATCTCTCTCCGTGAATAGAGAGTACACCTGTGTTTGCGCACACACTTTTGCACTATAATATGTCCCGCGCAGTCGGTTAGTCGTTTGTGACTTGAGCCACCGTAATCGAAATCGGCTAGGGAGACTATTATTATTCCTATCGCATATTATTTTAAAACAATCCTGATATATTATTTACAGTAAGTTTAAATCAATAGATTATCCGCGATATCTTTGCTCATGCACTGTAGGTAGTATGCTCACGAAATTGCATATTTTATCATTTTTGAGTATCTTCGGTAGACGCAGACCTACTTATTGTTACCACAATCCAAATAACCTAGCCATAACGACTAGGTACCTACTACAGAGGTGCCTACACATGCCTTTATGCTACTAGATTTAGTTTTAACCGTATAGTTAACACCAACTAGTCATAAGGAAGTGAAGAACCCGTTAGTTCGGCAATTAGCAAGTGTCATCATTACCGACCACTTTGCTAACTGTTTGGTCTTCAGATGTTCGGTTAGTTGAGCATCGTTCACACTGAAACAGCGGCGGTCAGGTATGTTCAGTTCGGCACGTCAAGGTTAACACTGCGGTATCTTATACCGTTTTAATAAGGGCTAGTTTGCAACATAAGTGGGTAACCTGATGTGCTGGTGACTATACTCAAACCATAAAATTATTATCCGGAATAAAACGACAAGAGCGAGGTGTCACTAGCAGCAAACTGTGTAATAAACTATAAACGTTAATGTACGTAGGTAAAAAGTAAAGACAGAATAACACAGCTTATGCTTATCTAAGAATATTTTGGCAAAATAAATATTTTTTTGTTTTATACTAGGGCCTGCATGTTCGATATTTTGTGTCGCCATGCGGTACACTAATATGTTTAACTTAGGAAGATTAGTATTAATGACCTGAACGAAAGGTAATCTCATTTTAAGTTACAAATGTTACTTACTTAGTAAGTTACTGTTATCTTAAATCGGTTTCGTTTGACAGCTTTTACTTGTCCTTCACTTCCGATAGGAATATTAATTTTCCGACTCAAACTCTTTTAGTAGGTATTATTATAAATTGAGAGTTTCTCATGTCGGTAAAGATTATCTACTCGCGTTTGCGTTACGGCTGTACCGTTACTATCAGTTTACGACGGTTTTACTCGGTAGCGACGATGTAAGAAAAAAATATGGAAAATTGTAGTTGTACAAGTGACCGCTGTGCAATTTGTGCGACTGTGCAATTTAACGTAATAGTAAAACTGCCGTATATTTATGATAACGGTACTGTAAGCAAAACTGAGTCATATTTTTAAAATGTTTCTTAGTGTAACTGAAGTCAAGACTTCAAAGCGCCAACTAGACAAGACTAAAAATTACTAAGAGGAATGTTGCCGGCAACATTCTTAAAATTACAAGAAATAATGAATGAGTCATTTTATTAACTGACAATTGCAGTTTAAATGCCAATTTGACGCAATTGATTAATTAAGCAAACAAGTAAAGCTGTGACTCACAAAGAACTAAACGCATTTAGTGGACCACTGCACCCGCAAAATTATCAGATTCGTGATTATCTAATGATTTAATGTAACCGACAAACATTTTCGTATTTATTATTTTACTTTTAAAAGAAAAGTCGTTTCTAATATTCAGTGTGAATTACGCCTTAGCGCAAAAGCAACTGCAACGCTCATTCATGTTAGTAAATATTAGACATGATTTCATTTCATTCACCAACGTCTACCTACACGGCAAACACACTCTTCAACCTCTTTACTGCCTATTGATGGATCCGCTACAGTGGACGGCATACGAGTCCAATTTTAAGGAAAAAACCGCAAATTGATGTGCAGGTTTGCTATGCCGTTTGACACACACTACATCAGCATCATCATCATTATCAGCCAATGGACGTCCACTGCTGAACATAGGCCTCTCCCACGGTTTCCCACGGCGACCGATCACAAGCGGTCTGTATCCAGTTTGATCCTGCGATCTTCACTAGGTCGTCTGTCCGTCTTGTCTTTGGACGTCTATCGCTGCGTCTTTGGTCGAACGGTCTCCAATCTAGATTTATTCTGCCCTATCGGCTTCATGGCTGAAATGTAATGATGTGCTATATTTTCGGAAGCGCTTTAAAAAACCCTTCAAATGCTATATGATACGAAAGGTTTCTGAAGTTTTAAAGTTTTATTAAAAAGGCTTTACGAACTTTGTATTTATTGGTTTTAAAAATTGCCTTACCAGTGAAAAAAATGTGATAAAACATGTTGTTTAGGAATTAAAATTATTTTATCGAATCGATAAACGGTATCGCAGCGTGCAGTAGACCTAACATGCACGCCGTGATAAAAATTTATCGCGGCAATCTATCGTGCTTGTTTGTCAAAATTCGACATAACCATCGTTGCTAACATGGCTGCCACGAAAGTCATGACGTACTGTCAAATTTCGAAATATGGCAAAATTATCATTGGACTCGTCATGCAATACATATTTTTATCAAATTTTGTCAATTTGCCGTGAAATATTATCGTCCGCCATTGGAGTCGAAGATAAATGGAAAAAAACATACTTATTTATAGTCATGCTATATTTTACCCTAGGCTTATAAAAAACAAGAAACGGTAAAAATGTCGAAAAGAAAATCCCTGTGGATCATTTTTTATCCCTAAGATAATTTATTAGTTTGAATACATTCTCAGTATCGTGTTATAATATAGTGTGGTATAGTGTCAAGTTTATCATAAGTTTTATTTTTAAATCAAAATCACGCATTTGGAATGAAGTGATTTAGCAAAATTTGACATAAAATTTAGTGAATTGTTAGGAATTGACATATCTTGTTATTGTTTTGGATAATTTTGTCCAATGTGGTTGGCATTTTAGGAAATATAATAATATAAATATAATTTGTCATGTGTATCGAAATAAATATTGTGTGATGCATGTTAGGCCTACAGGCTAGACCTACTGATTGATATAGGTAGAGTTGAACCAACAATTGCACATCTTTATAAACTATACGTGTAACCAGTTCCGTTCCCGGGAGTAGGTGTTTACTTTCTCTCCGATGAAATAGTATGACACCAAGACAAGTGATACTGCGTGGGAATATAACTTTAATTGAACACTACCTATTTAAAAGGGCGTCCTGCATAGAGCAACCAGCAAGCTTTAGGATATACTTTTGAAGAAATTCCAGATTTTACAGAAAAATATAAGCCAGGGTTCCCTAACTTTCAGGAGCGTAATGCACACGGTAAAGGGGCCGTCCATGGGATTATTTTTTTAAAGTGCATCTACCTGAATACGTTGGCTATGTAATAGTATTAAATATTTTTATTGCAGGTGTATATCAAAGAAACTAGTTAAGATTTTTACTTATTGATTGATAGTGGGTGTTAGCTAGCTTAGTAAGAAGTGCCTATTCACTGCTTAACTCTCGCCTTGAAACACCTCTCGTCGTTCGGTGAAGTCTAGTACTTTATGGTTGTGACGAGGACACTCACAATTACTTCTACTACCACACATGAATAGGGCATGTATGTCTTAAGTGCAAGACAAAAGAAATGCATTGCCTATGTATGTTAGACAGTTACTTACAACAACTATCGACTGGCCGGAAACATAATAACGCGTAGATTCGCGTTTATTTTCACTGTGGCCGCCTGCCAACACTCGAGTGCCGAGACCACGTGGTCGGCTGTCAAATCGATCTCTAGCTAGACTTAGCTAAGCCCGCGTTTTCTACACTAGTCTAGGTTAAGGTTTATCGAAAGGCTCATTCATTTTCTAGCAAAGGATTAAACAATTTGGGGATCACGATTTTTAACAAGCCGCACTTACCGATAACAAGAATTATAAAATCCTATTATAGCGACTAATTATAAAAACTAAAAGTCACTTTACAGAGCCGATGTTGCTCTTCAATTAAGCACACTAAAACTTTTGGAAAAACCACAGCCGTTGACCGGACGTAGCAGAATCGACAAAAAAGTGCAAGCCTTAACAATGAAGATCGCTCTTTGATCCAGGCAAAAACAAAGCAAAGCAAATCGACGTTCGCTAGACCTATTAAAGAATCACGAGCGCGTCCTTACCTGAGAAATTTCTTGGAAACGACTTCTCCGTTTTAGCCATGGTGCACGCCTTTGGAATGACTTGAGGTTCTGCAAAGAAGAAAAAAGTATATCAGCCACTAATCGAGGGTATCACGGTAACCTCAAAGAGTATTTGCGAATTGACAACTGATTTGGCCTACTCAACAGCCGACAAGCGGCCTCTAGACTGCATGCTAATCGAGTTTTTGCCGTGCTTAAGTGTGTACCTGTCATAATTTGAATTTGATCTGCAATTTCACACATCACTGCTGCGATAGGCGAGAAAGTAACAAACACGGGTCGCAGATAAAAAGGCCGACAAGACATGTTCATTTCGCATGCCAATATTTGTGATGTTTCGGCGCCTCCAATTATTTTGAACAGAAAACCAGCAGACGCATTAATTGTAACGTTTAAAGGTAACTGTTCTATGTAGAAAGCGCCGCCCTGCCAGACGCACCTTGCATTTTTTTCGCATAAAATTAATTATGTTGTCAGTATTGTAAAATACACCGTTAAATGCGTCGAGACAATTTGCGAGCGTTTGGCGCCAGCCGTAACGGATCGTGTCGCCTTTTGCGGATCGTGGAATGGATAACTTTTTACAAGCAACTACTCCAGTACCTGTCGTACCTTGGACAGATTAAATGATGGATACCTACTTAATTCATGATTTCATTTTGAAAGTCTAAGGATCTTTAAATTAAATGAGTTCATGACACAGTAATAATATAAAAGTGTTGGGGGTGGGATATGCAGCGACTGAAAAAAAAATGTTTTGAAAGAAAGTAGGTACAAAGACGACTAAAGTTGCAATGAAATGTATTGTTATATCACGATAGATCAGTCTGAATCGCGTGGGCGTTTGAAAGAAAACACGTGGTATTTTAGTTTATGATCGCGATCTTATGCTACCCGCTCAGAGAAAACATCGCGAATTTCGTCGGTCTATTTCAGCGTTTTCGCATCAAGGTCGCGGTCGACGTCAACGCGTGATCGCATCGATTCGCAAAATTCAAGGCCCTTATGAAAAATTATGTTTACAGTGACGACCACGATAGCGTTTCCCAAATACGTATGGTAAGGTCTCAGCAAAAGTCAAAAGTCAAAATTAATTTAAATAATTTAGGACACAAAATGCCACTTATGAACGTCAATAATTAGTTTATAATTATATCATGACAGTTTTGTTTTCATGTGTTATAGGATCACTATACAAACTTAATAATTCCGTGTTTTACGCTATCCAGGCATACGATATAGGCATACGCCCGGATAGCGTAAGACACGGGTTCGATTTCTCGTCTGTCACACAGCCAAAGTTGCTTGTTACAAGTGCAATTTATATAGTTTTTATCAATTAATTATGCCCATATGGGGCTAGAACATGTCTCCTTATCTTTTGGGCCCTACTAGCGCTTCGAGACAAGACACAGATAATTTGGCAAGTGCTGAGACAGAGGTACCTATGGAAGGAAGGAATTAATGATAAGTGGAATGGAAACTATTTAAAGCATATAACGTAACTTACGTATTTTTCTTATGATTTCCTACTTTATCCTCGTATTATGGTTTCCTTTATAGATTTTTATAGCTACGAGTAGGCCAATTCAAAGTCTTCGCTTCCGATCAGGTTCTGTTGCTTAGTGGTACTTGGTAGGTACTTTTTAGACTGTGGAAAATATGACTGGCAAAAACAGTCCAGAGACGAGCTTCATGAATAACTCATTACAACTTTTTATGTAGGTAGGTACATAGTCAGTGTTTTATGTATGCTACATTGTAGCATATGAATTGAAGCGGATGGGCGTGGTAACAGAGCCTCGCAAAAAATATTTAGTTTGCTTACTTTTGTTATTTGGAAAGATTTTTTTCTGTATCTCTTATCTGTCTTCTTTTGTCTAAATTATTTTTAAAAAGTAAAACTAGCAAGTTTTTGTTAACTTCGGATAATTGTCTTAATCTAAAACTAAAGCCAAACAAGGTAGAAAATGAATAAAGCTAAAGAAAGCAATCATTTTGTTGGCAGACTAAAATGACATTCTACAGTTTGGGAATCAATGACTGTCACATTCCATTTATCTAACAAGATAAATATGTTTATTTACTAATCGAAAAGCCTGTTGAGATTTGAGATCTGTAGAAAAAAACTATTTTTTTTAATTTGTATTGTAACCAAATTCGATTAATAGATTCAAATAAGTGTAATACACAAGGGTAGTACACGCGCCGCGGCACCGGGCCGGCATCCCAGCCCGGCGCGGCGTGGATTCTCAATCGATACCTAACCTATACTTCCTAATAATCGGTTTGCTAAATTTATACCTATACTACTATATTGTTAAACAACTTACACAGTCATGCGATGGTATCCACTAAGGTTTGCATTTATCGATTAAAAAATCTAACGGATACCATCAGCATCCGCAGTCAAAGATTGAATTTACAACAGCTGTTACACCTTTTATGTACTTTGCTCTTCAGCTACCAGCGTATAAACCTCAACTCAAAACTAGAACCAAGACCAAAGCATTTAAATTTTAACATCTTTTCGAAAGACATTTGCAATTAAAGCTATTCAGAAAATCAAATGGGTAGTTACATAAAATTATAAGTATTTTATTACTCACCTTCTTACTTTAAACACTTAATCGTATAACACTTAACAAATAATAACACACTGGTAGCTACAGCTAACACTAATAATAACAAATTAAAAAAGCTTCTAAGTTTTAGTTTGTGATACGAAAATTCTTGAGTCGAGAGAGTCGCACACCCAACACCGACAAGCGCAGAAACCCGACTGACGCGACCTCACGCGGAGTTTCTCAAAATAAATTTTCAATGAAACGTTTGACGTTTCGTTCCATTATCGCAGTAACGGTTTCATTCATAAATGCAACACGCACGAAATATTTTTGTTACATTTTGTATTGTAATAAAAAGTAAATATTGGACGCCTACTTACCTGCTTCAAAAAGTACTAAAACATAGTTCAAGGATGCCCAGGAAAAGGAAAATACTTATTAACTGAACAAAAACGTATAGGTGGGCGTGTAGGTATGATGATGATACGTGTAGGTAGAGTGAAATATACAGATTTTTAGGTTTATAGGAGAAATGAGATACGAGGTGGAATTTTGTAAAGCAATCGTATTTGACAGTTTAAAATTTTTTTTTTTTTTTTTGTTATTTTCGTTCCATTTTGGAACAGGCTAAGGTCAAAGACCATGCTGCCTTGTCGTAGGTTTTTCATTTCTTTTGTCAAATTAGGGAAAATAAAGTCTTCAGTATTTGTGATGTCTTCAATCCATGGCTTAGTCATTCATTTCAAATGTAAAGCAAAATACACTTAAAATCCAGTAGAGTACAATGTCATAAGTTTGTTTATTTATCTAGTACATTTAGGGATAATTAATTCTTTAGTTTTATATGCATGTCTTATCCAAGAAATCAGTCTTTTTTGAGATAGTTAGATCCATTTTTATTTAAATGTATTAAGTAAAATCCAATAGAGCATAGGTATAAAAATCCATGTGGGATCAAAATGTCATAACCAGGGAACGAAGCGACGTATCAAACGTCAATGTCAAATTCAAAAATTATCAACAAACAAGCAATTACAAAAAATAACAACAAGAAAGTTTTATACACCATTGACTAATTCAAAGTTTTTACAACGTTTTAACCACAACTAAATTTATACATATTTACAAAAACATTAGATTCTGCAAACTGTACAGAGAATAAATTTGTAGAGAGGTATGTAAGTCAGGCTATTTACAAGAAGAGCTTGAATGGAGCGCGGCACCAAATCAGGCTTGCCATAAATTTTAATCAGCTCGTCCATAAGCACAAGGCGCTGAATGCCAAAGGCCGAGCAAACAAAGAAAATGTGTGATAGAGTTTGCTCTACCACAAAATCACAATAATCACAATGAGAGCTATCCACCATTTTCAATCGGAAGAGATGAAAATTCAAATTACAGTGTCCAAATCGTAGCCTTAGAATTGAAATGTAAAATTTCCTATTTAAATAGGTGTCACCTTTGCAGAACCAAGGCATAATTCCAATTTGGGTTTTACACTCATCATACCACACACCTTTCTTTTCAATTTGAACTTTATGTTTATAATGTTTTCTCCAAATGTCAATGTACCTTTTCTTCAAAAGAGGAACAATATCAGAACAAGGTACATGGACATCTAGATTACTACTAGAATCAGGGACTATTGTAGCACAATTTGTTATGGTTCTAGCTAAAAAGTCAGCTCTCTCATTACCTATGACACCAACATGAGACGGTACCCAAATAAAAGAAACATTAAAATTATTCATTGTTATTAATTCCAACCATAACTGTTTGATTGCAACAATCAAATAGTTAGTGTTGGCATTAAATTTATTATTTTTAAGATTTTCTAAGACACTCATACTGTCACTGACTATTATCCATTTAAGACAACCACTATTTTTGTGTTTTATATGTTTCAAAGCAGCAAGAATAGCCACAGCCTCAGCTGTGAATATGCTTGTGTTTGAATTTATTTTATAACCAGAACCAGTATTCAATAAACTATCAAAAATAGCAAAAGAAACAGCAGACTCAGTTTTGGACCCATCAGTAAAGATAAATCTACAATCATCAAATTCAGAGAATTTACTATATACATCTTCTTTTGAGAACAAATTATGATCAATTATAATGTTGATTGCAGGAAAGTGACTTTGGAAGACTCCAACATAACATGGAAGTACAGAAGACCTATGTATTTGCAAAGTTTCAAGGAAATTTAGGAATTGACTGAATCCCTGCAATATGTAAAGGGGATTACGTAAGGGAGGAGGTGGGGCAAGTTTTAGGTTAAGAAACAGGTGATTATTAATTTTACTGTAAAGTTTCAATATGAATCTCTCTTTTAAATATGAGAACCTTATGCTTAAAGGTGGAAGTCTACATTCAACTTGCATTGCATTTATAGGAGTGCTTTTAAATGCTCCAGTTATAAGCCTCAAACTTTTATTTTGTATTTTTTCTAAGACATTAACCAGTCTAGTGTCATTGGCAAAACAAAGGAAACCATATTCAAAATGACTTCGAATCAAAGATTTGTACAACATTAACACTATCTTTGGATCAGCTCCCCAAGATGTTCTACATAATGATTTCAAAATATTGAAGGCTTTATTAGCTCTAGAAGCTATTAAATCAATGTAATTTTTCCAGGAAAGGTTATGAGTGAAAGTAACACCTAAAAACTTAACTTCATGAGAAACAGGGATAGGAACTTGATTGTAGACAATTTCAGGGGTAGAATTTCTAACATTTCCAAATACTAAGAGTTTTGATTTTGATGCATTAACTTCAAGATTTAAGTATGAGAAATAAGTAAACAATCCTTCCAATGACTTATTTATAAGGGTTCTAACATTAGCTAAACTTTTTCCAGATGTATAAACTACTAAGTCATCAGCAAATTGAAGATTTTTAACATCAGAACCCAAGATCATATTCAAACGACGAATATAGAGAATAAAAATTAACGGGGACAAGATGCCACCTTGGTTTGTGCCAACTGAAGCAAATCTTGGACCATACAACAATCCATTATATTTAACATAAATTTCCCTTTCTATCAAAAAATTTTGAATCCAATGAACCACTTTGCTTGGAATCCCAATAGAAAGTAGTTCATTGCCCAAAATATCAACATTTACACTATTAAAAGCTCCAGAAACATCAAAAAACACAGACAACACAAAATTATTTTTATATAAACTACTTTGAATATCAAGCTGTAATTGAGAAATGCTTTCACGAGCAGACATACCCCTACGAAATCCATATTGATTAGAAGGTAGAAGGTTATTTTTTTCTATATAAAATTCCAGTCGTTGCTTCAATAACTGTTCAAATACCTTTCCTACACAAGATGTAACTGCGATAGGGCGATAGGAGTCTGGACTAGATCGCTGCTTATCTGGTTTTAATATGGGAACTATACAATCAGTCTTCCATGCATGTGGGATATTGTTTGTTAGCCATAGATTGTTCAGAATGAACAGGAGCATGTCCAATCCTTTGGTGCTAAGCTTTTTTAACATCATGTATGGCACACCATCAAGACCAAAAGCACCATCCTTTCTAGAATACAAGGCAGATATTAACTCTTGCTTGGTAAAGGAATCGGTCAAGAAACTATTTACAGAATTAGCATCACTAATGAAAGGAATGTTTGTTTTATTATTTACATAATCAGGAGTGTACTTACAAAGAAAATCTAGAACCCAACTGTCATCATTATTTGTCCAGGAGTATGTTTTATTAAATTTTCGCATAAAATTCCAGATTGTCGACAAGGGAGTACATCGATTAAAAGAGTTGCACAATTCTATCCAGCTATTGGATCTAACCGTTTTCAAGGTAAGTTTTTTAACAGCTTGTAAACGCTTAAATTCAATATATGTCTCATCTGAAGGGTTGTTTTTAAAGTTAATATATGCAGATTTAGACTTTTGGACAGCATCTGAACATGTTTTGTTCCACCAAGGAAGGGGAGGGTATTTGAATTTTTTTTTAGGTGTACTATTAAAAGTAGTAGTAACAGTAGTATTACTATTGCTATTAGCAGTAGTAGGGAAAGACATAGATACTTTTTGGTTTGGAAGGCACTTATTTACAGCAGTGTGCAAAATTTTTATGAAAGTGGAGTATGCATCCAGTGGAGAATAATTTTCAATTTGAAAGTCAGACAGCTCAAAATCTAGAATTTGCCCATACATTTTCCAATTTACACTTTTAAAGTTAGGGTAAATTGGAGAATGCATGATACCATTATTATACAACTGATCTCTATTTACATTATTATTTACAAAGACTTTTATGATTACAGGAAGATGATAGCTGCTGCCAAGAGGATCGTTATGTACGGACCAGTCACAAGAAAGAGCTAATGATGAGGAAACCAACGATAAATCCAATGCATTTGAACGCCACGATAGAGATCCAACAGTTGTTACATGACCATTATTTAATAATACCAAATCACTGTTGTCAATTATATCTAAAATGTCTCTGCCTCTAGAATCTATAGAGTGACAACCCCAATGTGTGTGATGAGCGTTAAAATCACCTGCAAAAATCATTGGTTCAGGTATTGAATCTATTAAAGACTGGAATTTAAGTTTATCAAAAGATGGTGTGGAATTCGCTGGGCAATAAAAACTAACAATACTTATTTCTACACTATGTAAAGTTATTCTAACACAAATGTTTTGTAAAGAATTGTCAGAAAATGTGCTGATTTTTTTGTAATTTATACTATTGTGAATTAAAATAGCTACTCCATTGTGTTTGTTGCCTATATCATTTCTTTCGGTTATATATCCTTTAATATTAAAACTTTTAATTGGCGTAAGCCAAGTTTCAGAAATAATAGCTATGTGTATATTGTTATCATATAAATATTTTGTAAGTGAAATCTTATTACTGATTATACTTTGTGCATTCCATTGAATAAAGTTAAGTTCCATTTACGGGAAAAGAAGCGTTGTTTCGGAAGGTTAGGTGTAGGGTTTCTTTAATAGTTGTAGAGTTTATTGGGTTTTCTTTTTGATTCAAAATTAATTTGGTGACTGCGTTAGTCAGAATGTTCATAAAAAAATCTGATTTAGTAAGATTTTCTAACTGAGTTTCTATGTTTCTTAATGACAAATGAGGGAAAGAATTTTCTTTAAATAGTTCGGAATAAGTGGTAGCTCTGGATTTGATTTTATTTTCTTCAATTTTGGCTTTCTTTTGTGGGCATGAATTTGAAATAGCAACGTGGTTACCACTACAGTTTATACATTTGGCATCTTTTTGTTCAACTGTACAAGATTTGAAACTGTGAGAACCTGAGCAGATAGAGCATACTTCAGGATTTTTACAATATTGAGCGATATGGCCAAACCTCATACAGCGCAGACACTGCTTGACCGGCGGCACGTACACACTTACCTCATGTCTCCACGAGTCGAGGTATACGTACTGCGGGAGCTCTGTGGAGGCGAACGTCACCGCAACAGTCTGAGTGGGCTGGTACGAGACCGCACCACCCTCACTACGCACTCGACGCATAAACCGTCGGACTTGTATGACATTACGTGAGCTGCCAATAAGAGCCGAAATCTTTTTATTTGATAAATCGGTGGGTACTGAAGTGAGAACCCCAGTCACCTCCGTGTCGCTTGCCGGAATTGTACCTTTTAGACCTAAATCATCCAGAAGTTTCCTGTTTTGTAAGAATACATTAGCATTGTTAGATAAATCAAAAGTTATACCGATTTTGTACTTATTGATGGACTTTAGATGGAGTATACCAGTCACGCAATACTTTCGTATGGCGTGAGAAATTGCTAGTCTATCTTTGTCGCTAAAAGGCTTTTCTTCTTTGTGGGATACAAAAACTATGTACTCGGATTTTTTACTATTTTCAGGGTACTTTCTGGAGTACCCTGGTACCTTAAAGATTTGATATTTCGATGAAGCATCTTCTTCATCAGATGATGAGTCACTTATTGGAGGCCCATCGGGAGGGTCTTGCTTTTTCCTCTTCTTGCTACCCCCCATGACTCCAACACTTTCACATAAGAAACAAACTATTTACTATATATTTACAACGATATTAACAAGAAATGTACAGTAATAATAACAAACTTTGAATTTTTTAAAAATTGGGCGCCTTTCTCTAACAAGGTTCCCGCGCTTTTTACTGACAGTTTAAAATGTACGGTGAGATCTGTCAAACGCTTTGTACTTTGCCGTTTGACAGATCATACTGTACTTTTTGAACTGTCAAATGAATACGATTGATTACCTTACACAATTGTGTAAAGCTTGTACCTATGAACCTACAAACAAAACAAATGTGGCGGTTTAATAAGAAACGAATGATCTTTGGTTAGTGCTCAATAATATTATTTCAAACATTCTCATTTAGGTACTAATGGTAATTATTTGATTATTTTCATTATATTCCACAAACCATAATTTTTTCCACTAAAAGTGTCAAGTGCTAAAGAAAAACACTATATCGTAAAGAAACACATAAATAGAATTGCTACTTGGCCATGTCATGATAGCAAGTAGCATTGAAAACTAACAAGCATATTGAAAGTTCGGCGCTCTCACGGATAAGAGCATCCTCTGGCGCAGCTCATTTTCATTGGTCGACGTGAGACGAGCCTCCAACTTTGCATTATCTGTGCAATGTGTTTTTTTTTTATTTATTCTCACGAATGCTCCCACTTTTCTCATACCAACTTATAAAAAAGTAAGTTAAATATACAGTAATATAGTAAGAAATATTGTAGTTGTTTTTGTAATTAGTATTTTATTACAAAAATAACTTTATACTTTGCGAGGATGGCAAATTAAAAATAATACAAAAAAAAGTAACACTACCTAACTACCCACATTTTAAAAAATAAACGCTACGTATGCTTTTAGAAGCTTTTTCATATTCGGGTTCAGTTAGGCGTACGTGAAGTTGTTCTGGTGTAGCAACGTAATAATTAAATTATATTCTTTGTAATTATGTACATTCAACATAATACAATTCTATGTTATTAATTGATATTGACAAATATTTGCTATTTTTTTATTAATTAAATTATGGCTTCAAGCAACTTTTTAACAGTTAAAACGCATTTAACGGAATTTAAAAGTAATTCGGACAGAGATACGCTAAGTGAGGTAAGTTCTCGTTATGAGCAACTATTAAATAATTTATCAGTTATTCGAAACTCCTTGATTCTTAATTTTTATTATCAATGTGGATTCCATAGCGTTATTAGTTACATCCGCCATTTTGTATTAGAACTGCTTGCAACAACATGGTCTTTGCCTAACATGACCACAAAAGTTATAGTTTTTATGAAGTCCTTTTTAAATATAAATTTGAATAATAACTACAATTTATGATTGTACTACAAAAGAACTGAAAATCCACAGGCATCCGAAAGCGGAACTAGCAATTCTGTGACGTCAGCAGAGGATCTTCAAAAGCTTGCAGTGATTCTCGGCTTGAACAGTGCCGAAGATGTGTATCAAGAAAGATTTCGTGTGGACAGGCGACGTTTGGAGGCAATGCTTGCAGGTAAAAATTTGTCCTTTACTCAGCACATCCATCTGTTAGAAGAGTAAGTCTAAGTCTATCTACCTTCAATTTCAATGTTATCGATTTCAGAAAATTTGGAAGAATCACAAACCGCACAAGCATTTTTTCACCGTGTAAGTATTGATTAATATTTTTCTGTGTTTGATTAAGTAGTAGCATAAGTAATACCCGGGTGCTTGAATTAAATTAATATACTGATACGTCTGTAATATGAGTATTTTAACTTAACGGCACGGGTTGTTTCTCTATCGATTTTCTAGTATTTTTTTAAATTTAATGTGGGAAAATATCTTTTATTATTAGGACTAAGACTAAAACTAACTTAACTTTCTCACATCAATTCTTGTTTTTAGGTAATGAATGACACCAATACCCTAATTAACTGGCCTGCACGATTAAAAATTGGAGCTCGTTCAAAAAAGGGTAAGTTTTGTACGGTACTCTTGCTTTCTTACTTTATCCACAGATTAAAAGAAAATATTTATACAATATGTATTAGCTTTAAAGTATAATAATATTACTCGCTATAATTACTTCTCTATTCATTTTCAAAAGTTAGAGCAACCCTAAAATAATAATTTAATGTTACGTTAAAAACTATGGAGCATTCGTAAACTGTCACAAAATTTTTGGCGGGTAAATTGTTGAGTGGCGCCAAAGAGACTGCGCAGGACGGCGCCGGCTAGGCGCTCTTTTTCTAATTTTCGTATTGAAGTTCGCGCAGCCGTTACATGGAGCAGAAGTTTAGCATATTTTTGTAAATATTTGTATATTAAATGAATTAAAAATGGTCTTTACATGCAATAATGATGAATTGGTATATGACGTTATTAGAAAAATACGGGAAAATAAGTTTAGTAATCTTTTGTCAATTTTTGGTAAGTTTTGTTACGAGAAGTGAATGTTCGTTATTTTTGAGATAACGTGAGTGCTAGTAGGAGTGTGTACGTTCATTATTGGGTTTTTAGATCCTCATGTGAGAGTCGCTGGACGGCCTGACGATGTTAAACTGGCTCGAGAGAAAATTATGCAGTTACTGGACACTAGGGTAAGTGACAAGACACACGGCTCTGTTCACAGAAGATATTGTTTTTTTTCTAGTTTAAAGTTTGCAAGGTTGTAGGACTAATCTTTTTTACTACTTCAATTTTGTAAATTATTTTCTGAATAGAAAGCTTATTACTACGCCTACCCTGAGTGACATAAAGTTAAATAATCCACGCGAAGACAGAGTGGGTTGCTAGAAGTTATCCACATACATTATACATTTGTAAAAGTTCAAATTATCGTCGAGTATGCTAGACGCTCATCGAAAGATATTGAATTGGCGGTTCCATTCCAAAGTGTCATCATTATCAGGCAATGGTTTAGTCCTACGATCTTTACAAGGTTGTCTGTCTATATTATCGGTAGACCTCCAACGCCGCATCTTTGATCGAAAGGTCTCCAAAGTAGAAATTTTCTGCCCCAACGGCCATAAGTACCTACTTCGCGCTATGTGCCCTGCCCACTGCCACTGGAGCTTACTGATTCTCAGGTCTATAGGTACATGATGTGATTCGATTCGAAACACCGAGCATATCAGCGCTCTACATTATTATTTTGTTTTGTTTGCAGAGTAACCGTGTCACGATGAAGATTGACGTCAGCTATACGGATCACTCCCACATCATTGGCAAGGTAAGTTTGTTTGTTCATAGTTTGTCTGCTACTTACTAACACCAAGTATTCCTCTTGTTATTGTACCTACTTTAAGCAGCTCCTACTTATTGATTCTTTACCGATATGTTTTAAATCGTTGAGGGATCCGGCGCCTAACTCCTTTCAAACGATAATTGCCTGCACATACGACACAATACCAACTATTATATTTTCTGTGACAATACATTGTACGCGAAGCGATACAAGTAAGTAGATAGCTTAACTCATTGGGCTCATCGAAACTTCGCGAACCTTCGTTGCCAGTACCTCAAACGTACGACGCAAAATCGTCAATGATGACCATTGGAACAGTGCACTGTTGTCCTTAATTATGTAATTGCGTTCGTGATTATAAGTCTGCGGTGCACTCGATGCAGCCTGACAATAGGGCACATGCACCGATATGAAACGATTCTGTAGCCATGCCAACTGACGCGATGACTGGTCTGTTCAGATAATGAATGATTTATTATTGGAAAGTTAGATGGCACTTAGGTACATATTGCGAGCCGCTAGAAGTAGTCTAAGGCTAGGCACGCACATGAGACTTTTTGTCACAAAGACATGATTATTTTCTCATTTCTAAAATAGTAGACGCAACATCCATTAATGTCTATTAAGGTAGATTATGTGGTTGGTGCTCCAGCCACGGTGACACAAATTAACATTACCAATATCTGTATTTTTCATGCTATAAAATGATAAAAGAATCATGTCACCGTGACAAAAAGTAACTAGTGCGCGCCCAGCCTAAGATAATTCTTGTTATAGAATGAAGTTTATTTATTTATTTAGTATAAGTTTGCTCTTGACTCCAGACTAAGTTAAGTGCGACTAAGCCAAAGTTGAAGATGGAACGAGCTCACCCAGATGAAACCTGTTCACTGAATCAACAATCAACCTGAATTTAAGGCATGTGCGTTCCGTATAACAGAGAGAATAGGTTATCGTAAGATAAACCAGCGTCTAACTTACTTGGTGTGATTTACCTCATGGCAGTTAACAATAATGACTCAATCTAAAGTATGTCATACTACCGTTTTTTTATACTATACTACACCAAATCTAGGATGCTATGGCGGAGAGCGGCAAATACAAACAAATGTCAGTAAGTTACCGACATAGCCACAGTTGATGGAACGGAGAGTTGCCTACTTTCGAAAAGTAGGCGCTGACCAAATGTTCGAAGTATATTTCCTGCCTGCAAGAGTTAAAGTCGTAGTTTACAGAGCTAGCTTCGCCATCTGCTATCGACTATCTAGCCTTAGAGATATATACTCAGGACTGCGACTGACCTGCCTTCTTCTTCTCAAGTTTGTATTAAGGCCAATTTCGGATTAACACAAAGTTATTTTCAAAACAGCAAGATAGTCAAAAGTAACTCTGCCTAAGAGCTCATGGTATTAAAATGGCAGAAAGATCTCAAAGCATCAATCTTTCTGTATAATGTTGACTTGAAAAATAGCATTTAACTAGCTTCATATATATATGAAGCTAGTTAATAATACGAGAAATAAGATATATCTTATTTCTCGTATTAACCATAACTTATCCCTCAGGGCGGTCTAACGATAAAGCGGGTGATGGAAGAGACGGGCTGCCACATCCACTTCCCGGACTCGAACCGCACCAGCACCGTGGAGAAGAGCAACCAGGTCTCCATCGCTGGCGACATGGAGCGCGTCGAGCGAGCCCGCGCACGCGTAAGGGTATGTCATGTCTTTATTTATTTAGACGATAATGGTTTTATTTAGGTGATACTGAAGCTCTTTGCACAGTTCACTGTAGTATACCATGACCGTGCTAGGAACAAGTCCGGCAAAAAAATATTCTTTGTAAGTACATTTTTGATTTTATAGTGTTTTGTCACTAAAACTTAATAATATAATTGGCTTCCTTCATCTTAAACGATTGTTAAATATTTGTAAAAATATTTCGGATATTGTGAGAGCAATCTCGCACCATTGATGACGTCACACAGCCTACGCGTTAAAGTAAGCGTTTGCAAAATTCAACAGGCTTGCTATGTGACGGTGGCCGAGTGGTATAGGCATACGCGCGGATAGCGTAAGACACAGGGTTCGATTCCTCGTCTGTCACACAGCCAAAGTCCTTTTTTACGAGTGCAATTTGTAATACTGTTTGTATTGAAAACTATGCCACCTTGCCCACTAGACCGTTCCGTCACGTGCCGTGCACGGAGCGTGTCGGCACCGGCAAAGTAAGATCTCGCTACCTCTTGCTCTCGCTCCATATAACTGGGAGACAAAACACTGTCAACCCGTAGTGGGCAAGGTAGAGCGTATTATGTTTATTTTCGCGCCTGACACGGTCATGGTAAGGTAATACAGTGGGAAATACATTTAAAAAAAAAGTTCATTTACTTTTGCCACTTTTTAACTGATGGTGTGGTACGCAACCGAGGTACCGCCTCGTTGGGAAAAGTTCCCGCGCCGCACGACATATGTCGTATATTTCGCTGATGACGGAGCATGTAAGGATAGGTTTGTAGGCAAAAGGTAGCTTGAAGACAAAATCCGTAGCGTTGTTTCGTAAACATTCTCTATTTAAACTGAGTAAGGATAAAGTTTAGCAGGAAAATCAAGTCAAATACATAAATGCGCGCACTCGCTAGTAAATCTTGACCTAATCGGTGCTGGTGCAGCCGTCACAAACAAAATAATCACTATGTTTTTGTTATTTTTGTTTGTACTCTGAAAGTAAGTACCTAGTCTTTTATTACTCGCAATACATACGGTGTGAATGAACTTTGTAACTTGACATGGAACTCAGTGGAAAATGTTCATCTTCTACTATTGCTAATTTTACAGCAAGTTCAAGGCTATTAAGTAAACAGATTTAACATTGAAAACTTCATGTAACCGTCAATCTTCACATTACGTAAGTTGATAAGAGCGGAGAAAAACTAGTCTCCAACCAACCAATGTTTCACTAGATCACTACATAGTATAAAACAAAAATCACTGTCTGTATGTATGTGTGATAAAATCTTTGAAACTACGCAACAGTCTTTTACTTTCTTTTAGATAGATGAGTGATTTGAGAGGAAGGTTTATACATATGTATAAAATATGCATTATACAGTAGTGAAACACTGATTGACGACTTCCGTGGTCGAGTGGCTAGCACGCTAGTTTCAAGCGTCGCCATCTCGTGAGGTTTCGGGTTCGATTCCCGGTCGGGTCAATGTAGAAAACGACCTTTTCTATATTGTCTCGGGTCTGGGTGTTGTGGTAGCACCGTTGTGTCTGATTTCCATATAACAAGTGCATTGGCTACATACTTTGGGATCAGAGCAATGTATGTGATTGGTGTCCAATATTTATATATTTATTAATTTATTTATTTTACTGATGATTACTTGAAATCGAAAATAACGCTGGTTGAACCCTGCGAGATAGATCAAACATGGCACCCGTGCGAAGCCGGGGCGGGTCGCCGTCGCCAGTAGCAAATATAGTAGCAACATCAGCGTCATTAGGAAACAAAACGTCTTTAACTAATATTAATGGATCTTTATTAATTGCGATTGCGAACCAACTATAGAATGGAATAATTCCTTCATGATACATGATCTGATTGTCTGTCTAGTCTAGCCAATTAGAGGTACTTAGTTGGTAAAACATAAGAAAATAGTTTCATTTAGTCACGACGATTTAGATATTCAGACTTCCAAAACGAAAACACAGCAAAGTTCGAGGGGTTGAAGTTTTTAATTGTTTCGAGAAAATATTGTAGGTATCTCTGTCTGTGCTGTGATTTATCACGCACGGGCAGACGCAGTCGTATTGTAATAAATTTTGGCATTCTTTATGGACAGTCCCCCTTAGGCGTTTGGTGTCTATAAATTAGGTATATGTCGTGAGATTTTATTTAACCCCCCACGTGAGATTTTAAAAATGTGGGTTTCTTACGAAAATTTGTTAGATTGTAATTGTAAATAGGAAAACAAGGGGCTTCGTCGTGCTTTTATTTACGACTAATTAAGAGTAGTAATAATCAAATTGCTGAGAGTTATAAGTGTGATAAAAATTTAACAATTGAATACTTAAATCGTGACAACTGTGATTTAAATAAAGAATATTTTTTCTAATTTAGTCCATGGAGACTCATGCGCGGTCTGATGAGAGACTATTGGAACCAACATTTCCATATTTTTAGTAAAATCATCTGCTACTTTAACTTCGTTCTGATCTATCCACTCTAAGCCGTTGGCGCTTGCGCATAGTAGTAATAATGGATTTCCGCGAAGTAACACCAGATTCCATTAAAACTTAATAAAACTATTTATTGCTATTTATTATGGTCCCTCAAAATTGTCCTCAAAGTGATGCTGTGATTAGTTCATTCAAACAATTAGCTCCAGGTATTAAAATTATCGACCATTCTTCTTTTCGGTTTCTTGGCTGCCCTATAACAGATCAGTCTTTTGCACCTTTCATAGAAGACCAAATTGCTAAATTAAATTTTGTCTCTGACCGAATTACTAAATTAAGCAGCCACTTTTCCAACACCATCATGCGGTTCTGTCTCTTTGTACCAAAACTAACTTATTATTTAAGATCATCCCCTTTTTGGAAACATCCACCCTTATTATCAAAATTAGACAATGCAATCAAACATATCATTTCATTAACTTTTAACATTCAGCTGACAGATATCTCTTGGACTCAGGCCTCCTTGCCAATTCGCCATGGTGGGTTGGGTATAAGAGATCTATCTGGCGTAGCTCTTCCAGCGTTTTTGTCATCGTCGCATAAAACATTTGATTTAATTTGTAAAATTCTTTGTAAATCGCATGTTTTCAACACCATTCACGTCTCATTTTTAACTGAAGCCATAACCGAATGGGGGAGTCGCTCAATCGATGTGCTCCCTCTGAATCCCACAGTTCAGCGGCTGTGGGACGAGCCTCTCTGCAGAGAAGTGCGTAATAATCTTCTTCTTTCTACTACTAACTCTGCAGATCGTGCCCGTCTCATGGCCGTGGCTGAATGGGAGTCCGGCCTTTGGCTGAAAGCCATCCCATGTCCAGCATTAGGGACCTTCTTTGACAGCAACGCGTTCAGGATTGCCGTTAGCCTTCGTCTTGGAGCTTTCAATGTCGTGCCCCATCTTTGCACTTGTGGGAAAGTCATTGATAATTTAGCTCACCACGGTCTATCCTGTTGCAGAAGTGCTGCCAGAATTCCACGCCATGCTGGTCTGAATGACGTCATTGCCCGTATTCCGGCCGTTCTGGAACCGAATGGTCTTGTACGTAGCGACGGCAAGCGTCCCGACGGCATGACCCTCGTTCCATGGAAGATGGGCAGGCCTTTGGTGTGGGATGCTACTTGTGTCGACACTTTAGCACCTTCCCATCTTCCTTATACTACCAGCAGGGTGGGTTCGGCCGCTGCTTCGGCAGAATGCTGCAATCGGCGCAAATACGAAAGCCTCAGTGAAGCTTACCTATTTGAGCCGTTTGCAGTAGAAACGCTGGGACCGTGGGGACCTAGTACCCACAAACTGTTTCAACGGCTTGTTGAGACTTCTCACGAAGCAAAGGCTGGCCTCTACCTCGGCCAGAGAATTAGTCTCGCCATCCAGCGAGGTAATGTCGCCAGCCTTTTGGGCGCTTTCCCACAGGGCAACGAGTGTTTTGATGTATATATGTAGTTAGTTAGCTTTATTTCGTGTTATTATTATTTTATTGATTTTGTATATATTGTAATAATTTTAGTACCAAAATGTATTTATCAGAAATAAACACAATACTCCATTTAATTTATTGCACAACACAAAGTAAATTACAGTTAGTAAGCTTTAAGTAAAAGCTAAAAACAACTTATTAAATGTTGTAAACTAAATATTGTTTTCAATATCCGACAAGTACAGAAAAACGGACTTTACATGACTTCTATGACCCGAATCGAATGGCCAGCTATCCATTGAAACTCCTTAACGGCACATTTTCTCCCAGGCATTGACTCCACTGGTGTTCTGCTTCGAGTTGCCGATCGTGGCGCCCTCGCAACCACTGCCGGACATCAACTCTTCGTATGTGCAGCAAGTGCAGGACCAGTATAATGTACAGGTATGAAACCAACACGATTATAAGTAAAATGTTTCGATTTTAAAATCAAGTTTTGGCAGAAATAAAGAGTTGACTAATTTCTGACTTTCGGTAGCAACAGGTCTTATCCGCAAAAAAAGTTAATTTGCTAATATTTGTGTATCTTTAAAGAGTATTAAATTACTGGAATTTAATATAATATTTGTATTTAAATAAAAATATTTTTTTATGTTGTTATGAAAAAAACACGCATACTATAATTTTGAGATCGCATTTTGTAAATTGTACTATAAGCTAATAAATGATTGATTTGATTAATGAACCTGCAAATCTATTATCCATGCACTGGCCTTATCTAAGATTTTAAACGCAAGGCCAAGACCTAATTCTCGAAGTCCATGTTCTAAATCAAGCTGGTACAGCCTGTGACATAGCCTTTCCGAACTCAGTTATTGCAAATCTTCCACCAGTGATTCAACTTTTTGCATTCCCATGCGGTTGAATGGTAGAGAAGGCCTCAATAAATTAAGTACTGTTGGTACAGCTACAGTGCAAAAAAGTTTAAGGAAATAGACTTCCTGCTCGAATTTCCCAATTTTCCCAACTTGGACGTCTTAGCTATAGAAAACTTAACTTTCATGACTTGATGACAAGTGGCATCAATTCGTGGAGCACGAAATTTGTTTGTGGTGTCAGTTCCATACGCTAGTAATATTAGTTCAATGCCAACCTGACAAGTTTTCCTAAAGAAAGAAACACCATTCATAGTCGTTTTTTACGTCAGGTGATGCTGCGTAACCGTCCGAAGCTGCACGCGAACCTGCTGGTCGTGAAGGGGGTGCAGTGGGAGGTAAAGGCCACTATGGAAGCCACCAACCTGCTCATGAACTACATGTGCGGCCCGCTCGCGGTAAGTATAACTTTGAATTGAGGCCTACAGATTATTTTTATAAAGGTAGGCGATTTGCCACTATCAATATACACTTCTGGACACATCTATTGGCCCACCTTGTATTTTCAGTTTCGTTTGGTCCTAACTAAAATTTTAAATTAGGTCTGGCAAAAAGTTTTTATGCAGTTTTGAACCTGGCACATTCACAATTTCATTCAGTAGTCTTTTTTGAATTTCGAACACAGAATTTAAAGAATCAAAAAACAATTTGGAGCCTGTTTGTTGATATCAAACAACCGAATACTAAGAAAACTTGGTTTTATTGGTTTACTTGGATTTAATCCTTGAAAAAGTGATTGATATCTTTGGTATTGCAACAAACATTACTTATTCTTAACATTAAGGTAAGGTTCTATCAATAATCTATGGATACTTCACCTAAGTCACCGCCCAAGCAGTGGCACTTATTCAGGCCGGACACAGCCAAAGAAACGTGAGTGCTTAACTTAATTTAAGTCGATCTGCGGTCAGAAATGTTTATCGGAGGTACCTAGAGACTGGCGGCTTTTTTCGTAGCCAAGGAAGGCCACGATCTCGGGTCACAATCACAACTGAAAGGCAGGATCTTGAGAAAGAGGAGCTTGAGAAATCGTCACCTTACCTCCATTGAGATACAAAACCAACTTCGCGACCTCCACGGAGTATCTGTGAGCGCTCGACTGTTCGGAGAAGGTTAAAAGAACGCGATATGGTATCACACAAGCCAGCTAATGGGCCCAAACTAACGCGAGCCCACCGAACAGCAGGCCTTCATTTCGCACGCAGTCATTTAAATTGGACACAGCAAGATTGGAGCCGTGTACTGTTTTCTGACGAGTCTAAAATTGTGTTTCATGGCAATGATGGAAGGAAGAAGATCTACCGGCGTTAGGGAGAGCGTTTCGCACAATGCTGCTTTGAAGAGAGGGTTGCTTATGGCGGTGGCTCGTGGACTGTCTGGGGCGGTATATCCGCGAGCGGCAAACTCAACTTGAGGTTGTTACAGGACCACGGCTGCCAACATTAAATGCTGAAAGGTACATTCGTGAGTGCTTAGAACCACGTGATACCATACGCGGACTATTTAGGCCCAAATTTCCTTTTTATGCATTATAATGCAAGAGCCCATGCGGCCGGCATCGTCAGGGAATATCTTCGGGATGTGAACATCACAGTTATGGACTGGCCAGCCAGAAGCCCAGACATGAACCCCATTGAGAACATGTGGGACGAGCTAAAAAGACGTGTTAGGGCTCGTCAGCCAGTTGCCCTGACGATGCAGGAGTTGAAAACTGCCATAGAAGAGGAATGGGAGATGATCCCTCAAAATTTCATTGATAAACTCTATGCCTAATCTTATGAGAGCTGTGGTAGATACCCATGGAGGCAACACGCGTTATTAAATTAAACCTTTATTTGATAAAACATGTTTTTTATTCAAAAATCAATTGCCTTTAACAAGGCGCATATCCGACTTGTTAGGCGTAGCTCCATGTCGTATGGTATTCTGAATTCAAATTTAAAACAATACGATCGAAAAAGATGGTAAAATGTATCAGGTTTAAAACTGCATCAACAGTTTTTTTTCAATCTAGCAATCACATTTCGGTAGGGGCCATCGAAACCTAAACTCTAAGGTGGGCCAATAGATGTGTCCAGAAGTGTAGTTTAAAACACTTTTATTTTCAGAGCAAAGACTGCCTCGTTGGTGTAGTGGTTACTATCGCTGATTGCTACGCAAGAGGTCCCGGGTTCGAATCCCGTGTCGGGCTGAAATTTGTTTTGGGGTTTTCTGTCTTGAAAATACTCGGGAACAGCTCGGAGTAAGGAAGTTGGTGGTGATGACACCCCCGTGCCTCGGAAAGCACGTACAAGCCGTTGGTCCTGCGCCTGATCTCTCACCGGTCATGTCGGATCTGCCGACTCACCGAATAAAGCGAGTTAAAAGGAACAGACAGTGCCCTTGTGTACTTCGCACACACTACAAACGATGGCCAATCTCAGTTGAGATTGACCGCCGTTGTCGAATGCGTTTTTTTATGTTTATTTTCAGTCAGAGTGAATGGGCTTAATCTGGGTGAGCTCGCATCATCGTCGTTCCTTACCACGTTTGGTATAATCTACCTCTAGAGAATAAATATAGAATTAAATTAAAAAAATATATAGGCACATGTCTAACTATACGACGTATTATGTATAACCCAGGGATTTATATCTTACAATATGAGTCAGTTACCATCATGCTTAATCACCAAAAATTATCAACACAAAAGAACGAGATGAATTGACTTTACAGTTATCTATGCTACAAGTTGTTAATTTACGAACGCCTTGTTTGTTGAAGCATACGTAGGAGGTACATGATTGAGAACCGTTTAAAATTCTAGCTAGATGATTAATTACGTTTTACTAATTCTTTCTCTGATTTTGTAAAGATCATCTTGACTGGGTACTTACGTAACAGAAAGATGATGAAGAGATATTCATTCCTTGAGTATGTATTACCCGAATATGGGACTACTAACTTACTTTACAACTATTAAAACCAACTTATCCTTCCAGAGCCAAACCAAAGTGCAGATGTCACTAGAAATATCTCCGATGCACCACTCCGTAGTGGTTGGCCGCGGTGCTGAACAGCTGAAGATCATCATGAAGGGCACGGGGACTCAAATCATGTTCCCTGACGCTGATGATCCCAACATTCCGGCTATCAAGAAGAGCTGCGTCACTATTACTGGCCAGATCAAAGATGTTTACGCGGCTAGGCAGCAACTTGTAGTAAGTGTTCATTGACTTCTGTTGTAGCTTCTGAGTGAGCATAATCTTTAGTAGTAATCAGCTGTAGGTGATGAAGGGTACGGGAACTCAAATCATGTTATCGGACGCTGATGATCCCAACATTCCGGCTATTAAGAAGAGCTGCGTCACAATTACTGGCCAGATCAAAGATGTACGCGGCTAGGCAGCAACTTGTAGTAAGTGTTTATTGATTTCTGTTGTAGCTTCTGAGTGAGCATAATTTTTGGTAGTAATCAGCTGAAGGTGATAAAGGGTACGGGAACTCAAATCATGTTCCCGGACGCTGATGATCGCAACATACGAGCGATCAAGATGAGCTGCGTCACTATTACTGGCCAGATCAAAGATGTTTACGCGGCTAGGCAGCAACTTGTAAGTGTTCATTGACTTTTTTGTAGCTTCCGCGTGTGCATAATCTTTGGTAGTAGTCAGTTGAAAGTGATAATAAAGGGCACGCGAACTCAGAGCATGTTCCCGGACGCTGATGATCGCAACATACCAGCGATCAAGAAGAGCTGCGTCACTATTACTGGCCAGATCAAAGATGTTGCGGCTAGGCAGCAACTTGTAGTAAGTGTTCATTTGACTTCTGATATATTTAGCTTGTGTATGCGTAATATTTGGTAGTGGAACAGTTCTACGTCATCATGAAGGGCATGGGAACGCAGATCATGTTTCCTGACAACCCCAACATAATACCCGCGATTAAGAATAGCTGCGTCAGTATAACTGACCCGTTAAAAGATGTTTACGCGGCTAGACAGAACCTTGTAGTATGTATATTGTTAACTTCCGTAGTTTCTGAGTATGCTTAATCTATGGTAGTGGAGCAACTCAAGGTCATCATGAAGAGCACGCACGGGAACGGGAACTTTAATCATGTTGCCAGACGTAGAAGACCCCTAATCCCCAATATACTCGCGATCATGAAGATCTGTGTCACAAATATATACCGACCGCATCAAAGATTACTATTTTAATTAATCATACATTTACTGTGTAAGACTTCTTTGGTAACAATTAAAATCTTAGCTTCATGAGACGACAGTTATCTTATTCTCGGTCAAAAAGTCTCAAAGCGAATCTTTAAACCATAAAATTAGTATCCCTTTGGAAAGGAATATTAATTTTATGTTATAAACCAACTTTTGCCTTCCAGGGAAGCCTACCCCTAGTGGTGATATTCGACGTGTCGGAAGACGCGTGCCGCATCGACAACGATCAGGTGGCCAAGCTGATGCAGAAGCACAACGTGTACATCAACGTGCGCCGCAAGCCTAAGCAGGGGATCGCGTCGGTGGTCATCAAGGGGATTGAGCGGTGTGCTGGTAAGAGATTATAAAGTTTAATGAAACAAAAAAGAAACCCAGTTTTCAAAAATTAGTTTTTTCTGTGCCTTATCAATGAATGAAGATACAGTAAATAAATATCACAAGCAATCTAATTAAATGCATTCTTACTCATATAGTAGACTCTTGTTTCCAGATTGAACATGAGTAATTATCTGTACTAATATTATAAAGCTGAAGCGTTTGTTTGTTCGAACGCGCTACTCTCAGGAGCTACTGGGCTGATTTAAAAAATCCTTTTTATGTTGGATAACTTATTTATCGGAAAAACCTTTATGATATTTTCATATTAAGCGGTAATAACGCTGCGATTACCGCTAGGAACTAAATGATTCATACTCAGTTAGCGTTCATAGTTTACACCAACGATTTAATCCTTAAGTGTTACTTTCACCACCACAATGTCAATAAGACTTCAATCTCTCGCTTACGCTTTTTCAATTAACTTATCTACCTTCTCATTTTGTTTTCATTTTTGTGCGTTACATGACTAAACCAGTTTATTCCTCATCTTTAATCTTTCCCACAGGTGACATCTACGAAGCCCGTCGCGAATTACTAGGCGGAAAGGAATCAGTGATCACCGCAGAAGTGCCGGAGTCATACAACATCCCGGCCGTGACGGCGGCCATGCCCAACTTCGGCGTGTTCAACCCGTTCTCGCCCACGCACAATAATATGCCCGCCTCGCCCTGCTCGCCGTACAACATGCAGATGCAGGTAAATGTAGCTGTAGATAATGTGGTTCAAATAAATAATTTAAAAAATGGTAAATTTTGATCCCGTCTCAAAAGGATTCTGTCTGACACATCTTCATCTCATGACTTCTACGGCTGAATTTGGGCCTTCCCCACGGTTTTCTACAGCGATCAGTTTCGAGCAGTATTTATCCAGGATGATAGTGCGATCTGTACATCAGGATGATTGCGCTATACAGCCAGCCTGTAATGATCTCCAAACTAGAACTTACTGTACCAACTGCCATCAGTTCTTTGCGCCATATACTTTCCTTAGTCATCAGCACTTCGGGTGCCATATGTATCCATATTAAATGTGTGTTAGCTGGGTTTTCGGACGGTCTGTTGGTCGGGTAAAAGCTCTCCCCCGCCATTTTCTGCAGCCGGTTTTCGAACGTTTGGCTGACCCTTAGGAGACCAAATATCGTCCAGGCGAACTCGCTTCGCGGAGCGCGGTCGTCTGGACCATTTCCGGCCCCAAGATGCTCACCTGCGGGAGCAGTGGGTGTACCTCATGAGGAAGCCTCCAACTCCAACCTTCGGTTGCTGCGGAGGACCACACAAACTTTAACCGGCGGTTGTTGGCGAAGTTTGTTTTGTCCTGTTGATCTATTTGGTAGTAGTGTCACCATTCCATGCCGCCCCGCCCCCGCGGAAGTGGAGGGTTTGGGCTCACTGTGCGTTGTACTAGGTTTGTCCGCTTTTCTTCGCGCGCGCCCCAGATTGGAAACGCGTTCCGGTTGGCTTTCCCAAATCTTAGTGGCTGTGTTGGTCTATGGGCCACGACTCTGCGGGCTGGTGGGCCATCCCCGAAGCACACGCGGTGGGGTGAACACGTTGGGGTTGACCCACCATCTGTAGCACGGCCGGTGTGACAGTTGCGGTCGGGTCGGCCTAGGCAAGAAAGCCTCTTACCCTCAGCTGCTGGTTTACCGCCGGTTTGGCGGTCCCTTTGTAGGGGCGCTTCTGAGCGACATTAGTCCATTCTGACACCGTTTCAGTGTCGGCGATGGTTGGTATGGCCTCCGCCATACCCAATAGATCTAGACTCGGGCCGTGGTCGGGGGAAGAGGCATTCTCCGTCAGTGAGTTTCGACCAGTTATACTCGTATTTTTTTTAGTCGTTGCTATCAACTTGGGGACGCCTGGAGCTAGCCGGTTCGCATGGCGTATTCTTCTCTTTTACATTGTTAGACATTATTACAAAAAAAAAGAGGGTTCAGTTAAAAGCTACAGGGGTTCTCAACCGGGTTTTGACTGGGTTATTTACCGCCGCCCAATATTCGGCATTGACGACTCTTGTGCAGCATCTCAAACACAGCGAGACCGTGTGCGGAAATGCACACCGATAGCGTTTTCCTTCCGCCGGCCTTTCACTTTTTCGCATCTGGGCTTGGGACGAGCAAGATTAGAGTTAACATAGCACTTAGACCTAAGACTTATCTTACTGGTATCCCATAGTGTGTTTTTAAACCATCGGAATGGTTGGTTGGTTATCGGACGGTTGGAATGTGTTCGTGTGTTCAATGTAAAATTTAGTATCCGAGTTTCAAGGGGTGGAAGCTTATTTGTCAGACGGAAATCTTATCTAGTTTTTTTTATTTTTTTTACCCAGGAGCTGAACAACTTCGCCAACCTAGCCAGTCCCCTGTTCGGGCACAGCGCGCCGCCCGCCCCGTACCCTCGCCCGCTGTCGCCGCCCGCCCTCACGCCGCCGCCCTACCCCGCCTGGGTGGTGCCCTCGCCCCAGCCCCGCGGCCAGGCCTTCCACTACCCGCCCGCGCTCTACAGCCAGCCTGCCTGGCCGCGTGAGTACACACACACACACACACACGCCGCCCTACCCCGCCTGGGTGGTGCCCTCGCCCCAGCCCCGCGGCCAGGCCTTCCACTACCCGCCCGCGCTCTACAGCCAGCCTGCCTGGCCGCGTGAGTACACACACACACACACACACGCCGCCCTACCCCGCCTGGGTGGTGCCCTCGCCCCAGCCCCGCGGCCAGGCCTTCCACTACCCGCCCGCGCTCTACAGCCAGCCTGCCTGGCCGCGTGAGTACACACACACACACACACACGCCGCCCTACCCCGCCTGGGTGGTGCCCTCGCCCCAGCCCCGCGGCCAGGCCTTCCACTACCCGCCCGCGCTCTACAGCCAGCCTGCCTGGCCGCGTGAGTACACACACACACACACACACGCCGCCCTACCCCGCCTGGGTGGTGCCCTCGCCCCAGCCCCGCGGCCAGGCCTTCCACTACCCGCCCGCGCTCTACAGCCAGCCTGCCTGGCCGCGTGAGTACACACACACACACACACACGCCGCCCTACCCCGCCTGGGTGGTGCCCTCGCCCCAGCCCCGCGGCCAGGCCTTCCACTACCCGCCCGCGCTCTACAGCCAGCCTGCCTGGCCGCGTGAGTACACACACACACACACACACGCCGCCCTACCCCGCCTGGGTGGTGCCCTCGCCCCAGCCCCGCGGCCAGGCCTTCCACTACCCGCCCGCGCTCTACAGCCAGCCTGCCTGGCCGCGTGAGTACACACACACACACACACACGCCGCCCTACCCCGCCTGGGTGGTGCCCTCGCCCCAGCCCCGCGGCCAGGCCTTCCACTACCCGCCCGCGCTCTACAGCCAGCCTGCCTGGCCGCGTGAGTACACACACACACACACACACGCCGCCCTACCCCGCCTGGGTGGTGCCCTCGCCCCAGCCCCGCGGCCAGGCCTTCCACTACCCGCCCGCGCTCTACAGCCAGCCTGCCTGGCCGCGTGAGTACACACACACACACACACACGCCGCCCTACCCCGCCTGGGTGGTGCCCTCGCCCCAGCCCCGCGGCCAGGCCTTCCACTACCCGCCCGCGCTCTACAGCCAGCCTGCCTGGCCAAGTGAGTACACACACACACACACACACGCCGCCCTACCCCGCCTGGGTGGTGCCCTCGCCCCAGCCCCGCGGCCAGGCCTTCCACTACCCGCCCGCGCTCTACAGCCAGCCTGCCTGGCCGCGTGAGTACACACACACACACACACACGCCGCCCTACCCCGCCTGGGTGGTGCCCTCGCCCCAGCCCCGCGGCCAGGCCTTCCACTACCCGCCCGCGCTCTACAGCCAGCCTGCCTGGCCGCGTGAGTACACACACACACACACACACGCCGCCCTACCCCGCCTGGGTGGTGCCCTCGCCCCAGCCCCGCGGCCAGGCCTTCCACTACCCGCCCGCGCTCTACAGCCAGCCTGCCTGGCCGCGTGAGTACACACACACACACACACACGCCGCCCTACCCCGCCTGGGTGGTGCCCTCGCCCCAGCCCCGCGGCCAGGCCTTCCACTACCCGCCCGCGCTCTACAGCCAGCCTGCCTGGCCGCGTGAGTACACACACACACACACACACGCCGCCCTACCCCGCCTGGGTGGTGCCCTCGCCCCAGCCCCGCGGCCAGGCCTTCCACTACCCGCCCGCGCTCTACAGCCAGCCTGCCTGGCCGCGTGAGTACACACACACACACACACACGCCGCCCTACCCCGCCTGGGTGGTGCCCTCGCCCCAGCCCCGCGGCCAGGCCTTCCACTACCCGCCCGCGCTCTACAGCCAGCCTGCCTGGCCGCGTGAGTACACACACACACACACACACACGCCGCCCTACCCCGCCTGGGTGGTGCCCTCGCCCCAGCCCCGCGGCCAGGCCTTCCACTACCCGCCCGCGCTCTACAGCCAGCCTGCCTGGCCGCGTGAGTACACACACACACACACACACGCCGCCCTACCCCGCCTGGGTGGTGCCCTCGCCCCAGCCCCGCGGCCAGGCCTTCCACTACCCGCCCGCGCTCTACAGCCAGCCTGCCTGGCCGCGTGAGTACACACACACACACACACACGCCGCCCTACCCCGCCTGGGTGGTGCCCTCGCCCCAGCCCCGCGGCCAGGCCTTCCACTACCCGCCCGCGCTCTACAGCCAGCCTGCCTGGCCAAGTGAGTACACACACACACACACACACGCCGCCCTACCCCGCCTCACGTCTCACATATTATTAATATTCCGCCACTGATTAAACTCTTTGCATTACCAGGTGGTTGACTGATAGAGAATGCTATCAGGTATTAAGTCCGCCAATTGTACAACTTTAAAGACAACCTTCAGGCAAGGCAAAGCATGATGAATTAAAGCAGAGACATGGCGATAAGATGAAACTTTGTATTACTTTTCAATGTAGCAGTTCTAATCTTTTCAGAATCATCAGATTACCTCAAGCTTTATTGCCATGAAAACTCAATATCATTTTAGTGGTCCCAAAAAAGGTTTGTGACCATAATTTTATATTCACCGTAAGGTTTTGTTAACAAAAAACTAATCGAATATAAAGGTTTCCATATTCAAGAATAATCTGTGTAACACTATTAAGCCCCAATAAAGTGTCACAATGTCTGAGTAAGGGCCGATCCGTACACACAAGTGCCGGCACAGTGTCGACAAGTGCCGATCAGTAACGTATTCATCAGTTTCAGTGTAAAATGGTATGGTGGCAATTATCGTCTTGTACGACGTTTTCCCTGACACTGATGGATACGTTACTGATGTGCACGTATCGGCACTGTGCCGGCACTCTTGTGTGCGTAGACGTCTTTAGTTCGCATTAGCATTATCTATCTCCTAGTTCTACGAAATGACGTTCCATGTTTAAATTATTCGTTTGTTAGTGCCTATTTGTAGATGGAGAAACAGGCCATAAGATATTAACAGTTTCACAGTCCTTTCAATTAACACAATGTCAAGTTACTCTCTGCATGCATTAATGGGTAGACTTCGAAAACTTAGGTTCTTCACTCATGTTCACATTCAAACTAGGGACAAACTCTTCGCTCATTTAATTGGAAGTTCCAAACAAGTTGGAGTTAGTCGCAAGTTTCTTGGTACTTAAATTCAGATATGTCTTTCGACGGCTTCATTAGACCGACCGCTTGAATTTAGCCATAAGAGTCGAATTATAAATGTCCGAATAGTTATATCGATAGATCTTTTTCCAAGAAATAAGAACAGTATTAAAGACAACAACAACAATAATATTAAATTGTCTTCCTTTATCTTAACCTATAGTTAAATATTTGTAAAAAAAATATATTTATTTATTTAAACTTTATTGCACTGTTAATGGTACAATTGGCGGACTTATGCCTTATGCCATTCTCTACCAGTCAACCGATTGGGAAATGCAGAGAGTTAAATCAGTGGCGGAATATATAAATGTACTGAGAGGGACAAAAAAAAATGAAAAAATGTTTCCTTCGGATATTGTGACAGCTAGCAACATGAATGAAATGACGCAGCCTACGCGTTAAAGAAAGCACTTGCAAAATTTAACAGGCTTCCCAATGTATCGGAGGCCGAGTGGTATCGGTATGCGCCCGGATAGTGTAAGACATGGGATTCGATTCCTTGTCTGACACATTTGCTTTTTACAAGTGGAATTTATAAGGCCAATAACAGTCAGTGTAACGTTTTATCGGTACCCCAATCACGAACTTTTGACGTATTCGTCACGTAATCGTAGCAATTTTTCTACGCCATTACGAAAAATATGGTCACATTGACTGTGATAAGTATGCCTGCCAATCACGCATGATACCTACGGCCGAAAGTTGTTTGACATTTCGTGAATTAAATTTCGATTTTATTATTTTCTACAGCCTTGAATATCCTTTTTACTTACGTAGCTAAATATTTGTAAATAACTATCGTAATTCAAAAATTCTTCTAAGTCAATAAATACATAGCCAATTTTCATCGTCAGGTAATATGTAGTTAACTAGTTATACTTAAGTAAGATGTTAGGACTAAACCTTAACTCGATTTTTTCCGTTGGTTTAAAAAAAGAACACTCACAGTGTCATATTTTATATTCATAAAGATTTGAACCAGCAACCTCTTAGCTGACCGGGCCAAAGCTCTACCAATTTAGCTACTGTGCTGTCAGTCTGAACGTGCGAAATTTCTGATCTCTTATGGATCCTGAACTTTTTCTTCGCCCTTTTTGAGGTATCAAACGTTAATGACAAACCTAACAAAGTTAGGAGACATTACGTGGATTAGATTTCGTTCAAGTTGTTTGGATCCAGTTTGATCCTGCGATCTTTACAAGGTTCATCTTCTCGGTGGACGTTCTACGCTGCGTCTTTGGTCAAAGGATCTCCCATCCACAAATTTTCTGCCCCAACGACCATCAGTTCTTTGTGCTATATGCCCTGGACATTGCCATTTCAGCTTACTGATTCTCAGGGCTATGCCCGTTTCGGGTTTATAAAGAACTCTGGTCCATGGAAAACTTAGCTAAGTGGCTTTTGTCTCTAATTTTACAACAAATGTCACCACTTACAGAAACCTTGGCCTAATTAGTTTAAAAAGCTTCATGTAAGTATGGGTGACTCATAACTCAGACGATCGCATAGTAACATAAAGAGGATCAACAAAATATAAAATTAAGGTAGGTATGTATAATATAAAAATATAACTTAAGAAACCTTCCAAGATAAATCTAAACCATTTTCTTCATATCTATACTGAGCATAAATATTTTGGGCATCTATTCCGATATTCTTGTAAATATTTCCTCGTCTTCACAAAAATCTAGTCGATCGGTATTCTGTTTAAACTACTTTGATAGACAAAACAAAGGTACCATAGAGAACCTTCGATACGAGAAAAGAATGTGTGCAGACATTCTGTCCCAAGAATATAGTGGAAGAATTTCATATCCATACCGTACTTTCGAAATCGTAGGGGTCCGTGGCACCAGTTGAATGTCAAAATTGTTTGTGTGTAATCCCCTTAATACAAAAAGGATTGTACTGGTACCAAGTTCGACAGAAACAAATAGAACGGTATACCTCCATAAAAGAAAGCGTATATTAGGACATTGTTTTTAAACTGGTCGTTTAAAAGGGATGGGATAAATAAAGAGATGTCTACAGATCGAGTCTCTAGAGGTATAATCAACTGAACTTACACTACAACAGTCATTGTTAGTAATTAGGCTTCGAGCTACGAGCTACGGTTTTATAACAATCGTCTAAGTACTACGAACTAAGTTCTTTGCTACTATATCTTAGTATGGCTCCAAGTTTGGCAAGTTTTTGGAGGGGGACGGTGTGTAATTGAGCTCTTTCGACAAATCATAATCCCATCAAAAACAATACTTGTCAAAAAACCAAGTCTCGCAACTCAGTTGTTCTGCGGTAAAAAGTTGTGAGACCCATGTAATACCAAGTCGGTTATTAATTTATTCAGTCTCTACTTAAGCGACTTTCTGTCTTAATACGTCCAGTCTCTAAGACCACGATCGTGTTCCATAGCAATTGAAAATCAATTGTGTCTGGAATCTCCGTACTCGAAGCATTAAGTTGTTACGTAATAATTAACAGCATCTTATAGTGACGCATATCAATATTAAAATTCTGTAATGTTTTATGTAAATATATTGAGACTTGGCCATCGCCTGAAAACACGTGTAAATTCAATCGCCTGAAAACACATGTAAATTCAATTATTTAGTGCGATGGCCAAGTCTCAATATATTTACATAAAACATTAAAGAATTTTAATATTGATATGCGTCACTATAAGATGCTGTTAATTATTACGTAACAACTTAATGCTTCGAGTACGGAGATTCCAGACACAATTGATTTTCAATTGTTATGGACCACGACCGTGGTCTTCGAGACTGGACGTATTAAGACAGAAAGTCGCTTAAGTAGAGACTGAATAAATTAATAACCGACTTGGTATTACATGGAAATACCCATTTTTTGCTCGATTTGGCAGGGGCACTACCATGCGCCTATATTTATATGGGACTAGCTTAAACCCGTGGCTTCGCATGCAATAATAATAACTGCCGTAAAACATCGTGACGAATAAAACCAATATTGAAAAATTTAACTGAAGACTTGGCTGTATGGGCTTAATTTTCTTTGCGGTCTTTTCTAGATATTTTTAGTTTTTCCTTGATTCATACACCAAACACTACTTATATTCCAAATTTGAAGCTTCTAGGTCTGCTAGAAGTGCCTTAGCATTTTGATGATCGGTGAGTCAGTGAGTGACAAAATTAAGAAATTCGACCCGTTATAATTCTTAAAATACTGGTTCAAATTAAATGAAATTTGAAATATACCGTGTCTTTACAATGCTGCATGGTTACTGAAAATATTAGTCTTCTAGTTTTATCCACAACGAAGTTATAGGGGGTCGAAAATGGTCTGAATTGCTTCGAGAAAAGGATGGTACGGCCGTGACGCTTTTTTGCTCGACTTGGTGGGGGCACTGCCGTGCCCCCAGATTCTCAGAGGCGCGATTTAAAATTGTATACATTATCAATATTATAAGAGTTATTCATTCCATCTAAAATACTCACGACATAGCTACTAAAACCGTCAACTTCATTGTCACAAATCATCAACATCATACATTTTTCTGTCGTGATCTTGTACCAGCGTTACCAAAAAACAAAAGAAGAATTGGCAAGCATATAAAAATGCAATAAAAAAGCCAAATTTCCGAATTCTCCAACCAATAAATCGTCAGCGTATTATGTGTATGGAAATGAATCATTATCATAACATGGATGGCAACGTCAAACCCTTGAGTGAAGGGTCCAATGGCGGTGAATAGTTTAATATTAATTTTATTGTTCAACCCCAGTTGAGTGGGTAATAAAGTTTGGGGCCGATAAATTTGCGCTCTCGAGTTGTTAAGGATTAAAGCATAGAACGCGCTGAGACAGTACTGACAACGGAATACAATATGGGGATCCCGAACAGTACAAACGCCTTCAAAGAACTGACTAAAAATCATAAATTTCAGATACAAATTAATCAAAATGATTAAAGATTTTGATTACGCTTACACTGTACTCTAAAATGAAACATACTGAAATTAAAAAATAATGATCGCGGTATGGCTCCTCGATGTTGAGAAATCCGTGGCCATATAAATAGAAACACATGATTACCAATTATTTTAGCACACGTGTTTGGAAGTCTTACTAAATTAACATTCTCAAATATTATCAATTTCTAACGATAAAAAATACATACACAATGAATTGATCAACTCCTTTTTTTTGAAGTCGTTAAAAAGCTCCGCTCCTGGAACGCTCAAAGGAACACAGGAGGACTGCAAGAAATGAAACCGTCAATACAATTATCGCTCGAAGATCCGAAGTATTTCGTAGTAAGGATTGCATACTAAATGCTTCGAACCCGCAAAACAATGATTGCATTGGCATAATTTGAAGTCGAGATTGTTTACTGAAAAGAATGCAAACAAAATTTTCGCTAAAACCCAAAAAAAAATTGAGAACAGTTTTTTTACAAAGCTAAGCTCAGTTAGGTAGAACTTACGTATATTATTTCCCACGGAACAGGTAATACTAACAGCTTCTATTAATTTTTGATAACTTTTTAATTTAAAACTCAACTCGTGTTGGTTTATAAAGAAGCTTCATATAGCTTTTATTGTTAAGAATAAAAAAATGTTTGCCTAAAACGGATTCCTTTCCTTTCAATGGTGAAGAGTTTATTTAAGACTTTTTAGTGCATTTTGGTTTTGAAGACGGTTTTTACTTTTTTTTAAAGTTTATTTTATTTCTTCATTTTTAGTGATTACATAAGAGAGGGGGGGGGGAGTTGCACCTTATGATTCTATTTTTTAGAAGCTACAAATTACCTATCATAAGTTCCAACATTATAGTTACTGAACTCCTAAGCGTTAAGGAGTTCCACCATCAGCTCGTATCAGACGTAACAACACGTCAACATTAACTGTCTTACCACAAATAATTAAACTAGGTTTGAACAACTGTTTAAGTATGATACGGCTAGTTTAAAAACAATGTAAATCAAGTCAAATGACATAAGGGTGACATACATTACACTTCTGCCGCATAACATTTAAACAGTAGTTTAAACCTTGTTTATTTATTTGTGGTAAGGCCGTAAGATTCTAGTAAAGAAACACTATACGTGCCTTTAAAATTTGAGGGTTTCCCTCGATTACACCAAGATGTCATCATCAGATCCCAAAATGGAAAAAAATTCGATTCGGTCGACAAACGACTGAGATATGAGGTAACAAACATACAAAAAAAAAAACATACAGTCGAATTGATAACCTCCTCCTTTTTCAAGTCGGTTAATAAAACTGAACTCACAGAAGAAAGGGAAGTTCTAGAATTTGCAGATAACTATACGCCTATAACTTTCTATAACTGAAATTGATGAAGTCTAATTGCATTGAATTGATAATATTCTTTGAGCGTGATAACTACTCGTGGATAGGAAGAATAAAAAAATGAAGTCTGGGTGGTGCCCTCGCCCCAGCCCCGCGGCCAGGCCTTCCACTACCCGCCCGCGCTCTACAGCCAGCCTGCCTGGCCAAGTGAGTACACACACACACACACACACAAACATCTCAACATCATCACACATCATACAGCTCAATTGCCTCGTTTTTGCCCAAAGTAAAAAGACCCTAGGCCTATTATTGAAAGAAAGAAAGAAAAAGATTTAGGACATCACAAACACACACATATAAAAGAGTTTACTAAACATTATCATACACAACGAATTTACACATTACAAAACAGTCAAATATAACCAAAAAGAAAAACTAAGCAGAAAAAATATTTTAACCCTGCAGTGCGTGCCATAGTGTGCCATTGAAATAATTAATACCAAAAGGAAACAGCTGTAAGTAAGTCCATGTGACTACCCCCATGCCGCGTTGAATACGAAAATCCATTATTTTTCTCCTGTAACTTCGAGACCGGCTCATCCATAGAAATATTATTGGAGGGATCACCAGACTTGAAAACTTGAAATATAAAGCGGAAATTCATGCTTTCAATCATGCGTAATCCGAAAGTGCATATATATTGTAATAAGTTCACATTATTGTTTTTACAGCTATGAACAACTCTGCCGAAATGGGAAATAACATGCAACAACCTATCATAATGCAGCCGCAGTATCAAGCGCCGCCCGAGGGGAGACCCGTAAGTGTTACATAATTCATTTCATATTATCATATATTTTACTGACTTTTTGGCCCCTTAATGCATAAGTATCAAGGCCGAACTTCCAAAGGGATTCTGTGGTTTTCAATGTCAAAGTCAGTCCTTTAGATTTCGCGACTATTCTATAAATAAGCCAATGTGACGCATGCCTCTTTAGCTTTTTTTTATTTATTTTTCCTCAATGTACTCGTTAGTAAATATAATTTGATTGTACTGTGTTGTGTTAATTGTTATTTACTAAGAATATTGTGCATAATAATATAAAAGTTTATAGTATACATTTGTGATTAATATGGTTATTGTTATTTCATTAAATTTATAAAAATTTGTACGCTACTGTTAGCAAATTTTTGCGCTTTACTAAACCATAAGATCGTTTTGTACCTAAAATTTTACAAATAAGCTTTGGGTTTAAGTTTTAAAAAAGTAGCCTTTAAAATGTTCTTTCTTCCGTATAGCAAACGACTTTAAGCCAGCTACTGAACTCGAGCTCGCAGGCGAGCAGCGGCTACCAGAGCAACTTCACAGGCAGCTCCGTCTCGCTCGACACACAGAACATTTCAGGTACACATTTCACTATACGAGATTTACCTTGCTATTCAATTATCCTATTGCCAGCTAGGACTTTCCATTGAATGTATTTTCCCACTGCACCTTACTACGAGGTGCTCGTAGCGCAGTGGTAGCAGCGCTTTGATAGTTATACCAAAGTGAAGCAACCTACGGCGCGGTCGTATTTGGATGGGTGACCATTCCGACCATATAAGTGACGTACATCACGAGCATCTCCGTGCTTCGGATCGGAACGCACGTTAAGCCGTTGGTCCCGGCTAATATCGGTTTATATTAGTCATTAAGCCTGCCTAGTCAGAGGCCTTATGGGCGGCTTGATAACATCTGACAGCAGGACCCGCACCGAGTCCGCGTGGTGGAGTATGACTCAAACTACCTCACAGTTGAGGTAAGGCCTTTGCCCAGCAGTGGGATGTCACAGGCTAACTTTACGTACCTTACTACGATCGTGATAGGAACGTGTCAGACACAAAAAGCAACACGATATGCTCTACCTTGCCCATTTAACGGAATGACAGCATTCTGTCTCACCGTTATATAGAGCGATGAAAGAGACTGAGACTTTTAAGGCTTTAAATAAAGAGTCGCCTCCTTTGTGACGCCTCACATCTGATTCAGTCTTTTAATCCCCAACCTTTAGTCATAAGACTAGCCTTATTAGTCCGTCTTTTAACGTAAAACGCTCAGGAGTTACTTAACAGCTTAAAAAACTTAAATAGTTATAACTATTAATAATTATTAAATAATAAGATTAACGACTTTTTACCCGAGGAGTGTAAAGTCGTAAGGTGTGTGTTAACTTTATATATTTTTTATCGTTAAGTGATAAATGATAATTATACTCGTATATTACTAGCGGACCCAACGAACTTCGTTTCGCCCCCATCCTCGTCTTGCCCGGCCTCGTCCCGCCCAGCCACGTAATTAAAGAAAAATGTTAAGGGTGGACAACCCTTATCACTAAGGGGTATGAAAAATAGATGTCGGCCGATTCTCAGACCTACTCAATATGCTCACAAAATTTCATGAGAATCGCTCAAGCCGTTTCGGAGGAGTACGGGAACGAACATTGTGACACGAGAATTTTATATATAACTAGCGGACCCAGCGAACTTTGTTTTGCCCCCGGCCCCGTCACACCCCAGCCCCGTCCCGTCGACTCCCGTAATTTTAAAAGTTAAGCATTCCCAGCGAATTTTGTTTTACCCTTAAATTACTAAAATGGCTATTAAAAAATAAGGATTGATCGTAGAAGGGTGAAAATTGAGGATTGTATGTATTTTTGTATGTTGTAGCATAAAAAAATAGAAATTAAAAATTTTGTCTAAAAAATAAAATAAAAAATTTAGGGGTGGACTACCTCTAACATTAAGGGGGATGAAAAATAGATGTTGGCTGATTCTCATAGATACCGGATAAGCACAAAAAATTTCATCAAAATCGGTCAAGCCGTTTCGGAGGAGTATGGCAACGAAAACTGACACGAGAATTTTATATATTAGAGATAAAATGAGTCATGTGTATTGTGTATTGGGTGTTGTGGTCCCACCGTTGTCTGATTTCCATAACACAAGTGCATTAGCTACTTACTTTGGGATCAGAGCCATGTATGTGATTGGTGTCCAATATGTATTTATTTATTGGTGTAGGTAACGACGGCAGCAACGTGGCGTCCCCCTCGGTGTCGCCCATCAGCAAGACGCACAGCCCCGCGCCGTCCAGCGCTGCCGACCAGGACCTTGAACAGCAAGGCAAGCCCTATTTTTATTTTTTTTACATTTAGGCTTGTTTGTACACTGCGACTTTAGCAGCGCTGCAGCATCGATGGCAACTGCATCGACTGGTCGACTGAAGTTGAACTCCGTGGTGTAGTGGCTAGCACGCTGCGTGTGAAGGCGTTGCCGCTCTGAGGTCCTGGGTTCGATTCCCGGTCGGGTCAATATAGAAATCAAAATTTTCTATATTGTCTCGGGTCTGGGTGTTGTGGTACCACCGTTGTGTCTGATTTCCATAACACAAGTGCAAAAAGCTACTTACTTTTGGGATCAGAGCAATGTATGTGATTGGTGAACAATATTTATTTATTTATATATTTATTTATTTAGGAATTAGACCCTTTGCACACTACGACTTTTAGCACCGATGCGGCATCGATGCAGTCGCAAAATGACAACTTTTACACACTTCCGCTACTTTTAGCATCAATCCAATATCTTCATTGCATGTCACATAGTGGTAAGCTGTTCGTAATTACAAAATAAAGTAGCATCGATACAGCCGCGATGCTAACGCGCGTATCGATGCAGAAGCTGGACGTTGCCAAATTATGTGCTGTATATGATAACCTTCGTGGTCGAGTGGCTATAGCACGCTGGTTTCAAGCGTCGCCATCTCTTGAGGTTCCGGGTTCGATCCCGGTCGGGGCAATGTAGAAAACGATCTTTTCTATATTGTCTCGGGTCTGGGTGTTGTGGTACCACCGTTGTGTCTGATTTCCATAACACAAGTGCATTAGCTACTTACTTTGTGATCAGAGCAATGTATGTGATTGGTGTACAATATAAAAAAGTACCTAAATAAATAAGTAAATAAATATATGGGGCAAAATGTCAACTTTTACACACTAACGCTACTTTTAGCATCGATACGATCGCTATGCTAACGCGCGTTAGTATCGATGCAGGAGCTCGACGTTGACAAATTATGTGCTGTATAAGGTTACTTCGATTTAAGTCATAATATTTATAGGACCGATTCGGCATAATTCATGCATATTTTTTTGTGGAAATATTTAGAGTCATACGCTAGTTTTAGAGAAGGCATTGAAATGTGAGAGGCGAAGTCGAAAAGACAAAATGATTTGACCTTATGTGTTGTCGACTGATCGTTAGCGTCGAAGCAGCAGCATCGATATCAAATTAAATATGTTTATTGCGTAGGTAAGTCGCGATGCTGTAGCGCGTTTCCAAAACGCGTGACTAATCAGCGTAGTCGATACAGTCGTTCACGCGTGATGTCATGACCAAGGGAAATATGGTTTTATGTGTACACACCAAAAACAAAGATAACATAATGTCCACAGAAATAAGCGACTTAGCCAACATAATATCGGAGCTGCCCCTCTCGGAGCGGCGCGCGGTGGGCTGCGAGAAGAAGACGCTGGAGTCGCTCACCAAGCTGTCGCCGCTGTCCGAGTACCGCAGGATGAAGGCCGACGCCAACAAGGTACGAGCCATTATCACACATACTATATCTTACTAGCGGACCCGGTACTTCGTATCCCCTTGGCACACCCCGTTCCCGTAAATTTTGATATTTTATTTTATAGTTATTCTGTTATTCGGAGCGAAGATCAATCGAAAAGTTTCATCACAATCGGTCCAATAGTTATTGTGATATGAGTAATTACTAAAGCTTGTGAAATAATAAAAAAAATCGTTCAAATTATACCGCTTTCAAATAACTTATTTTAAAGCTTGATAGTCAGTTATTAAAGGCGGTTTAATTTTTGAAATAGTTTTTTAATGCACAATATTTAGTTTTTTATTACCCTTATGAATTCTGATGTTTCTTAAAATATTCTGCATAATATTAAATATGCTGTAACAAGGCCAAACTCCCGGAGGACACTTTTGTTGTCTTCATTCAACACTAACCTTTAAACTAATTACTTATCTAAGTGTTTTAATCAATGTTGTGTTCACCTTTAATTGGGTAATTGGGCTATGACTAGATGCAACTTTAATTTTTAATGCTTGCACATAACCGTGTAAGTGTACTAAATAAAGAATTAACAGTGTAAGCGACGCGTGAATCTTATTATTTGTTTGTAGTTTTTTTGTTTATATTCCTTTTGTGTACCTCTTTTATCTGTAATACTTTAATTTAATAAAAAACAATAATGTCGCGCGGGCGACGCAAGCGGAGTGTGAGGTCGGAGGGTGGGGTGCGCGGGCGCCGGTGGCCCTCGGGTTTTGAAAAAATGGTGTACGTAGTTAGTCATCTGACAGCGATCGATCGCGCGCGCTCGTATTTGCGTCTCCTCAACGGCACTAGTTTTTGATACAAAATTTCGTCTTTTTTATTTTAACTTCAACATTTTTGGTCTTCGAACCGGATCGTGGATGTCACACCTAATGTGTGCGACAGTGCGACACCAGCACACAGTATGGTGAGCACGAGGAGTGCCGCATTGAAGAAAATGGAGCAAAAAGAAGCGTTGCAAAAAGATGCTCAAGAAGTAAGGGATGAGCAAATGAAGGTCGAACGCCCGGATGATTCGAAAGAACCTGTAGAAACTGTTGAACCCGGGAACGAGATGGAATTAAATAAACCTGGAACTTCTACAGCACAAAGCGTTCGTAAATCTAACCGTCAGAAATCATCTACATTTTCAGTGATCGCAAGAAAAAAACGGTTAGAGTTAGAAGCAGCTCAGGCTAAGGCTAAAATCAGAATGGAGCTGATTGATATTCAGCTACAAGCAGACTTAGCCGATTTGGAAGATGAGGCTAGGAGTTCCAACCTACCCTCGGAAAAAAGTCGAAGTGACTGTAATGACCGTGTTGTGGAAAAGTGGCTAGAAAGTAGTCTGATGGAGGCAAAATCTAAGTGTGTAACTCACCGTGGCAGCCTCGCTGATGAAATAGATCCGGCACCGCAGGAATTGAACTTGTACCAGACGAAAACCGCCGGCTTGCAACCTTCCGCTACTGACACCGCACTCAAATTATGTTCACTACCCGCAGCCACTGGAAGTAATGATAACACTGTGAACGCTCTAGCGAGTGCACTGAAAGACCTGGCCGCTGCATCCGCCGCTGGAACAAGTAGATCACACGATAAAATGATTAATCGTTTGTGTACCCCTCGAGACTTACCTAATTACTCTGGTGATCCACTAGAATGGCTTCAGTTCAAGCAAGCATTTGAAGAGTCTTCTCAAGTCTGCAATTTTAGTGACAAAGAAAACCTCTGCCGACTCAGGAAGAGCCTCCAGGGTCCAGCCAAGGAAGCAGTAACAGCTTTGCTTATTGGAGGCACCTCTGCAAACGATGTTATGACCACACTTGAACTACAGTTTGGAAATCCTGATATCATAATCACCAAAATACTTCAAGATTTAAATAAGTTACGCCCTATGGCTCAAGAATACCACAAAGAAATCATTCCATTCTCAGTGAAAGTAAGAAATTGTGTGGCGGCTGTAGCCGCTATCGGATGTGAAGATTACCTAAAAGGAATGAACTTGGTTTCGGTGATTATCGCTAAAATGCCTACCGTATTGATCTCAAAGTGGATGGATTATAGCTACCACCTTATCAGTCACGGTGACCATAAGCAACAAAAACCACAACTTCGTATGCTGTCCGAATTTCTGAATGAAGAAGCTGTAAAAACCACTAAAACTTCAGTGAATTTATCTATCTTGCAAAACTATAGTAAACAAAGTTACAGTGAAAATTATAAACATCGTACTCTGATTGTAAACAATGAACCGAGTGATAGTGACATGTGTAGGTACTGTGGAGTTTCCAAGCACGGGTTAGAGGATTGTAAAAAGTTTAAAAAAACGATGCGTAAAGACCGCTGGGTGTATGTGAAAAGACGTGGCATTTGTTATAAATGCCTCAAACCGCAACATAAGCACGATAATTGCCCCGCGCCGGTGTGTGATATTGACGATTGTGGTCTATCTCATCATCGTTTATTACATTACGCATCGAACAGAGACTCAGTGCCGCCGCGTAACAGTGTTAACGTGACCGATATGAATACGAACGAGATAAGTGAAACCGAAACCGACGAGACAGAATCGCGAGTGGAAAACGTGAATCATCTTACATTGAACAGTTGTCAAGTGCTATTAAAAACTGTGCCTATTTATTTACATGGACCTAACGGAACTTTTAAGTGTGTGGCGCTACTGGACGACGGCTCGACTGTAACTTTGAGAAGCGCGGATCTCGCATCAAAAGTAGGGTTGCGTGGTGATAAACAAACTATGAGTGTGCGCGGTGCGTGGGACAATAGTGAACTGATTTGTCAAACGGAGGTTGTCGACCTTGACCTATCTAATTGTGATGGAACAAACTTTACTATTCGTGCGCGTAGTGTAAAAAACATGAACTTACCTGTGCAAAATGTTAATTTGAGTAGTTACGAACTAATTAATCCGGAAATAAAAAGTGTACTCTGCAGTGGACTAAGTAAACCGGAACTTTTGATAGGGCAGGACAATTACGATTTACTTTTGCCTTTGGAAATAATTAAAAATAAACCTAATGAGCCATATATTACTCGTACTCCGCTCGGGTGGAGCGTGCACGAATGCGCACGCGCTGTTGTGCCCAGGGCTGCCTGCGATACTGAAACGAATTATCAATCTACTCTTTTTATATCAGAAACACAAAACAATGAATGTGAAATTATCTTAAGAGAATTGCAAGACGAGGTGCGTCGCTCGTTTGCTATCGAGTCCATGGGTGTTTCAAGTAAGCTCCGGCGAAACGTTGTAGATGTGCAAGCTGAAGAACACCTGAAACAAACTGCTATATTAAAAAATGGCAGGTGGTACGTTGGGCTACCATGGAAAGGAACATTCGGCGAAATGCCAAACTCTTACGATAATGCACTAGCGAGGCTAAAAGGAGTTGAAAAGAAGATGAAGTCGAATCAAAGTTTCGCAGCTCGATATAAAGAAAGAATCGACCACCTGTTTACCAATGACTACGCAGCTGAGCTCGCAAGAACAATAAGCCCTGATAAAATATGGTATCTGCCGCACTTTGGAGTCGATAACCCTAACAAGTCAAAGCTACGACTCGTGTTTGACGCCGCCGCGCGAAACAAAGGCCTGTGTCTAAATGATTACCTTTTGAAAGGACCTGATCTACTTGCATCTCTCTATGGAATAATGCTTAGATTTAGAGAAAATAAAATAGCGGTTACTGCTGACATTAAAGACATGTTTTTAAGAATAAAAATACTCACCGAAGATCAAGATGCATTGCGTTTTTTGTGGCGAGAATCACCATCAGAATCTGTAAAGACCTGGGTCATGACGAGTCTTATATTTGGCGCGAACTGTTCGCCTTTTATATCCCAGTTTGTGAAAAATAAGAACGCCGAGAGGTATGAGTCATCTATGCCAGCCGCAGTCCAAGCGATATGTAAACAACATTACATGGACGATTACATAGATTCATTGGAAGATGAAAACATAGCTACGCAGCTTGTTAGTGACGTTATATATGTCGTGGTCGCATCGTAGAATTGCCCATTTCATGAAATGATCGGCCATTTAATGAAATGGTTGCATTTCATTAAATATTTCACTGTCCATTGACCATATCATGATCTGCCCAGGCCAGATCAATGATAAGAAATCGTTTGACGATATGGCCAGCTGGACGCACTGCTATTTCATGAAATAATCAATCTTAATCGATCATATCGTGGAATTGTTTCATTGACTACCGGTAGAGGCGCTGTAAGCGCCTAAGCGCTTTGTTTGTGTCAAGATTGCGGCCCTTGTAAGCGATTGCTACTTACATCAGTTGCGTTTTAGACCAACTGATGCTATGCCCTCATTTTTAAAGTTTAATTGTTTACGTGACTTTTATATGCTTGTACTAAAATACTTGCATTTTCACTAAATGTTTCTTTCTATTTTAAATAGTATTTACAGGTATTATTACGCATCAAATACCTACATAAATTGTACGTGAAAAGTGATATAATGTGCCATTATAGATTAAGAAACTACGTTGTGTGTTATGGCTCTTTATACTCTTATTTTTCAAAGTTCCTATTAGTATTGCGTTTTCGTCGAAGCGAAGCAGGGTGGAACTATGCTAGTTTTTTTTGTCATAAACATTGTTAATATGTGATGTGCCAAAGTCCTTACTTATTTTAAAATATTTTTTTCTATTATTTTACTTAGGTACCTTTTTGTTTAACATTAGTTAATGTTATGGTACCTATATTTTTTATAAATAATATAAGAGTTACCTATTTGAAGGTATGCGATTAAGACTCAGGTAAAGAAACATTCCTACCAAAAACTTGAGATACCTTAAAACTCTAGTGCGCGCCAAAGATGGCACGTGTGGTTCAGTGCGTGTGAGCGCGTTCGTCCATGTGCCTTTTTAGATTAAGTAAGTTTGTTATACTTATTTCAAAATTATTTTAATATTCCATACTAAATTTAAACAAGTAGGTACGTAACAAAATTGTTCTGAGTTTTCATTAAATATTTTATGGTTACCCTATTTTCACGATATGGTCAAACGTGGGTGACCAAATCGCTAAACGTTTATCGTTTAATGATTTGGTTACCATTAGTTGGCCACTTCATGAAACGTGAACACTTCACGAAATGGTCAACCTTTTCATAAAATGATCAATTCAGCGATTTGGCCACGACATATACATCCACAAACAAGGAGGTTTTGAATTACGAAACTGGAGCTCGAATATCCATTCGGTGCTACGTGATTTACCACCTGAATACTTAAAATCAACATCTGTTACTTTTAAGAGTGGACAGGAACATAAGGGCGAGCGCACACTTGGCCTGATTTGGTTTCCAACTGATGATGAATTAGGATTCGACGTGTCGTTCAAAAGAATTCCTTTGCCTTTACTAGAAGGCAATAAGAAACCCACTAAAAGAGAAATGCTTCGTGTGCTCATGTCCATTTTTGACGTCTACGGTTTTCTTTCACCTATAACTATCAAAGGAAAGATTATGTTACAAGACACATGGACATCTGGCATTAGTTGGGACGACGAAATAACGGATGAGATATTTTCGAAGTGGACGGCGTGGTTAAACATAATGAAAAACATCAATCAAGTTCGTCTACCCAGGCACTATGAAGCGGCGACCAGAATAAACAACTCTGAGAGCGTGCAATCGCCAGTGTGCGAGGCGCATACCGATAACGGAACAGCTGACGCACGGAACAATAGCCCGCCCCGGCTCGTACCCGAACGCTATACACATCTACAGCTACATGTATTCTGTGATGCGTCCGCGCAGGCTATGTGCGCTGTTGCCTACTGGCGCTGGGTTGATAGTAAACAAATCGTTAAAATCGCCTTCGTATCCAGTAAATGCCGAGTCACACCTGTGAAATATGTATCAATGCCTCGTTTGGAGCTGCAGGCGGCCGTTATGGCGGGAAGATTAGCCGATACTGTAATTGAAGAGCATAGAATAAAGCCTGAAAGAAAAATAATGTGGTGTGATTCATCGACAGTTTTGTATTGGATACGCAATGACGCGAGAAACTACAAAGCGTACATCGCTCATAGACTCGGAGAGATAGATGAATTGACGGAAATTAATGAATGGAGATACATACCTACGAGAATGAATACCGCTGACATCGCCACGCGCGAGTCCTGTGACCTGAAAACATTTAAAAATGAGTGGATTTATGGTCCGGCATTTTTAAGCAGCGAAGAGGAAGCCTGGCCCCATGAACCGGCGATGCAGCCACCTGAAGTTCGTGACGAGGACCTGGAATATGTAAACAATATCAATGTCACACATCACCTGAGTTTACCTGCTGTTCCTGAACCTGAAAGATTTTCTTCGTGGCTACGATTGGTAAGGTGTATGTCTGTAGTATTATGTTTTATAGATAAATGCAAGAAGAATTTTACGGGTGGTGCAGATGGCGCGATGATGGAACGTGCTGAGAATTTGTTGCTAAAGTACTCCCAGATGAAAATGTTTCCAGATGACCTGCACAACCTGAATCATAATAAAGGATTAGACAAAAAAAGTAAGTTACATTCCTTATCACCGGTTATTGGAGATGACGGCCTATTGAGGCTGGCTGGCCGCATTGATGCCGCGTCGGGGATACCTACCTACGTAAAACAACCTGTTATACTCGATGGCCGCTGCCATATTACTCACCTCATCGTGAAGCACTACCATATTAAGGCATGCCACGGTAGTCAAGAAATGGTAGTAAATGAGCTTAAGCAGCGGTACTGGATTATACGACTAAGGCCAACGGTTAAGTATATCAGTTCCAAATGTATGCTCTGTCGGATCAAAAAGGCTCAACCCCTTGCGCCTAGAATGGGCGACCTACCGGAGGCAAGGCTAGCACATCATCAGCGTCCTTTTACCTTTACCGGCGTTGACTTATTTGGGCCCCTAGAAGTGACCGTCGGCCGCCGTCGCGAAAAAAGGTATGGTGTGATATTTACTTGCCTTACCGTGAGAGCTGTCCATATCGAAATCGTAAGCCAGCTGACTACTGAGGCGCTGATAATGGCTCTTAGACGTATGGCTGCTAGAAGAGGTTGGCCGAGATTCCTTTACTCCGACAACGGGACAAACCTTAGGGGAGCTGACACCGAGCTGAAGAAATGCATCTTGGAATTGGACGAAAGACTGCTCAGCGAGGGTGCTACAACTTACAGCATGAGTACTACCTGGGTCTTTATACCTCCAGCCAGCCCTCACTGGGGAGGCGCGTGGGAGAGGCTGATCAGAAATATAAAGAATGCCCTTCGAGTCACACTGCGAGAACGAGCCCCACGGGACGAAGTGCTTTCAACTTTAATGGCTGAAGTGGAGCTAATAGTCAATAGCCGCCCCCTCACACACGTTGCCGTAGAACCAAATAGTAAGGAAACCCTTACTCCAAATCATTTCTTGCTGGGTACCTCATCGAACACCCCAACCTTAGGCGTTTTCGATGAATCTGATACTTATCTAAGAAAGCAATGGCGCATATCCCAACGATTGGCAGATATGTTTTGGAAGCGTTGGGTAAAAGAAGTTCTGCCTGATATGCGTCCAAGACAGAAGTGGCATGCTGAACAGAGACCCTTACAAGTGGGCGATTTTGTCCTGATCGTAGACCCTAACTCCCCACGGAACGTCTGGCCGAAAGGTTTAATACAAAATGTACTGGCCGGGAAAGACGGAAGAATTAGGGTTGTAGACGTAAAAACAAGCTCAGGGCTTCTGCGCCGGAACGTGACACGCGTCGCACGTATTGCTATGGGAGATGAGTGCTGTAGCAGCACTAAGGGGGGGAATGTAAGCGACGCGTGAATCTTATTATTTGTTTGTAGTTTTTTTGTTTATATTCCTTTTGTGTACCTCTTTTATCTGTAATACTTTAATTTAATAAAAAACAATAATGTCGCGCGGGCGACGCAAGCGGAGTGTGAGGTCGGAGGGTGGGGTGCGCGGGCGCCGGTGGCCCTCGGGTTTTGAAAAAATGGTGTACGTAGTTAGTCATCTGACAGCGATCGATCGCGCGCGCTCGTATTTGCGTCTCCTCAACGGCACTAGTTTTTGATACAAAATTTCGTCTTTTTTATTTTAACTTCAACAAACAGTAAGTGAGAGTTATTACGATGACCCGTCTGGTGTAGTGGTCGAGAAATCGCCTACTACTGCTACTACGCAGCGGGTTGCGGGTTCGATCCCCGCACAATACAAACATTTGTGTGCATGGACATGACATGTCTGCTTGTATTTGGTCTGGATGTTTCCTATGTATACAATGTCTGCTTTGAGTAGCTTTCTTTGGGGTTAGATGGCGATGTGTGGGAATGTCCAAAGGATATTTATTTATTTACTAGCGGACCCAGCGAACTTTGCTTCGCCCCTAGCACCGTCCCGCCCTGGTCCCGTCTCGCCCAGCCTCGTAATTTTAAAAGTTAAGAAAAACACTGTAATTAATCAGTTATCGAGTGGGATGAAAAATGATCAAATTACTAAAATGGCTATAAAAAATAGGGGTTGGTGATAAAAAAGTAAAAATTTAGGGTTGTATGTATTTTATAATGTCACATTATAAAAAAATAAAAACAAAAAAATTCGTCCATAAATAAAAAAAAATTAAGGGTGAGCAATCCTTAGGGGTATGAACAATAGTAGCCGATTCTCAGACCTACTGAATATGCATATAAAATTTGGTAAGAATCAGTAAAGCCGTTTCGGAGGAGTACGGGAACGAACATTGTGACACGAGAATTTTATATACAGGGTGTTGTTTTGGTCAGTTACATCCAACTCAGGGATAATAATATGAGTTATGCTTATTCTAAAAACATTTTTTTTTTTAAATTCTGAGCAAGTTTTATACAAGAAAACCTCTTCACAACATTAAAAAAAATGACAAATAGAATAGGAAAACTCGCACCCTAGCACGTAGTTAGCGCTTATCTACGAAATACTACGCCGTAGCTAGTAAGCTTCGAAGAGGCTACCTGGTGATGGTAGTTTTGACTCGATAGCTGTACCGCATAAAAAAAATGATTTTGTGGGTTTTTACCATTTCAAAAAAAAAATTTTTTTGGCATCAGTATCGTTTGTACAGCCACCCCTGAGTCGCTCGTCGCTGACCAAAACAACATCTTATATATAAAATTCTCGTGTCACAGTTTTCGTTGCCATACTCCTCCGAAACGGCTTGACCGATTTTGATAAAATTTTTGTGCTTATCCGGTATCTATGAGAATCGGCCAACATCTATTTTTCATCCCCCTAAATGTTAGTTCACCCCTAAATTTTTTATTTATTTTTTAGACTTTTAGATTTTTAATTTCTATTTTTTTATGATACAACATACAAAAATACATACAATCCTCAATTTTCACCCTTCTACGATCAACCCTTATTTTTTAATAGCCATTTTAGTAATTTAAGGGCGAAACAAAATTCGCTGGGAATGCTTAACTTTTAAAATTACGGGAGTCGGCGGGACGGGGCTGGGGGCGAAACAAAGTTCGCTGGGTCTGCTAGTCCTGTATAAGATTGTTTGTGTCGGCAGGCGATGCGCGAGGCGGTGGGCTTGGGCTGCCGCGTGCCGACGCCGCGCTGGGCCGGCTACTACTTCAGCCGCACCTCGCCCGCGCCCATCAACCTCGCCGAGACAAACGACCCCACCAAAACGGTCAGTTTCACATACATACTGTATTTTACTACTTTTTACGGAAGACGGAAAGTACCGGAAAGAACAGAAGACGGGACGTAAGGGAGCTTAAACAAGACCAATAAGCTCCAAGCCAACCTCGCCTTCACGTGATGCGTCCTGTTTATACAGACGAGGCTCTGGCGACCGACCGATGGCGGGATAACCATCCAACAAAAGGCGCAGTAAAATGCTGAGCTGTGATGGGCAGCAGCGTCACAGCAAGGGACTGCGCCTCTGCGCTCGCCGACCCGCCTGCCAAGCGCGGCGAGTACTGGCAAAAACCCCCTAAATGGTAGGCCGTGGGGGAGGCCTATGTTCAGTGGACATCCTTTGGCTGATAATGATGATGATGGCACATAATCTGTCCAACCCTCAGCTAAAACAAAAAAATAAAGATGAAATAAGAAACCAAAAATTTGCGCACGGGCGGGACTTTCTGGCTAACCGGGCCAAACACTCTACCAATTAAGCTTCTGTATTGTCTCTTACGGATACGTCGTAATTCCATGCATGTATCACAATGAAACATTTTTTTTTTTCTTATAATTCCACATACTTACACTCAATAACATAACATATAATGATAACATTAATGTTTTTGCCTTTTTTGTTTTTCACTCTAAATGCTAACAGCCTTACCACAAATAATTAGAGTAAGCTTAGACAACTGTTTAAATATGATATGACTAGTTTAAAATCAACGTCAATCAAGTGAAATGACATAACAGTGACATACATTCAGTTTAGCCGCATAACATTTAAACAGTAGTTCAAACCTTGTTTATTTATTTTTGGTAAGGCCGCAAGTTTTTATTTTCTTTCTTTTGCTTATGTTATTAGTAAAGAGTGTAAACTTTTTGTCAAAATATTTTTTTCAATCCCCTTGCAGCCTGAAAACGGTTGGAACCGCTCGGAGCTGGTGCGACCCAACATCGCGGAGCCGCCCTCGCCGCGGCCCTGCCGCTACGCGCAGCTCTATGACCTGCTCCGGGACATCGGCCTGCAGAAGTATATAGGTATAATAATAATAATAAAATTATAAAATTCATTTATTTCAGGTCTCTAAGACCCGTTATCGTGACCATTAACAATACTATTAAAAACAATTAATCAATCATATTTTTAGGTAGACTCATAGGTATAGCTCGTAGGGTACATTTAACGAAAGTTCGTTTTTTTGTTCGTTTTTAAAGGGTTTTTCATGATTTTTAGTTCTTATTAATATCTCAAAAACTACGTGACCGATTAAGAAGAAACTGGCACTAGACTCCAAGTTGGAACATACCTGATTGAACTAAAAAATAATCATTATTATGTGACTCCCCTTTTTCAAAAACCCGGGGAAAAACATACAAATATAAAGAAACACACATACACTTTGCATGATGTTTGATGAAAACAACCGTGGTTCCCATAGTTAAAAATAAGACTGGGGACATATCGGACGGGTCTAATTACAGGCCAATATCCCTAGCTACTGTCATTGCAAAAGTGCTTGACCGTCTGCTTAATTCTCAGCTAGAAGATGTCAAATCTACATGATGGACAGCACGGATTTAAAAGTGGATTATCAACGGAAAGTGCTATACTGAGCTTAAAGCACACTGTCAAGTACTATACGGACAGGCGTGTACTCCTGTGTACGCCTGTTTCCAGGATTTATCAAAGGCTTTCGATCTCGTCTCCTATGACATCCTCTGGGATAAGTTGGAAAAAGCAGGTTCGTCTGGGGATATACTGGAATTGTTCAAATATTGGTATGGAAATCTGATAAACCTTGTAAGATGGGCGGATAAGTTCTCTGAGCCTTACAGAATAGAGTGCGGGGTGAGGCAGGGGGGATTGACCTCACCCAACCTATTCAGTCTGTACGTAAACGAACTGATCGAGGAGCTCAGCAGTACGCGTGTCGGTTATCACATTAAAAAGGTATGCGTCAATAACATCAGTTACGCAGATGATATGGTGCTGCTGGCTCCATCGGTGAGTGCGCTTAGAAAACTCCTTAAAGTCTGCGAGTCTTATGTGGGCTTGCATGGTCTCCTGTACAATGTAAACACAAGTGAGTACATGGTCTTTAAAGCTGGTAACAAGTGTCCAAAGGTCGTACCTACCATAAAACTTTACGATACACTTCTTAAAAGAGTGAAGCAATTTAAAAACCTTGGGCACTTTCTTACTGAAGACCTAAAAGATGATGTTGATATGGAGAGGGAACGCAGGGCTCTGTCGATTAGAGCGAACATGTTGGCACGTGGATTTGCACGGTGCTTGACTGCAGTAAAGATATCGCTTTTCAAAGCATACTGCACGTCGTTCTACACGAGTAGTCTGTGGGCAGACTACACGAAGAAATCGTACAGGGCCTTGCGGATCCAATACAATAACGCCTTCAGGGTACTGCTGAGGCTGCCACTTTTTAGTAGTGCCTCAGCAATGTTTGCACACGCGGTGGTCGACAGTTTAGGTGCCATCCTTCGCAAGAAGGCGGCTTCACTGCTGCGCCAAATGCGGGGCAGCAGCAGTAGTGTCCTGAGAGCGATAGCAGACAGCGGGGACTGTCCGTTTGTTTGCCACTTGAATAATATCACTCGGTCACTTGTAGAATATAAGTACTAAAACATCTAGATATAAGTTTACCTACTAACAAATTGTGGATCATTTAGTTGTCCGAAAATAATCATTTTTTATTTTTTTATTTTGTACACGTGTCGTTTTTTTGCAGATTTATTCAAGAAGCACGAGCTGGACTTGTCGACGTTCGCGTCGCTGAACGAGGCGGACCTCGCCGAGATCGGCGTCACGGCCTTCGGCGCTCGCAGGAAGATGCTGCTAATCATCGCTGGTGAGTTCTACACCTACCTAACTCTGTAAATAATTGACGACCTCCGTGGTCGAGTGGCTAGCACGCTGGTTTCAAGCTTCGCCATCTCGTGAGGTTCCGGGTTAGATTCCCGGTAGGGTCAATGTAGAAAGCGATATTTTCTATTTTGTCTTGGGTCTGGGTGTTGTGGTACCACCGTTGTGTCTAATTTCGACTTCGTCCGCGCGTTTTTCGATTTTTTCTCGCCTTTTAAACCTTCTCTAGACCTCCACGAACATTTCAAGACTAAGATAAGATAAATCCGTCCAGCCGTTCTCTAGTTTTAGTGAGACTAACGAACAGCAATTTATTTTTATATAATATAAGATAGATTTATTAATTACACATATACAACGTGTAATGTTAAATGCGCAAAAACCTCAGACACCCCAAATAAAATTGACCTTATACCAAAAGGAAAACAATAATAAAAAAAATATTTAAGGTTTAATGTGGTGTTTAGTTTTACTGGCACTTCTGATCATTTCTTGCTCTGCAGACGACGCTCTGTCGAGAGAGGATTCAGTAGGTATTCACCGGGTCGCTGCGCCGCGCTGACATTATTATTATTATACCGTCTACGCTCATAAAGAACTAACAATTGTTTTTTTTACGTATTTTGGCGGGTTTATGTACGTGATGGCTTGTCTTATTAAAAAATAGATAGGGCAACATTTCAAATAAGTTTTTTTTAAAAAATGTGACCCATATTGAAAAGTCGTTACATTGATTCTACTCGTTATTCCAACCAACCTATTTTCAGGTTTTGCGCATTTTATGTTACACGTTGTATAGAACACTGCAGATCGGTATAAATCTGTTGGTATGAAAATACCTTTTGACTCTAACTCTCTCTATAATATAAAATGCACTTGTTAAAAGCAACTTTGGCTGTGTGACAGACGAGGAATCGAACCCCGTGTCTTACGCAATCCGGGCGTATGCCTATATCACTCGGCCACCGTCACATTAGCAAGCAAGTTTGTATAGTGACAAAACACTATAAAAACAAAAATGTAATTTTCTAACTCTCTCTCTCTCTCTTTACTTAATATCTTCTTAGATAGAATACCTACCTAGCTATTTTTAGCTTTATGGAGTAAGTATTTTTGTTCTTAGCGATTTCTAAGAACATATTTGCTTAACTCTAACGAAACTAATAAACGAATCCTATTAATCTAAATCTCTCTGTAATATTCATTCATATCACGTCCTTTTTTTGAGCCCATTGATACGCTTCTATTCCCCCACAGAGCTGCAAAAGCAATCGAGCTCGTACAAGGGTTCCGCGGCGCCGGGCGCTGAGCGCAAGCTGATCGCGTCCCCTCCATACAACCCCGCCGCGCTCAACACCGACAAGTGGTAACGCTGTGGCGTACGACTGAGCAAGCGCCACACTAGGACTACCCAAGGTACTACAGTGGGGCCAGTGTCTTTATTGCTCAAAAAATATCGCTAGATAGTTGTGAGGTACTGTGAGATAGACCGAACTTATTCATCAGTGTCTTGAGTAGCTAAAAATAATCTAGAATTATAAAGACATTGTTAAAAAAAAACTTATCCATATTTGTGTTAAGTGAGGCGCTTGCACCACATCGGCTAACAGGCTTCCGTTGACGCCGCCCGGATGAAGCGATTAACAATTTTGCAACCGTGGTGAACGCAATCGGCTTCCGAAGAGTTACTTAGGTACTATATGACGCATTGCAAGCTCACGTCGTGTTAACATATTCGGTAGAACCGCTGGACTCGATACTACCCTCATTTGACAAGCAACGTTGACTCTGCGTGCTGCATTCCTATGCCTTTGCTGTAAGAACGCACTACGCCAACGCTTGACAGGAAAACGAAGCCGATTCCGCTACCCACGGAATATTGACTGTAGACGAAGCGACTGGCTGTAAATCCTAATTTTACCATTCCGGAAATGTGTAATGAGTCTTATAAATTTAATTGTATTGCCACAAAAACTTAAAGAATAGTTTGTCACTGATACAGCCGCACTTTGGCCAGTTGCAAATATTTATGTCGACTATATCGCTTTCGATCCGTGGCGGCGTCCAACCAACGAAGCAACGTAAGACTGATCAAGCTCATAACAAAGACTGATTCCCAACTGACTCGTAAGAGAGTAAGTATTGATTAAATCGCCTTAATAAAAATTAATTAAGAATCTCTAATAAATTCCTTCAGTGAGACTGATAGCTAAGTTTAGAGATCTACGTGAATGACACAGACGCGCGTTCTTAAATCTTCACTCTTTCGGAACACAAATATTAATATTTTCTTCTCCTCTTTACGAAAGATAGTGGATTATTAAGAGCGGCGACTGTAATGTTGGTATGAGCTTGCTTCGTAGATGAATCGTTGAATTTCATAAGATTTTATTGATTTTAGTATATAAGTTGTTTTTTATATAAATTTTATGATAGCTAAAAGCGATACGACGATTTGATCTCCATCATAGACAATTGTTGAAGTAAACGGGCCAAAAGCCGCTTAGTTGTAAGTTAAAAACATATGGAATTTTAATCATAGTTTGTAAGGAGAGCATGTTTTATTTTTTGATTTTTTAACCGCATTTTTTATTTAAATCTTAACCATATTTTTCCGGACTTATGTATTTGATTTATCATGATATTTGGCTCAACTTTTTTAACCTTTGATTATTTTACAATGGAAAGTCAATCTATTTCCAATTATTCTAACTTTGCTGATATTAAGAATCCTTTTGATAGCATATTTTAAATAATATGGTTAAAAAAGGACATCGTTATTGGCGATTGACAATTTTTCCTTAAAAAAATCAGTTTATCAAGTTTTTGTAGTAGTTAATCTACACTTTGGACCGCACAGCCGTTATTGACTTGATTTTAAATAGGACTCTTTAGTAACTATCTGGCTGTACCATCAAAGTGGCCCTCCCTTTCTGCTGCCACAAAAGCCAGAGTATTTTAATCAGTTAACATTTTTAATATTATCATCAATCATTGTGTTTTTGTATTTATGAATTTAGGTTTTTACTTCGTGTGCATTTTTGATTTTAACCTTATTAACATACATAATAATTTGAATGCGTTATTTTTTAAGTTCTAAGTTGTGTGTTTATACATGGTAAAGTTTTGGTACATAATGTAAGTGTCGGTCGCAGTATACTTTGCACAGTCATCTATAACATCCATGGAATTATGTATCAATTCGGTTACTTCATATTTTGGTTCTTTTTAAGATCGGAAATGTAATGTTTTAATCATGAACTTGTGATTTTGATCAATCTTTTTAAAGTATGATTATGAGATGTAGACTTTTCTCTTTTAGTGATTATGAAATACCTGCAAAGTACATAAAATTCACTAAGTATCTAGGTTAGTTACAATGTATTATTAGGCGATGAGTTTAGGTTTAAATAATAGATGCACTATTATCGTCATTTGTTATATTTTTTAAAGTTTTGTAAGGAAGTTTTGCACGATTTGTTTTTTAGTTATGCTTGTTCTCGATTAAATAAAGTCTCTGAGATTGCGCCGTTTCTTTCATTCATTGCTATCTTTAATATTATTAAACCATTTCAACGCGACCTTGACACATCGTGACACAATAAATTATGAGAAATACTTTTATTAAAGTTTGTTACTTTTCTGGTGCGATTTAATATCCTTTTTAGTAATTGTAATAATTTCCTTTTATAATAACGAACTATAACAATAAATATTTTTTATTTTAATCTAATAAACAGTGTAATTTAGTTGCAAATACAGTGCGCACCTGCATGTTGGCAGTCGCAAAGGTAAAGACTGTTAACGGTTTTACATAAGTACAAACCCATCATGCAGGCATTTAGAATTTTATAGATGGTTGGTTCAATTTCTGGCTGTGAAAATGCTTCAGCTACAAGATTTAGTAGTGACCCAAATGCATAAAACTCAGATTTAGGTACTACTGATGAAAAACCAAACAAAATACGACGAGAAGGTTTATGTAGGTACTTATTGTCACCGCTACCAAGTAGCTACCCCGTTATCAAGTGGAACATTGCAACGTTAAGCTATCTCCTTCTGCCTGTGTTCTTTTTTAAGTCAATACTTTTAATTATTACTCATATAATGACTGGCTGTATAATAATATGAGTGATTGATCATCGTATACAGTCATTTTTTACAATTAATATTCAACGTTAATCAAAATTCTATTTATACCCAGCATTCTCAATGAACCTGGGTAAATTAGGTAGGTAAAGGAAACATTTTGGGACCGGATGGGAACAAATTGCATATTTACCCAACCAATATTGGGATATTCCGATTTTCCCCCAATTTGTATCATTTATCGTGTCGTGTGTGAAAAAATATTAATTTGCTTGGTATGTTTTAAAGTATATTAATACGGCATATTAAGCGCATCACACACGGCTAAGATGCTGTAATATATTTATATTAAGATACCGAGCGATATTATTCCTATCATACAAAAGACAAAAGATATACGTGTCAAAACAAAATAAGGGCAACGAGGTATTTTTTCATTTTGGTGTAAATTATTTAACATTTACATATTGACAGTAGTAAAATATTGAGTAGTATACAAACTCTTTGATACCTAAACTTTTTAATATTGTAGTATTCATCTAATGCTGGCAACAATTTTAAATAAAAATTGATTTAAAATTCTTTTTGAAAATTTTGATTCCATTTTCTTTGACGTTTTGCCTTCCTTATCTTCTTGGTTTATTAGAAATTATCAGAGTTCATTGATATCTCGAGTCAGAAACATCTTTTGCAATATGTCTCAAGCACACAGGTGTCATATGGGCCATTACTTGAGCACCATTTTTTGATGGTCACACGTTTGTAATTCCAAACATATTCAATGTTTAGTTTAAGAATAAATTTTGTATGTTTTATCATGTATCTATCTAGATGAATTCACTTTAAAATGTGTAATAATATTTATAGTTTTGTAGGAAAAAATATTTTACCATCGGAATCGGGAGTAAAACTGCTGTTCTTCGCGCGTCACACCGAGTTGGCGCTCAGTTTAAACACTTATGTCTTGCTGAGCTTTTACATTATAATATTATTATATATGTCAAAAAATTGGACATATAGTCGGGATAAGTTATATTGAGGTGGAAAAAATCCGTCTTTAGATTGCTCATAAATGCTCATAACTTCAAAAAGGTTCAACCTATCGACACAAACCAAAGGTCCGCAGAAACTTCAGACGCGTTAAAACACCAATAGCCTCGTAACGCCCAGATACTTAAAAGGTATGTAGCTCAAAAGTGGTACAGGCCCAAGACGTTGTTATAATTCATGATATAAACGCCCACACTACCTTTTAAAAGGTAGGTATCTGATTTGAATGCACCATTACATTTAAAATTACGCGGCAAATCTATTAAGCGTTTTCAATTCGGATACTGGAAAGTCTGATTTTGTATACGGTTAAGCAAAAGTGCCGACAGAAAAATAAAATATCTGTCATTTCCGTTGAAATGTCAGTCAAGATGGACAGATGTAGAGGATTTGGTAAGTAAATCCATAATTATTGATGTAATCTTAGGATTTTTCGCTGAAAGTATGTTACTCTGCTTGTTTAAAAATATGTGAATACTTATTACAATTTCATAAAGATTTACGCGAAAATAAAGCACTAACATGTAAAATAACTTCCGTTAAATCCGGTCACCTTTTAAAAGGTATAAGAGTATTTACATATTCATAGATTTTAAAAGGTGGGAATATACCACTAATCAATTAATACAAATACAAATTTATTCTGAAATAAGAAAGTACAACATTAGAAAATAAGTACACTGGTTCCCACTCTAGGATTCCCTGTGTCGTAGGGATCAGTCTCTTTCGTCTAGCTAGTCGTCGTACATTTGTTGCTTTAATAATTTTAAGTGGGCTTACAAAATAACTAATATTAAGCAGAGTTAAAGTAAACAGAGAAAATAATTAGAGGATTTACGACAAAAAAAGAAAGTACATAGTTCTCTCTCTCTGTGTGCGTGCGTGCGTTTGTGTGTGTGTGTGTGTGTGTGTGTGTGTGCGTGCGTGCGTGCATGCGTGTGTGTGTGTGTGGGTGTGGGCGGGTTTGTGTGCTTATGTTTGTGCTTACATCCATCAAACTAACTTTTATGGCGTAACCAATTGTTCTGTGTCTGCATAATTTAAGCCTGTTAACCATTTCGAGATAACGTTTTCAAAGAGTTATTAATTGTACTGTATAAGAATGGTCCCATGAAAGTAAAAGATCTTCTCCCGAAGACAAGATTTTTTGCAGGTTTACCCCACATTGGTTGCCTTCGCGATCGCTGGCCTTGTAGCATAGTATTTAGAGCAGTTTTATGAAACTTAAGAGAGACAGATAGAATATACAATTGCCGCAATCTAAGCATACCACACACTTTGTAAAGCGTATCTGTGCAGTATCGAACGGGCTTTCGGTGTATAACTTTTAGAACTGCTCGCTGTGCTCGTTCACCTTTAATTAAGTGACTTTTACAAGCTGCTCCCCAAGATACTATGCAATAGGTTAGGATTGATTGGCATAGTGCTACGTAAAGTGTTCCATAAGTTTAGTATCTGAAATATTGCGAAGTCTTTTAAAAATGTGCATTAATTTTCTAATCCGTGAGCTCAGATAGTCTATTTGCTTAGTCCACTTAAGGTGTTGATCAATAAAGACTCCTAGATATTTTATATAGTTGCTATTTTCGAAGGTAGGACAATTACAGAATAATTGGGGATTTGTGCAAGAGTGTAGCTTAAGTTCGGACTGGTTGGATGGAATTGTACGTTTTGTTACACTTAAGTTAATCACTTTTGTTTTTTCCATATTGAGTGTGAGAAGATTATGCTTTAACCAATCAGCCACCCTTCGCATTACTGTTTCTGCTGCATCGTGTGTTGCTCTCCAAGTTTTTCCATAGAAAATAATCGCTGTGTCATCAGCATATGTAAAAATTTTAGCATTGTCCAACCTTAGAGTGCAGAGACCATTGATGTAAATGATGAAGAGTGTTGGTCCAAGGACGCTGCCTTGAGGGATACCATATTTCGTGTTGGCGAAGTCACTATATAAGTCTCCTATACGCACTCTTTGCTTTCGGTTTGTAAGATAGGAGCAAAACCAATTCAATGCTGTACCGCGAATGCCTAGCTGCTCTAGCTTCTTTAGGAGAATTGGCCTGGATATGGTGTCGAAGGCTTTTGCTAAATCGAGGAATATGCCAGAACATCTAAGGCCCTTGTCTAATTTAGATATAACAAAGTCCGAAAGGTTGGTTACTGCTTCCTCCGTCGATCTCTTGTTTCGGAAACCGTACTGATTTTCACTTAGCAAATTTTTGTCCTCTAGATATTTCAGTAGTCTGCTATTCATGACTTTTTCTAATATCTTAGAAAAAGACGATAACAAGGATATTGGTCTATAATTTGCTATAGTCTGTTTGTCTCCTGATTTGTAGATCGGACAAACATTTGCTATTTTTATGTCGGATGGCACTATACCCGAGGCTAGGCTAAGATTGCATATAAATGCAATAGGAGCCGCAAGCATATTTGTTTGGCATTCTTAAGAGCTCGATTATTAATACCATCCCATCCGGGTGCTGCATCACTTTTTATGCTGGATATAATTTTTATGATTTCAGTTTCATCTGTAGGGGTCATAAAAAAGGATCTGTCCTGTGGAAGCCTGTTATCATCTAAAGTGTGATTAATATTGACTAGTTCCGATTCCGTTTTATTAAGAACATCCATTGTTTTTTCAGCTAAGTGGTCACCAACTGAAGCAAAATAGTTATTTATCGCATTCACGATTTCACTAGATTCTTGCTGTGAACCTAGGAGTGCGACATTCGAAACGTCTCTTCTTTTGATGTTACAGAGATTTTTTACAGCATCCCAAGTCTTTTTACTATCTCCTCTAGCCCTGTCCAAAATACTCTTTTCATGTGCGGTTTTAAGATTTCGTATGATATTGTTACAATAGTTCCTGTAGTCTTTGTATTTAATTTGTATAGAAAGATCATGCTTATTTTCTTCTTTCTTGGCATTTTTATGTAATAAATCGCGTTTCCGGATACACCTAAGCAGATTTTCGGTCATCCAAGGTTTTCTTATTGCTTTTGAGTTTCGAATTAGAAAATTTGTGGAGTTTAATTTAATTTTAGTGCAAAGAGTACTCACGAATTCTGAGAGGGCATCCGAAGCATCATGATGGTGATTAGTGTTCCAGTCAATTTTTTCAATATCCCTCATCAGGCCATCATAGTTAATTTTTGTAAATTGCTTATTTTCGCTGAGATTATTAGAGCAAACAGTAAATTTTTCTATTGCAACAATCAGTGTATCATGGTCAGTTATACCTGTATCGCACACTACTACCTTGGCCGTTCCATGAGTTTTCAATAAAACATGGTCTAGGCAAGTACGATCATGAGTCGGATACAGATGTGCTGGATAAAAACCATAGTGACCCGTGACGTCTAAATAGTCACAAGCGCGATCATCTTTTGAGTTTACTCTAATATCGATGTTTATGTCACCAATAATAACGCTTGATGGAGTTTTGACAGATTGCATAACTTTTTCTAACGATGAACAAAACATTTTTGTATTAGAAAAAGAAGGTGACCTATAAATACCGCATATTGTAAATTCATGTCCTATTCTTATTGTCAGGCAATTAGCCTGTAAAAAAATTGGTTCGTCTATAATTGATTTTAGTTCTTTTTTGCAGTACACTGCAATGCCATCATTTTGATTAATATATCGTTGAGAGTAATGGCAGTCATAGTTATTTATATTGAGTTTAGGAGTTGTGTCATTTAGTCTACATTCAGTGAGTATAATTAGGTCTGGTGAAAATTTCAGACGTGACAAGAAAATGGTAAAGTCGTCGAAATTCTTTTGTATACTTCGGATGTTTTGGTGTATTAAAGTTAGCTTATTCTGTGTAGGGCCGATGTATTCAATGCATTTTTCTGGGTTATTATGTTTAATGCTTAAGAAAAGTTCAGTATTATCAATTTCATTTATAATTTCATGTTGAGCCATTAAGTAGAAGGTATTTGAAAAGAGAAAACTTCATTATACTACGATGCACTGAATACAACATAAATAAGATTTGATGATATGAATATCTAGTGTGTATGATGATGATGTGTATGATGTATGTGAATAGTTCCTTTGTGTAGTACGTGTGGTAGAGTGTGAAGTTTGTGTGTTGAGACTATGTAGGTAACGTTTGGAGGCAATTAACAATTTTGATGAGTTTAAGGGTAATTTAAATGCAAACCTTAAAGGACAGTAATGATTAGTTTCAGCCTTCTGGTTCATTTCTCTGCGCAGCTGCTCGAAGTTGGAGTAGAGTGTTTTCATTTTTGACAAGCACATGTTTATCTCCTTCCTTTTTACGGAGAAAAATACGACCATTTGATATCCAGCAAAAACTGTAATTTTCACAGCGGGCGAAATCTCTTGCAAGAAAGTGCAGCCGTTTTGCTTTTGTAGTGAGGTGATCAGAAAAGAACAGCCTAGAGTCAGAGCCAGACAAGCCCAGATGGGTCGAGTTAAGTTGACTTGGTTTGTGGAACGAGTTGTATTTTCTTATACTCTTCAGGAATTTTTCCTTGATAAAAGTGTTGGTAAATTCTAGGACAAGAGCCGATGTTGTTGATGATTCTCTTGATGGTAGACGAAACACATCCTTTATGTCGCTCAAAGAATGCTCTAGCTCAATTTTTTTCATAAGTGTTGTCACCATTGTGAGAAGGGCCTGTTTGTCCTCCTTATTTCTCTTAGGGACCCCTTTTATTTCAACACTTGTTTTCCTTACTACTCGTTCTAGGGTATCATTCTTCTCTTCTAGTTCTGCTATTTGCATTTGAGTGTTATGGCGCTCTCTCTCAAGTGTATCCATTTTCTTTTCCACTTCTTTAATTTGATTGGATAAAAAGTCCAAGGATTTCTCTATTTCAATGTTAGATGTTTGTATGGCAGAATTTTGTTTCTTTATGTCTGCAAGATTCTTTTCAACTTTTTCTAACCTTGCTGCTATTGGGGCTAACGTCGTTGTAAGCATTTCCATTATGTCAGATTTAAACTGACTAAAGCGGTCCTCATTGTCTACATCGTCATCCACTCGCACCCGTTTGACATTAGAGCTAGTGGCACTTGTTTCAGTGCATGACCGGCTTTTGTTGGGGTCCGGTGTAGAACTGCCCTTCTTAGCGGGCGAGCGCATTGTGTGCATTATGCGTTTGTTGAAGTTTAATTGATAACTTTTGTTCGTGCGACGCTCAAGGCGGCCGTAGCAAAACAAATTGACGTCACTCAAAATACTCTTCCGCGCAGCGAGCGTTACTTCGTAGCAAAAGCTCGTAGCACCGGCCGCGAGGTCACGCGGGGATGCCGCAGCAGCAGCAAGTGTTCGGTAGTGTCACTGATAAATAGTTTCTATTCACTTCATGTATTGTTCGTTTTAGAATGCACGTAATTATCTAATTTATGAAAATAAACGAGCACACGTCCGCTCGTTGCACTGTTTTGGACGAAATTAAATTTGTTTTTGCATTGTATTACTTTGACCGTTTTCTCCTTCATTATGTAAAGTCCATTATTTAGTCTGGTACAGAATATTTATCAGTAAGCTATCCTTTTAAGGTAACCTAATGCGAGATCAGCAAATCGAAGAAGCTTAAGAAGTATTAAGTCAGTCAGATATAGAAGAGGATGAATGATCCATTTGGAGATAATGATGTTGCCGATTTAAGAAGTTTATAAAGCCTTATTCCTACAATAAACAACTTGATAACTCTGGTATATTCAGTTTTTCATTAATACCTACTCGTATTCTAAAAATATTTAATTTATCTATAAGAATATCTCCATTTGCTATAGTGTTGATTTTAGGCATATGGGTTGCTATAGTGATTTTAGGTCCCGATTTAGAAACTTGTCAATTTATGCTTTTGTTCTTTGTTGGACATGGATTTCTTCCGATGGAACTCTTAAAACATCTGATAAACGATCCATAAAAAATAAATAGTACAGGAAATAATGATCATTTTGTTCAAAAATTGATCTCTTGTCATAGTGCTAGTGTTAAATACGTTTTTGGCCATTTAAATTTTGGAAGTCATGTTTTATTCCAAATATCTATGTCATTATCTTTTGATATATAAAATAAACCCAGTATTGTCTACTGTTACTCCAAAACTTTAAAAATATGAATTTTGCAAAAAGCGGGTTTTGTATATATTGAAGCCCATATGCCTAAATAAAGGATAACGAATTTGGGGTTATTTAGGGTCACAAACCCTTCCACTGACATACTTTTACATGCAGAAATAATCCCACGCTCAAACGAAGATCATAAAACACTTTTTTTAAATTTCATCACCCCCGGGTTCGCACCATGAGAACCTTTAAAAAGGCATCTGGGTTGTAAGCTAATGTTTTGTAAAAACGGCCTGGGCGTTACTAGGATAGAAGACAAATTAATATCTCACAGCAATGATATAGCTTATCACAGCCCCTTGCTTTTTATTTTTTTTCTTCAGACCCTAGTTCATGTGACCCTTCATGGGTGATGTTTTAAGATTATAAGTCAGCGTTACGAATAAATGTCTACTATTGAATCATAAAACCCATAGTCAAGATTGAGCTGATTAGATTACATTAGCGTTAGTCACTTAATTTAATATTTCTGAAAATGTAAAATTTTCGTCACTTGCGTGGCACAACTTTCGTGGTCAATTGCCCACGAAAGTTACAAATCATACCACGAAAGGTTATCAAAGTGTACTGATCTCACTAGAAATTATATTTTATGGTTTGTAAATGCAGTTAAAAAAACCTCCTTAACGTTTTATACTTGAATTTTTCTACTAAGACAGTTTCCTGAGGCACAGATATGATTTATAGAAATAATGTAGCTTACTAGAAAAATATGTAGAACATGACGTCTTAAATATTGATTTTCATTCGGCTTTGAATCGCCTGATCAATCTATTTACTTTTTATATAACAGCGTAAAGTAATCATAATAAGTTACTCTAAAAAAAGCATACTCAATTAATTAATCAATTTTCGTGCATTATTCGTAATTACCCCAATTTGTGTTGTTTACATGAGAAAATAACGAATATCACAAAAGCAAACCTTGAAAATAATTATTTGCCACTAATAAAAATGATGGCAGTTTATGCCAGTCGTCTTATTTAATCAACCAAGCCGCATGGCTACCCAACTAGCACACAAGCGCTATAAGAAGGTCTACAGTGGCCGTTAAGAGGTTGTCGATTACAGCATTAGCTGTATAGATAAGCCATACAGCAGCCGTATAAACTGCTATAGCGCTACTCTAACCCTAAATTAGGCACTTTTTATAACGGTATCAGCTCTACAATCGCGCTATAGCAGCGAAATAAGAGTTAGAACCGCCGTATAATGACGCTACAAGAGTAGTGATGTACGTTAATGTTTGTACAATGACGCTATAAGAGTAGTTGTGTACGCTAACGGATATACAATGACGCTAAAAAAGGTGTAGCGAACGCTGCAAGAGTAAAATTATGTTTTGTAGCGCTAAACTGCAGCTCTTGTCGTATTTGATCGCGATTGTGTGACTAAAAAATCAATACTTAAGAAAAAATAATAGTTTTGATTTTAAATCAGTGCAAATAGAACAAGGTGTTGTCTGTCAGAAGTTTTTCAAATACATAAACTCAAAAGGTAAGTTTGAATATATTATTACTGTGACATATTTATTGCGAGTATCAGTTTACTGTGAATATATACACGTATTTTCGCTTAGATTTTAACGCGCCCACAAGATAATACGTTTTTAGTGTTATAATACTTTTATAATATTGGTGACATAGTTTTTTTATTTTATTAAAACCACTTATTGAGACTTCCCAATAGATGTTTAAGTCATTTATGAATAAATAATATCGAAACTAAACTATAAAGTAGTTGTAATAACTCGACATCAATGTGGGCGTTGTTATTGTTATTGTTGAAAATAGTTGTCATATTATTAGGGATAACTTAAAATGGACGACAACGTTTACGTTTTTCAAAGCATTTGAAACCACTCCTGTCCCACTTAAAGCGCTACAGCAACGCTATAAACGTATTACTCATCGTCTTAAGTAATTAAAACCACTACTATAACGCGCTTAGCGCTACGAAAGAGTTCATTTCCTCAAATATAGCGCCTTTAGCGCTACTACAGAGTAACTTTAACTCTACTGTAGGTAATGACGCTACAAGAGTGGTGATAAACACTATAATAGACCTTAAAAATCTATAGAGACTCCCTTTTCCACTCAAAGTGATTAAGTAGCATCCTATAGCGCCTTTCAAACACTCATACCTTCCAAAAAATCATTTATAGCTCTACTAGTGGTAAAGGAGTGTTCACAACGCTACTATACCTCCATCACCTGTAGAATGACGGAACAAGATACCATTGTAACTGCTTTAGTGTAAATGATTACGATTGTATGGCCACTGTATCGCCTACCTGTATAATGGCACGTTGCTATACAGGCTGAGGAGTTGGTTTAAGCTTTTCAACGGCCATTGTATCGCTAAGAAGCTCTATAATGGCGGTGAAAGCTGCTTGTGTGCTAGTTGGGTAAATTTCGAGACTGGTCTAAAGCTGGAAATTGTCGACTAGACCGATAAAAGAGTCTTCTTTGAGGCTACTAGATAAAGACTGTAAATCATGAGTTTGTTTCACGGGATAAATACAATAAAAACTGATACTATACATCCAAGGTTTGACAATAAGTGCGTGACGTCTGGTGTTTATTTCCAAAGATGCTAAAGAAATAGTTTTATTCTTAATTGGATAAGAAAAGGTCGTATTTTGAACGCTCTTACAGCTATGATCCAGCAGCTAGTAGTCTAAATAGTCTCACTCCAGGCAAGAAAAATATCTGGAAGACTAATTTGTTGCTTGTAAAGTTTATGAGGGGAATAATTTATGCATTTGACTTTGAAAATGAGTTCTGACTCTTCTCATAATTGCCGGCAAATATCTAACTACTAAAATGCAAGGTTACCTATATGTAATTTGAGGCACTACTTTGGAGGGTAAAGAGTTGATTGCTACAGATTTGCTACCATGTACCTTAGTTTAACTTTATAACCCCAGATAATTTTGACAGAATGAGAATATTTACCAAGATTTGTCAAGGAAGTGATTAGGTTACAAAATACTAAAAATTCCATCGTGAGTATGAATTTAAATTGCAAATGTCAAAATAACATTGATTTGAAAGTGTGATACCGTAAAATTTAATAAAGTTTCCTATCGCTTGCAGATACTGTCAGTGTTATGTGTCGAGAACAAATGCGAGTTAACAGTGAATTTGAGGCAAGTAATACCGCAAATGCGTGCAATAAATGATTTTGAAGGAGGGTAGACCATTAAGTCTGCAAATAACAGCAAACTCCCAACAGTTTTAGGTACCCTGTGATCATGGCACTTGCGACAGTGTTGTAATATCAGATACTCGTAAATAATTTGGTACATAGTAGCAATGTCGAAGGTAATAAACTATTCTTATGTTAGTGTTCATCATGATTTTTTAAAAATATATGTAATATCTAAACACATTACTTTTTGTCTCATCTTCATTTAAATTAATGATTATACTCATGGCTGTAAAATAACCAGTCACATTTAAGGATATGTACTTAGATTTTTATTATTATGATGTTCGTAAGTTTGTAAAGGCTATTGAACCGAAAATAACATTCGATTAATGTTATGACAAATTATCTATTTAGCAGCAAGTATAATAAATGCAGTATTTAATTATGTATAAAGTTCAATATGAGGTAATAATTTAAGTAATTGATACTTTTATTACCGAATTATCTATCCAAAAAGACGCTGCGTAACTTTCGTGGCTGACGAAATTTCAATATTAAATATCTATATGAATAATGAACCGATTTTCATGAACTAACAGATTTTGTTACAGTTTGATAGCTTCTTTAAGGCAGTATTTTTTTCATTTGAATAATATCAGTATAAATTTTCGCCACGAAGGTGACACGAAGAATACTTTCTGAAGAAATGCCCATATGGACTCGCTGACAGCAACCAGAGCCATTACAATGATTGACGAAGTTCTTTCGCAGCGATCTGTGGGTTTGCAATTGGGATTTTCTCGAAGAGCTATTCAAAATCTATGGAATCGTTTCCAAGAGACCGGCAGTAGACGTGCGCGCCGCCGCCATAAGAAGTCAGCGCGCCGCCGCCGCTGCCGGTAGTTTAAAATTCGCGCCGAGACCAAAACCCGCAAAAGAGTACAAGTTTAATAGGTACATGGCAGGCAACGGGTGGCGGGCGGCACGAATGTCAGCATTTTTTTAGAGGATTTACGCAATTTTCTGAGCAGGTTTCGGCAAATTTTTGAATTTTAATCAGGCCTTTACGCCCATCAGTTCTTCGCGCTATGGGCCCTGCCCATTGCCACTTGAGCTTACTGATTCTCAAGGCTATGTCCGTTACCTTAATTCTTCTACGTATCTCCTCATTTCTGATTCGTTCCCGGAGAGAAACACCCAGCGTAGCCCTCTCCATCGCTCGTTGTGCGATTTTGAGCTTAAAGAAGCTTAGAATAAAGATGAGGCCCATAGTTAGAGACCATGTTTCGGATCTATATGTCATCACTGGTAACACACACTAGTTGAAGACTTTCGTCTTAAGACACTGAGGTAAATGAGATGACAAGACACTCTTGCGTAATTTCCCGAACGCTGCCCAGCCGAGTTGGATTAGTCGATTGACCTCTCTCTAAGTTGGACCTACCCAATTGGATCACTTGTCCCAGGTAGACGTACTCGTCGACAACATCGAGAGTTGAGTTCCCAATGGATACTGGAATGGGTACAACAAGTGAACTCGACATAACTTTCGTCTTCTCCATGTTCATTTTAAGACCCACTTGTTGGGAGACCCGAGTCTCTGGTCTCAAGGTCTTCGAGCATAGCGCCAAGATCGTCCAGCGTCTTTGCCACAACGACTATATCATCGGCAAATTGAAGGTGTGTGATGTATTCGCCATGCCGATTCCTTCCCATTCCAGAAGTTTGAAGGCGTCTTCCAATGCGCCGGTGTGAACAGTTTCGGAGATATAACATCTTCCTGTCTCACACCTCTCCGCAGTGGACTCGCCCTTGAATCCTGCTCCTGTACTCGAACATGATCAACCATCATTACACCAGGAGGGTCACCAGGAAGAATTGAGTACAAGTAAAGTTTCAATACTTTCCCAACTCTCGCGCAAATACAGCATGCAACACAGTTCTCATGGTTCCGGCTTTGATGATGCTGTTGACCAGGAAGCTTGGAAATACCTAGCTACTGCTGATCCTGCGGTACTTGAAGACGGGGACATCTTGAATCTGCCTACCCGCATTTATCGTCATTAGCTCAGGCTCTGTTATGCATTCCAGCAACCAGCACTCCGAGCGCAAGAGTGTTTTCGGTTGCTTTTGACAGCCAAAAGGTCCCGACTGAGTCCATTTAGGTTGAATAAAATAATTTTTGTGCACGACAACTATAAAAGTTGCAAACAAAATATTTCTGTCAAGAAAAGTGATTGGAGTCATCTTTTTAGTTTACTTAATAAAGTTCTTTCGTTTAAGCGTGGTTTTTGTTTATACGTCTTAATATGCAAAGTTGAAAAATCCCACGCCGCCGGCGTTACGACGCCGCCGTGGATTTTTTCGTGGCGCGCCGCCGCCCGATATTTTTCGACCGGCGCGCACGTCTAACCGGCATCGGCAGTGTTAGAAGAAGATCTGGTTCGGGCAGAGTTCGCATTACAACAGCTCAAGAGGATCGTTACATTCGATTAAGTGCGCGCCGAGATCGCACAACAACGGCCCGCAAGCTGCAAAATCGCTTACGGCTCACAACGGGTACTCGTGTCAGTGACCAAACTATTCGTAATCGATTGCATGAAGACCAGCAGGCATCAAGAAGGCGAGTTGTGCGTGTTCCATTAACCAGAAAACATCGTACAAGTCGTTTAAGATTTTCCCGTCACTGGTGCACTTCACAGACGAATGCAAAGTTAATGTTTTTAACGACGATCGGCGTATTAGAGTATGGAGAAGACGCGGCGAGAGATTTTCAGAAGCCTGCATCCATGAAGTCGACGTTTTGGTGGTCCAAATGTAATGATTTGTGGCGGGATAAGCTTACACAGCAAAACTGAGCTCGCTATTTTAAATGAGGGTACTGTTACTGCTCAGCGGTATATTGAGGAAGTTGTCAGACCATATGTGATCCCATTTGCTCAGCGAGCGGGTCCTGGATTCATCTTGATGCAAGACAATGCTCGTGCACACACGGCTCAAGCGACTCGATTTGTACTGGAAGCCTCTAAAATTCAAGTCTTGCCGTGGCCGGCGGACAGTCCGGACTTAAATCCAATGGAGCACATGTGGGATCAGTTGAAACGAAGAGTAAGAGACGGTGATCAGGAAATCTACAACCAACAGCAACTCATCAACGCTGTTAAAAGGGCCTGGAAAGAGATCCCAATTGAAAATGTCAGGCATTTGATTGAGAGCATGCACTCCAGGCTTCAGGAATGCGTAGCGAAACGAGGGGGGCATACCCGTTACTAAAAGATGAGCATGGAGTATTTTCATAACGCAGTAATGTCATAAGCGTTGATATGAGTAACTCAGCCTTTTAAAGAGGTATATGCTGCTAATAAGCATTTCTTTGGTCTTTAACTAAGCTATTTTCTGAAAAGAAGGCCACAAGTACAACCTTAAAACTTTGGCATTTTAAGGAAGAACATGTGAATCACTAAAATGCAAATAGTTATTTTGTGACTTTAATTAATGATAATATACTGCTTCTTGCTGTACATAGTTAATCTTAAATACTGTTCATCAGCAATCGTACATTAGCATTTATTCAGCTCACATAATCACAATGAGTGTATTGATACGAGGGTCAAACTGAAAGTTCTTAGAAAATCAAAAACTGATTACATTAGCCAGTTATTAGTTTTATTATATCTTTTCAAAATATTGTCCATTGACGTCAATACACCGCTGCATGCGATGGAACCACTGGGAAAAGCACTTTGCCCACTCGTCCTTAGGGGTCTCTTCAATGGCATCGCGATACGCAGCCACCGCTTCTTCAGCATTCATAAACCGCTTTCCTTTAAGTTTTTCTTTAATTTTTGGAAATAAATAAAAATCACAAGGCGCGAGGTCGGGGCTATACGGCGGGTGACCCAGTAATTCAACGTTTGATGTCGCCAAATAGTCGATCGTTCGCTTGGCGGTGTGCGACGAGGCATTGTCGTGGTGAAGGAGGATCCTACTGCGAGGTCGTTTCTCTCGAACTTTTTCCAAGACAAGTGGCAAACAATTGGTAGTGTACCATTCTGCAGAAACTGTTTTTTGATCCTCTAACACAATTGTTGCGAAATGACCTATCCTTCCAAAGAACGAGGCCACCATTTTTTTTCCCGCACTTCGATCTCTCTTCACTTTAGTTGGCAACTCCTCGAAAGGAAACACCCACTGAGCAGATTGTCTTTTGGTTTCAGGATCATAACAGTAAATCCAGCTTTCGTCACCTGTTAGTATGTCGAACACAGCATTTGAGTCACCACCGTTAAATCTTTCAATCATTTTACGGCACCAATCCACACGATGGAGTTTTTGAGCCTTAGTCAAATTATGAGGTATCCACCGGGTGCAAAGCTTCCTGACCGCTAAATGTTCGTGGAGGATTTTGTGCACTTGACTCATACCGATGCCTAAGCTTGTCCGAATCTGCTGATAGGTCACTCTTTTGTCAGTCTCTATCATACGCCGCACAACACATGTTATTTTCAGTCGTCGCCGTAGAAGGCCGTCCCTCACGTACATCATCAGTGAGATTAGTGCGACCACGTTTAAACTCATTAAACCAGTTGTAAACAGTCGCACGAGATGGGGCTTCATCGTGAAAGGCCAATCGTAGTCTATCATAACTTTCTTGTTGACTTAAATGACATCGAAAGTCATAAAAAATCATTGCACGAAAATTTTCTCGTGTTAAATTCATGTTGACGTGACACAGACAATTTTCAATTTGCCGCCAAATCGTAAAACAAATGACAAATGAATGAAATATATACTCAGTAATATTGGCAAAGAGTTCTATTTTCAAATTTTAGAATATTTTTTTATTATATTGTTTATAAGTGGCCAGTTCTAAGAACTTTCAGTTTGACCCTCGTATAATGTAAAATTAGAGCACCTGCTATAAATTAGACCAAAGTAACCCATACTCCCGCTTAGAGCTGAATACTTGTCCTAGCAACAGCAATAAACCTGCTCATGAAGTTAAAAGACGTCTTGGAAGATTTATTATTTCAGCATATAGTTTTAGATTTATTATTTCAGTATATAGTTGAATTGTAAGAAATTCACGGACCCCAAAATTGTTTTACTAGAGACTGTGGTATTAGCGCACATGTTTACCCTTATTATGCTTTGTATGAACCTGTGGCCGATTAGTTTATCACAAGAACTACTTCTGTCAGCTCAAAGCTGGCTTACGGTCCACAATTGAACACTTAGAAACGCCATTGCATTTTATTGTGATTAATACAGTTCACATTGCTGGCCGCCATTTTTTATGGATCTATTGAATAAGTTACCTATATTCACATCACCGATCTTTGTTAAGTTAACAACAATATCATAAAAGTATGACTATGAAGTAGTAATATTGTATATGAGTAGATAAAAAGCTTATTATAAAACTAAAATGACAAAAAACTTTTTTCATTTTTGCCCATTTTACATATTTAACTACTAGAAATCAGAAATAATTTGATGGCGCGTGAAAATTTTCGCCTATACAGAGTGACTTTTTTATCAGTACCGATATTTTGTGTAAAGACTCCACTGACGAATATGAACAACTTTTACTATGGGGGCAATAGTGAAATCGAGAAAAAAAATCAGCTGTTCCATACATTTTGACCGCGCGCCAATTGAACTTTTGTATGGAACAGCTGATTTTTTTTCTCGATTTCGCTATTGCCCCCATAGCAAAAGTTGTTCATATTCATCAGTGGAGTCTTTACACAAAATATCGGTACTGATAAAAAAGTCACCCTGTATTTATATAGTATTTGACAATAAACTTTCTTTCCCATTCGAATTTCAAGTAACATTAAGGAAAATCAATACGAAGTTTACGAAATAATCAATTTACCACAGTAAACTGTCATCAATTGAAGACGAACAAACTAAACGTCAATAATAAAATAAAAAAGTTGAAGGCTAAAGAATTTGTATTATATTAATTCACAAATTTGCCACTTAAGAATATTCAAGTTCGTAGAAGCGTTAAAAGATCCTGCTAGAGTGTACTTTGGTAACGCTTGGCTACTACAAACTCTATAATCGGCCAGTGTGCTGTTTAATTGGTAACATTTTACTATATTATTCAGTCAATGTTCAGCTCTTAGGGTGACAGTTACCTGTAATAATGCTCAAATAATGTTGTTTGTGACCGCGTGTGGGGTGCTTGAATAATAAACACGTAGTACAAATCTCCAAGTTCTTCTCTAATAGTTTTATTCCAACAAAATAGCACAAAGATAGGGCACAAAGTGAGAGTAAGTACAAACAGAGACTATATTCTGGCATGAAGCTTGCTTTTATACAAATCAAAACCCTGAACATCTGTAGGAAAACAGTGGGAACGACATCCGTTTCCATATATGAACATTTACTATAATATTTATTTGTAGGGATAAACAATCTGCTATTTAAATATATAAATTCATTAATTATTTAGTTATTCATCGTACTGAATTTAGTAAGCCTTCTAGATTATTATTTTAATAGTTACAATATTTAAAATAAATCTAACCTCCACCAACCAATCAGAGTCAACTTCCTTGTGGCGGCAAAATGAACATTTGTTATACGGCAAACATAAAAATCTAATAAGTGTCCCAATAATCTTTAAAAAATCAATTTACAATTAATAAAATAATAATAAGATAATCTAAAGATTAATCCAAAATATCCTTATATGATATCCGAGTTACATTCAACATGGTGGACACTTCCGGCATTTCCATAACAAACGTTAAATAGGTTTGACACCTAGATAAGTGTATAAATTATGATGTATTGAATATAATATGACGAAGAGAATGTGTAATTTAGTGAATACAGTGGGGTTACATAAGTCGCACACAGTGAGTATGTGGTTTAGTGCATAAGTCTACTATTACAGATCTAAGTAAATATGCGGGGCAGACTAGGATCGGGAGTCATCGTGTAACACTCTGCCATCCTGCAACCACCGTGTCCCACGGTGGTCTGGTGGTGATTTGGAAGTCTGCGTTGTTGGTTTGCTGAAAATGAGAAAGAGCAGAATCAACAAGTATACTGGAAACTTTCAACATTTTTTTTTATGGACACGATAATAATTTTTCCATGTAAGTCACTAAGTTAGGAAATTTCAGCATGTGTAATAAATTCTAGAGGGGTATTAGCCGATACAAATTCCACAGACATAACGTAAGTCACACAGAAAATACTTCACGTAGATCACACAGACAATACTTCACGTAGATCAGACAGACAATTTACGTAGCTCACACAGCGTTGCTCTACGTAGTTCACACAGTACTTCACATAGGCCACACAGATACTGCTACTCACACAGACAATTTACGTAGCTCACACAGCTTTGCTCTACGTAGTTCACACAGTACTTCACATAGGCCACACAGATACTGCTACTCACAGACAATTTACGTAGCTCACACAGCATTGCTCTACATAGTTCACACAGTACTTCACGTAGGCCACACAGATACTGCTACTCACACATACATAATTTTGTAGGTCATATAGCATTGCTTTACGTCATTCACACATACATTACTTCACGCAGCTTCATAGGTCACATAGACATTGCTGCTCACAGACATAATTTATGTAGGTCACACAGATCATCTCCCGTATGTGACACTGATATCAGTTTACTTAGATCTCACAAAGTTTACGTAGATAACATAGCCAACGTTTTATTCCGGAATATTTGAAATACTGTAGCTGATACTTATATACTCCTATAAATTAAACTACTATTTCTACTGTTTATACCCTAATATCAATGTTCTTTTATTTAAGGTTGAAGAAAGAAAAACTTCTTAGCGGTGGAAAAAAGAAACCCGAACCGTCGATTCCTCATTAAACAACTGTTTATTTATTGCATAATGTTGTATATTTTTCATTCTGCAATAAAAAATATATTGTATGCGTGGTTTTACTTATAGTTAAATCAAATCTGTTGTAAACGGTACTCATAATATTATATAGTACACAAAATTATCGTTTCACCCAGAACGAAGGTATTAGGTTTAACAATTCATCACTAACTACCCCCTTTTACACATACTAACAAAATTATAATCACCATTCGAAATAATAACCATACTAAGTTGCTCAAATAACTTTCGTCTAGATTGATTGGATTATCTCTGTTTACCTTCCCGTCACTAAGCTTTCACCAAAAATAATTAGGTTATTGGTTGCCCACATATCAGCGCGATCGTAATGAATGCGTTATTTTTGAGCAAACGTTGTCTATGTATAAAACTATGTCGATACCTCTGGGCTCAAAGGTCGTAAAGGACATTTTGGCCAAAATGAGTTATATACACAGTTTTTCTCAGAATTAAATTCTCTATCGATCAGTGTATTCCATATAGCGAAATTCGCATTTTTTTGTCCTTTACGACCTATGAAATTATTCATATTCGACAGGATTTACTCATAAACTGTGGGGGTAAAAGACATGTAACTATCTACACATGTTAATTATAGTGGTAAAGACCAATTGAATTTTTTTTTTTAGGTTGTATAGGTAATTGTGGTAAACACCCGTCCTTTACGCCCCTTCAATATTATATAAAATAAGATCACTGTCCTTTACGCCCCTACAATATTATATAAAATAAAATTACTCTCCTTTACCCATTAGTAAAAAGTCTAAGCTTCAAAAGCCCAAAGGGTGTAACGGATACTTGATGAAGAAGTTAAAGTTAAAAAGTTCTATTGTAAGATTTATTTAACGAAATTATTAATAGTCTTTACAACTGGCATACATCTTTGTTCCCACTTGACCTTTAATTAACGTACCTTGGTTGGAAAGATAATTAAATTATATTTCGTAGCAGTTGTCTTATACCACTTCGTTGAAAAATGTTCCATGTTCATAAATACCTTTCGCCTATGATGGTTTTTTACCTTCGCAAATAAAGCTAAATTGACCATTCAGACAAGAATATTTAGAAGATAACATTTATCCTTTAATTTCGATTCTACTTTCTATTTTGTAAATGTCACACATTTTAGTTACTTTGACATGAAAATCCTTTTCCATTGAAAACTTAATGCATTTAAATTAAACAAGATTTCACAATGCAGATCTTACGTAATAAATAATGATTACAACAATAGCTATTTTATTAAATAATAAATACTTGATTTACACACACACACACCCACATACACACGCAAATACACAGACACAGACATCTTTAAGATAATTTATTAAACTTTCGCGTTGCATTATAACTTAAATCTTATAACTGCGGGTCTATACGCGACGCATATTATGTAGTAGTATTGTTACTACTTACACCCTCTACGTTTCTACGGTGTTGCAACCGTCGTGGTCATGAAGAGACTGGCGCTCGGCGTCTTCGTATGCATCGGGCGGCCGGTTCTTCTCCTACCCTCCAACTATCCGATATTTGTTGTGCACGTGAACTAGTAGAGTCAGTATTGTTAAAATTGTCATCGGCCTGGATTCCAGGCCGATGACAATTTAAACCCGTCTTCCCGATTGAAATTATTATACTTCTTGATTTCAATCGCTTCACGTATTACCCTAGTACGGTAATGGCGATCCGTGGAAAGGATTTTCGGGTCATGTAACTCCATCCAGTGATAAGTCCCGATATTAAGCAGATGTTCTGCCACCGCCATATGTACCATTTATTAGTCTGCCAATTCTTCACTGCAGCAATGTGTTCCTTGACTCTTTCGGCTATAGTCCATTTTGTCTGGCCAATGTACGAACTACCAAAGCTGCAGTCTATTTTGTAAGCCCCCGGAGTTTGAAAAGGCAATACGTCCTAAGGCGATCGTAATATTTGTGATATTTTACTTAACGGAGTATATACAGACATAAGAATGTCTGCAGTGAAAAATCGGCAGACTAATAAATCCGCGATGGCAACATCTGCTCAATATGTGGACTAATCACTGGATGGAGTTACATAACCCGAAAATCCTTTCCACGGATCGCCATTACCATACTAGGGTAATACGTGAAGCGATTGAAATCAAGAAGTATAATAATTTCAATCGGGAAGACGGGTTTAAATTGTCATCGGCCTGGAATCCAGGCCGATGACAATTTTAACAATACTGACTCTAGTTCACGTGCACAACAAATATCGGATAGTTGGAGGGTAGGAGAAGAACCGGCCGCCCGATGCATACGAAGACGCCGAGCGCCAGTCTCTTCGTGACCACGACGGTTGCAACACCGTAGAAACGTCGAGGGTGTAAGTAGTAACAATACTACTACATAATATGCATCGCGTATAGACTCGCAGTTATAAGTTTTAAGTTACAGACATCCATAGTACATAATAATGACTATTTATTACTACCTACTAGTTCAACCATAAACGTTCCATGTAAATTTGAACCTGTTTGTTATGTAGGTATATTTTTTTACCTGTAATTTCTTGGAAATAAAGTCTTAACACATTAATTTATAAAATATTATACAAATGTCACTAGTAAATCTGAATAATCCACAAAAAAAAATAACTTTTCCATGTTATATTTATTCTTTACTACCTAACATAATGTAAATTTTGTCCTTTAATGCCCTAATTTAATACAGAAACGTATTAGAAAATAGACTTACACCTCAAGTTAAAAAAAAAACACAAAAATTCAAAGGGTGTAAAGGACATTTTATGTTAATTTCGAGGGCGTAAAGGAAATTTATCTCCTTAACTATAGCAGCAGTCGAATTGCGGTACAAACTTTCGGAAAATACATGAAATTCTAAGAACTTTGTTCCTAGGTACCGAAAACAAAGCTCATAAAACAAAAAAGTTATACTCGAAAGAAGTTTAAAATAATGGTTTTTTGCTTCTCCTGAAAAGTAGCGTTTTGTCCTTTACGACCTTTGAGCCCAGAGGTATCGATGTGTGATCCACCTAGGGATTGCGTATGAGCATCTCGAAAGCTCCGCATTGCACTGGTCGATGGCAAATTTTAGTATTTATTGGTTTGACCTATTTAGTCTAAATACGTCACTTAGGAGTAAACATAATGCGACTCACCTTGAGGTGGCTGGAGCGGCTGATGCGTTGATCTGGATGCTGCGAACCATCAATCGATGCATACGTGGCCGCTGGAGCGCTGCGCTGGTTGGTGTCGCGTACTGCAGACTCGCATCTCTGGCTGACCCGTCGACAGTTGTAGCACCGCCTCACTCCTGGTTGCTGCAGTATCGTTGCCGTTGGTCATGTAGCACTGGTTCTTTCTTCAGAGTTTCCTCTTTTCCAAGTTGATTTTCACAATGCCGTCGTGGCTTGTACTTGTAGTTTTCGAGCAATGATAAATAGGAAAGTATCCGCAGAGTTCACGCAGCTGGTTGATTTTGAGCAGTCAATTTATGATGTTGCCTCTTCTCCAAGTTGATTTCCGCAATGCCGTCATGGCTTCTACTTGTAGATTTTCAAACAATTATCAATATATTAGTATCCACAGAGTTCACGCAGCTGGTTGATTTTGAGCAGTCAATTTGTGATGTTACACGTACTTTCTTCTCGATAAAATTTGGGGATGTCTTCCGCGTAAGCACGTGTAACTCGACGATGCCTTTCTCTCATGTCTTCCAAATCTTAGCAGTCTTCTTGGTCCTTGAATCTTCCTTGGTCAGAGCCGGCAGCGTAAGGCCCGTGATTTTCGCACATCCCACTTCTGAGGTGTGACCGCGTGTGGGGTGCTTGAATAATAAACACGTAGTACAAATCTCCAAGTTCTTCTCTAATAGTTTTATTCCAACAAAATAGCACAAAGATAGGGCACAAAGTGAGAGTAAGTACAAACAGAGACTATATTCTGGCATGAAGCTTGCTTTTATACAAATCAAAACCCTGAACATCTGTAGGAAAACAGTGGGGACGACATCCGTTTCCATATATGAACATTTACTATAATATTTATTTGTAGGGATAAAAAATCTGCTATTTAAATATATAAATTCATTAATTATTTAGTTATTCATCGTACTGAATTTAGTAAGCCTTCTAGATTATTATTTTAATAGTTACAATATTTAAAATAAATCTAACCTCCACCAACCAATCAGAGTCAACTTCCTTGTGGCGGCAAAATGAACATTTGTTATACGGCAAACATAAAAATCTAATAAGTGTCCCAATAATCTTTAAAAAATCAATTTACAATTAATAAAATAATAATAAGATAATCTAAAGATTAATCCAAAATATCCTTATATGATATCCGAGTTACATTCAACATAGTGGACACATCCGGCATTTCCATAACAAACGTTAAATAGGTTTGACACCTAGATAAGTGTATAAATTATGATGTATTGAATATAATATGACGAAGAGAATGTGTAATTTAGTGAATACAGTGGGGTTACATAAGTCGCACACAGTGAGTATGTGGTTTAGTGCATAAGTCTACTATTACAGATCTAAGTAAATATGCGGGGCAGACTAGGATCGGGAGTCATCGTGTAACATGTTATAATGCTAAAGTGACAGTTGTTCAGCTCATAGCTGATTAATTTGTGCCCAAATTAGAGTTAAATAAGCACTTACAGCGCCTCTAACTCTCTTATTCAGAAGGCTTGTACAGCTAAGGATTATATTGTGGACAGTAGTTCAGCTAATATACAGCAGTTCTGTGCTACTTGGGGACTCCAAACTAAGTGGGGTTCTCAAATAGAGGCCTTGTCAGGAAAACTAAGCTCAGCTGCTTTTGCTGTAAGAAAGATTAGACGTTTGACTGATATCGAAACAGCTAGGTTAGTTTATTTTAGTTATTTCCATAGCTTGATATCCGACGGCATTTTACTGTAGGGCTCGGCAGCTGACATAGAATCAATTTTTGTATTCCAAAAAAGAGCCGTGCGAGCTATTTATAATCTAAAAACTCAAGATTCCCTACGAGAGGTGTTTAAAGAAATTAGAATATTAACTGTAGCCTCTCAGTATATTTATGAAAATTAAATGTATGTACGTAAAAAAATACATTCATTCACAAAAAAGTGATATACATAATTATAATATAGGAATAAAAAAGCTTGCTATTCCACAAATTAGGGTTCGAAAGGTTGGTAATTCTTTCATAGGGAAATGTAAAACATTTTTCAATAAACTACCAGAACACATTGTAAACTTACCGGTCAATAAATTTAAAACTGTCATTAAAGAAACCCTAATGACGAAAGGGTATTATAAAGTACCTAGATGATTATTTAAAATATAATAATGTATGGACTTGCATGAATACTACAAACATTGTAAACATTTTGAAAAGAGGCATTGACAATAGTGACTGAGTTTGTTGCGCAGCTTCTTCTCAGCACTAGCCCAAAATTGACGCGAAGCTGTGGTAGGGTTTATATTGGGACGTGTAAAAGTGTCCTCTATTTGCATAAATAAATGACTTTTATGACTTTGTAGTTTTAAAATATATATAATTGGAACGTTTATGGCGTATATGGTGGGTCCTTGAACTAGTTGATTTCACGGCGGACTTTCCGCTGCTTGATGGTGATCTTCGATCCAAATTGATCGGCACTTGCTTTTTGAGGCAGAAATTTCATAATCGAATATAAAATGAAGTTCATCTTCTGTAGAGCTGTCTTATAAATCTAACAGCAATGTCGAATTATTTGTTTTTGAGCACCTGCCTATATTTCTAAGCGTAATCTGATGCTTCACCCCTAGTCAAGCCAATGAACAACTGATTCGAGCATTGAGATCAATGGATTCGAGCGGATATATATTATCGTACCTTAACCGTGTGATACCCTATAGTTTTTTTTTATATCGACGTATCTTAAGATAAAATATTGTAGCATCTTAGCCGTGTGTGATGCGCTTAAGTGATGCACAGTGTGTGCGTGTAAAGTGTTTGAGTTTCACGAGAAGACCATTGCTACATTTAGTTTTATAGATTTTGTAATATAAAATTCTCGTGTCACAATGTTCGTTCCCGTACTCCTCAGAAATGGCTTTACCGATTCTTACCTTTTTTAAGCGTATTCAGTAGGTCTGAGAATCGGCTACTATCTATTTTTCATACCTCTAACCTAAGTGTTACGAGTTGTTCACCCTTAATATTTTTTGGACGAAATTTGTTTTTATTTTTTTTATAATGTGGCATTAAAAAATACATACAACCCTAAATTTTTACTTTTTTATCACCAACCCCTATTTTTTTATAGCCATTTTAGTAATTTGATCATTTTTCATCCCGCTCGATAACTGATCAATTATTAACTGATATTATGTTTTACTTAACTTTTAAATATACGAGGCTGCGCGAGACGGGGCCGGGGCGGTGCTAGGGGCGAAGCAAATTTCGCTGGGTCCGCTAGTAGATTTTTTAATAAAATGTGAGTAAGCTTTTTTGAAAGGGAATACTTCCGTTTTTCGCATTACCTACGTTCTTTGTTTCTTCTGTCCTGTCATACCTGTTCATGTCCATCTGTCATACCTACGCCATCACAGATTAGTAAGAGTTACGCCATATTATTCTCCATCTCCATACTCTTACTAATCTGTGCTATACTCTTAAAATCTGTCTGTGCTGTGAATCCGTCTTGGAATTTAGCGCGGGAAACGAAACGAGGAAGTTGGATTTTGTTTCTTCATTTTAGTAATTGGTTTTTTCTAGTAAATTATTGTAATTTTGTGTTGGAATCATCATAATAATGTGTGCTATTGAAGAAGACAAAGGAGGAAACAAAGTAAAGCGTGCTCTGATCGCAGATCGTGCCCTCTGATTTGGATCGTTATTCTTGTGCTAAACTTCCTTCTTCCTTCTTGAGCATTGAAATGCGAACGCCAGCCCCGCATTTCAATGTATTAGGTTCGGCTGGGCGAGTTTAGTTTTAGTTTTTAACCGACTTCAAAAAAGGAGGAGGTTATCAATTCGACTGTATGTTTTTTATCTTTTTTTTTTGTATGTATGTTACCTCATATCTCAGTCGTTTGTCAACCGAATCGAAAAATTTTTTCGCCTACTTAGAGGGTGTAACTTCTAGTTGGTCCCATTTTTTCCATTTTGGGATCTGGTGATGGGATCTTGGTGTTATAGAGGGAAACCCTTAAATTTTAAAGGCACGTATAGTGTTTCTTTACTAAAATCTTAATTTTGACGTGTTGTTACGTCTGATAGTCAACATCTTGTGGGGCTGAGCTGATGGTGGAACTCCTTAACGCTTAGGAGTTCAGTAATTATAATGACGAAACTTATGATAGGTAATTTGTAGCTTCTTAAAAAATAGAATCATAAGGTGCAACTCCCCCCCCCCCCTCTTATGTGATCACTAAAAATGAAGAAATAAAATAAACTTTAAAAAAAAGTAAAAACCGACTTCAAAACCAAAATGCACTAAAAAGTCTTAAATAAACTCTTCACCATTGAAAGAAAAGGAATCTGTTTTAGGCAAACAATTTCTTTTTGGAGTCGGTGCTTGCCTAAAACAGATTCCTTTTCTTTCAATGGTGAAGAGTTTATTTAAGACTTTTTAGTGCATTTTGGTTTTGAAGTCGGTTTTTACTTTTTTTTAAAGTTTTGTAGTTTTAAGGTGTACTAAATTGAATTTATCAATGAAGGATTGTCCGTATGGCTTTGTCCGAGGACGTTAAACTTCTAAATAAAAAAAAAATGAATCCGTCTGTTGTATTGTCTGTCAGTCAATCAGATGATATTCATAACAAACAACAATTATTTTTAATATTTTGGAGCATTTTCAGTGGCATTTGCATTTCAAGAAAGAAGTGTTTTACTTAAATAAATACATACATTGTAAATAAACATGAGGTGGAGCGAAGCAGTCACATTAGAGTTCGTAAAAATATACTTGAAACATGAATGTTTGTGGAATCCTGTACATACTGGCTACAAATTAAAGCATCAAAGAGAAGCGGCCTACTCAGACATCGTTACTGAATTCAAAGCTTCCACGTCTATGAATTTGTCTGTACCTGAAGTAAAAATGAAGATAAAAAACTTACGAACAACATATGCCCAACAAGTGCATAAGATCCTACAGAAATCCAACCCAGATTCTATGTATGAACCATCATTGGTTTGGTTTCATGAAATGGATAGGTGTTTGAAACATATACCCAACCACCGTCACACTACTACATATAACACTGTAAGTTTTAAAGACTAAACTTCCTCATAAATTGAGTGAGTCTCATGCATTTGGTAAGTTAATCTTTTCTTTACATTATAGGTTCAAGAAACCCCTGAAGTGGACTCATCATGCCAAATATGGGTAGACCAAGAAATGCAGAGTGGTGCTGTAGATGAAATAAACCCTGATCCATTAGTTCCCCAAATGGATGAAGAGGAATATACTTCAAAATCTCCACCCCCTCCAAGAGTCAAAAGAGAAAAGCATTCACCAAGTCATCAAAAAAGCAAAAAAAGAAAAAATAAACACAAAACCCCAGTACAGGATTACTCTACAGATTCAAACTCTGAAAGTAATAGCAAAGAGGATGAATTTGATATATATGGAAAATATATTGCATCTCAGCTGAGGAAAATGGACCTGTACAAGGCATTACGGCTTCAACTAGAGATTCAGAACTTAGTTAGTGAAGCCAGAATATCAGACATTACCTGTGATTAATACAAATTAATAATTTTCAGTGCAATTTTATCAAGCTCCTAGATTTTCGTTTTAAATGTTTTTTAACACTTACAGTTTTATATTTAATCTTATATGAAGTTATATGATATGTTTAGATGCAAAACCAAAAATTCAACAAATGGGATTTGTACCGGGCCAACACTCTTACCAACCAAGCCACCGTGTAGGTAATCCTCTCGCTGGCTGGTCTCTTGTGATAAGTCATCATTTCCAAATAGAATTTATTTATACTAGGCCGTACTGTTTCAAAACAGTTTAGGTTAGGTAGATAGAGCTGATGATTGTGTGTAACGAATGACATAAACCAGAAATTTCATGTAAGAGAGGACTGTGTGGTGACTTGGTGGTAACGGCATTGACCCGGTTGGCCCCAAGCCAAATCTCGCTTGTGCGCAATTTTTGGTTTCCCATCTCATCTTCAAGAGATAGGTTATTAAATAATTCTAGTCCTAAGTTTCATTGTATTCACCAAAGAATGTTTTATGTTAGATAGATAACCATATTTATATGTCCTTATTATTGATTTTTATCAGAATTAAGCTAAGATGTTTTTAAATTATATAGATACGTTGAATGCGCTTGAAAATGGCTACACGAAAGGCAGGTAATTGCCCGGAGTGCATTCAGTTGGGCACGCTTTCTCTTTATGGCTTTACGTCGTGACATCACCTTAAATTATTTCTCTTTTTCTGGTAAAAATGCCGTCCTGTGTGTTTAGTACTACCAATTTTGCATTTAAAAGTATTAAACTTAAAACACGTTTTTATGTTTTACCATAATTTAGCAATGGCTGACATTAGGCTAAAGAGCGAGATGTCACGCGCTCGCGCCAATCAGCATCAGCACTCAGTAGCAATCAATACGTAACAAATGTTATATATTTATCTCTTTCTATCAACAGGCGTGGTGCCTAGCGTTGGGTTTGTGACCGGTAATTTACTCAATGTCGAGTAAATTACCAAAAACATGTAATTTACTCGGTAAAATTACCGATGACTGGGAAAATATTCAAATGATTTTAATTAACAAAACTTAATGTATAAATATACTTAAATCCTTTACTAAATCACCACGAATAACATTTCACTCATTTTAACTGTCTTAGCAAGATGATACTTCTTTACATGCCTATACGAACACGAACTTTTGGGCTGGATTCACATCACACAAAAATATATTTATTAGGTTTATTTTTGTTTTGTGATTTGTAATTTATGAGTGATATTGTGTTTTTAATATAAACATATTAATGTTTATTTTAAAAAAGGGAGTTATCAATTCGACCTATAGGGTATGTGAAATTGTTAGAATTTTATATTGTTCAAGTGGGGTAATCTATTAAGGCTTCCAAAGTTCCAAACACGTGTTCGAAATTTCGTAAGTGGATGATTTTTTTGGAGTTGATGTTTTTTTCACCACGGATTTCTTGAAAACGAGAAGTCATAGCGAGATGATTATTTTTTTGTTCAATCAGATATATTACTACTTAGGGACCTACAGTGTAAGTTCCATCAAAACCAGTAGTTTTCGTGATATGGGTTATTAATTTAATAATTAAAAATCTCGAAAAATGGTACAATTTTCCAAAAAAATGCTCCCTTATCATACTGACCTGAAAGCTAAGCTTATCATTCATTCATTCACACCATCGTCTGCGTCGCCGGTTCCTTTTCACTTTCTTACACAAGATATTCAAGTATTTAAACAAACTAACGAGTTGCAGAGCGCAAGCCACAACTAGTTCAACCTTCGGCATCTTCATGTACAACAGAGGCTATGATTAATCTCGCGCATGTGTGAATCACGAAGCGTCTCGCACGTAGGTTTGATGACTTCCAGCCTCCCGAACAAGCCGAATTCTGAAAAGGCTACAGTACCATAGACCGCATCCATTAAAAAAAAATATACAGAAGTCCGAGAAGTACGAATATAATATGCCTCTATGTTTAGCGTTTGTGGACTATGCGAAGGCTTTTGATTCGATCAAAACTTGGGCGGTGCTTAGGTCTCTTCAGCGGTGTCACATAGACTATAGGTGTTAAAGTGTCTGTATAAAAACACCACCATGGTCGGTCCGAGTACAGAACAAAATACGAGGGTATTCCATTGCGGAGAGGTGTAAGATAGGGAGACGTTATATCTCCGAAACTGTTTACAGCGGCATTGGAAGACGCCTTCAAGCTCCAAGCTCCAATAGCGAATACATAACACGCCTCCGGTTTCCCGATGATATAGTCATTGTGGCAAAGACGCTGAATGATCTTGGCACTATGCTCGACCAAGTATCCCAACAGGTGTGTTTTTAAAATAAACATAGAAAAGACCAAAATTACGTCAAGTTCCCGTGTTATACCAACTCCAATATCCGTTGGAAACTCAACTCTCGAAGTTGTCGACGAGTATGTCTACCTGGGACAAGTGATCCAAATGGGGTAGGTCCAACTTTGAGAAAGAGGTAAATCGACAAATCCAACTCGGCTGGGCAGCGTTCGGGAAACTGCGAAAGAGCTTTCGTCTCGTCTCAATTACCTCAGTGTCTGAAAACAAAAGTCTTCAACCAGTGCATGTCATCAGTGAAGACATACGGATCCGTTACGTGGTCTCTAACTATGGGCCTCATAAAGAAGCTTAAAATCACACAACGAGCGATGGAGTGGGCTATGCTCGGTGATCGAATCAGAAGCGAAGAGATACGTAAAAGAACTAAGGTAACGGACATATCCCTACGAATCAGTAAGCTCTAGTGGCAGTGGGCACTTGGGCAGGGCACATAGCAGGGAACTGATGACCGCTGGGGCAGAAAAGTTCTAGATTGGAAACCCTTTGACCAAAAGCGCAGCGTGGGATGTCCACCGACAAGATGGACAGACGACCTTGTAAAGATCGCAGGATCAAACTGGATGCAGACCGCTCACAACCGGTCGCTGTGGAAAGCCGTGGGGGTGACATAATATGTTCAGCAGTGGACGTCCTTTGGCTGATAATGATGATGATGATGGGTGAACATCAATGTGAACAGCAAGCTCGCGTCAGCTCTCGAGCACGAATATTTCCTCAAACGTTTCGTCAATAACCAGGCGAGAAGCGAGCGCGAATGTTAAATGCCATAATATAGTTTACGCAACGCGCACGAATATTTGTTTTCTGTTTTATATGGTGACCCAAGTAACGTAAAAAATAATCAATTTTTGAAGTGTTTTCTACCATCAACGCCGCCAACAACCGTTTGGATTAAAGCTTTAATCATGCACAAATTATAAAATAAATAAATATAGCAACTGAGTATTTTACCGCTATTTGGTAAATTACGAGTATTTTACCATTTTTTACCATAAATTACCATATTTTTCATTACTTACCATTTTGTTTTTTTACCTGCCCAACTCTAGGCGTGCCCCATCATTTGTCTTTATTAGCGCTTAGTATCGTAATACACAACTATACATTTGTATACAGATCCTTGCGCCACTTTAAAATGCTTTAATGTTGGTGTGAACTATCCTTTTGAACGTCATTAGAGTGAAGTACAGATGAGAAACAAAATTTTCTTTTTTTTATAAACAAATACCTACCTTACCTATTAAAGTAAATTACTTGTATTTAATTATGTCGGTGGCGCGATGGCGCGATAGCGGTTAGAGGGTCACACAATTAAGGGGCTACCCGGATTTTTAACGCGCACACTAGCGCTACTTTAGTAGAAAAATTATAACTGGTTAAATAAAATACCAATCAAAAATCTGGAAGACACGATTGTAGTACAGGTTCTATTGTTTATTCAGTACGTTTAAATTGTTTCTAAAGTAGCTTACTGTAGTTAGAGTTAGAAAAACTGCTATTTATATTGCCACTTTTGGCAATTTTTCTAACTCTGTTTTATTGAACTTAAACATTGTACCTAAACCACATAACCAGAGCTACAATCGCATCAATCAGATTTTCGATTGGTCTTTTATTTAACGAGTTATGATTTTTCTACTAAAGTGGCGCTATCGTGCGCGTTATAAATCCGGGTAGCGCCATAGGTGTAAAATCAAATGGATCGGTTCTCGAAAAAAGCTGCCGCTGCCGGCCCGCTGCCCGCGAAAATCAGTCTAAGCCTCGATTTTTGCGAGCTTTACAACGGCTGCGCCAGTGGTTCGTTCCTGGTCGAACCAAAAATGAAATGAAAGGAAGAATGAAGAGAATTTCTGAACAGCACCCCAGGTATATAACCTGTGGTTCTGTTCAGAAATTCTCAGAGTATTGTATAATTCTCGGAGTTTGAAAGTTGGCAGTGTTTCACCCTCGCGGTACTCTTGTGCACTACAATATACAGATTTTTTTACCTAGCCGTCATTGTCCTACTGCTGGAAAAAAACCTCCTCCCAACTTCTCCAGTGGTCGCGATTACCTGCGATTAGTCTTTGCAGAAGTGGTCAAGATAATCTCGCCATCGTTTTCTGGATCGGCCGACCTCCATCAGTAGCTAGCCTGTGAGTGACGATCTTAGTAAATGTTTTAGGGCTCATTCTGTTCACGTGGCCTGCCCAGTTCCATTTAAACCCAACGATCTCTATGTTACACTAGACACGCTGTTTAGAACAAACTTTGTTCTACATTAAGTTAAGGCCAAATGGAGCATCTGTGTTTAGTCTGTTGCCATAAACTACCATGTCAAAACAAACGTCCCTTACGTCAAAAGACGAAATTAATAAATTACTAAAATATGTGTTATAGCGCCCGTATTTTAACCTAATTTGAAAGTAATGTTTTTGTTTGGTTGTATGTAGTAAATTTAAGTAATTCAAAGATTCGTTGAAGGCGAAAAAGTATTAATTTTCGTTTCTCACAATTTTCATAGAAACCCAAAGATCAACCAAAAACAGACATGCAAAACTCTTATAGGTAGAATATGAGTAATCAGGTTCTCCCTTGTTTTGTCGAAAAACGTTTGATATAATTTCACTATTACTAATCACTCTTAACATAATGGTTGTTTAACATAATTTTGTTTAACATAATTTTTATAACAGATAATATTTGTTTGATATAACAACGTTTGTGCTAACATTTAAGAGGCATAATCATCATTCGACCTAAAAATCATTTCATCTAATTTTTGTTTTATCTAATCTTATTTTGTATAATTATCATTTTATATACTTTTATTTAGTATAATGATCAGTTCGTCTATATTGTTTTTTTTTAATTATAAGATTTTAACAGTATTATTTTAAACACAGCAAATAGGGCAACTTGAGTAAAACAAAGCTTTAATAATTTGCATTTAATCACAAAAAAGGAGCGCCACCGAGCACCAGAACTTCCCTCTGTTGGTGTCGTCTAGGTTAGGTTAGGTTAGAACAGTGATCCGACAACGCGCGAAGGCGAGCGAGCGAAGCGAGCGTGCCGCGGCAGCGGCCGCCGAGCGCCAGAATTCCCCTCTGTAGTGTCATCTAGGTAAGGTTAGGTTAGAATAGTGATCCGACAACGCGCGAAGGCGAGCGAGCGAAGCGAGCGTGCCGCGGCAGCGGGCGCCGAGCGCCAGAATTCCCCTTTGTTGATGTCATCTAGGTTATGTAGGTTAGAACAGTGACCGCTTTTTTTGTTGTTTTATCTAGTGTTATTCAGTTATAAAGTTTCGGTTAAATAAAAATTAGATTAAGTACTCATTAGGCCAAGCAAACATTATGTCATGTGATATTAGGCAAAGTGAAAATTCGATGAAATGAAATTATATTACATGAACAATTATGTCAATCAAAATTAGATAAAATAAGTATTATAGGGATCGAATAATTATATCAAATGAAATTAGATATTTTAAATGTTTGTGAAGTGAAATTATATCAAACGTTGTTCGACAAAACAAGGGAGAACCGAATAATCAATGTGTAGGGTACACAGAATTAGAATTATAGGGCCAAGTTATATCTATGAAGTATTTAGAGTAAGTTAATCTAGCTTTATTTCAATTGACTTTATCATTCAAGTCCAATTTTCTTAGCGAGTCCAAAATTGTAAACAATATTTTAAAACTTTTATAATAATATCACTGACTAAATTAATTTACTATCTAATAGAAAATATATCAGTGTTAAATGATTATTGCCTACGTAAAATTTGAGTTTCGTGTTTCTTATTTTTAAATGAATAATTTTGTTATGAAGGTATCTATGTCAAGCAAGATTGTTTACAATATTCGATTAAAACTAGAAAACGGACTTTTAGTAAATATCTGTCTGTACAGGAGTAGTATTGTAAGATAATAGGTACAAATTATGTTGTTATAATATTGGTAGGCATATTATTACCCTTTTTTGTGGAAACATCAGATAAACATTATCATTTAAAATAATAGACATATGTAATAATACTGGTACATATATCGAATCATAGGCAGAAAACTAAACACCAGCAAGGTGTCATATCTGTTTGATTACTCTTTGCTACCTTTGACAGCTCAGTGTTGATGTTGTCATGGCTATTGTCATGTTTAGAAATGGGGAAAAATTATCGATGTGATATCTTTTTGGGATTTGTTTATTTTTTAAGTTTCTCTATTGCTTGAAAACGTTTTCAAATATCACATGTTGAAATGTATGTGCTATAGTAGCTTAAGATTGATTGTCCACGAAGAAACACGACAATAATCTGCATCAAACAGGAGAAATCAAAAATATTAAATAGCAACACTTCATACTTCTGTCATTTAAAAATGTGACACAAAATTTGTTCTTAACAGCGTGTCTAGTATAATACATATAAGTCTATGTTTAAACCCAGCGGTCTTCACATCTAAAGCTATACCAATGAATATAGCCATCCCTGTCACACGCGTTCACGGCCTGGTATGAGTGACAGGGATGGGTGTATTCATTGAATCGGGTTTTGGTGTCCAGGTAAGGCCTCAGGCAGCCTGGTAAACTTATGTTCGTCGCCACAAAAGAAAAAAGAAGAAGAAGAAGACTGTAACTGTATGTAGGTAGGTACCTACCTACTATCACAGTCAAAATATCTTCTGGTACCATATGCCTACCTCGCAAGTGTCGTCGGCATCGGTATCGACTGGTATCGATTACTTTTTGACAGCCGACGCCATCTTTCGTACCGCGCATCTTCCCAAGCCGACCTGTCAGTTTAACAATCGACGTCGATGGTGAAAGCACAGATAAGATAGGGCGAAAGAACAAATGAAACGCTGTTTTTATCTCCAAAGAAGAAGAAGAAGACAATAAATAGCAACCGCGCAAAGAAATCCAAGCCGACGTCTAATGCGAAACGATGATTTGAAGTGTCATTTCAATACGGCATCTCATGAGTAGTCGATTTGATTATTATGTTTGTAAAAAAGTTCGATTGTTCCAATTTTAGCCTGCTTTTTTTAATTATTCTAGGCTCACGTTTACATTGTACGGCCACGATATTTGATGCACAGCTAATATCATTGGAAAGGCAGGTATTTTTAGCATCTAATCACGAAGTTTCAACCACAGATTAGTAAGAGTATGTCTCGTTGAAACGTTGGTTCTAGGTTTAAAAATTTAGTTTTTTTTTTATTGACGATTGATCTGTCATTGCGTTTCGTTATTTTTATGTAGGTTTTTGATACTAAGAATTCCTTTCATTTTTGTCAGGGTACGTGACGCTAACAGTACAGAGAACCCGATATGGGGACAGTAAGACGCTACGACTGCTGCGAATGTGATAAATGAACCCCATATGGGGAGAGTAAGGGCGAGAGGGTTTAAAATGAATAAATCATTTGTTAACCCCGACTTGCCGTGGTCTTTTGGCCGTGGTACTAGTCTGCCCGATACTAGAGTGTAATTCCAAAGCCGGAGGCGCGGAGGGAGAGCAGCCTCCGCCCACTGTAACAAAGCACAGGCACCCGTGTGAGCCGAAGCTGCAGAGGCGAGCATGGGTGACTGCGTTTTGTTACGTAAGGGCGAAGAGGCAGCACTTCCCGCAGAGACGAGGAAATCCAAATTGCTTGCATTACCCCCTTAATAAAAAACATGAAGGTTAGGTTAGGTTAGAACTGCGACCATACAGCGCGCCATTTTCTAGTGCTTCGTTAGCATCTTGTATGAGGGAGGAGGGGTAGGCATACATGAGTTGGGTAACCCCGTGGGGGAGATGGGAAGCCCGCCCTCCCAGGTGGTAACCTTGTAACCCCCCCATGCCTCGAGAGGAATATTTGGGTAAATTTATTGCACTTTAAGGTCATTTTTTTGTATTTTTCAAAAATTCATATCTCCCAAACTAGGCCCAATCGAGGGGGGAGTGGTGCAAGGGGGTAGCCTAACCCGTCCCCCTCCCCCCAAATTCTTGGCCTTACAATGCAAACTACTACCTTATTCTGCTTTCTAGCGACTAATTAGTAGGTATGCACTTATCTTTTAATTTAAATACTTAAACGTTTTTGCTGTGTTGTCGATTTAATCGGACGGTTTCGCTTATCAAAAGCAAATTTTGTGAGGTTATGTGAAGGTATTGTAGGTACCACTCTTGCCCACAAATGAAAGAACCAGCGGGAAAAATCCCGAAATTAAGGTACGTATGTATACGTGGACAATTGGTTGCAAAATGTGGCATATTCAATGATTCTTCCGGACCAATTTCCGGCCAATGATTGACCTCTTTAGGGTTAACCTACACTTGGTGCACCAACATATTTTAAAATATTTTCAGATTTGTGATGCGGATCTCAAGATCTTGCATGTTGATCCCTCTTTTGGTGGTGCAAGCCTCTTACGTTTGGAACATGTGCCCAGTCAATCCAGCCATGCAAAGATTGCATGAAGGCCAGAATTTGTAGCTTTTGGGGAAGCAAAATAAAATGATAGCTTATTTTTTTTATAAATCTCATTAGTCTAGTCTCTCTAGTCATTAGTTTTATATTATTGTTATTATAGGATTTTTTGTGACCATGTAACCCTTCTATTTCTCGTAGGCGTTGTTAAGTTTTTGATGAAAATCGGTTCAACCGTCACAAAGATTTTTTTGGTATTTTGCTTTCAATCATATCATTTATTAATTCATAAGCATGGGTATTAGAAGATGTCGCATACAAAAAATTGTTAGGTACAGCCATGATTCACCTTAAAGGTATATGAACATTGAACATAGGTATTAATACATTTTATAACATATCTACTTGCATAATAAGGAGGTAGGTACATCATTGCATGAAAGTTTAAAACAATATTATGTTTTTATAGTAGGTATATTCATTGAATAAAATATTGTAATAAAAGACTATTTATTATTTAAATGTATGTCTGTTAACATTTATTAGTATGTAGGTAACATATGTATAATGAGTTGAAATAATGTTGTTTTTTTCTTCTTTTTATTCACCAGTCCTACACACATCTCTCTGAATGAACCTAAGGTTGACTGGTAGAGAATGCTTTAAGCATTAAGTCCAACTAGTCGAGCGCACTTTTGGTGCGCTTAAGTCCCGGTTCCGCTGCCTCTTGGCGCACAGAACCCTGCACTACAAACCACAAAAGGCAGCACAGATTGTGAACGCATGTGTTGTGCTTCACAATTTTATAAATGACCTACATGTCGAGGTCGACAGTGAGGCATTGGGTCGTTATTAACAGCCAATTGTGGAATTTATCGTTTTTATGTCAATAAATATAAAAATGGTAAACATTTTTACAGAATTTGTCTAAGACAATTAAGGCTAAAATTATGATTCTGAATAATCTATGTTACCTCTCCTTTGAAGGGTGTTTGGAAGATTGCAATCATCTTCCAAACATCCTGAATATTATAGAAGGAATTTTGGGAGTTGGGAGTGTTTGGTAGAAAAACATTTTTAATAAAAACATTTTTTTTATATTAAGGAAAACATTTAGGTACGGACGACAGCACATCAAGTGGTAGTTTTGCTTTACGGCGAGGTTTTTTTTGAGTAACGGTATTGATTGAAAAATAACTCTTATTAACGTACTGTGATCGATCAACTACACATTTTAATAATAAACGCAGAGTTGCCACTGACTTGACACAGTAGCGCCGCGACTGCGCTTCTTTTTATTTAATTAATTTCAATACCTACCCATTGTATGTAAACTTTTGTAGAAATGTAAGTAAAATACAACGTTATTATTATACCTACTTTGTCCTACAATAATTTAAAACATATAAATTATCAACAATTGTTTTTTAAAAAAAACATTTCCCTGAGGCTGTAGGGTTAAAAAGTTAAAAACGCATGAGGGCGTAGCTAGGTCGCCCTGCATGTCTGCGAGACGGTCGTTGATTTGAAGAAGTATAGCGGCAGTACTGTCGAAGATAAAAATACGTTCAGGTACTAATGGTTTGAGTAAATTGATTGAGAATTACCTACCTACGGTGGCCGTTCAACAATTTACAATTTTTAAAAACATAACGCCTATAATTTATCTACTACTGTCGGCGGTGGCGTTGCAAATTGTTTCTTATTTCGAGAAGTGTAGCGGCTGCATCCTCTTGGGCCGCTGCACTCCTCTCCTGGGCCGCGACTGAGCGCCCAAATAGCGCCACCGCTCGCTCAAAGAGCGCAACCCCGCGCTCGTCAGCCTCGAGCCTACGCTCGTCAGCCTCGAGCCTACGCTCGTCAGCCTCGAGCCTACGCTCGTCAGCCTCGAGCCTGCGCTGGTCTAGGGCACGGCGATTTTGCTCCGCCTCCCATGCCCAGCGCGGCTGCGGAATTTCCGCGGGGTCTGGAAAAATAAAAACGGTACTGAAAACAACCTACAGTGCCCTTGTTCATGTCGGAACCGATACTATTTTTAAGGCGGTCAACCCAATGCACCGCGCTACGTCGCAGAGCGCAGATTTTACGAAGAAAAACGCTCCGGTGCAGTGGGTTAACAGCCTAAGACCTTATTAGACCATATATATATATAAAAGCAATAAAGATATGGGGTTTGAACTCACTGGCTGCCGTGTCGGTGGTGTCTGCCCGACGCTTTCGATTCGAAGCCGCTGGCGAGTTTGCTGCAGACGGAGGATCTAAAACAAATTTTACACAACTTTTTACTAGATAAAAACCGCAGAAGTGTGTCGGGCCAAGCAGTGTTGGGCTCCGTAGTTTTGATGTTTTACACAACTACCTAACGTGTAATAACTTTCAATGAAATTTATACGAAACATTGCTTTTTACTTCTATAAATAATTGTTTTATAAGTTGATTGTCTTTTACCATAACTACAAAGTTTTCCTTTTCATTTCGTTATATATAGCCAACGCGTTTTTTTTATATATCAAAAAACAACAATTTAGCTAGCAAGGGCCGGGATACTTGAATCTAACAAAAAATAATAATATAAGCTTAGTATTTCGCAAAAGTCTCCCTTAATCGAAAAATGGTTTTCACACACCCACTATATTTTTGAATGACATATTCAACAACACTACCTACAAACCAAGGAATCGATGAGAAAACAAAAAACTTGCCTTCAAATGGCCGAGCGCGGCTTGTGTTAGGCTGGGAGGCTGGTGGCCTAGGGAGTGGGGCTGACAGCATCAGTGGATCTGGTGAGTCGACAGCAGGGGAGCACACCTCTTCTTTAGCTTCCACATCAAGCGAGGGTGGGCTTGGCAGTGTCGGACGAACAATTACTTTCTGAAAATGTACTTTAATAATGAATTCTCACTTTTACTCTGCCTAGTGGTTAGTACTTTAAAATAATATTACAAATTATTATTATTATTATCTTTATGGCTATGAAGGCAATAAAGGCATATAATATTAGTGACAGCAGAACTATTTTTTGGGAAAGGCTGTTATCCAGCCTTGGACCGTCATAGGCTGTCGATGATGATGAAGATAAAGGTACCGTATACACTGTGTTCCTGAGGCTATGCATTATCTTTTGCCTTTTACTTAGACCATTAAATTGGCCATCATTCTGTATGGACGCATTTATAAAAAAAACTTTTCATTTTCATACAAACTAAATGCTTGAATGTTAATTATCTAACAATTGAATAAAATGAAATTAAAGATATATCCCTTGTAAGATATTTTTAATAAAAGCTATATTATATACATTTTGCAAAGTTGATGCATATCATCAGGAACGTGGTGTATAAGAAATATCTGCTGAAAGTATGCTAAATAAATAAACATCATAGTACACCTTAATGTCATAATGTGTGTGTGAATGAAGACATGCTATTGAAAAGGGATTGATTATTGCTAGCAAAAAACATAATACTGAAGTGCATTAATTGTACTCATGTTCATGGTAAACAATTGGTAAAAAAAAGCTTTGTGTGCATAGCAAAGTGTTGGTATCAGACCGTTCACAAACTGTCAGGAGCCTTAACAATTCAGACTGGTTATTATTCTTCATCTGTTGCTTTATGAAAGTTTACCATGAATACAAGGCTTATGAAGGAAACTAAGAAAAACAAAAACATACATCGAATGGGATCCGCACTTCCTCATTCTCCAACACTGCCTGTCTCCCAATGATGGAAAAAATCCTCTCTTCCACTTGAGTTAAAACTTCAGTGGAAGGAGGACCTCCTCCTGTCCCTCGCTTGTGTACTTCTTGCTCCCCTACTTTCCTTTTGACGCGATATTTAATATCGCGCCAATACTTAGCATGCAATTATGAAACAAAAAAATTGTTAGTGGAAACAAAAACTTAAAAATTGCAATTTTTGAGGATAAATATGCACTTGAAAATTTTGTATGTTGCATCAAGCGAGACTTGAACTCGCACCTTTCGCAATCTGGGCGACTGTACTACAATTATACTATTGATGCAACCACATGGTACTCTGATATTCTTCAAGTGCTTGATTTTCGCTGTAAGTCAGCATGGTTTCACCAATGTTATGGGAATTACAAGCTATAGATACAATATATTTTTAATTTTTAGGCATTCATATTGCAATTTTTAATGATAAATATGCACTTGAAAAACTTTTGTATGTTGCATCAAGCAGGACTGGAACTTGCTCCTTTCGCAATCAAATCAAAGGGCTCACATTTACATTGTATTTACAATGTGGTCACAATAATTGATGCACAACTACTATCATTGGAAAGGCAGGTATTTTTTGCATCTAATCACAAAGTTTCAACTCTCGTTTTAGTTCTAGGTTTATTTTCGAAAAACACTAGAATTTTGTAAAAAAATTAATCTAATTTTTATCGACGATTGATCATAGAGATCATAGAGTCATTGCGTTTCGTTATTTTTATGCAGATTTTTTGATACTAAGAATTCCTTACATTTTTGTCAGGGTTAAAATGAATAAATCAATTGTTAACCCCGACTTGCCGTGGTCTTTTGGCCGTGGTACTAGTCTGCCAAATACTAGAGTGTAATGCCAAAGCCGGAGGCGCGGAGTTGCTTGCATTACCCTCTTAATAAAAACATGAAGGTTAGGTTAGGTTAGGTTAGAACTACAACCCCACAGCGCGATTTTCTAGTGCTTCGTTAGCATCTTGTATGGGGGAGGATACAAGAGTTGGGTACCCCCCTGGGGAAGGTGGGGAGCCCCCCCTCTCAGGTGGTAATCCTGTAATGGGGGGGGGGGCACATTTCATGCCTCAGAGGGATATTTGGGTGAATTTATTGCATTTTAGGACATTATTTTGTATTTTTTGTGCAGGGGGGTAGCCCTCCCCCCCTCCACCCTCACCCCCCCCCCCCCCCTAATTCGTGGCCTTACAATGCAAACTACTACCAATCAAAGACCAAAATAACTCTGACCGAAGATTACAACTCTTAAATTATCACACACTTACGTCACGCCACTGAGTGCTAGTTTTTTGGTGCCCCATCACCGCATTGAGTGTGGCCGTCAACTCCTCCCATTGCTGCCTCACAGCGGCCTTGCCCTGAGGCGTGTCCAAAGACTGGCCCCTAGCCAAGGCCCTGTGCTCCTCCATGAATCTCACGAGGAGCTCCATCTGCTGCAAACTCACTTTTCTTGCCGCTGGCATCTACAAAATACATACGAATGAATTCACTATTATGGGAGTAAATAATAAAGTGCAAAACAATGTTTACTTACTTCCTCAATTATTTATCACAAGATGCACAAGCCACAAATGGTAACCGGTTTGAGCTGTCATGTCAACAAACACAATAGCATACTCTTACTAATCTGTGCACAATAGATAGAATAATAAATTTTACGTTCCGTTACCGTATAACGCGTTTAATGAAAATTGAATAAAAAACACTAAATACCACGGAATTAGGTGACTTTCCTTATGAAATCAAGTAAACTCAGAATAAATTTTCCTTGGAGTGCCTTTCAACCAACAAAATTGTAAAAATACTTCAACAACATTTTTGTAATAAATTGTGTTCTGAATAAAACGGACCGCAAATCGACGGCGTTTTTCCATTTATTCTCGTTCTCGGTGCTCGCTCGGCAATTCGACGCAAAATATTATTTGCCGTAGGTACCGCGATTATTTGCCAGCTTCGACTTTGGCATCGTTTTCGACAGTCGAAACTCGAAAAAGATTTCAAGTCGACGACACTTGCGCGGTAGGCCTACTGCATTGATATTGTTGAACTGTCGATTAACTTCAGTTTGATTTATTTAATATTTACATAATTTAACAGAAACGTTATTACAATGAGGTGGGGCGAGGTTGAAACTTTGAAATTCGTGAAACTTTACTTAGGAATGGAAAACTTGTGGAATCCTTGCGATGCTGATTACAAAGTGAAAAGTAAACGCCAGAAAGCGTATAACGATATCATCAAGGAGTTCCATCATTCTACTGGTATCATGCTGAGTGAAGCAGAGTTGAAGATAAAAGTCAAGAATCTGAGGTCTACTTATACTCAGGAAGTGGCCAAAATTCGGCAACGTTCTAGTTCCGAATTTATTTACACGCCAACCATTAAATGGTTTGCTGAATGGCATTCCTGCTTTAGTACCATCAAGAAGGCAGACTCGTGGGATGTAAGAGTTTACTTACCATGTAAAATCCTTTATCTATCTTACTTTATCTAAGATTCCTTGAGTTTTATCTAAAATGTTATTATTTGCAGGATGAGGCACATATTGATAAGAGTACTACCAGTATCACTGATGAGCCAAATTCAGATCCATTGCCTACCCAATCTGAGGATTACCTTATACTGTTGAAAGCTGAACCTCAAGATATGACAGTACAAGATGATTCAATAAATAAGAAGCAGAAGCAAGAATTGTTTGTAAGCCCTGATTCATCAGAGAAGCCACAAATGAATCTCTGCACCAATCCAGTTGAAGATGAGTTTGATATTTATGGCAAATACTTAGCAGCTCAGTTGAGAAGCATGGATCTATCCAGGGCACTAAGAGTTCAATTGGAAATACAGAGCATTGTGAGTGAAGCCCGAATATCTGGGCTATCAGATACTTGATGGTAACCCGTTTCCCAGAATGTTAATAACACGGTTGATTTTTTTTCTTGACAATGTAGACACTTCAGAATGGTCTCAAGTAATTAGAAGATTAGATATAGCTAGAAGTTATATTTCTGGAAAAGGTACAAACTTACATTATGTGTAAAAAGAAATAAACAGTCATTTGGGAGTCACCCCCGTAGGCTACCTGGAATGTTTTCCTGGAGTTTTGAAAATAGGCTTTCTTAATGATTTATAAAGATGAAATAAGAAACCAAAAAATTTGCGCACGGGCAGGACTTGAACTAGCAACCTTTTGGCAGACCGGGCCAAACGCTCTTACCAATTGAGCTACTGTGCTGTTAGTCTGACCCTGCGAAATTTGTGGTTTCTTATGAAAACGTCAATTGCGTGACGCTTAGCGCCATCTAGCCGTCTGTTTATGAAACAGATGGCTTAAGCAGTTATTCTTTACAGAATAAATTCAACTTGGAAATTGATGTCGCTTCGCTATCTAATGCTTTTTAGAATGTTTTTAACACTCACAGTGTCATATTTTATATTTATAAAGATGAAATAAGAAACCAAAAATTTGCGCACGGGCGGGACATGAACCAGCAACCTTTTGGCAGACCGGGCCAAACGCTCTTACCAATTGAGCTACCGTTCTGTTAGTCTGACCCTGCGAAATTTGTGGTTTCTTATGAAAACGTCAGTTGCGTGACGCTTAGCGCCATCTATCCGTCTGTTTATGAAACAGATGGCCCAAGCAGTTATTCTTTACAGAATAAATTCAACTTGGAAATTGATGTCGCTTCGCTATCTAATGCTTTTTAGAATGTTTTTAACACTCACAGTGTCATACCTATTTTATATTTATAAAGATGAAATAAGAAACCAAAAATTTGCGCACGGGCGGGACTTGAACCAGCAACCTTTTGGCAGACCGGGCCAAACGCTCTTACCAATTAAGCTACCGTGCTGTTAGTCTGACCTTGCGAAATTTGTGGTTTCTTATGAAAACGTCAGTTGCGTGACGCTTAGCGCCATCTAGCCGTCTGTTTATGAAACAGATGGCCCAAGCAGTTATTCTTTACAGAATAAATTCAACTTGGAAATTGATGTCGCTTCGCTATCTAATGCTTTTTAGAATGTTTTTGACCGGGCCAAACGCTCTTACCAATTGAGCTACCGTGCTGCTAGATGGCGCTAAGCGTCACGCAACTGACGTTTTCATAAGAAACCACAAATTTCGCAGGGTCAGACTAACAGCACGGTAGCTCAATTGGTAAGAGCGTTTGGCCCGGTCTGCCAAAAGGTTGCTGGTTCAAGTCCCGCCCGTGCGCAAATTTTTGGTTTCTTATTTCATCTTTATAAATATAAAATATGACACTGTGAGTGTTAAAAACATTCTAAAAAGCTTTCTTAATGATTTTGATGTGCTCTTTTCGAATTTTAACTCAGATATTCGAGAAAATATATGTCTTAGTTACATAAGATACTATCTGCCGAAGAGGAAAAAAAGTTGTTTATTTTAAGTAAGTTGTTACATTGTTTTAGGATATTTTCAAAAGATTATATTAAAATAAATGGGTTGGTTAATGTATTAAGAACATAAAATAGTTAATTTTTTAACTTACTTTATATGGAAACACACGTAAAACTGATAAATAATCAGCTCCTTGATAAAACTATATGTCATTTCTAATAACTAAGCTGTGTCTTTTAAGGGACAGTAGGAACATCTGGGCTTTGCCACCTCGTTTAACTTGCTCTTTATCTCAGCAGCTTGCGCCGCCATCTTGAATATATAGGACAATAGGACTTTTCAGACGATATTTCTCCTTTTCGGCGCAATTTACTCAAAAATATCTACTACAAAATTTAAAGTAGAGAATTTCCTACACTGAAAGCTCAGCAATATTTTCCATAAAATCAATAGTTTCGGCAAACAAGCTCCGCAAAATGTCAAGTAACTCGCGTTCTGCTGTATTCCATTTTGGCGCCGTATTCTTTATTGCCTTTAATTTAATAAAAAATGAGTTCTTAAAATGAATTTTCCATACACTAAACATAACCTATATGGCTGGTAGACCTAGGAGCCCTGTGAGGTAGTGCGAACACCCTCCTCCTCTTCCTTACCAGAGACATGCACCTCTTTGAGTAGGTACAGGGCATTGCACAGAAAACTATCAGGTATGTCTGCAAACTATCAGGTATGTAATGTTAACCAACTTCCTTTGTTGAAAATCCAAAAGGTAGTGGTCGACAAAATGCGGGTTATGGCCAGTATCCGCCAGCGGCATCGCCCCCACTGGAGGCAACTGGGAATTCGTAAAAAGATTTGTCCCTGTTGCCACCAGTTCCATATTTACCTTTTAATCGTAATCGAAACTGAAGACATTAATCAAAGGATCATAAATCTTCCCTTTAACGCATTTTTAAACATATCTGTTGCCTACTAGGATCAAAATACAGTGCTGGACTTACCACCCAAGCAGCAACCAAGCGTAATGAACACCTAAAAAGCAGCCAATATAGCACTTAACGCTGTTTTACAGCTGTATAAGAACTTTGAAAAGACATAATAGTGTTATAATGTCAGTTTAGCGGTAATTATTCAGCTCTAACTGTATTAAGTCTGTATTAAGGAGTCAAAGTACGCCTAAAGTTCTAAATCAGTGTATGATAACTGTCATGTACAGCTTTAAGTTTCCTGTAACGCTTTAATCTCATTTTAGTATTAAATCTGTACAATAGCTGCATTTTGCATACCGTCCCTTACTTAATACAGCTTAAGAGCTGTATTGTGGTGGTTCACAAATCTTATTTCTGTACTATGAAGTAGGCAACCCCTCTTCTACAGCTTCTTATTATTCTATTGTACACCCTTTTACAGACGATAGCTGTCTAATTTCTGTCTTTGTGAGTAATAAACAGCAATAAAAATAAAAGACACCTATGTATAGTACAGCCTTAATCTGTATAAGTGACAGAGTCGCCATTTTGAATTATTGTGCGTGTATATACTGTATTTTGTAATTGTTTTATAAATATGTGGAAAAAGCGAAAAAGATTTGGTGCTATTAGAAGAAACATTTAACAGGAATATTAAAATATTACAAATTATCAAAAAAATGAAATTACTGCCGAGGAACATCGAGATATTGCAACAGATTAGATCACCTACAGTCAAGCGTCAATACCGTCGACATTTAATGAAAGGGGTTCCGTAGAAAATATTGTGAATGATCATAGTTATATCAGGTGTAACTTATAAGCTTTACCTTCTGCAACGGATGCCGACATTTTATCATGCAGCAGTTCAAGTGACAGCAAAAGTAAATATGAAAAAAATATATGTAAATAAAAAATAATATGTCGCCAACGATGGTCAGGTTCTCGAGGTAAAGAAAATATATATGCTTGAGAAAAGAGTAAAAATATGCGCTCTTATAATTACAGACTTAGCAGAAGTTTTTGAATCACCAATAAAATCGTCATATTTGAATATATTCAAAGCCAAATTGCATGCCTCTGGGCAAATTTAGACCATTGTTAATCCTGAAGATGTAAAAATGAAATTAGTATGTATAGAACATAAAAACCAATTACATTTTATACCCCTTTTGCACACAGTCTGATAGAGAAATAAAATTCATTCTAATTTATATAGATTTTTTATTTTTATCACTTTTCGCTAATAGAGTCATACAAATACAATTGCAATACTCATTGCAAAGTAATTTCCTACATATTATCTATAAACAGTGACATTTAAGTATTAAGTTCCGTTTGTCAGGAGAACCATGAATATAGGGTGCGTTCCGTATTGCGCCAATATCACTGTTAGCACTGTGAGCGTCAAAAGCCGTTCCGATTTGATTAGCGTGCTGACAGCGCTGTTGACGCGATTTCATTTCGGAACGGCTTTAGATCACATTTGCTGTTCTTTGAAGCAAAAAGACGTCAAATGCGTCAATGTGACAGTCCGCTCTTAGACGCTCACGGTGCTAACGCAGCAAAACGATTGCACTGTGAACGCAAGATGGCGGTGATAGTGACGTCAGCCGTGACGTCACTACAGCTATCGTTGACTCGCTAACGCCAAATCGGAACGGTTTGTAAGCGCGATATCAGTGATATTTTCGCTGTCAGCGCAATACGGAACGCAGCCATAATCAACTTTCACTATATTTACTAATTTGTTTCTACATCTTGTTCATTCACGACGTATTGAACAATATATTCCGTTGCAGTTGAAGCGTCCAGATCCGGATCTAAGGGTTCGACTATTTTGGTTGAAACTGATGAAGTGGATGGGGTTGGTTTCTTAAAAACCTGAAACCAACCATAAACAATATAAAATAAATATTATCAAAAACTCATTTACTAACTCATCACGAAACCTCTTAAACTGCTAGACCCTTAATTTAGTTTAAAATAATTTAATTTAGTTTACAGTAAGTATACATTCGCGGAAAAAATAATTTTGCGATGAGCTGGCATTAAGGGGGCTGGCATTGGATTGCATCACTTTATTTATTTCTTTACAAATTCTAGGACGCAAATCTACAATAATTGCTTTGAAATTTAAAAAAAAATAACTTTAATACCTACTTTATTTTCTAAAGCATGATGTGATCTCTCCGTACATTTTGGTTTTTCACTTAATATTACGTATCCCTAATAAGAGTTACAGGTTATGTTCGAAACACTGCTATGCAACATTAATAGTAATTTTTTTCGTTTATACAGCCCATCAACCGCTAAAATCTGAATAATAGTATCCATTACCTACAAAGTACAGCTATTAATGCTATAAGACCATCAAAATAGAATTTAGGCTGCTTAGCAAATTGTCGCCATTTTATCAATTACAACTCGAAGATTACGAACATGAGTACATAAAAATTAGACTAATGTTTTCATGTTTATCAATATTTTCAGTTTGTCCAATAACCTACAATGACCCCATGAGGCTCTACGTCCATTAATTTAAACATTTTTAAATTCTAACCTATAAAAACCATATTTACTTACCTTAATATCTCTTCCTTAGTTATTTTGCTGGCGCGTTTATTTTTTATCACAAAACATATATATGTCTACAATAAATTTATTTTTGCACGATAATGCACTGTATCCTGCGCCTATCAAATATCCAAATCTTTAAACACATAAAGCGTTATAATAATATCAGTTTGATCAATCTGATTATAAACACCATTAAAAATGTATTCTGTTTCGTTTTAATTCTTTTGTAACTCTGTTCAACAGATTTTTTACAACTTAAAGTTAAACAAGTGAGTTACAATGTAGTAATTGGAGTGTATTGGTTTCCTCGTACACCATAGTACAGCCGAAAAACAGCTATTATGCAGCCTATGCTATGCTTATACAGCTACTGTACAGCTAATATAACGCAAAAAGCTGTATAATTTGTGTCAATTTCAGGGGTATAAGGGCTGTATAAGCGCTTATACAGCCTTTATGCGGCCAAGAAACACAGCATTAAGAGTATAAACAAACTTTAATAGAGCTGTTATACAGCTTGTGATGCTGCTTGGGCATACACCACAATTTGAATGGCGGCACGGGCGGCACGACTGGGAATAACCGTAAAGTTCTGTATGCAGTAAGTGTGCAAAATACTTATTCGGAAAAATACTGTGTTACGACGGTCGACGAGTTTCATTTTGGCATAGATGTATTTTATCTTAAAATGAGTCAGAATGGCAGCATGAGCGACATTTGCTGCAGTATTTAGTTGACAATCTTACAGATCATCAACAAAGGAAATCGCTTTGTGTAGACGTAACTGATAGTCCTCTGAGCTAACTAAGCCCAGTACTCAAGAGGTGCCTCTCTGGTAATGAGGAGGAGGAGGAGGGACCTTGCATCTACCTCAGAGGGCTCCTGGTCCATATTTGTGATGTTTGGTATTGTTTCAAAATTCCACAGGCTTGCTAATGTGACGGTGGCCGAATGGTATAGGCATACGCCCGGATAGCGTAAGACAAGGGGTTCGATTCGATTCCTCGTCTATCACAGCCAAAGTTGCTTTTAACAAGTGCAAATTTCGTTTTAGTATAAAACAAGAAGGGGAAATTCATTTTTAGAACTCAATTTTCACTTATTACAGGCAATAAAGGAATAAGGCGGTTAAAAGGTTTATTCGGCGAAAACGCGAGTAACTTGACACTTTCGTAGAAGATATTATAAAATAATGACATTAGAGGGGGACTCCCATACATGGAGCTAAAACAAAAAAAAATTGCTCAAACCTATGCATGTGGTGTGTCTATGGACAGGTCTCGTAAAATGATATCGAAGTTTCTAAAACCATTTTATCTGAAAGTCAATTGAAAGCAAAAAATACACGATGTATGTTTTTACAAATACTTTCAACGACAATTGGTTTGAACGACATCGAACTATTACTTTTTGAGATACAGCACATTTTCAACAACCGCAAATATAACATTGCCCTTCATACAAATACTAAGAAAAACATGATTATTAATGCTGTCAACAAAATATTATGGTATTTTGGCTAAGTGGAAGTAAGTGAACCCCTTAGCCGTTTTTTTTAAAGATGGCAGAGCGAGCCGCTGAGACACGAAATGGCAAAGTTGAAATTCGAAAAGAGCATAGCAAAATCTTTAAGCTAGCTCATTTTCGAAACTCACGGAATACGTATCAGGCAAATTGTTGTGGTATTCTTCGTGTTTGTTTGTAACTTCTTAGGTCGCTGGATTGTTCAAAATAAAAGTAACATACTGGTTTTAACGTTATTAATCAAAAATTAATATTAACGAAATAATAAACGAAGTTTTGTGTTAGTAAGTCAGGCACGGTCTACGTGAATAGTAAGAAAAATTTTGTGTGAAAAAAAAATCGCCGCGCGCCGGTCGCATTTTTCTTTTTTCGATCTTTTTCGATGGCCAGTGTGCGCGGCTGAGCTGATAGAGTTTGGTTTTTCATAACATACCGCCCGCCTTGAAAGTGGGAAGACTTCAATCTTGACTAATAATTGGTAAAGGAGCGATCTTGGGCAATGGCCTTTTGATTACTCCTGCAGATGTTCTTATTGTAGCTACACGGGCGATATTGTCTGCACCAAAGTAAAGATGTTGGATGCGTCCTAGACGCCATCGAAGTGGAGGTATATTATCTTCTTTAATGACGACCATTTGGTTCACGTGGAGTGGAGGTGAGTTTTTCTGCCATTTAATGCTTTGTTGTAGTTCTCGAAGATAGTTCACACTCCAGTGGCGCTAAAATTCGCTTCGTGACTTTTCAATGCGGCTGTACCGGGGAAGACGCTCAATGCTAGTCTGCTCCGGAATTTCAGGGGTAAGTAGGCAGCGCGTTCAATGGCTTACCTATAAGGAAGTGACCGGGAGTTAAAGCTTCTAAATCATCAGGTGAATCGGATAAGGGAACTAACGGTCTAGAATTTAACACGGCTTCAATTTGTACTAGTGTGGTTGAGAATTCTTCGAATTTAAGATGAGCTAACCCTACTACGCGCCTCAAATGGTATTTTACGGATTTAACTCCAGCTTCCCAGAGCCCGCCGAAGTGAGCAGCGTTTACAGGAATAAACAAGAACTGAATCCCTTCGTCGCTACCATAATGAGATAGATCTTGCTTAAGATCGTTCCAAGACCCAATAAAATTCGTCCCATTATCGCAGTGAATGTGTGAAGGCCTTTCACGACGACTTATAAATCGTTTTAAAGCGAGCAGGAACGACTCCGACGACTGATCACCGACTAACTCTAGGTGCACTGCTTTTGTTGCAAAACATACAAAAATACAAATGTAAGAATTAATAAGCTTGGCTCCACGTCCACGTCTTTTTTATTACTAATATATTATATTTAAATGAAAACACCGAATGAAACCTTTAAATATATTTCACAACACAATCACTTATTCACAACTTAAATTGCTTAAAACAAATACACAGTACTGCACAAACTGACAGAGCTTTCGCAAGATGTTTCTTACTCAAAATTAAACTAACTACTGAACATCGTAATCGACTTTTATACATTAATATTCCCGCCTTGACGTCACCCCACCAATGTTTCCACCACTAAAACACTGGCGTGGTGGCATCAGAGGATACGGAAGTAACATTTAAATAAATTTATTAAATACTGATTTTTAACAGGAAGAGGATGTCTCATTTTGATTAGTTTTAGATTTATTGAACAGGAAACGGATGTTTAATTTAAATTAATTCAAATATAAGTTTCAACAGGAAACGGTACTTTTATTTTAAATGTATTATTAATTTAATACGCAACGGAAGCGGAAGCCTACTTTTTAATTTTTAAAACGTCCAAAGAAATTCGGAAGAAGAATTTAAATTTTACATCCATTGCTACAAATTTGCCAAATATTCATAATTTAATTAGGTATCTAATAACTATTTCATCACTTCAAAATAATGTGTCTCACTCCACGGCGACAACATTCGGCCGTCCTGCGTACGCATCCGTCCTCGGATAGCGTCCAAGTCTGGTGCGATTGCTGAGAACACAAAAAAACAAGTTTTATTGTTTAAGTTTAATCAGTAATGCAGTATTTTCCCTAAAACTGTTCCATCAACGGTTAGTAAATAAGGAAAATCACTACTTCTTCCAAAGGCAAATGATAAACAAATTTTGCATATTATTGGTACTCAATATTAATTGACTGTTCCATCAGCGGTCAGTCCTATTTAAGTAAGAATTTGTAGCTTACCCTAGGCGATGCCTTTGGCCAACCCTAGTTGCATCTCACTACAAATCCAAACATTAATGCAGAAAAGTTATTTTACACGGATAAATATTGCTACATAATCAAGTACCAAAATATGCAAGTTCAAAGCAAAAGCATCAGACAATAATTAAAACAGAGGTGAGATATTTAATTAAAAAAAAAAGGATTCATAAATACCTGACAACATTCTAGGCCATATCCAAATTATTTTCATTTAGGTCCTCCAGTCTTATCCAAGGTTTCATGTTTTCTGCACAAGTAGTCCCTTCATAGCGTTTTTGTTCTTTCTGCACCTCGCATGTCCTTTACCTTGTATCTGTCATGACCTAATATTTCAGTTACCTGAAAAGGTCCTTTGAACACAGGTAACAATTTAGTGCTCTGACCTTCATTCGATTGACTTGGTATTTTTATCACTACCAAGTCATTTATTTCGTATGCACGTGCAGGTTTTCGTTTGGAATCAAAAGCTTGCTTCTGTCTTTCTGCATTAGCTTGAATTCGACTACTCACAGAGTCTCTCAAAGAAGTCATGTCGATTGGTTGTTGCATATCTTCATTCATCAACTTATCAGCGTCAGTTTGGAGGCGGTACCCAAAAAAAACCTCGCTAGGAATAGCTGCTGTAGTTTTATTGATGGTACTATTAATGCCTTGTTGTATTCTCGGAATGTGTATATCCCATTTGTTGTTGTCTGTGCTAGCACCCATAGTTCGCAATGCATCCAGTATGGTCCGATTATAACGTTCGACCTGACCATTTGAACGTGGAACAGCAGTGGCTATTACATGATGTCGTATATTTTTGTCATTACAATATTAAACAAACATTTTAGAGGTGAAAGAGCTACCTGCGTCACAAATGAGCCGTCGAGGATTACCAAATACATTAAATATCTTGTCTAATTCGTTGATTACAACTTTACTTTTAGTATTTCGAACAGGTGAAATGAATACAAATTTTGTAAAAGAGTCAACAATCACTAATAAATAAGTATTTTTATGTGTTGTTTTAATGAAAGGGCCTAAATGATCGATATGGAGAGTATGGAATGGTCTTGCATACTTAGGTATGGAAAATAATTTTCCTTCCTTTTTGCCGTGGACAGTTTTTGAGTAAATGCAATTTAAACAGTTTTTTATGTATTTTGAAACTACTTTTTTCATTTTTGGGAACCAATAAAGAGATTTTATTCTTTCAATTGACTTGTCCACGGCAAAATGTCCAATATCGTCATGATTGGCTCTTATCACTTGCCAAATACATTTTTTTGGAACAACCCATCGGCGACCATATTCTGTCCTACGATAGACTTTATTACCTAAAAGTTCGTAATCATTGAATATTTTTTTGTTGAGCTCGGCTTCTCCTGACTCCAGTATTTCCCTAATTGCACATATATTGGGGTCTTGCAATTGAACAGATAATAACCAATCAGCCTCTGTTATTAACAACACGCTTTCATTTGAAATGGGTGCAAGGTCATTGTTTGAAATAGGGTTTCTACTTAACGCGTCTACATGTTGCATTTGCGTTCCAGGCTTATGAACAATTTCAAAAGTAAACTCTTGAGTGAGCAATACCCACCTTCCTATACGAGAATTAATTTCTTGTTTATTTACTGTGTATTTAACAGCGTTACAGTCTGTGAAAATTTTGAAATTGGAACCTAATAAATAGTGTCGGAATTTTTGTAAGCCGACAATAATAGCCAAGAATTCTAATTCGAACGAATGATATTTTTTTTCTTCGTTTGTAGTTTGTCTACTATAAAACTGAATAGGTTTTTCACCGTTTTCGGTCAATTGCATTAAAATGCAGCCAACACCGTCACGACTAGCATCCGTGTATAATATTGTAGGAAGATTTGGATCAAAGATTGTCCCATAAAAAAAAACCCATAACTTTAGAAGAGCTTTGTAAAAGTATAAAAAGTAAAGATACAGCCCCGGGTTGCGAGGAGATATCATTCTCTATGATAAAAAATCTGCCACTTAACGCTAAAGTAGTTCTGGTCAAATTATACAACCTTATATTTTTAAAGAGCTTTGTACCTAAGCAATGGCGGGAAATCAGGATCGTCCCTATACCTAAGCCTGGAAGAGACCCTCAGTCAGACTCTGCACTACGACCTATATCGCTTATATCATGTATGTGCAAAATTCTTCATTCCGTACTACAAAAAAGGCTAGAATGGCACTTTGAAAAGTACGAATTTTTTTCTAATGACACTTTGGGTTTTCGGAAGAGCCGATCTTGTATAGATAATTTGAGCCGGCTAGTAAGTCACATACAAAAAGGATTCTGTTTAGATCAAATCACTATAGGCTGTTTTATCGACATCGATAATGCCTACAATAATATTGATATAACAACCTTACTAAAATTACTAGACAGCTTAGGAGCTGGTCGTAATATTTGTACATATCTTTGGGAATTTTTAAAAGAGAGGTATATTACAATAGAACTTAATAATTTAATACTAGGTCGTAACACCGGACGGGGGCTGGCTCAAGGCGACCCACTATCACCTCTATTATTTAATATTTCAACCATTGACATTTGTAAACAAATAAGTAATGATTCTGTTCATATTTCACAATATGCAGATGATTTTGTTATATATTGTACGAATAAGAATTTAGTAGATTCAATCAATAACCTACAACAGTCCTGCACTCGAATTTCTGTATTATTATCAAATTTAGGTCTTGATATATCTCCCACTAAAAGTAAAATCTGCGTTTTTAAAAAAGGAGTAAACAGACAAAACGTTTCAATTACACTTAAAAATTTAGAAATTCCTGTTGTTACAAACGTTAAGTATCTTGGGCTATGGCTTGACAGCTCTCTTAGGTGGGGCAAACATATAAAGGAATTAGCGGAAAGAACTTCAAAACTTTTGAATATACTAAAAGTTGTAGCGGGTGCTAAATGGGGCATCCATCCCACACATTTAAGACGTCTTTACATATCCCTCGTTAGAAGCAGGCTAGATTACGCCGGGTGTCTGTTTGGTGACAGCTGTCAGAGCAACCTATATAAATTAGACAAGATTCAAAATCAAGCAATGCGGGTTATCGGCGGATTCATTAAATCAACCCCTATACATGTAATGGGTAGCGAATTAGGGTTAGAACCATTGCATATTCGAAGATGCTATTTGGCTGGGAAATATTATTTAAAATGTAAATCTCTTCTATTTAATAACACTATCATTAATTTACTAAACGAACTCACTTCACTTATTAATAAATGGAAAAGAAAAAATATACCTTTGTTATTAATGAGCCATAAATATCTTAAATCAATTAAAATATATACAAGTAGAAATCTAGAAATGTTTTCTTATGATTTTTGGATTACCTCTATTGATTTTAGCAAAGAAATAGTTTTCAATGTGGATGGAGTTGATTTGGCAAAGAAATCCTATAATAGATTTACTCTTAACAAATTATGTTTAGAATATTTAAATAAGGAATATTCAAGCTACTACCAAATATTCACCGACGGTTCTAAGGACAGAGAGGTAGCCGGTGCAGCTTTTTTCGACCCTCTTCAGAATACATACATGCTTTTCAAAATTGACTCCAACTCATCAATTATGTACGTAGAACTCCTGGCTATTAGCGAAGCTATATCCTATGCAAACTCCATTAATTATGACAACCTTGTAATTTTGACTGATTCCAAAAGCGCACTCCAACATATAGCTCGGTGTACCTCGACTATTCGAGGAACCCCGATAGCATATATAATTATTAAGCAACTTTTGGAATTAAAACATAAATCTAAAACAGTTAAGCTGCAATGGATCCCCTCTCATGTCGGCTTACTTGGAAATGAAACGGTAGATGACTTAGCTAAAAAAGCTTGTCATGATGGAATCCCTTTATTTTTCCAACCATATTTTTCAGATCAACTATATCTAGTAAAGGAGTATTGTAGAAAACTGTGGAAAGAGTTTTTTGACTTAAGATCCAAAACAAAGGGCATCTGGTATAAAACCATACAACCTGAACCTCTTAATATACCTTGGTTCAATAACTGTTCCTTAAGCAGAACAAATATTGTTTCTGCCCTGAGACTTCGTTCCGGTCACATCCCATCAAGAAAGTTTAAACACCTAATGGGGCTAATAGAATCTCCTCTATGTGAAGAATGTGGAGTTATTGAAGATGTCATACACGTCTTGATGGAGTGCGCCCGGAGCGAACAGCTTAGGTCTCAGCTGTTCAGGGATAATAGATGGGCAATCGGCAGGTGTAATAGTGTTCTGTCTGCCCCCCTGTCAGAGGAGGCAAAGACGCTGTACAAAATGTTGCTTTTGTATAATTCTATTGTAAACTAATTAGTATATATTTCAAAATTACAATGTGTTAACCTGACGGAGCGACATTGTCATTATTGACAAAGCTCCTTAAATAAAGAGAAAAAAAAAAAAAAAAGGCAAATTTTACGCACATTGCTCACATGCATAAACGAGTAAAATTTGCAGTCATACTTCCGCCATTCTGATACACCTACACAATTAAGGGAGAAATATTTGTGTCAACTGGTATCCCCGTGACGCACACACATACATCATAAAAGTGGCTTCACTTGCTAGTATCGCGGCACGGTAATAATTACCGTGATCGCGGTGCGGAGTCCTTTCTTTTTTACTCGTCCGTGGTTATTTCTGATGGAATTGATCCTATAATATTGTATCCGAAACTTAACCGTTAAGGAGGTATTGAATTTTAAAGATTAAAAAAAAACCTTTATCTTTTGGGTATTCTATCGATTTTTTGCGATTGGAGCTATTAGGGTCCGGTTTTTTTATGTGTACAGTTAGAAGACATGTCATTTAATAAAAATGATCAACAAAAACTTAACCCTCTACTAACAGCTTAGTAAAACTGCTCGACAACCGCTGGAATTAAAGTTTTTTTTACTAATTGTTCCTAACTTTAAAGGCCTCCATTGAAAAAAAAATGTGCGGAACTTATTGTGCAAGTAATTGTAAAAACTTCTACGTCTTTTAAGCTATACACTTGCTATTAGATCGGCAAAACTAAAAATAAAAAATATGATATTTAAGGGGGTGCTCCCATTCATGAAACTAAAACCGCAAATTTATTTTAGTCAAGCCTATGCGTGTGGGGTGTATATAGATAGGTCTTTTAAAATGACATAGAGGCACAGAAAATATAATAGTACTACGTACAGAAGGATCACTGTGCTAAGAATGATAAAGTAAAATCAACTTTCGCTGCAACGCAATGAAGTGCAATTCACTTCGCACGATTTTAATTCAAGGTTGTTTCATCTACCTATCTATACCTGTCTCTTTCTAACACGTAACGCTTTCCCTGTTTCGCGGCCTTGAATGTGTCAGGGTTGCGAGCGGCGCATGGCACGAACATACGCGTAGGTACACAACGCCGGGGGGTGTCACTCCGAAGTTTAGGTACGTTCGAGCGACTCTGTACGCCGAGCATAAATGGGCGCGGGGCTGCCGCTCGCGGACCGCGCAACGCGCTTGTCACTGTGTTTATTTTCTCAGCCTGTGACTGACTTCTTTACAACGAAATAACTATTAACAATTTGAGATATGTGTTCCTAATTATGACAATATTTATCAAAACAATTTTTGTAGGTAGGTATTCAACATTCCTTGTTCAAAGAAATAGGTTTGAGTTTAAGATACCTACCCAGTTACTAACGTCAATCTAACTTAGAATAAACGGAAACAGGTCAATAAACTTACTTTAAATGTAGCATAATATTTATAAGTACCTACCAATTTACTTAAGTAATTTTGTGTTAGGATTTTACGTAGTCCAAAATCTAATAGTCCAACAGCTACAGTTCATTATTTTACTTTAGCTATATAATATCAACCTTAATTTTTAGGTATTCCAATAAAATTAATCTCGATTTTGATAGCATTTATAAAGGTACGATAAACAAGGTTCACATAAACAAAAGTCTCTCTTTGTAGATAAGTACGGACAACAGTAAATTAAGGTTAACACTGGTATCTTACGCAGTTAACATTAGGGCTAGTTTCCAACAAAAGTGTGTGTAACCTACGATGCTGGCTAATGTTCTATATATTTTTTTATAAAAAAATAAATTAATATAAAATTTTATATTTATTGAAATTATTTATAATAAACTATTTTTTTAAATAATATAAATTTTAAAACGGAGGTGCGCCCGAGCAACATACTCACAGCCTTAAACGGGCTGAGGCCGAGTTATGATTCATGACCCAAACTGCACGGAGAAAATAATTCTACTATACAATTTTATTTGGTTAAGTGTGATGTACAGTCGACAGCACATCAGGTTATCCACTTTTGTTGCAAACTAGCCCTTATTACATCTGCATAAGATACCGCAGTGTTTACCTTGACGTGCTGTTGTCCGTACATACACGTGTGTTTGGTTTGTACTTTCATTTCTCCGAATTCAGTAATTTTGTACCAAATAATTAAATTAGATAGAGTAAACACTTATTTTAATATTAAACGAACGCTGACACTGTCAATTACTTTCTCCGATAGAACTGTCAAGAAATGTGCTAGGTCCTCTAGACTATTTATTTTATTTGAGTAGCGCGTTGTGTACCTACGCGTATGTTCGTGCCACGCGCCGCTCTCAACCCTGACACATTCAAGGCCGCGAAACAGGGAAAGCGTTACGTGTTAGAAAGAGACAGGTATAGATAGGTAGATGAAACAACCTTGAATTAAAATCGTGCGAAGTGAATTGCACTTCATTGCGTTGCAGCGAAAGTTGATTTTACTTTATCATTCTTAGCACAGTGATCCTTCTGTACGTAGTACTATTATATTTTCTGAGACAACGCGCTACTCAAATAAAATAAATAGTCTAGAGGACCTAGCACGTTTCTTGACTGTGTTCTATCGGAGAAAGTAATTGATAGTGTCAGCGTTCGTTTAATATTATAATAAGTGTTTACTCTGTCTAATTTAATTATTTGGTACAAAATTACTGAATTCCGAGAAATGAAAGTACAAACCAAACACATGTAGTACGGACAACAGCACGTGTTTACCTACACTGCGGTATCTTATGCAGTTGTAATAAGGGCTAGTTTGCAACAAAAGTGGATAACCTGATGTGCTGTCGACTGTACATCACACTTAATCAAATAAAGGGTGCGTTCCGTATTGCGCCAATATCACTGTTAGCACTGTGAGCGTCAAAAGCCGTTCCGATTTGATTAGCGTGCTGACAGCGCTGTTGACGCGATTTCATTTCGGAACGGCTTTAGATCACATTTGCTGTTCTTTGAAGCAAAAAGACGTCAAATGCGTCAATGTGACAGTTCGCTCAGAGCCGCTCACGGTGCTAACGCAGCAAAACGATTGCACTGTGAGCGCAAGATGGCGGTGATAGTGACGTCAGCCGTGACGTCACTACAGCTATCGTTGACTCGCTAACGCCAAATCGGAACGGTTCGTAAGCGCGATATCAGTGATATTTTCGCTGTCAGCGCAATACGGAACGCAGCCAAAATTGTATAGTAGAATTTTTTCTCCGTGCAGTTTGGGTCATAAATCATAGCTCGGCCTCAGCCCGGTTAGGAAGGAACGGAGTCCGCGAAGGAACGGAGAAGGAGTATGCGTTTGGGGTGAGAGAATGTTTGTGGGTTTGTGTTTTAGCAAACAAATGTTCCCATGTATCTCCAGAACAGTTGCAACAGTTCCATTGCAGTTTTCTGCAATGGATTTGTAATTTATTGGCGATGATTTTTAGATTTAAAGTGTTAATCTACCAGGGCGGGCTGCCGAATGTTCCAATTTATCTCTAGAACGGTTTGACCAATTGACATGCAGTTTAATCTGCGGTGGATTTGTAATATAGCATGAATAGCGTTATTTTGCCAGGGGACGCTGGAGTTACATATTTTCCGATGTATCTGAAATCTCAAATTATTATTTTATTTAAAATATCATAATCTCTTAGTCACTTTCATTATTTTTAAACTGAAATTTGTTTAAACAAAAACAAAAGCATTATACTTAATCATCTCTCGTAGATTCTCTTTTATTTTATTGTTTGTCACCCATCCCTTAATCATAAAGAAGCTCAAAATTACACAACGAGCGATGTAGAGGGCTATGCTCGAACGAGACTAAGGTAACGGACATATCCCTACGAATCAGTAAGCTCAAGTGGCAGTGGGCAGGGCACATAGCGCAAAGAACTGATGGCAGTTGGGGAAGAAAAGTTCTAGATTACCTTTCGAGACCTTTCGACCAAAAGCAGCGCAGCGCAGCGTGGAACGTCCACCGACAAGATGGACGGACGAGAACGACCTTGATCGCGGGATCACACTGGACGCAGACCGCTTATGATCGTTCGCTGTGGAAAACCGTGGGAGAGGCCTATGTTCAGAAGTGGACGTCCTTTGGCTGATAATGATGATGATGATGAATCCCTTAATTGAGATATTTAAAATTCCGGTTGAAACAACCTATAATAGCTGCCCATAGGCACCAAAGTCTACCGTCATACCCTTAGGGTAGGTACCTAACAATCTATCTTTTTGGTAGATGACCTTCGTTTTATAACACTACTTTGACAGCCGTGAATATCTACAAATAAAGAGGCGCGCTTGTCACGCATGGCCCGGCGGCTTCTCCTTTGCTTTCTGTATGGCCATACCGGCGAGCGGTGTGGATAAATCGTCACAAAGGAGGGAAGGGAGTGGAGTGGATTGAACCGTTGAAATAAGAGCTGTAAAATCTGTACCGTCAAACGGGGTGAATAGGAATGCAGGGGGGAATAGGGAAAAAATCCGATTCGAAATATCGAATCTATTATCGAGTTAATGCTGGCCATCGATGTTCCGTTTATGTTTACAAAATTAATAGTTGTTTTTTTTCTCAAATGGCAAAACCTGTTAAAAAAATTAATGTCAGTAGTATGTAAAATTCTTTTTTTGAAAGTAATGCATTCAACGTGATCGTTACAGTGTCTCCAAAACTTTATGAGTTTTATCATAAATAGTGAGTTTTGGTCCCGGAAACGTAGAACGTAATATGCAAAATATTCTTGGGAATCCATAATAAACTGAGGCTAAGTCATTATTTCTAATACTTTTAGCAGAAATGTTAAATATGAAACTTAACGTATTTCGTATTTAATTTCGTAGTTAATAGGAACGGGAAAGGGGTGAAAGGAGACGATAGTGGAGAAAATGTACTCGTCATTGTAAATAAATAGAGACGAGCTACCAGACTATGGGAATGGTAACGTTTATATAGGGACAGGGTTGGCACCAAGATATTATTATGCTTTCTCAATACAAGTACCTAACCTACCTACCTTTATTTTTTTATATTTGGATATGACGTGAAGCCAAGTGCGAGTCGGACTCGCGCACCGAGGGTTATTTACAAACTTGTGTATGTAAATAGTTCGGAAATCGAATATTTTTTCGAGATTTTTTATATTTTTAGACATCCATAAGTGTTTTTTTTAACTTATCTTTAATTGTATATACCTAGCAAGAGCTTTTTATTTTCAGAGTCTTACCTACCAAAAAATGCTACGAACATATAAACCAAGTAGAAATAAAAATTATAAAAAAGATGATAAAGAACTTATTGAACAAGCGCTAAACGAATACAATAGTAGCAGTAAATCCCTAAAAGATATTGCCGAAAAATACAATATTACTAAATCAGTACTCCATAGACACAACACTTTCATCATGAAAGAACAAGGTGGAAAAACAGCTTCGGTTCCAGATGTATTATTAATATAGGTAGGTATATGAGTAAAATGTTTTTAAAATTTTCATGCTAATACTTACAAGAAATGTTAGTACAAGAAAATCTTTAACGTTTTAGTTAAATCCTACTTATGATTTCTGATTGAAAAATATATTTTGTTGGTAAAAAAACGTTTTTTTTTTAATTCAAAATAAGTACTTACTTACCTTTATTTAAGTAAACACTGAATAGGTACCTACATACCCCACCTAAAATTTGAAAAAGTTAGACAGAATTGTGACAGCACTAACGATTTTCCCTTAAAACCCGATTATCATCTCTATTAACCCCTTCTTGAGTTTCAATAGGGACGACCTATATTTTTAAGAAATATGCTAAAGTCCTAGCTTTACATTGTTTATTATAAATGTCGCCCTAATCTGCTAGATGTAACTCAAATTTTGATACTATATTCACACATTGACATAATTCAAGACATGATATTTTTGCGCAAAGTTCAATTCCGTACCCATTCACCCCATTTGACGGTAGGTACTTATCTACTATACCTGTAGCCCTAACATGCATGACACAATATTTATTTCGATCGACATGACAAAAATAGTCGATCTATGCTATTTGCTCATATTCCCTAACATGCCAACCACATTGGACAAATTTATCGAAAACGATAACGAGATGAGACAATTTCTAACTATTCACTCAATTTTATGTCAAATTTGGCTGAGAATGGTAAACTTGACACAATGACAGATTGACTCGATATTGGCTATAGATAATGAATGCAAACTAATAAATATCTTAGGGATAAAAAAAGGGGACTTTCTTTTCAAAATTTTTACCCTTTATTGTTTTTTGAAAGCCTAGGATAAGATATGGCACGACACAGTCATGTATTTTTGCTCTTAATAAGATGTTTTTCATTTATCGTCGATGCTAATGGTGGACGATAATATTTCACGGCAAAATGTCAAAATTCGGTAAAAATATGTGTCGCATGTTCAATGATAATTTTGTCATATTTTGAAATTTGACAGTACGACATGACTTTCATGGCAGCCAGTAGGCCTAACATGCATGACACAATATTTATTTCGATCGACATGACAAAATTAGTCAATCTATGCTATTTTATCATATTCCCTAACATGCCACCCACATTGGACAAATTTATCCAAAACGATAACGAGATAAGACAATTTCTAACCATTCACTCAATTTTATGTCAAATTTGGCTGAAAATGATAAACTTGACACAATGACAGATCGACTCGATATTGGCCATAGATAATGAATTCAAATTTAAAAATATCTTATGGATAAAAATATCCACGGGGACTTTCTCTTCAAAGTTTTACACTTTATTGTTTTTTTGGAGCTTAGGATAAGAAATGGCACGACACAGTCATATATTTTTGCTCTAAATAAGTTGTTTTACATTTATCGTCAACGCTAATGGTGGACGACATTTTTTTTACGGCAAAATGTCAAAATTCGGTAAAAATATGTGTCGCATGTTATATTTTGTTATCTTAATTTTGTCATATTTCGAAATTTGACAGTACGACATGACCTTCATGGCAGCCATGTTAGCAACTGTGGTTAAGTCGATTTTTGACAAACGCTCTAACATGTGCGTTGTACAGATTAGGGACAGATCCGGTCGGAAATTATATCTCACATCCATATATATAGAACCCCGCTTTGATGAATCAAGCACCCTCAGAAAACTGGAGCTTTTCCTACGTGAAACAAACGGGTCTACTCATCTTATCTGTGGGGATCTCAACGGACATCACGTCTCCTGGGGATCACAGCAAAACAATCCCAGAGGCTGCTCAATATATGACATTGCACTTCTCAATAATTTGTCCACCTGCAACATAGGCAACACTCCGACCTTTCACGCAGCTGCTAACGGAACTCTCCGCACTTCCATTGTTGATATCACCCTGACTAGCAACAACGGGCGCGTGACAGTCAGCGGATGGGTAGTTGACGCCAGCGTGTGCCCCTCCTCTGACCATAGTGCAATTTGCTTTAATGCAAACCTTGGCACATTCAGACCCGTTAGAAATACGAAATTATCAACATATAAATACAATTGTACACACGTAAAATGGGACGAACTTCGCACTCCTTTCATCATGGAAATGAACCGACACTTACCAGATCCGCCAAATTTCTTGGAATGTGACACAGACGCACTTAATAAATATACTGAGGATTTCAGTATCGCTATCCAAAGAACCTGCGATAATCTTCTTCCTAAGTCTACCGCTCTACCCCGGAGAGCCCCGTGGTGGAACGAAGATCTAGAAAAGCTTAAAAGAAATTGCATTAAAATACACCATGATCTTAGCAAAGCAGTGCGCCGCAACCACCCACTGGAAGACCTAATAGCAGCCCGTGATCGGGCTAGACGAACTTACTCCGACGCTTTTAAAGCGGCTGCAACAGAACAATTTAAAGACTTCTGCAATCGCCAAAAGAAAGAAGATGTCTGGTCTGTGACAAACCGGCTCATCAAGACGCGTCCCATCACACAGGCGCCTGCTACTCTAAAACTTCCTGATGGTACCTACACAAAAGATTCGCAGGATACTGCTGAAGCCCTAATTAATCAATTTTATCCCGATGACACGCCAGACACTACGCCAGAACAACTCAATCTTCGTGCCTTAATGTACCAGCCTATTGGCACTCTGTCTGAACCTCCTTTTACCTATGAGGAGATCCTAGAAGGACTCCGAGGGATGAATCATAAACGTGCACCTGGGCTAGATCACCTCACAGCCGACATATGCTTACAGGTTGGACAGTGGTTTCCCGCGGAGATCTTAGGCATCATGAATTGTTGCCTACGTCTTAAATACTTCCCCAAAATCTGGAAGATAGCAGTTGCAAAAATAGTCCCCAAACCCAACAAAAATAACTACACAGACCTCTCAAACTTCAGACCCATTGGGCTTCTCAATGTCTACGGAAAACTTTTAGAACGGCTTATTGCGAATCGCCTAACCTACCACCTTAACACAACTGAGTCCAGCTCCCAAAAGCAGTATGGTTTCAAATCTCAAACTTCTACAGTTAAGGCCATCAGCAGTGCCCTCAATGTCATTAAGGCCGCTAAGTCCAATGGAGAACAAGTCATTGCTGTCTCCCTTGATATCAAAGCCGCGTTTGACCGCGCCTGGTGGCCGGCAATTTTTAAAAGACTACGAGACGCTAAATGCCCTGAAAATATCTACCAACTGCTACTTAGCTATGTGGAGGACCGGGAAGTTTGTATAAACTTTGCCGATCGTAAAGTCAGCAAGGTCACGACTAGAGGCTGTATCCAAGGCTCCGTTTTAGGCCCGATGCTGTGGAACCTCATCCTCGACGAACTTCTATTCGCAGTGTTGCCGGAAGGTTGCAGTCTCCAGGCCTACGCGGACGACGTCCTCCTTGTGGCCCACAACAAAAACACTGACAGACTAGAAGAAAACATAAATTCTGCCCTGGAAACCATAGTTGCATGGGGGAAAAAGTAAAACTAGAATTCGGACCGTCCAAGACCCAGGTAATTGCATTCACTAATCGCTCCACCACATGTAATATCAAAATTCGATCAACCATATTACACTATGTAGATGAAATTAAATATTTGGGGATTATAATTGACTGGAGACTTCGCTTTATAAAACACGTCAACTACATAGCCGAAAAGGTTAAAAAACTTTACGCCAAATTGTCACTATTCATTCGGCCCACGTGGGGTGTACATGCAGAGAATGTTAAAATTATTTATTCTCAGGTCATAGAACCTATTGTAGTCTATGGAGCGGGTATCTGGGGGTGTGCCCTTAGATATAAGTCCGTCAACAAGAAACTTCTGCAGCTGCAGCGATTCTTCGCCATCAAAATTATCCAAGGCTTCCGAACTGTAAGCACGGTGGCCTCCATAACGTTGGCGCAGCTCACGCCGCTTCCTGCCAAAGTTGCAGCTGTAGCCGATATTGAAAATACAAAACTTTCAGGTGTCTCCTTCTATCTACCTGAAAATGTGCAAGTTGAGAAACTTTGTAACCCATCTGGCTTACTTCATCCGTCAGAGCGGAGAGGCATTAAACACATAGAAATATCTTCTGCCTCAGACCTTGCTCAGATGGAAACCAGCTTCACCTGGCGTATCTACACAGACGGGAGCAAACACGACAGTATGGTAGGAGCAGCATATGTTGTCCACAGCCCGACGAGAGGGCGGGTAGCAACCATGAAGCTAAAACTTCACGATTGCTGTTCCGTCTTCCAGGCGGAGCTGTTTGCACTTCAAAAGGCCTGTGAATACATCCTTTCCCAAAGAATTTCACCATGTTTTATACTTTCTGACAGCAAGTCCGGGCTAGAAGAAATCTCAAACCCTAACAGTCACAACCCATTTGTAGTCCAGATTCACCATCACCTACGACAGGCACGATCACAAGAACTCACCGTCAAGCTGGCATGGGTTAAAGCTCACGTTGGGTATGAAGGTAATGAGCAGGCGGATGCCGCGGCTAAATCAGCTGCACAGCTTCCCCGTAGTCCTGACTACCTCGCGGCCCCAATTAGCTACATTAAGCTCAAAAATAAAAACAAAGCATCGCAGGCAGCTGAAGCCTTATACATGGACCCCGAAAAATGTCACTACACCAAAACTCTTTTCCCTACATACGCTAAACTTACAGAATACCTCTCTATCTCACCCAGTAATTTCTTCATCACGCAGTATCTTACAAACCACGGCTTTCATAAGGAATATCTGAAAAGATTTCATATTGTCGCAGACGACACATGTCCCTGCGACAACCTCACCACGCAATCCTGGAAACACCTGATTGAAGACTGCCCACGATTTGCCGCAAAACGCTTGGACCATACCGTTGCCTGCAACACTCTTAACATTAACCCATTAGATATCACTGAAATAATTACAAAAGAAACCACTATGAACACATTCCACAATTTTCTTAAATACATAGTCAACCACCTCAAAGATTTTAACAATCCACCGCAAGCACAAATTAATCAATAACCATCAAACTGTAGCACATTGGTTGTGCTTTCAGAGTAGTCCAATAGCTCTGAGAGTATAGCGAAACACAAAACTCCTTAAAAAAACAAACGGGATAGATTGCCGCGATATTTTTTTATCACGGCGTGCATGTTAAGCCTGCTGGAAATGAAACCGCTGACTCTTTCACGAAAGTTGCTGTCACTTCTGGTTCTTTAGAACATTATAAATTATTTTTCCATGACGCCTTGTCCCTCCCTCGAATCCACTTATATGAGTCATGTAATACCCATTGGAACTCCACCAAGAGATTTGTTGGAAAATACTTCCCCGATATTCAGCAGACGATTCCCCCAAGACCTTGGTTCTTCAAACACACTAGCGTCTCCAAAAAAGTGGTTTCTATCATCTGCAGGCTCCGTATTGGCCATTCTTGTACTGTACACTTGGTGAAACTTCGTATTAAGGACAACTTACTCTGTGAGTGTGGCATCGACAAAGGATCAACGAATCATATATTTTCAACAGTCCTATCATCGGCGCTTCTTTGCTCGACTTCCTTCCTAAAAGCTTTCCCCGCCTAACTAATATTAAATGTGTTCTATGTAACCTATCTCCCCCGCTTCTTAAATCCCTTTCAAAATTTATAATAACTCAAAACATTAACTTATAATCAGTATATAGAGCAACTCTACCCCTGTGACAAATAAATATGAATTTTATTCTTCATCTTTGTTTGTTGTCACCAATCCTCCGTACTCTCTTCTTTTTTTGACCCCATCCTCCATTATACTCATCATTCGGTAAATTATACTTATTTTATATTGTGTCGTGTTTACGTATTTGTTTTGTCATTTTTGTTTAAGGTGGTAATTTTGCTTTAAAGCTAATTTAACGATTTTATTTTTTTGTTACCTATTAAAAAATCCCCTGACGTGTAAATGTTGCACACGTGTCTTTGGCGGAACGGTACACCAGCCCCCTTACTCTCCTTACAAAAGAAAAAAGAAGAAGAAGAAGACTATAACTGTATATAGGTAGGTACCTACCATCACAGTCAAAATATCTTCTGGTAGGTACCTTAGGCCTACCACGCAAGTGTCGTCGGCATCGGTATCGACTACTTTTTGACAGCCGACGCCATTTTTCGTACTGCGCAACTTCCCAAGCCGACCTGTCAGTTTAACAATCGACGTCGATGGTGAAAGCACAGATAAGATAGGGCGAAAGAACAAATGAAACGCTGTTTGACAGTAAATCGATGATATTGTATTTGGAAGTAGATGACGCCTCGCGAACTAAGAGTTCACAAATATGGCCCCGTCTGATTAATGGATGTCAATGGATTGACATCTATCACATCAGACATCAGATTCGGAACATACTCATATTATAGTGGCTTTCTTAATATATTTTTTAAAGTATGTAGGTACATTACAATAGACTCGTTGGCCTAATTTTAAAGTTGAGTTCATACTTTAGCTCGGTAGTATATTAATCAACAAAAACATTTTATTTTCAAACTGTTTAACATTTAAAATATTGAATAATTATCTAATAACTGCAATTTAAATGTATCACGTGAAACGCCATGGCGCCAATATCAGAGTCACGTTCACTGCTAGGCATTCACGATCACGTGACCACATGTATATTTTCTACAAATTAAACTAATTAAAATATTTATAGTCCTTATTTTAATAAATAAATAAATATTTATTAATGCACCATAGCCATCTGGCATCATGTAAACAGAATGATTCCTTCAAATAACACGCTAATAGCGTAAATATTTTTTCTACAATCGTGAGGATCATCCCTCACAGATGTGTTTATCAACAGTCTTTTGTTATACTTTTGTTAACGCGAGTGCCGGTGACCTTTTGATCCGTGAGCGTCTACGCTGTTACTTTATAAAAATTTAAGGTGTAATTTATAGTTGTATAAAAGAAATATTAACATACATTTCCATAGACATATATGTTAGGGTCGTGCGGGCGGGATTCAAACCCGCGATTGCCTATCTTTGTAGTCCGGAACGTAAACCACCACACTGTGACGGTCGTTAAATTATTATTAAAAAATATAGTACCAAACTACTCCATGTAAAGCACGTCTAAGAATATCGACCATGTTAATCCGTGGGTTGGCTAAGAAACAAAACTCACTAAATTTATTGAAAATACTTCAATCATGAATGATTCTAGGCTTCATTAAATACAATTTACTTAACGAAAATATGATATTCGGACAGTTTTTTTTATTTAGTTAAGTGTTTCTGCCGTTTTAAAGGCGCACTGAAGCATTATGACACTAACGCCATCAAAAACAGACTACGTCAAAATTATGACCTCATTGAAGTAAAGGTGTTGTTTAGCTGAGCCATCTTTTAGCCTCTCAACGGTGATCTAGTTCCATAAAATTAATATTCCTATCGGAATAGAAGGACAAGTAAAAGCTGTCAAACGAAACCGATTTTAAGATGTCATTGACTAACTTAAGTAAGTAACATTTGTAGCTTTAAATGAGATAACCGTTCGATCATGTGATTTATAACAATGTTCCTAAGTTAAATATAGTAGTTTACTGCATGATAAACAGTCAACACAAAATATTGAACATGCAGCTCTAGTGTAAAACTAAATATTATTTCATTATACAAAATATTCGTCGATGTACATTCCCTGTGTTATTCTGTCTTTATTTTTACGTAAATTAACGTTTGTAGAATAGAATAATCAAAACTGCGTTCTTTAAATTTGAAGCGCATTGGTAAATATAAGTCGTATATTAAGAGGCTTCGATTTGGAATAATCTACCTGTTAACTGTTAAATGATTATTTGTTTGGGTTATGCCGCTGTAATGCATAACAATCAATCACCGATCAAGTCACAATGTTTCAGACGCATTATTTCTCCAAAATATACACAATTTCACTTTTAAATATAAAAAAAATGCACTCCGGGAGTGCCGGCAGAAGTGAAAACTTGAATATCAACGTTGTGCATTTTTGATTTTTTGGAATAGTTAGGGAATAATTTTGAATGAATTGCTCTTATTATCAATATAAAAGTACTATCATTTTTGTGATAGAATACAATAATAATAATAATAATAATAAGAACAACGTAACGAGATACAAAACGAGAACAACGTAACGAGATACAAAACGATATCCAAACTAAAATAAATGACTGGACCCGGAAGTCTCTGCATGGGAGACACCGCCAAAACTTATGCCAACTAAACGTCGACAAAACTGCGTCGAACGCGTGGCTGAGTCGCGGCGAGCTCTTCCCTGAGACTGAAGGGTTCATGATCGCTATACAGGACCAAGTAATAGAAACCCGCAACTATCAAAAGTATATTATGAAGATACCGAACTTACCAACTGACTTATGTAGAAAATGTAATAGCAGTTCTGAAACTATACAGCATATTACAGGCGCATGCAAATCCATTGTCCAAACTGACTATAAACACCGCCATGACCAGGTAGCAAACATCATTCATCAGAAGTTAGCCCAAAAATATAAACTTATTCCACAAAAGCTCATCCCTTACTACAAATACACCCCTGAACCAGTTCTAGAAAACAGCAACTACAGAATATATTACGACCGTGCCATACTTACAGACAGAACTACACATTTCAATAGACCGGAGATCACCCTACAAGATAAAATTAATAAAACTGCATACATAATTGATATAGCCATACCTAACACTCACAACGTACAAAATACCATCACCGAAAAACTCTCCAAATACACGGATTTAAAAGACGAAATAAGAAGAATGTGGCGGTTAACCGATGTAAAAATCGTACCTATTGTGATATCCACAACGGGATTAATTCCCAAACAACTACACCATTCACTCAGAATTCTCAGCATACCACAATTCACATACCTCGCTCTTCAAAAAGCAGTAATATTAAATACTTGCAGGATAGTCAGAAAATTTTTACAGAACTGTGATAACCTCCAGCAGCAAACACAAATTAATGTACAGTCTCAACTCTCACACTCACACTCTTCACAATAAATATGTATCATTGGAAATGTACTTGGCTTAGGCCCGTAGGTTTCTGAAATACCAGCTTTTAGCTGAGACACAAAAGTGTAAAACCACAATAATAATAATAATAATAATAATAATATATTTTTATAGAATACAATATTTATTTATTGCGCTATCGTACACAAACATTACAATTTATATTATATTAAATTACATTAAATATCTCTCAGAAAAATCAACTTACATCCATAATTTCGCCAACCGTCTTACGGTTTTTCGATCAGCCCACGTGTCCTGACGCGAGTTTCACATTTTTCCCCCATCCCACAAAAATGCTCAACGCCGCTAAAGAAGTTTTCACTTCAAAAATCAAATGCACGTAATTTTCAGCGAGCTTCTGCAGGGCGGTCAACTGTTTGACATCTGGCAAAAATGGTTCTGCTACCCATCTCTTTTTATCACACAGTTTGCTGCTAGTGACATCTCGCTTTTGTCGTTCTATTCCAAAGGGATAATAATTTTATGTCTAGTTCTTAATACAATATCATTGCAGTAAATAGATACCACGCAAAGAAATCCAAGCCGACGTCTAATGCGAAACGATGTTTTGAAGTGTCATTTCAATACGGCATCTCATGAGTAGTCGATTTGAATATTTTGTTTGTAAAAAAGTTTGATTGTTTCAATTTTAGCCTGCTTTTTTGAATTATTCTGGGCTCACGTTTACATTGTACGGCCATGATATTTGATGCACAGCTACTATCATTGGAAAGGCAGGTATTTTTAGTTTTAGCATCTAAACACGAAGTTTTAAGTCTCGTTCTAGTTCTAGGTTTATTTTTGAAAATCACTAGAATTTTGTAAAAAATTCGATCCTTTTTTTATCGACGATTGTTCTGTCATTGCGTTTCGTTATTTTTATGCAGGTTTTTGATACTAAGAATTCCTAATATTTTTGCCAGGGTTATAATGAATAAATCATTTGTTAACCCCGACTTGCCGTGGTACTAGTCTGCCCGATACTAGAGTGTAATTCCAAAGCCGGAGGCGCGGAGGGAGAGCAGCCTCGCCTCCGCAGCTTCGGCTTGCTGGTCACCCCGCTTCGGCTCACACGGGTGCCTGTGATTTGTTACGTAAGGGCGAAGAGGCTGCACTTCCCGCAGCGCCGGAGACGAGGAAATCCAAATTGCTTGCATTACCCTCTTAATAAAAAACATGAAGGTTAGGTTAGGTTAGAACTGCGACCATGCGACCATACAGCGCGCCATTTTCTAATGCTTCGTTAGCGTCTTGTATGGGGGAGGAGGGGTAGGCATACATGAGTTGGGTACCCCCGTGGGGGAGGTGGGGAGCCCCCCACCCAGGTGGTAACCCTGTAACCCCCCATTACATGCCTCGACAATTTGGTATGGTAAAATGGTATTTGGGTGAATTTATTGCATTTTAGGACATTTTTTTGTATTTTTCAGAAATTCATATCTCCCAAACTAGGCCCAATCGAGGGGGGAGTGGTGCAAGGGGTTAGCAAAACCCGCCCCCCTCCACCCCTAATTCGTGGCCTTACAATGCAAACTACTACTTTATTATTCTGCTTTCTAGCGACTAATTAGTGCACTTATCTTTTTATTTGAATACTTAATCATTTTTGCTGTGTTGTTGATTTCATCGGACGGTTTCGCTTATCAAAAGCAAATTTTGTGAGGCTATGTGAAGATATTGTAGGTACCACTCTTGCCCACAAATGAAAGGACCAGCGGGATAAATCCCGAAAATTAAGGTACGTATGTATACGTGGACAATTGGTTGCAAAATTTTATAACTTACCCACGCATGGTTGAGAATTGGAGGGTTTTAAAGACTGCACATGCAGCCGGGACCAACGGCTAAACGTGCCTTCCTTCCTATTACTTTATTGAAAAAAAAAAAAGAATTCATTTTCATTCAAGTTGGCCATTATTAACAGCCAATTGTGGAATTTATCGTTTTTATATCAATAAATATAAAAATAGTAATATTTTTTACAGAATTTGTCTAAGATAATTATGGCTAAAATTATGATTCTGAATAATCTATGTTACCTCTCCTTTGAAGGGTGTTTGGAAGATGAGTGATTGCACTCATCTTCCAAACACCTGTATATATAGAAGGAATTTTGGGAGTTGGGTGTGTTTGATAGAAAAACCTTTTAGATAAAATCATTTTTTTATATTAAGGAAAACATTTTAGGTACGGACGACAGCACATCAAGTGGTAGTTTTGCTTTACGGTGAGGTTTTTTTGAGTTAAGGTATTGATTGAAAAATAACTGTTATTAACGTACGTTAATTTCTATACCCACCCATTGTGTGTAAACTTTTGTAGAAATGTAAGTAAAATACAACGTTATTATTATACCTACTTCGTCCTACAATAATTTAAAACATATAAATGAGGGTTGTCAAAAATGACGCCCACCAGGTGGCAGCACCTAGGCGTCAGGTCCAACCACTTGTCAAAATACATACATAATATGTTGTATTTTCTGATATTTTTTATTATTTATTTATTCATACAATAGTTGCAAAAAGAGTACTGTTTTCTAAAATACTACAGTGTTGTACAGTGCCTATGTGTGCAAATAAAACAGGAGGGCATATGTTCCCTATAACTGATAAAAGCTGATTGAAACAGTGGCTTGTAGCTATTCACAGAGATAAATTTACTCCTACTATCTACTATCCCTATGCAAATACGATCACCTATTATTGATTATTACATAATATACATACTGAATAAAAAAAAGTTACTACAATTTTTATCAGTTCAGTGTTATTACAAGTCATAGCTACTATAGTGATTAATATGCACCTGGAATAGGCTTACAAATATTTTATTATGTATAAGTTGATGATGTAAAGAAAAAGGCAGATAGTCATGGTCATGTATCACATATTGCATGGTAGCACTGTCCAAAATTCCACACAATCCTATTCTTCATTAGTTATTATAGTATCTCCTATTATTCATATTTTCCTTTAGTGCCAGTTTCTTTGGCGCCTCTGTTTTTTAGATCATTATTTATTTCGGCAACCTTTTTCTGTCTCTAAACCATTATAAAAGCACATTGAATTCACAAATACGTAGAATTTACCGAAATTCGGTAGAAATCAATACTATGTGCAAGTTGTTTGGACCTGGCGCTTACGTGGCGCCGTCTGGTGGCAGAAAAAATATCAAAAACCCTCATTATCAACAATTGTTTTTTTTTAAAATCATTTCCCTGAGGCTGTAAGGTTAAAAAGTTAAAAACGCATGAGGGCGTAGCTAGGTCGCCCTGCATGTTTGCGGGACGGTCGTTGATTTGAAAAAGTGTAGCGGCAGTACTGTCTAAGATAAAAATACGTTCAGGTACTAATGGTTTGAGTAAATTGATTGAGAATTACCTACCTACAGTGGCCGTTCAACAATTTACAATTTTTAAAAACATAACGCCTACAATTTATCTACTACTGTCGGCGGTGGCGTTGCAAATTGTTTCTTATTTCGAGAAATGTAGCGGCTGCATCCTCTTGGGCCGCTGCACTCCTCTCCTGGGCCGCGACTGAGCGCCCAAATAGCGCCACCGCTCGCTCAAAGAGCGCAACCCCGCGCTCGTCAGCCTCGAGCCTACGCTCGTCAGCCTCGAGCCTACGCTCGTCAGCCTCGAGCCTACGCTCGTCAGCCTCGAGCCTGCGCTGGTCTAGGGCACGGCGATTTTGCTCCGCCTCCCATGCCCAGCGCGGCTGCGGAATTTCCGCGGGGTCTGGAAAAATAAAAACGGTACTGAAAACAACCTACAGTGCCCTTGTTCATGTCGGAACCGATACTATTTTTAAGGCGGTCAACCCAATGCACCGCGCTACGTCGCAGAGCGCAGATTTTACGAAGAAAAACGCTCCGGTGCAGTGGGTTAACAGCCTAAGACCTTATTAGACCATATATATATATAAAAGCAATAAAGATATGGGGTTTGAACTCACTGGCTGCCGTGTCGGTGGTGTCTGCCCGACGCTTTCGATTCGAAGCCGCTGGCGAGTTTGCTGCAGACGGAGGATCTAAAACAAATTTTACACAACTTTTTACTAGATAAAAACCGCAGAAGTGTGTCGGGCCAAGCAGTGTTGGGCTCCGTAGTTTTGATGTTTTACACAACTACCTAACGTGTAATAACTTTCAATGAAATTTATACGAAACATTGCTTTTTACTTCTATAAATAATTGTTTTATAAGTTGATTGTCTTTTACCATAACTACAAAGTTTTCCTTTTCATTTCGTTATATATAGCCAACGCGTTTTTTTTATATATCAAAAAACAACAATTTAGCTAGCAAGGGCCGGGATACTTGAATCTAACAAAAAATAATAATATAAGCTTAGTATTTCGCAAAAGTCTCCCTTAATCGAAAAATGGTTTTCACACACCCACTATATTTTTGAATGACATATTCAACAACACTACCTACAAACCAAGGAATCGATGAGAAAACAAAAAACTTGCCTTCAAATGGCCGAGCGCGGCTTGTGTTAGGCTGGGAGGCTGGTGGCCTAGGGAGTGGGGCTGACAGCATCAGTGGATCTGGTGAGTCGACAGCAGGGGAGCACACCTCTTCTTTAGCTTCCACATCAAGCGAGGGTGGGCTTGGCAGTGTCGGACGAACAATTACTTTCTGAAAATGTACTTTAATAATGAATTCTCACTTTTACTCTGCCTAGTGGTTAGTACTTTAAAATAATATTACAAATTATTATTATTATTATCTTTATGGCTATGAAGGCAATAAAGGCATATAATATTAGTGACAGCAGAACTATTTTTTGGGAAAGGCTGTTATCCAGCCTTGGACCGTCATAGGCTGTCGATGATGATGAAGATAAAGGTACCGTATACACTGTGTTCCTGAGGCTATGCATTATCTTTTGCCTTTTACTTAGACCATTAAATTGGCCATCATTCTGTATGGACGCATTTATAAAAAAAACTTTTCATTTTCATACAAACTAAATGCTTGAATGTTAATTATCTAACAATTGAATAAAATGAAATTAAAGATATATCCCTTGTAAGATATTTTTAATAAAAGCTATATTATATACATTTTGCAAAGTTGATGCATATCATCAGGAACGTGGTGTATAAGAAATATCTGCTGAAAGTATGCTAAATAAATAAACATCATAGTACACCTTAATGTCATAATGTGTGTGTGAATGAAGACATGCTATTGAAAAGGGATTGATTATTGCTAGCAAAAAACATAATACTGAAGTGCATTAATTGTACTCATGTTCATGGTAAACAATTGGTAAAAAAAAGCTTTGTGTGCATAGCAAAGTGTTGGTATCAGACCGTTCACAAACTGTCAGGAGCCTTAACAATTCAGACTGGTTATTATTCTTCATCTGTTGCTTTATGAAAGTTTACCATGAATACAAGGCTTATGAAGGAAACTAAGAAAAACAAAAACATACATCGAATGGGATCCGCACTTCCTCATTCTCCAACACTGCCTGTCTCCCAATGATGGAAAAAATCCTCTCTTCCACTTGAGTTAAAACTTCAGTGGAAGGAGGACCTCCTCCTGTCCCTCGCTTGTGTACTTCTTGCTCCCCTACTTTCCTTTTGACGCGATATTTAATATCGCGCCAATACTTAGCATGCAATTATGAAACAAAAAAATTGTTAGTGGAAACAAAACCTTAAAAATTGCAATTTTTGAGGATAAATATGCACTTGAAAATTTTGTATGTTGCATCAAGCGAGACTTGAACTCGCACCTTTCGCAATCTGGGCGACTGTACTACAATTATACTATTGATGCAACCACATGGTACTCTGATATTCTTCAAGTGCTTGATTTTCGCTGTAAGTCAGCATGGTTTCACCAATGTTATGGGAATTACAAGCTATAGATACAATATATTTTTAATTTTTAGGCATTCATATTGCAATTTTTAACCTCCTAAGCCGCAATTGCGGTGGCGGTCGCGTTTCCGCGGTGGACTGCGTGCGCGTACGCAATTCGCGCGGTGTCAGGATACACGTTACGTAAACAGTTATAAAATCTTATTGAAACAAGCTATTATCATTCTGTAAAAAGCTTATTGTTACTGAATAAATAAACTATGCTTGTAATAAAAAAAATGTATTCAAAAATGAAAAAATAGAACCAAACAAATTCGTGGTAGGGTGACGACATATACAAAAAAAATTGCGAGAAAAAAAAATCGAATTTTAATTAATAACTGACAGCAACCGGATGTGTTTGCGTTCTATGGTGTAGAAACATCTGTTTTTTACTCATAAAGGTCAACATGCCCAAGGAATAAGCATTTATACACCCATTTTTTTTTTGCAAAAAAAGTAATTAAAAAGCGCCCACAGGTGGGCGCTTGGTAAAATCGCGAAACTCATGCTCAGCGCCCACCATCGGGCGCTCTGGCTGTCCAAGGGTTAATGATAAATATGCACTTGAAAAACTTTTGTATGTTGCATCAAGCGGGACTGGAACTTGCTCCTTTCGCAATCAAATCAAAGGGCTCACATTTACATTGTATTTACAATGTGGTCACAATAATTGATGCACAACTACTATCATTGGAAAGGCAGGTATTTTTTGCATCTAATCACAAAGTTTCAACTCTCGTTTTAGTTCTAGGTTTATTTTCGAAAAACACTAGAATTTTGTAAAAAAATTAATCTAATTTTTATCGACGATTGATCATAGAGATCATAGAGTCATTGCGTTTCGTTATTTTTATGCAGATTTTTTGATACTAAGAATTCCTTACATTTTTGTCAGGGTTAAAATGAATAAATCAATTGTTAACCCCGACTTGCCGTGGTCTTTTGGCCGTGGTACTAGTCTGCCAAATACTAGAGTGTAATGCCAAAGCCGGAGGCGCGGAGTTGCTTGCATTACCCTCTTAATAAAAACATGAAGGTTAGGTTAGGTTAGGTTAGAACTACAACCCCACAGCGCGATTTTCTAGTGCTTCGTAAGCATCTTGTATGGGGGAGGATACAAGAGTTGGGTACCCCCCTGGGGAAGGTGGGGAGCCCCCCCTCTCAGGTGGTAATCCTGTAATGGGGGGGGGGGCACATTTCATGCCTCAGAGGGATATTTGGGTGAATTTATTGCATTTTAGGACATTATTTTGTATTTTTTGTGCAGGGGGGTAGCCCTCCCCCCCTCCACCCTCACCCCCCCCCCCCTAATTCGTGGCCTTACAATGCAAACTACTACCAATCAAAGACCAAAATAACTCTGACCGAAGATTACAACTCTTAAATTATCACACACTTACGTCACGCCACTGAGTGCTAGTTTTTTGGTGCCCCATCACCGCATTGAGTGTGGCCGTCAACTCCTCCCATTGCTGCCTCACAGCGGCCTTGCCCTGAGGCGTGTCCAAAGACTGGCCCCTAGCCAAGGCCCTGTGCTCCTCCATGAATCTCACGAGGAGCTCCATCTGCTGCAAACTCACTTTTCTTGCCGCTGGCATCTACAAAATACATACGAATGAATTCACTATTATGGGAGTAAATAATAAAGTGCAAAACAATGTTTACTTACTTCCTCAATTATTTATCACAAGATGCACAAGCCACAAATGGTAACCGGTTTGAGCTGTCATGTCAACAAACACAATAGCATACTCTTACTAATCTGTGCACAATAGATAGAATAATAAATTTTACGTTCCGTTACCGTATAACGCGTTTAATGAAAATTGAATAAAAAACACTAAATACCACGGAATTAGGTGACTTTCCTTATGAAATCAAGTAAACTCAGAATAAATTTTCCTTGGAGTGCCTTTCAACCAACAAAATTGTAAAAATACTTCAACAACATTTTTGTAATAAATTGTGTTCTGAATAAAACGGACCGCAAATCGACGGCGTTTTTCCATTTATTCTCGTTCTCGGTGCTCGCTCGGCAATTCGACGCAAAATATTATTTGCCGTAGGTACCGCGATTATTTGCCAGCTTCGACTTTGGCATCGTTTTCGACAGTCGAAACTCGAAAAAGATTTCAAGTCGACGACACTTGCGCGGTAGGCCTACTGCATTGATATTGTTGAACTGTCGATTAACTTCAGTTTGATTTATTTAATATTTACATAATTTAACAGAAACGTTATTACAATGAGGTGGGGCGAGGTTGAAACTTTGAAATTCGTGAAACTTTACTTAGGAATGGAAAACTTGTGGAATCCTTGCGATGCTGATTACAAAGTGAAAAGTAAACGCCAGAAAGCGTATAACGATATCATCAAGGAGTTCCATCATTCTACTGGTATCATGCTGAGTGAAGCAGAGTTGAAGATAAAAGTCAAGAATCTGAGGTCTACTTATACTCAGGAAGTGGCCAAAATTCGGCAACGTTCTAGTTCCGAATTTATTTACACGCCAACCATTAAATGGTTTGCTGAATGGCATTCCTGCTTTAGTACCATCAAGAAGGCAGACTCGTGGGATGTAAGAGTTTACTTACCATGTAAAATCCTTTATCTATCTTACTTTATCTAAGATTCCTTGAGTTTTATCTAAAATGTTATTATTTGCAGGATGAGGCACATATTGATAAGAGTACTACCAGTATCACTGATGAGCCAAATTCAGATCCATTGCCTACCCAATCTGAGGATTACCTTATACTGTTGAAAGCTGAACCTCAAGATATGACAGTACAAGATGATTCAATAAATAAGAAGCAGAAGCAAGAATTGTTTGTAAGCCCTGATTCATCAGAGAAGCCACAAATGAATCTCTGCACCAATCCAGTTGAAGATGAGTTTGATATTTATGGCAAATACTTAGCAGCTCAGTTGAGAAGCATGGATCTATCCAGGGCACTAAGAGTTCAATTGGAAATACAGAGCATTGTGAGTGAAGCCCGAATATCTGGGCTATCAGATACTTGATGGTAACCCGTTTCCCAGAATGTTAATAACACGGTTGATTTTTTTTCTTGACAATGTAGACACTTCAGAATGGTCTCAAGTAATTAGAAGATTAGATATAGCTAGAAGTTATATTTCTGGAAAAGGTACAAACTTACATTATGTGTAAAAAGAAATAAACAGTCATTTGGGAGTCACCCCCGTAGGCTACCTGGAATGTTTTCCTGGAGTTTTGAAAATAGGCTTTCTTAATGATTTATAAAGATGAAATAAGAAACCAAAAAATTTGCGCACGGGCAGGACTTGAACTAGCAACCTTTTGGCAGACCGGGCCAAACGCTCTTACCAATTGAGCTACTGTGCTGTTAGTCTGACCCTGCGAAATTTGTGGTTTCTTATGAAAACGTCAATTGCGTGACGCTTAGCGCCATCTAGCCGTCTGTTTATGAAACAGATGGCTTAAGCAGTTATTCTTTACAGAATAAATTCAACTTGGAAATTGATGTCGCTTCGCTATCTAATGCTTTTTAGAATGTTTTTAACACTCACAGTGTCATATTTTATATTTATAAAGATGAAATAAGAAACCAAAAATTTGCGCACGGGCGGGACATGAACCAGCAACCTTTTGGCAGACCGGGCCAAACGCTCTTACCAATTGAGCTACCGTTCTGTTAGTCTGACCCTGCGAAATTTGTGGTTTCTTATGAAAACGTCAGTTGCGTGACGCTTAGCGCCATCTATCCGTCTGTTTATGAAACAGATGGCCCAAGCAGTTATTCTTTACAGAATAAATTCAACTTGGAAATTGATGTCGCTTCGCTATCTAATGCTTTTTAGAATGTTTTTAACACTCACAGTGTCATACCTATTTTATATTTATAAAGATGAAATAAGAAACCAAAAATTTGCGCACGGGCGGGACTTGAACCAGCAACCTTTTGGCAGACCGGGCCAAACGCTCTTACCAATTAAGCTACCGTGCTGTTAGTCTGACCTTGCGAAATTTGTGGTTTCTTATGAAAACGTCAGTTGCGTGACGCTTAGCGCCATCTAGCCGTCTGTTTATGAAACAGATGGCCCAAGCAGTTATTCTTTACAGAATAAATTCAACTTGGAAATTGATGTCGCTTCGCTATCTAATGCTTTTTAGAATGTTTTTGACCGGGCCAAACGCTCTTACCAATTGAGCTACCGTGCTGCTAGATGGCGCTAAGCGTCACGCAACTGACGTTTTCATAAGAAACCACAAATTTCGCAGGGTCAGACTAACAGCACGGTAGCTCAATTGGTAAGAGCGTTTGGCCCGGTCTGCCAAAAGGTTGCTGGTTCAAGTCCCGCCCGTGCGCAAATTTTTGGTTTCTTATTTCATCTTTATAAATATAAAATATGACACTGTGAGTGTTAAAAACATTCTAAAAAGCTTTCTTAATGATTTTGATGTGCTCTTTTCGAATTTTAACTCAGATATTCGAGAAAATATATGTCTTAGTTACATAAGATACTATCTGCCGAAGAGGAAAAAAAGTTGTTTATTTTAAGTAAGTTGTTACATTGTTTTAGGATATTTTCAAAAGATTATATTAAAATAAATGGGTTGGTTAATGTATTAAGAACATAAAATAGTTAATTTTTTAACTTACTTTATATGGAAACACACGTAAAACTGATAAATAATCAGCTCCTTGATAAAACTATATGTCATTTCTAATAACTAAGCTGTGTCTTTTAAGGGACAGTAGGAACATCTGGGCTTTGCCACCTCGTTTAACTTGCTCTTTATCTCAGCAGCTTGCGCCGCCATCTTGAATATATAGGACAATAGGACTTTTCAGACGATATTTCTCCTTTTCGGCGCAATTTACTCAAAAATATCTACTACAAAATTTAAAGTAGAGAATTTCCTACACTGAAAGCTCAGCAATATTTTCCATAAAATCAATAGTTTCGGCAAACAAGCTCCGCAAAATGTCAAGTAACTCGCGTTCTGCTGTATTCCATTTTGGCGCCGTATTCTTTATTGCCTTTAATTTAATAAAAAATGAGTTCTTAAAATGAATTTTCCATACACTAAACATAACCTATATGGCTGGTAGACCTAGGAGCCCTGTGAGGTAGTGCGAACACCCTCCTCCTCTTCCTTACCAGAGACATGCACCTCTTTGAGTAGGTACAGGGCATTGCACAGAAAACTATCAGGTATGTCTGCAAACTATCAGGTATGTAATGTTAACCAACTTCCTTTGTTGAAAATCCAAAAGGTAGTGGTCGACAAAATGCGGGTTATGGCCAGTATCCGCCAGCGGCATCGCCCCCACTGGAGGCAACTGGGAATTCGTAAAAAGATTTGTCCCTGTTGCCACCAGTTCCATATTTACCTTTTAATCGTAATCGAAACTGAAGACATTAATCAAAGGATCATAAATCTTCCCTTTAACGCATTTTTAAACATATCTGTTGCCTACTAGGATCAAAATACAGTGCTGGACTTACCACCCAAGCAGCAACCAAGCGTAATGAACACCTAAAAAGCAGCCAATATAGCACTTAACGCTGTTTTACAGCTGTATAAGAACTTTGAAAAGACATAATAGTGTTATAATGTCAGTTTAGCGGTAATTATTCAGCTCTAACTGTATTAAGTCTGTATTAAGGAGTCAAAGTACGCCTAAAGTTCTAAATCAGTGTATGATAACTGTCATGTACAGCTTTAAGTTTCCTGTAACGCTTTAATCTCATTTTAGTATTAAATCTGTACAATAGCTGCATTTTGCATACCGTCCCTTACTTAATACAGCTTAAGAGCTGTATTGTGGTGGTTCACAAATCTTATTTCTGTACTATGAAGTAGGCAACCCCTCTTCTACAGCTTCTTATTATTCTATTGTACACCCTTTTACAGACGATAGCTGTCTAATTTCTGTCTTTGTGAGTAATAAACAGCAATAAAAATAAAAGACACCTATGTATAGTACAGCCTTAATCTGTATAAGTGACAGAGTCGCCATTTTGAATTATTGTGCGTGTATATACTGTATTTTGTAATTGTTTTATAAATATGTGGAAAAAGCGAAAAAGATTTGGTGCTATTAGAAGAAACATTTAACAGGAATATTAAAATATTACAAATTATCAAAAAAATGAAATTACTGCCGAGGAACATCGAGATATTGCAACAGATTAGATCACCTACAGTCAAGCGTCAATACCGTCGACATTTAATGAAAGGGGTTCCGTAGAAAATATTGTGAATGATCATAGTTATATCAGGTGTAACTTATAAGCTTTACCTTCTGCAACGGATGCCGACATTTTATCATGCAGCAGTTCAAGTGACAGCAAAAGTAAATATGAAAAAAATATATGTAAATAAAAAATAATATGTCGCCAACGATGGTCAGGTTCTCGAGGTAAAGAAAATATATATGCTTGAGAAAAGAGTAAAAATATGCGCTCTTATAATTACAGACTTAGCAGAAGTTTTTGAATCACCAATAAAATCGTCATATTTGAATATATTCAAAGCCAAATTGCATGCCTCTGGGCAAATTTAGACCATTGTTAATCCTGAAGATGTAAAAATGAAATTAGTATGTATAGAACATAAAAACCAATTACATTTTATACCCCTTTTGCACACAGTCTGATAGAGAAATAAAATTCATTCTAATTTATATAGATTTTTTATTTTTATCACTTTTCGCTAATAGAGTCATACAAATACAATTGCAATACTCATTGCAAAGTAATTTCCTACATATTATCTATAAACAGTGACATTTAAGTATTAAGTTCCGTTTGTCAGGAGAACCATGAATATAGGGTGCGTTCCGTATTGCGCCAATATCACTGTTAGCACTGTGAGCGTCAAAAGCCGTTCCGATTTGATTAGCGTGCTGACAGCGCTGTTGACGCGATTTCATTTCGGAACGGCTTTAGATCACATTTGCTGTTCTTTGAAGCAAAAAGACGTCAAATGCGTCAATGTGACAGTCCGCTCTTAGACGCTCACGGTGCTAACGCAGCAAAACGATTGCACTGTGAACGCAAGATGGCGGTGATAGTGACGTCAGCCGTGACGTCACTACAGCTATCGTTGACTCGCTAACGCCAAATCGGAACGGTTTGTAAGCGCGATATCAGTGATATTTTCGCTGTCAGCGCAATACGGAACGCAGCCATAATCAACTTTCACTATATTTACTAATTTGTTTCTACATCTTGTTCATTCACGACGTATTGAACAATATATTCCGTTGCAGTTGAAGCGTCCAGATCCGGATCTAAGGGTTCGACTATTTTGGTTGAAACTGATGAAGTGGATGGGGTTGGTTTCTTAAAAACCTGAAACCAACCATAAACAATATAAAATAAATATTATCAAAAACTCATTTACTAACTCATCACGAAACCTCTTAAACTGCTAGACCCTTAATTTAGTTTAAAATAATTTAATTTAGTTTACAGTAAGTATACATTCGCGGAAAAAATAATTTTGCGATGAGCTGGCATTAAGGGGGCTGGCATTGGATTGCATCACTTTATTTATTTCTTTACAAATTCTAGGACGCAAATCTACAATAATTGCTTTGAAATTTAAAAAAAAATAACTTTAATACTTTATTTTCTAAAGCATGATGTGATCTCTCCGTACATTTTGGTTTTTCACTTAATATTACGTATCCCTAATAAGAGTTACAGGTTATGTTCGAAACACTGCTATGCAACATTAATAGTAATTTTTTTCGTTTATACAGCCCATCAACCGCTAAAATCTGAATAATAGTATCCATTACCTACAAAGTACAGCTATTAATGCTATAAGACCATCAAAATAGAATTTAGGCTGCTTAGCAAATTGTCGCCATTTTATCAATTACAACTCGAAGATTACGAACATGAGTACATAAAAATTAGACTAATGTTTTCATGTTTATCAATATTTTCAGTTTGTCCAATAACCTACAATGACCCCATGAGGCTCTACGTCCATTAATTTAAACATTTTTAAATTCTAACCTATAAAAACCATATTTACTTACCTTAATATCTCTTCCTTAGTTATTTTGCTGGCGCGTTTATTTTTTATCACAAAACATATATATGTCTACAATAAATTTATTTTTGCACGATAATGCACTGTATCCTGCGCCTATCAAATATCCAAATCTTTAAACACATAAAGCGTTATAATAATATCAGTTTGATCAATCTGATTATAAACACCATTAAAAATGTATTCTGTTTCGTTTTAATTCTTTTGTATCTCTGTTCAACAGATTTTTTACAACTTAAAGTTAAACAAGTGAGTTACAATGTAGTAATTGGAGTGTATTGGTTTCCTCGTACACCATAGTACAGCCGAAAAACAGCTATTATGCAGCCTATGCTATGCTTATACAGCTACTGTACAGCTAATATAACGCAAAAAGCTGTATAATTTGTGTCAATTTCAGGGGTATAAGGGCTGTATAAGCGCTTATACAGCCTTTATGCGGCCAAGAAACACAGCATTAAGAGTATAAACAAACTTTAATAGAGCTGTTATACAGCTTGTGATGCTGCTTGGGCATACACCACAATTTGAATGGCGGCACGGGCGGCACGACTGGGAATAACCGTAAAGTTCTGTATGCAGTAAGTGTGCAAAATACTTATTCGGAAAAATACTGTGTTACGACGGTCGACGAGTTTCATTTTGGCATAGATGTATTTTATCTTAAAATGAGTCAGAATGGCAGCATGAGCGACATTTGCTGCAGTATTTAGTTGACAATCTTACAGATCATCAACAAAGGAAATCGCTTTGTGTAGACGTAACTGATAGTCCTCTGAGCTAACTAAGCCCAGTACTCAAGAGGTGCCTCTCTGGTAATGAGGAGGAGGAGGAGGGACCTTGCATCTACCTCAGAGGGCTCCTGGTCCATATTTGTGATGTTTGGTATTGTTTCAAAATTCCACAGGCTTGCTAATGTGACGGTGGCCGAATGGTATAGGCATACGCCCGGATAGCGTAAGACAAGGGGTTCGATTCGATTCCTCGTCTATCACAGCCAAAGTTGCTTTTAACAAGTGCAAATTTCGTTTTAGTATAAAACAAGAAGGGGAAATTCATTTTTAGAACTCAATTTTCACTTATTACAGGCAATAAAGGAATAAGGCGGTTAAAAGGTTTATTCGGCGAAAACGCGAGTAACTTGACACTTTCGTAGAAGATATTATAAAATAATGACATTAGAGGGGGACTCCCATACATGGAGCTAAAACAAAAAAAAATTGCTCAAACCTATGCATGTGGTGTGTCTATGGACAGGTCTCGTAAAATGATATCGAAGTTTCTAAAACCATTTTATCTGAAAGTCAATTGAAAGCAAAAAATACACGATGTATGTTTTTACAAATACTTTCAACGACAATTGGTTTGAACGACATCGAACTATTACTTTTTGAGATACAGCACATTTTCAACAACCGCAAATATAACATTGCCCTTCATACAAATACTAAGAAAAACATGATTATTAATGCTGTCAACAAAATATTATGGTATTTTGGCTAAGTGGAAGTAAGTGAACCCCTTAGCCGTTTTTTTTAAAGATGGCAGAGCGAGCCGCTGAGACACGAAATGGCAAAGTTGAAATTCGAAAAGAGCATAGCAAAATCTTTAAGCTAGCTCATTTTCGAAACTCACGGAATACGTATCAGGCAAATTGTTGTGGTATTCTTCGTGTTTGTTTGTAACTTCTTAGGTCGCTGGATTGTTCAAAATAAAAGTAACATACTGGTTTTAACGTTATTAATCAAAAATTAATATTAACGAAATAATAAACGAAGTTTTGTGTTAGTAAGTCAGGCACGGTCTACGTGAATAGTAAGAAAAATTTTGTGTGAAAAAAAAATCGCCGCGCGCCGGTCGCATTTTTCTTTTTTCGATCTTTTTCGATGGCCAGTGTGCGCGGCTGAGCTGATAGAGTTTGGTTTTTCATAACATACCGCCCGCCTTGAAAGTGGGAAGACTTCAATCTTGACTAATAATTGGTAAAGGAGCGATCTTGGGCAATGGCCTTTTGATTACTCCTGCAGATGTTCTTATTGTAGCTACACGGGCGATATTGTCTGCACCAAAGTAAAGATGTTGGATGCGTCCTAGACGCCATCGAAGTGGAGGTATATTATCTTCTTTAATGACGACCATTTGGTTCACGTGGAGTGGAGGTGAGTTTTTCTGCCATTTAATGCTTTGTTGTAGTTCTCGAAGATAGTTCACACTCCAGTGGCGCTAAAATTCGCTTCGTGACTTTTCAATGCGGCTGTACCGGGGAAGACGCTCAATGCTAGTCTGCTCCGGAATTTCAGGGGTAAGTAGGCAGCGCGTTCAATGGCTTACCTATAAGGAAGTGACCGGGAGTTAAAGCTTCTAAATCATCAGGTGAATCGGATAAGGGAACTAACGGTCTAGAATTTAACACGGCTTCAATTTGTACTAGTGTGGTTGAGAATTCTTCGAATTTAAGATGAGCTAACCCTACTACGCGCCTCAAATGGTATTTTACGGATTTAACTCCAGCTTCCCAGAGCCCGCCGAAGTGAGCAGCGTTTACAGGAATAAACAAGAACTGAATCCCTTCGTCGCTACCATAATGAGATAGATCTTGCTTAAGATCGTTCCAAGACCCAATAAAATTCGTCCCATTATCGCAGTGAATGTGTGAAGGCCTTTCACGACGACTTATAAATCGTTTTAAAGCGAGCAGGAACGACTCCGACGACTGATCACCGACTAACTCTAGGTGCACTGCTTTTGTTGCAAAACATACAAAAATACAAATGTAAGAATTAATAAGCTTGGCTCCACGTCCACGTCTTTTTTATTACTAATATATTATATTTAAATGAAAACACCGAATGAAACCTTTAAATATATTTCACAACACAATCACTTATTCACAACTTTAATTGCTTAAAACAAATACACAGTACTGCACAAACTGACAGAGCTTTCGCAAGATGTTTCTTACTCAAAATTAAACTAACTACTGAACATCGTAATCGACTTTTATACATTAATATTCCCGCCTTGACGTCACCCCACCAATGTTTCCACCACTAAAACACTGGCGTGGTGGCATCAGAGGATACGGAAGTAACATTTAAATAAATTTATTAAATACTGATTTTTAACAGGAAGAGGATGTCTCATTTTGATTAGTTTTAGATTTATTGAACAGGAAACGGATGTTTAATTTAAATTAATTCAAATATAAGTTTCAACAGGAAACGGTACTTTTATTTTAAATGTATTATTAATTTAATACGCAACGGAAGCGGAAGCCTACTTTTTAATTTTTAAAACGTCCAAAGAAATTCGGAAGAAGAATTTAAATTTTACATCCATTGCTACAAATTTGCCAAATATTCATAATTTAATTAGGTATCTAATAACTATTTCATCACTTCAAAATAATGTGTCTCACTCCACGGCGACAACATTCGGCCGTCCTGCGTACGCATCCGTCCTCGGATAGCGTCCAAGTCTGGTGCGATTGCTGAGAACACAAAAAAACAAGTTTTATTGTTTAAGTTTAATCAGTAATGCAGTATTTTCCCTAAAACTGTTCCATCAACGGTTAGTAAATAAGGAAAATCACTACTTCTTCCAAAGGCAAATGATAAACAAATTTTGCATATTATTGGTACTCAATATTAATTGACTGTTCCATCAGCGGTCAGTCCTATTTAAGTAAGAATTTGTAGCTTACCCTAGGCGATGCCTTTGGCCAACCCTAGTTGCATCTCACTACAAATCCAAACATTAATGCAGAAAAGTTATTTTACACGGATAAATATTGCTACATAATCAAGTACCAAAATATGCAAGTTCAAAGCAAAAGCATCAGACAATAATTAAAACAGAGGTGAGATATTTAATTAAAAAAAAAAGGATTCATAAATACCTGACAACATTCTAGGCCATATCCAAATTATTTTCATTTAGGTCCTCCAGTCTTATCCAAGGTTTCATGTTTTCTGCACAAGTAGTCCCTTCATAGCGTTTTTGTTCTTTCTGCACCTCGCATGTCCTTTACCTTGTATCTGTCATGACCTAATATTTCAGTTACCTGAAAAGGTCCTTTGAACACAGGTAACAATTTAGTGCTCTGACCTTCATTCGATTGACTTGGTATTTTTATCACTACCAAGTCATTTATTTCGTATGCACGTGCAGGTTTTCGTTTGGAATCAAAAGCTTGCTTCTGTCTTTCTGCATTAGCTTGAATTCGACTACTCACAGAGTCTCTCAAAGAAGTCATGTCGATTGGTTGTTGCATATCTTCATTCATCAACTTATCAGCGTCAGTTTGGAGGCGGTACCCAAAAAAAACCTCGCTAGGAATAGCTGCTGTAGTTTTATTGATGGTACTATTAATGCCTTGTTGTATTCTCGGAATGTGTATATCCCATTTGTTGTTGTCTGTGCTAGCACCCATAGTTCGCAATGCATCCAGTATGGTCCGATTATAACGTTCGACCTGACCATTTGAACGTGGAACAGCAGTGGCTATTACATGATGTCGTATATTTTTGTCATAACAATATTAAACAAACATTTTAGAGGTGAAAGAGCTACCTGCGTCACAAATGAGCCGTCGAGGATTACCAAATACATTAAATATCTTGTCTAATTCGTTGATTACAACTTTACTTTTAGTATTTCGAACAGGTGAAATGAATACAAATTTTGTAAAAGAGTCAACAATCACTAATAAATAAGTATTTTTATGTGTTGTTTTAATGAAAGGGCCTAAATGATCGATATGGAGAGTATGGAATGGTCTTGCATACTTAGGTATGGAAAATAATTTTCCTTCCTTTTTGCCGTGGACAGTTTTTGAGTAAATGCAATTTAAACAGTTTTTTATGTATTTTGAAACTACTTTTTTCATTTTTGGGAACCAATAAAGAGATTTTATTCTTTCAATTGACTTGTCCACGGCAAAATGTCCAATATCGTCATGATTGGCTCTTATCACTTGCCAAATACATTTTTTTGGAACAACCCATCGGCGACCATATTCTGTCCTACGATAGACTTTATTACCTAAAAGTTCGTAATCATTGAATATTTTTTTGTTGAGCTCGGCTTCTCCTGACTCCAGTATTTCCCTAATTGCACATATATTGGGGTCTTGCAATTGAACAGATAATAACCAATCAGCCTCTGTTATTAACAACACGCTTTCATTTGAAATGGGTGCAAGGTCATTGTTTGAAATAGGGTTTCTACTTAACGCGTCTACATGTTGCATTTGCGTTCCAGGCTTATGAACAATTTCAAAAGTAAACTCTTGAGTGAGCAATACCCACCTTCCTATACGAGAATTAATTTCTTGTTTATTTACTGTGTATTTAACAGCGTTACAGTCTGTGAAAATTTTGAAATTGGAACCTAATAAATAGTGTCGGAATTTTTGTAAGCCGACAATAATAGCCAAGAATTCTAATTCGAACGAATGATATTTTTTTTCTTCGTTTGTAGTTTGTCTACTATAAAACTGAATAGGTTTTTCACCGTTTTCGGTCAATTGCATTAAAATGCAGCCAACACCGTCACGACTAGCATCCGTGTATAATATTGTAGGAAGATTTGGATCAAAGATTGTCAATAAAGCGTTATTTAATAAGTCATGTTTTAATTTATTAAATGCCTGAATTTGATCTAAGCCCCATTCCCAAGAAGCATCCTTCTTTAAAAGCTTAACTAATGGCTTTGATATAGCAGCACAATCCTTTATAAATTTGCGAAAGTAATTTATAAGACCGAGGAATTGACGTACTTGATGGACAGTTTTGGGTTCTGGGTATTTTTCTACAGCTTTAAGCTTCTTTTTGCCTGGACGTATGCCTTCCTCTGAAATTTCGTATCTGAGAAAGTTGACAGAGCTTTGAAAAAAATTACATTTTTCTAAATTTATTGTCAGACCGTTATCTTGCAAAACCTTTAACACCTCTTCTAATTGTTGAACATTGGTTTCTAATGAATTTGTTGCAATCAATAAATCATCCATGTAACAGATTACTTTTTCAAATCGTAGTTTACCTAATACAGTATTCATAAGTCTTTGGAAAACCGATGGTCCATTGCAAAGTCTGAATGGCATTCGTTTGAATTCATAATGACCATCGGGTGTTATAAAAGCCGTTTTGGCTATAGAATCTTTATGTACATTAATTTGATAATAGCCACTTTTGAGATCTAAGGATGTATAATACTTGCAACCTTTTAGTTTATCTATGAGATCTTCAACAATTGGCATGGGGTATTTTTCTTTAACAGTAATTTTATTAAGGGACCTATAATCAACACACATACGTTTTTCGCCAGATGGTTTGTCAACTAACAGTACTGGACTCGCATAGGGCGAATTGCTTTCTTGTATAATGTCATTTTTCAAAAGCTCGTCAACGATCTCACGTGTAGCTAACTTTTCGGATTCAGACATACGATAAGGGCGACGGCAAACAGGTTTATTAGTTGTTAGTTCAATATCTAACTCTACACAAGACGCTTGACCCAAAGATTGTAAATCATCAGAAACTACATTAGGATATTTAGAAAATAATTTATGTAATAACGTATTGTGTTCAATATTGCCGGTGTCAAACGTATGTGAATCTATTAAAGAAATTTGTTCTTCACTAACTGGACAAAATGTCAAATTGTCTCCTATACGTGTGTACATGATTCTCCTATCCTCAGTAAAATTCCTCCCTATCAAGATTGCACTACCAAACAACTCATCAAAAAGGTAAAATGTAACATCAAGCTTTGTTGTATCAACCTTTAAATCAACTTTTACACCATGTGTAACGTACGAACAAGAATCTACTTTAAATCCGTTCAATAAGATGGGCGTTTCCAATAAAAATGGTGCAAGGTTTAGTTCATTTGCTAATGAAGTCGTTATAAGTGAACAACTACTACCCATATCAATGAAAGCACGTTGTTTACATCCATTTAGTTCAACATTTTTGTAAAATTTGTTTTTTGAATCCGGTTCAACAATCAACTTCCCTTCACTATCTTTCTCTACTTTAGTTTTAGATTTCGTCCTACAAGCGAGTTCAAGGTGGCCAAGTCTATTGCACGAATTGCACTTCACATTATCTTTATGGCTACACTGAGTTTTTTTGTGACCCTGTTCACCACAACGAAAGCAAGTTATATTTGGATTCACATTTGTAACTGAGCTGTTATTAGATATACTACATGAAGCTTCTGGCTTCCTGTCCAAGTTATTATGGGACAACCGGAATGAATTTTTATTTTGACTATTATTTTGCTTTATAATAGGCTTTTGATCAGAATCACAATGAATTTTTCCATGCAAAAACGAAGCCAAATCATCACAATATTTAAAGTTACCAGCTTCAGCAGCTGTACTAATATTTTTGTCCCCAATCGACCCCACAATGATTGAAACAATATCTTGCTCAGAAAACGCTTACCTCATTTTATCAATTTTACCTCGTTGTTGAAAGTAGAATTCGTACAATGACTGGCCATCTCTAGGTTTGGTTTGTACCAAATCTTTTAATAAACTATACATATTCCGTTTGACTTGAAATGTCTCTAAAAGAGTGTTTCGCCAATCCTTCCACTTCCAGGTGGTCCACCGTGTTTTATTTTTTTGAAGGGAATCATACCAAGTTTTGGCTGTATTACGTAATTTTTGTAATGCCTGATACTGTAAAACACGATCAGACCAGCCGAAAGCGCGAGCGTTGGCTTCAACAACATTAATCCACATCTGAATATCGTCTATCAAAGGGTCAAACTCGGGGATAACAGATGATAAAACAACGTTTTGGCTTACTGCAGGAGACGCAGCTCTTGTGCGTCTCGATTTTCTTCTCCTCTGATCCTCTGAGCTGCTGCTGCTCGTTGATGGTGATCTCGAGCTGGACGAAGAGTCAGAAGACGGATCCCTTCTTCGACTTTTTCTACCTCGCATCCGTTTTCGACTTCGCGGCATTTGGGCGCGGTTTACGGAACACTTCTGATATTATATTTAAATGATAATTTAAATATAATTCTGATATTATATTTATATTTTACAACACAATCACTTATTCACAACTTTAATTGCTTAAAACAAATACACAGTACTGCACAAACCAACAGAGCTTTCGCAAGATGTTTCTTACTCAAAATTAAACTAACTACTGAACATCGTAATCGACTTTTATACATTAATATTCCCGCCTTGATGTCACCCCACCAATGTTTCCACCACTAAAACACTGGCGTGGTGGCATCAGAGGATACGGAAGTAACATTTAAATAAATGTATTAAATACTGATTTTTAACAGGAAGAGGATGTCTCATTTTGATTAGTTTTAGATTTATTGAACAGGAAACGGATGTTTAATTTAAATTAATTCAAATATAAGTTTCAACAGGAAACGGTACTTTTATTTTAAATGTATTATTAATTTAATACGCAACGGAAGCGGAAGCCTACTTTTTAATTTTTAAAACGTCCAAAGAAATTCGGAAGAAGAATTTAAATTTTACATCCATTGCTACAAATTTGCCAAATATTCATAATTTAATTAGTTATCTAATAACTATTTCATCACTTCAAAATAATGTGTCTCACTCCACGGCGACAACAAATATATATGGGGCCAGCGTAATCAACACCAGTGTCTGTGAATGGCTGTGATGGTGTAACTCGTTCGCGTGGTACCTAACTGTCCCATCAACGGCATTTTAATTCGTGCAGTTAATCGAAAACATTTAACACACAGATGTACAACCTTTTTTTTGCTAAGTTTCGTCCACCGATTGTCCAATATCTTTGCCGAGTTGTGTTTAATAAAAATTGAGGACCTGCGTGTAACCAATTTTTGTGTTCGAGTTCAAATAACCTCCTAGCAAAGATATCATGACCGTGTATAATAGCAGGGTGCTTGGAATCATATGGAAGATCTTTTGGTAGACTTTCGAGGTAGGTGGTAGAAATGATACTCCGATGAAGGTGTAGAAGTGAATAATTATTTAACCGACTTACCCTAGTTTTATTTACAGTTTCTTACTTATAACTATGTGCTTAACGATAACTTATTTTAGCCAATCAAGTCGAGTTTGGCATTTCACTCTTTCGCGAGGTTTCCTTCACTCGCCACGGGGTATGCAGGTGAGGCGCGGGGGAGAAGGCGCTGGCACAAAACCGTAGCGCGCGTGGCTCGCGTCCTTTTCAGCGGCGGGCCGCGGCGCAGGCTGAACGTAGAGACGGCGTAGCTCCGAGACAGCGCGGTGCGACGATCCAAGTAGCTACAGCTCTTTTCAGAGCTACTATCTTGTTTTCATCTTCGAATCCTAGTCCGAATGTCATGTTTCTTGTGGAGTCTTACTATCTTGTTTCTGTGAGAGTAACACAGTACTCCCCTTCAAGTGAAACGTACCGGTAACTTGACACGGCGGCCGGAACGTGTTTGCTTCGGACTCGGTACTTGTAGCGGTGACAATAAAGTTTGATGTGCCATGGTGGTATTTTGATTTCCCGTCTTGGTAACTTGTGCTTGTGAAGGTAAATCTTGGTTTGATGTTGGTAAGGTAATTCTGCTTGCTCTCGGTAAGGTATGTTGATCTTGAGGTAAGTTGGTAACTGAGGTATCCGGTAAGAGATAGGCAGGCTTCAATCTGTCGTGTATACTTTGTCAGATCGCTTGATGACACGGTAAGGGCCTTCATAGGGTGCTTGAAGTGGTTTCTTAACTGCATCAACTCTTATGAAGACGTGAGTGCAGTCAAGTAGATCTTGATGAACGAAGATGCGTGGCTTGTCATGGTGTGATGTTGCTGTCGTCGGTTTGTTTTCTTCAATCGAGGTACGTAATTTGTCTACGTATGAGTAATTAAGTGGCGTAGTAACAGAAGACAACGCGTTGAAAAAGTCGCCGGGCATGCGGAGTGTGTGTCCGTAGGTAAGTTCCGCAGCGCTTACGCCTGAGTCAGCGTTAAGTGCGGCGCGCAGTCCCAATAGTACTGTAGGTAATTCATCGAGCCACGACCTTGAACTTGATAGTTTCGTTCGTAGGGCACTTTTCAGTGTGCGATGCCATCTTTCGATTATTCCGTTGCTTTGAGGGTGGTATGGAGTTGTTCTTGTTTTCTTAATTCCCATTTGTTTCATTAGAGCTTGAAATAGGTAGCTTTCAAACTGGCGGCCTTGGTCACTTGTAAGCGTTTCAGGGCACCCAAAACGGCTTATCCAATGTTTATAGAGTACTTCCGCAACGGTTTCAGCCGAAATATCCTCCGTAGGTATTGCTTCGGGCCACTTTGTCGCACGGTCGATCATAGTGATAAGGTAACGTGAACCGTCGCTTGCGGTAGGTAGGGGTCCTACTATGTCGACGTGCAGATGACTGAATCGTTTCGATGGTGGGAAGTTTGATGTAGCGGAGATCGTATGACGTTGAATCTTGCTTTTCTGACAGTCGATGCAGCTTTTTGTCCATCTTCCGATGTCGGCGTTCATTGACGGCCAGAAGTACTTTTGTGATGCCAGTTTTCTAGTAGTCCGTGTCCCAGGGTGGCAGATATTATGAATACTTCGGAATGCTTCGTATCGATGACTTTCAGGTATGTATGGTCGAATGTTGGTTCCGGAGGCTTCACAGTGTAACTCGATGTCAGTGTTCGGAATAGGTATTTTCTTCATACATATGTTGGTTTGCTGTTTCAGTTGTTCTATGGTCGAATCTTGTTCTTGTGATTTCGCAATTTCTTCATAGTTGATTGTAGTAGGGGCCGTTATTGTTTCTACGCGGCTGAGTGCGTCGGCCACGACATTTTGTTTTCCGCTGACGTGACGAATGTCGGTTGTGAATTCGCTTATGAACAAAAGTTGCCTTGTTCTCCTCGGCGTTTCCGTTGTTGATTGTGACTTGCAGATGGCAAATGTAAGCGGCTTATGATCGGTGAATATAATCAGCGGTCTTCCTTCGAACATTTTTCTAAAATGTTTCACGGCCATGTAGATAGCGAGTAATTCACGATCGTAGGTAGAGTATCTTGTTTGTGCATTGGTGAATTTCTTCGAGAAGTATGCGAGCGGTTGCCATTGGTTGCTGACATACTGTTGTAAAACTGCGCCGGCCGACTTGTCTGAAGCATCGCACGATAGCGCGTAGGTAGCTGTGTGCGACGGGTGCGCGAGAAGGGTAGCTTCGGAGATGCTTTTCTTGCAGTCTTCAAAAGCTTGCGTTGCGGCTTCGTTCCATGTTATTTCAGACTTGTCTCGCTTTTTCGTATTGTGTAAGTAGGCATTTAGTGGCGCTTGAATCGACGCGGCGTTTGGAATGTGGTCGCGATAAAAGTTTATCATTCCCAGGAAGCGGCGTAATTCTTGAATTGTCTTAGGTTTCGGGTAGTGGTTGATAGCTTGCACTCGTTCGACAGGCGGCTTAATCCCATTCTTAGACACAATGTATCCTAGGAACTTTACTTCCGGTTGGCCTAGGACACATTTGGCTGGGTTGATAGTGATGCCGTATTCTTCGAGTCGTTGTAACACGGTGCGTAGGTGGCTTCTATGACTTTGTTCATTATCTGATGCCAGGAGCGAATCGTCGACGAATGGATAGACGAAGTCAAGGTCGCGCAGTACTTCATGTATGAATCGTTGGAATGTTTGCCCTGCGTTCTTAAGACCCGGGCACATTCGAGGAAACTCGAACAATCCGAACGGCGAGATGATGGCGGTTTTTTATATGTCTTTTTCGTGCACCGGTAGTTGTTGGTAAGCGCGGTTGAGGTCCAAAGTAGAGAACACTTTCTTGTTGTAGAGTTGATAGGTGAAATCTTTTACTCTCGGCACGGGGTAGCGGTCGGGTTTTGTGATGTTATTGAGTCGTCGGTAGTCGCCGCACACACGTAGATCACCGTTTTTCTTCGGCACAATATGGAGAGGGCTTGACCACGGACTCTTGCTCGGTCTACAGAGGCCTTGATGAATCATGTTTTCGAATTCTTTCTTGACTTGATTGTAGCGATGCGGTGAAATCGGGCGGGCACGACAATGTAAAGGCGGGCCGGTCGTTTCGATGAAGTGTTCGACGTCGTGTTTGGCGTTGAGTTTCATTGAAATGTGACGAGTCGTTCCGGGGTACTCCGCTAGTATGTCGTGGTATGACTGACGTTCATCGATGCTGCGTATTGTAGGCGTGTCGGTGAATCGTCCCGATGCGTGTGTGACGAGTTTGGTGACATCGTCGATGAGTCGCTGATTCTTCAAATCAACTAATAGATTGTGATGTTTGATAAAGTCGGCTCCGATGATGGGTTTAGTGACGGCGGCTACGATGAATTTCCACTTGTAGGGTCTTCGAAGATTGAGGTTGAGTTCTAGTGTCTTCTCGCCGTATGTAGGTATTATCGTGTTATTGGCTGCGTAGAGGTTGAATGGAAGCGGTTTCTCGAACGTCCCCTTTCGTTTGGGTATGACAAAGATGTTGGCGCCGGTGTCGACTAGGAATGTCATGTTTAAGTTCTTGTCTGTGACGAATAGGCGGTATGACTTGCTTCCTGCGCTGGGTTCCGCCTCGGCCAACGCTTGCTTTAGTTTTCCGTCTTCGTATCTTGCAGGAAACTGCACGGTGTTGTGCATCGTTTAGCTTTGGTTCCAAATCTTCGGTGATAGTAGCAATGAGGCGATGGAGTAGCGGAGCGGTCACGCCGGGCATCGTTGTGCGAGTGAGATGGAGATGTCTGTCTCTGTCGGCCGCGTGAATGGCTTCGGTATCGGGGCGCAGGCGATGTTCTGTGCGTTTTCAGCTCGGCGATTTCAGTGTGCAATTTTCGTATTTCGTCTACGAGGTACTGCATACTGAATTGGCTGTCGGGTTGGTGTGTTGCGACGGTGGATACGGCGGATACTTGGTGGTGTTGCTCAAGCATCTTATCAGCAAGCTTCGCGAGTTCGTCCAGCGCTGTCGTTTGGCTAATGGTATCGCTAACGACGAGCACTGACCGGACTTGTGGTGGCAGTAGGTTCATCCACATCAGTCGCAGCGTGTTGTCGGGAACTTTGTTCAGGGCAAGTGTCTTCATCCGCCGGAGGAGTTGGCTGGGCTTTTGGTCACCTAGCTCCATGTCGGAGAGGAGCTTCTGCAGTTGCTTCCCGTCGGATTCTTCATAGACGGAGATCAGACGGTCCTTGAGCGCAGTATATAGGTGGTCTGAAGGCGGGTTATACAACAGATCGCAGACTTGCTCAATGTCTTCTCTTTGTAGTTGCGCGATCACCATTTGTGCACGCTGGGCTTGGCCCTTCTTGAGGTCGTTCGTGGCGGCTTCGAACGCGATGAACCAGAGGCGCGGCTTGTCACGCCAAAATGGAGGAACGCGCATAGCGAGCGCTATACCGGAGACTTCTTGAAGGTTTGTGGTCGTTGAAGTGGAAGGCAGCGGTGCTGGAGCTGGAGCTGGTTGCGGATGTTGTGGTAGCGGGATCGGTTGCTGTTCTTCAGCCATGTTCCTGGTCGGTGGTCACCACTTTGGTAGACGTTCGAGGTGGTAGAAATGATACTCCGATGAAGGTGTAGAAGTGAATAATTATTTGACCGACTTACCCTAGTTTTATTTACAGTTTCTTACTTATAACTATGTGCTTAACGATAACTTATTTTAGCCAATCAAGTCGAGTTTGGCATTTCACTCTTTCGCGAGGTTTCCTTCACTCGCCACGGGGTATGCAGGTGAGGCGCGGGGGATAAGGCGCTGGCACAAAACCGTAGCGCGCGTGAATCGCGTCCTTTTCAGCGGCGGGCCGCGGCGCAGGCTGAACGTAGAGACGGCGTAGCTCCGAGACAGCGCGGTGCGACGATCCACGTAGCTACAGCTCTTTTCAGAGCTACTATCTTGTTTTCATCTTCGAATCCTAGTCCGAATGTCATGTTTCTTGTGGAGTCTTACTATCTTGTTTCTGTGAGAGTAGCCACAATCTGAATATTCAAGTCGGCCGTAAACTTTAAGTACACCGTCATGATCTAAAAATGGACATAGTCTAGAAAGTTTGCTGCCTTTTGGAATTGGTTTACCTTGTTTTAGCAAGTCTATTTCAGTACTAAAATCACTTTTTTGAACGTGTTTTAAAATAATTTCGTTAGCGTTTGATATGTCGTGACGTGACAAGTAAGAGAACAGTGTTTTTTGTTTTCGTTACGAACGTTGTAAATAAATCTCAGTAGGTACGTATGCCCAAATATGCCGTATTTTCTTCAAACAGGACACACGTTCAAAAACAGTATCAAAATCAGAATTATTTGTAGTAACGTCACTTATCGCCACTGTGTGGTGTTGTATAGTTTCAGGTATATCGTTAGATTATTTTTCTGTTAAGTTGGCAGGCCAGGAATTTTGACTGTGAGACAAAAACTCGGGGCCATGCCACCATAAATCTAAGTTACTTAGAATGTTTGGTTTGACTCTTCGGGAAACCAAGTTTGCTGGGTTATAGTCAGTGGGTACATGACGCCATTCATCTTCTGCAGTGAGATTTTGTATTTCAGAAACACGGTTTCTGACAAAAGGTTTTAAACGGTAAGGATCCATTTTTAACCAACACAAAACAATGGTGGAATCGGTCTAAAAACCACTTTGTTGATATGGACTCGAAGTGTTTTTCGAATGAATTCAACGAGACGTGCTGCCATCAAAGCGCCACACAACTCAAGCTTCGGGATAGTCACTGGCTAAAGTGGTGCTACTCTGGCCTTGGCACGTAGGAGATTGGCGTGGACTGTATCGTGTTCGTGTGTACGAGAATAAGCACAGGCACCATAAGCGCACTCTGAGGCATCTGCGAATATATGCTTGGACAGCTTGACGAGGAATATTAAAGTCGTTAATTTCTTTTAACGAATTGACTAATTCTAACCAACGTTCGGCTATTTCAGGGGGAATATGATCATCCCAAGAAAGTTTATGAAGTCACAAAGACTGCATAAGCTGTTTAACTTCGATAAGACATGGACTAATGAGTCCTAACGGGCCAAACACCTGAAATATTATTGAAAGAATTACTCGTTTAGTTTGTTTTCCAGGTAGATCTATACCTATTGATTACAATTTTTAACACATCCTTAGAATCATCCCACAGTAAACCCTGTGTTTTGGAGATGGGAGTCTCACTCAACTTGTGCTCATTGGATACAAATACAAATACAAATATATTTATTTGCCATTAAGTAGGGTACAATACATGTAAATGCGGTCTTATGTCAGAGAAACAGTGCAATGACCTACTTAGCCATATAAAAACAGCATGCAAATATTCAGGAATTAATAATACTAGTTTTACATTTTATTTATCAATATGAATTAAGTACAAGTAAACAGCAACAATGTCAACAGTTCCATTATGGTCCTTTGTGCTTTAAAAACTCATCAATACTATAAAATGCATTATCCATCAACCATTTACGTAATGAAGTTTTAAAAGCGTTTAATTCAAGTTCTTTAATTCTCATTGGTATTTTATTGTAAATAGTTTTGCACATTGTGTATGAGTTATTCTGAAATCTCTCAGTTTCTCGGATTTCTATAAGGACGTTTGGATCTTTTGATCGCCATTTTCGGAGGGGAAAACCTGCTGATTGTAGTTTCTCAAAAACACGTTTTGCGAGATCAATACTTTCCTGATGATCCAGACAAAAAATCATCGACATAAAAATCATGTTCAATTACACTAGCAATGCTTTTGTCTTTACATTCTAATGCAACTTGCTTTAGGCACCGAGTAGCCAGATAAGGAGCTGAAGCAGTACCGTAATTTATGGTAGGTATTTAATTCAAAGACTTTAAGTGGTAACTCTGGGGAATCACGCCATAAAATACTCTATCTTTAGACCGAACTAAGATTTGTCTATACATCTTTTCGATGTCACCACAAATTACTACTTACGTTATGTAAGTAGTAATTTGTGGTGACAATATTGATATAATCGGTTCTACCAGCTGCAAATCATTAAGAGATAGACCCGATGTTGTCGGCGCTGACGCGTTAAAAACAACTCGAAGTTTGGTAGTAGCACTACTTTCCCTCAATACTCCGTGATGAGGTAGGTAGTATGAAGTTGATGGTATGTTTTTGTAGGTAATACTTCCGTCATGTGTTGTAGTTCGCAATATTCATCAAGAAACTCCCTATAGCGTTGATCGAGTAATTCGTCATGAGTTAGGCGTTTTTCTAGTGATTTGAGTCGTTTATGTGCTAGTGTGTAAGAGTCACCCAATTTTGAAGGTGAGTCCTTCAATGGAATCGAATCTACCATCGGACAGACGCTTGGTCGAATTAACAAAGATTTCCTCGCATCTTTGCTTTTCAAAAGACAACGACGACATTTTCGAGTTCCCAAAAGCTCGCAAGTTGTTTTTGTATGTGTATAGCAGCTGTCAAGCCAACTTCCCGTTAATTATTCATAGTACTTGATGAAACACTGCCAGAAACTATCCAACCTAACTTGGTTTCTCTCAGAGTTGGTTGATTTCGACCTAAGAAGATGTGTTTCGAACCATAAGTCCCAAAATATTTCACCGCCTATGAGTATATCAATGTTACTTTGTTTTAAATAATCAGGGTTAGCCAGTTCTATCGAACTAGGAATATTATTACTGGCCGTATTTATACAGTGTGTCCCTGGATAAAGTGCAATCCCGAAAGGGGATGAAACTAGACCATGAATCATTGACTAGAAAAATATTAAAAAAAATATAAAAAATATTGTAGAATTTATTGGTATTTTAAGATTTTCATGTTTCATTAAGGACTCTATGTACAAAAGTATTGATTTCTTCCAAAATAATGGGTCTATTTCTTTGAAAAAAAAAAACAGTATGCCTAATACCTGGCGATGACCATGAAATAATAAATAGTCCGCAAAAAAGTAACTATCTTCGGTAAAAAAATGTATTTTTATGAAAAAAAAGATTCTTTTAGACGTTTATTTTAAAAAACTTCAAATTACTAAAAAAGTGTGCCCTATAACTATGTAATTTTATAGCTTACTTTTATTCTTTACCATTTTAGCTTCCAAATACCTAAAAAAAAATATGTTCTAACTCAAAAATTGGCTAGGTAGGAGTTATTTACATTTTAGTAGGTAATAAAAGTAAGACTTTAATCACAATAACTTTATTAATAAAATTATCCGTAATTCATTTTAAATGTCATTTGCGTATTGAATTATTCGGTCGTGCAACTGTGCCTCGGTATTTATTGGCGTGCTGTATACTCTTTGCTTCATGACACCCCATAAAAAATAATCTAGGGGTGTCAGATCAGGTGAACGATGGAAAAAACGGTCTCTACCTGCACGGTAACACGATAAGGCTCCACTTTAAAAGTTCGTAGATAGCATGTTTTATTAGTTAGAACATTGTTTTTTTTTCATTTGGAAGCTAAAATGGTAAAGAATAAAAGTAAGCTATAAAATTACATAGTTATAGGGCACATTTTTTTAGTAATTTGAAGTTTTTTAAAATAAACGTCTAAAAAATCTTTTTTTCATAAAAATACATTTTTTTACCGAAGATAGTTACTTTTTTGCGGACTATTTATTATTTCATGGTCATCGCCAGGTATTAGGCATACTGTTTTTTTTTTTCAAAGAAATAGACCCATTATTTTGGAAGAAATCAATACTTTTGTACATAGAGTCCTTAATGAAACATGAAAATCTTAAAATACCAATAAATCCTACAGTATTTTTTTATATTTTTTTAAATATTTTTCTAGTCAATGATTCATGGTCTAGTTTTATCCCCTTTCGGGATTGCACTTTATCCAGGGACACACTGTATATTGATGAAACGGTGGCGACTCTAATATACTAGGGATTGTTAAGCAACTGATCGGCATTTTAAATGAACTTGTTCTAGAATGAATTACAAGATTAGATTTACCCGTTATCGCAGTAGACGGTTACCGATTCCAGATACAATTATTTCAGCTTTACACACCGGTAGATTTAACGTTTTAGCTAGTTGTTCTGTGATAATACTGGAGGTACTCCCACTGTCTAGGAGGGCACGAGCTGAATTAGGATGGCCATTCGCATCATACACAGTCACAAGTGCGGTTGACAACAGAACACGTTTACATGAGTGTGTTGTGTCGAAATCGAAAGTGTTACATTGTCAGGCGGGGCTGAAGTTTGGGAATCACTCTCATTAAGTAACAAAGTATTATGTTTTATGAAACATTTTTGACAGTGAATGCGCTTGCACTCTGTTGCGGTGTGGTTAGGCCTTAAACAATTCAGGCATACATTCAACTCTTTCGCTTTATTACTGCGCATGATATCGGTCAAATCTCGGAACGCATTACAAAAGTATAACCTATGCCCTTTATTACAGAGAGGGCAAGAGGGCGGAATAAATGTAGCCTGTCGAGTTGGATTACTTGTCAAAGCAAAACTTTGTCGTTTATTTTCCGCGCGATATTTATGAGAATTGGTACTTTTATTCGAACTCGTTTTATTTACAGAAATTTTATCACTATGTACAGGTTTAGTGTCCAGGTTTTGTGTAGACTCTAAAGTTTCCAGTAAAATCGCTGGACTTTTAAGGAAATTCATCATATCGTCATAAGACGGTTTTGTTATGGCCATTTTAGCCTGCTCCCACTCTTTCGATGTGGAAGAATCGAGCTTCGAACTAATTAAATAAACAAGCAATGTATCCCATTGCGAAGTATTTTCCCCAAATGAAGACAAGACACGCAAATTAGTATTACCTACACTTATCAATAATATTGCGAATTTCTGTTGACGTTTCGTTACACATAGGTGTTAAATTAAAGAGATTTAACATGGTTCTGTATAAGAGCTTGCGAATTATTATACCGCTCCAGCAATAGCTGCCAAGCAATGTCGTAATTAGCTGTAGATAAAGTGATTGATTGGATGACATTGGCAGCGTTGCCTTCGAGGCTCGACCGTAAATAATAGAACTTACTAATTTTATCAATGGCTTTATTTTCATGAATTAATGACGCAAATGTGTCTCGAAATTCAAGCCATTTTTCGTAAGATCCATCAAATCTCGGCAAAGATATCCTTTGGGATATCCTTTGGACATTCCCACACATCGCCATCTAGCCCCAAAGTAAGCTACTTAAAGCTTGTGTTATGGGTTGCCAGACAACGGATATAATACTTAAATACTTTTTTTTTGTTGTAAATACATAAATGATATACATAGAAAACACCCAGACCAATACAAACAGACATGTTCATGCACACAAATGTTTGTATTGTGCGCGGATCGAACCCGCACCCGCTGCGTAGTAGGCGATTTCTCGACCACTACACCAGACGGGTCGTCAAAATATTGAGATATTGTCGGCAATTTGATACTAGAAAAGTCACGGGTGGAGCCAACCAGATTTTGTCCGGCGGAGTGATGCAGTGACCTAAAAGACTGATCGTCGTCGCAGTCGCTCGGAGCTCGGGATCGCGGTTGCCTCGATGAGATCAGTAGGTTGGCGAACCCAACTGCTTTGAAGAAGCTATCCTCGAAATCGTTTCGCTCTTCATATAGGTTTTGTACCAGTTTCTGGTTTTTCTAATGATGCGAGGTATGTTTTGAACTTAGTTAGTTATTGAATAATATCAGGTTTAGGATTGGTATCGGCTGCTCCTTTTCCATCGTAAAAACTACTTAAATAAAACGGAACTAAGTGAAACTGGAATTATGAAATGGTTTGCTAACAGGTAAGTGATAAATTAACGTGAATTTACAAAGAAGTTTTGGTAATAGAAAAGAAAACCTGACCGGTAAGTCCACCTCAGCACACTTGAACCCCCTATTTCCCGGAGCGTAGCAAAGGCAAAGGTAAGTGCGTCTTACTTGGTGGTCCCGGTATTAATTTTCTGGTGGTAGCTGCGGCAGCTTCGGCCAGCGGCGGTGCAGATCGGTATGAGATATAACCATCCATGTGGCCAAAGAAATGTTGTGATATTCTTCGTGTTTGTTTGTAACTTCTTAGGTGGCTGGATTGTTCAAAATAAAAGTAACATACTAGTTTTAACGTTATTAATCAAAAAGTAATATTAACAAAATAATAAACGAAGTTTTGTGTTAGTAAGTCAGGCACGGCCTACGTGAATAGTAAGAAAAATTTTGTGTGAAAAAAAAATCGCCGCGCGCCGGTCGCATTTCTTCTTTTTTCTTTCTTTCTCGCTGGCCAGTGTGCGCGGCTAAGCTGATGGAGGTTGTTTTTTCATAACACAAATCTTGTGAATCAATTTCTTGTGAAGTTAAATAATACTTTATTGAAGTGAATAAATATTCTTAGCTAAATAATCTATTTATTTTAAAATTTATTGTATAATTTTACAATACATCCAAATTAAATATACAGAAATACATATAATAAAGAAATACTCAAGGGCTTTAACAATTAATAATTTAAGGGTAGGTTAGGTTACTTGGTAACTTCCTATTATTTGATCAATAATAAGATGTTATCAATATAAATAAATATGTAGAAAAATGTCTTTCCTTTGTACTGTTCCTACTTCGGACAGACGGCAAACTTATAAGAACAGACTCATAAAGTTATAGGAAAATGTGTTGAATATGCAGCAAAGTACGTGGAGAGCATACAGTACGAAGAAAGCGGGGCTCAGTGTAAGAATTAGATAGAAGATTTTGTGTTATTTGTGAATAAACGCGTAAGACAAAAGTACAATTTCATTATGTGCGCGAAAAAGATGAATGAAATCTACATGTAGAGAAAAACTGTAAGTGGTCCAACATTTTCAGTTCGGCACATGTCAATGTCAATGCAGTAAAGACCAACCTATCAAAAATACAGTTTTCGGTTTCGATAATGGTTAAGTAACAGCCAAACCATAAAAAAATAGTTACGAGTTACAAACGTAGTCATTCCGTGCTCAGTGGTTGGTTACAAGTTTTGTGCAGCTAGATTGTATGGGACTGTATGTAACTTTTTGTATGGGACCAACATCAAAATACCATAAAAAATGTTGCCTTCTCCATACAAACTAACATCAGCTGATCGGCATTCTAGTATGGAAAAGTGATTTTTTTTTTGGATTACGATGTTGGTATCTTACAAAAAGTTTTTGTATTTGAGGGTCAGAATTAGGCCCATGAAGGAATACAGTCAATTTTGTTAAGCCAATGACTTGCCTAGACATATTATATCATAGGAGTGTATCTTCTTCGCGGGCGATGTCAGTATAATCATAAAAGGAAAGACTTAACAAACTACAATGATGACATAAATAGATCATTAGCTGAGGAAATTTCATGGTTAATAGGCAATAAACTAAAATTTAAAACCAGTAAAACAAATTATATCTAGTAATGCTCGACGCCTATGCATATCACACGGTGAATCACGATCATAAAAGAAGTCTCACATAGCACATTTCTGGGACTTAGCATATACTTAATTACTCATACGTTACCTGAATAAGTTGTGGTACCAACGTCGTGTCTGATTTCCATACCTAATACAAGTGCAATTAGCTACTTTCTTTGGGATCAGAGCACTGTATGTGATTGGTGTCCAATATTTATTTATTTATTATTTATAAAAGTTATAGTAATATAGTTAGTAGCACAATAAGTAGGTTAGTATTTGCACAGAGAAAAGTCAGTCGATAGGTATCTCAGCAAACAGCTTAAATTGGTTACAAATTGTAACCAATTTAAGCTGTTTGCTGAGATGTGTCAGTGGCGGCTGGTGGGTTATCGAACTGGTAGTGCACTTTAAGAAAATCGAAACAAAAACTAAAAACAATTACGGTAATATAAATAAACAATAATTAATGCGTCACACATACAGTGAAACTATACTGGTAGTCTGATACGAGATGTCAATCATGGCTGCCGTCGTCGCCTCGCGCCCAGCCGGCCGGCCAATTTGTCAAACATCGGGTGCTCTCGGCAATCTTCGGTTCGCACGTGCGGCGCTCGAGAACCCGCTCATTACTCGGTACATTTCTATGAACTATCTTTTGTTTCACGCGTCAGGCGTATTAACTCGTATCTCCTACAAGTTATATTAGCAGACCTCGTGCACTCGCCGAAGCGCACGAGAATTTGTCTTTACAGGAAAATAAGTCTTAATAGTATAGTAAAGCACTCAAACTGATTCACCATAATTGGAGATTTAATCTTTTATACGTTTTTGTTTAAAAATAACTAATAAAATGGTTATTTAAAAATAAAGATGAAGTACTTAATATTTTGTAATTTTTAAATCTTTTAAATTAAAAATTAAATTAAAATTAAAATTGTTTATTGGCTTTAACATTGGGTACACATTATTCAGTTTGTACATCCAGTGTCTCCTTTTAGGCTACAAATTGCCTGTGTCAGGAGACACTGCTCTTCCATAACACGAGTTTATTATACATACTAATACTAAGACTTAAGGTAATAATTAAGCTAAGATTCTGATACAATAATAATTGTGTGCGTGTGTGTGTGTGTGTGTATGTGTGCATGCGTGTGAGCATATGGGTGAGAGTGTGTGTGTGAGTTGACTAAATCAGAAGTGCCTCAATTTCGTCATAGTTCTTTGGCTTCAACCATTCTGAAACTATTTTTTTGCATTCGTGAAATTTCGTACTGTGTATATTTTTTTCCTTATTGATAATGTTGTAGAGATGGATCGATCTTTTGTTGTACTGCCTTTTAGCAAACGCCGTATTTACTATAGGAGCTTGAAAAGCAATGTATCTTCTCTTGTTTTTGTGTCTTTCAGAGTCGAAAGGTAAGGATTTGTCTTTTTAATGCCGACTGCAATATGTACAGCTTCCTAACCGAGTGAAGATTGGTGATTTCGTAAAGCAGCTCTGTAGAGAATCCTATCTTTTTAAATGACATTACCTTAAGTAAGCTACGTTGGGCACGCTCCACATCTAGAAACCGTGTTTTGGCTGCACCACCCCAGAGTGGTATACAATATATCACTATTGATTGAACCAGCGAAATATAAATGTCAGTGAGGAGACTCCTACCCGGGCCCCGCGGGCCAGCGACCACTCTTGGCACTACATTTCGTAATGTTTTAAATATCCAGATGAGCTTCCTGAGTCTTGAGATAACATGTTCTATGTGAGGATACCAAGAGAGCCGCTGGTCCACGAAAACTCCCAAGTACTTCGCCTCACCAACCCTTTTAATAGCCGGACATTCACAAATTTGTCGATTCAAATCATATTTACAGCTATGGATTTTTATGTCTGTTACAACAGGATGTATGCTGTTATAGATGCTGAAGCAAATATAATTAGTCTTATCCGTGTTAAGTGTGAGTAAGTTATTACGCAGCCATTTGCTTATTTTTCTTAGGCCATTCTCTGTATACTCCCTAACAGCACTCCAAGTCTCAGCGGTAAAAACTACAGCAGTATCATCGGCGTAAGAAAAAAATGATCCGTTATCAATATGCATGTCACAGAGGTCATTTATATATAAAAGGAACAGCGTGGGTCCAAGAACGCTTCCTTGAGGTACACCATATGTTACCTCCGTATCTCCACTCATAACAGAATCTAGTTTTACGCGTTGGCGTCTATTAGAGAGATAGTCTTTGAATAATTCTAGAGGCATTCCATGTATCCCAATTGATTCTAGTTTGCGCACAAGTAGGGCTTGCAAATATTCGAAAATGTTTAATATTCGAATATTTTGGAGACATTATTCGAATAATATTCGAATAGTGATAAAAAACTTTTAATATTGGAAAAAATGATTTAATCATATAATTAGGGCCTCATATGCCTTCTTTATAGTCAACATAATGTACTTTATGTATAATGTATATAATCAACACAAATTAAAAATAAAAGTATCAACAAATGTTGAGTTTTATCAAAAATCGTCTGTATTAGTTTAACAAAATCTAAATTCTAATACTTTCTCGCTATTCAGATCAAATTATCAAATCACATTAAACGTTTTGCTAAAATAGGAACTTAATTGTATAACACAGTCTTTTTTTTCGTCAATTTGTCATTATCAAATATGGCAATCACTACTTAGTGCCTGCCTTGATTATATGACCTCAGAAAAGAGGCGTATAAAGAGTCATCATTTAAAAAAGCACATCGGAGATGATTGCAAATGAATTTCGAGGAGGAAAACACTCTTTAACATTCAACACTAGTCGGCGGAATGCATGATAGACATTTGTATGCTTGGCTTAAATATATTTGTCTGGGTCTTCCTCTATCAAAAAGCGCCATTTGCATTCGAATTGCTGTTTCCAACTCTTCCATATTAGTTAAAGAAGAAAGACAAAAAAAAGAAAGCGAATGAGTATGATTTACAATAACGCTACCATGTCGGCCCGAGTACAAGAGCAGAACACGAGGGTGATTCCACTGCAGAGAGGTGTGAGACAGGGAGATGTTATATCTCCGAAACTGTTCACAGCGGCATTGGAAGACGCCTTCAATCTTCTGGAATGGGAAGGAATCGGCATCAATGTTAATGGCGAATACATCACACAACTCCGATTTGCCGATAATATAGTCGTTGTGGCAAAGTGCTGGACGATCTTGGCACTATGTTCGAAGACCTTGACCGAGTATCCCAACAAGTGGGTCTTAAAATGAACATGGAAAAGACGAAAATTATGTCGAGATCCCTTGTTGTACCCACTCCAGTATCCGTTGGGAACTCAACTCTTGAATTTGTCGACAGTACATCTACCTGGGACAAGTGATACAATTAGGTAGGTTCAACTTTGACAAGGAGACCAATAGACGAATTCAACTCGGCTGGGCAGCGTTCGGGAAACTGCGCAAGAGTGTCTGAAGATGAAAGTCTTCAACCAGTGTGTGTTACCAGTGATGACATACCGATCCGAAACGTGGTCTCTTACTATGGGCCTTATAAACAAGCTCAAAATCACACAACGAGCGATGGAGTGAGCTATACTGGGTGTTTCTCTACGAGATCGAATCAGAAACGAGGAGATGCGAAGAAGAACTAAGGTAACGGACATAGCCTTGAGAATCAGTAAGCTAAAGTGGCATTGGGCAGGGCACATAGCGCGAAGAACTGATGGCCGTTGGGGCAGGAAAGTTATAGATTGGAGACCCTTCGACCAAAGACGCAGCGCAGCCAAAGGACGTCCACCGACAAGATGGACAGACGACCTTATAAAGATCGCAGGATCAAACTGGATGCAGACCGCTAGTGATCGGTCGCTGTGGAAAGCCGTGGGGGAGGCCGGTCGGTCGAGTTCAGCAGTCGACCGACCGGTAGGGACGACTTTGGCTGACAATGATGAATGATGATGATGGTTCGAGTGACAGTTACTACCTACCCAACGTTACCGATCACTTCCGAGTTGCAACGAAGTTCATCCGGTGGCGTCAGCTTGTTGAATTCGCGCGAAATATAAACAAACCGTTGTACATTTTAGGTATAAATTAGTGCCGTCGAATATTCGAATAATCGGTTTTCTAAATTCGAATATTCGAAACGACTTACTATTCGAATAATTCGAATGCAATTATCTAGTTGCTCAATCACGAGTGTACTTAGAGCAGTTTTGAATTGGTGGTTCAGCGCACGAGCGCACTTAAGGTACAGCCGCCACTGGTTACAATGCATTATATGGACTCCATTTTGCTATATGGAGTCGTGTTATGGGCAAATTCGAGAAGATTTAAAAGTCAACTACTTTTAAATCTTCTCAATTTGCAAAAGCAAACGAACTCTCTTACTAATTAAAGGACATGAATAAAACAAAAAATGCAAGTCTGATTTTTATTGCCGTTACAGCATCTGTTTATAATACAAACAAACATTATCGCTTACACTTCACTAGTGAAAATTCAGATCGTTCCCATTGTACGAAAGTTCCAACGACTGATTTGGGAAACGTGTTTTATGAAAAAATATACATCGGTATTCTGTTGCCGACAGCTCGGTATTCCAAAAAAATAATTGGTAAATCACATCGAAATCTATAGCTAAATTAAGTACTTTGAGTTTCACATTTTCGGCTCAGCCTTCGAGATGAAAAGAACTGACGTCTGACTTCAAGGGCAGTGCGCAGTTGGGTTTTGTAAAACTAAATGCCTAAAACTTAGGGTTACGAGTCCAGACCTGTTCAGACGGCGAGCTGTGCGTAATCTCTCTGCCTCGGCAGCTACATCATATTTTGACAAAACAAACTCAGTGTCGGATCATAAGCCTGCAGAACAGCTAATACTGGTAATACTTACAGCTCGCCCGTATCAGATCTCGACGAAAGACTAGATTAGACGACAATCTTCGGTGTCACAATCTCAAAAATAATACAATCCTTTAACAATGTGCGTCGTTTCCTTCAGTGGTTTGTTTACACTAACCTTTTTGCTTTGTTTTCTTTATGCGTTTTTGACAGTGTAATATAAGAATTCTCAATCGGAAATCAATGTTCGAAGATTCTTAATATTTTAGATGACTACAAGACTAGCGTAGGTGCGTATATTTGACGTATAAATTATAATAATCACTTAAAATAAAGTTTGAGTATGACTGAGCTGACGCTGAATGAACAACAGTACGGAATCGTCATAAAACATTCCGCAATTTTGATTGTCTTCGTCTCAGCATAATCTCAGCAATACAATTGTGTTGGATTAATTACACAGAAAAATTCAAAATTAAACTGTCAAATATGCATTCACATTCCAAGGTGTTAAAGTAGGGTAGTCATAAGATTGGCACTTGTGGACATTGCTCGATAAATACCTAACAAATACTTGACACAACACTGACAAAATCCAACAATCAACAAGTACCAGGTTGTAGAATGGCGACAGAGTCCTTACCCATTTTTTCTCGCCCTAAGTCATATTCTTCGTTTCGCACACATTTAAAAACTACGTTTCAAGACTCAATAACAACTCACACACTTGGATTTTGACTTCACGAACATAAATGTAAGTTAAATTGTTATACGTAAATGCGAGATTACTATTGGAATTAGATGGAAGCGAATTAGCAAAAGGAAGTTTATGAACTATGACGTCATACAAGTTTTGTTACAAGGTGTAATAGTGAACTTAACATTTTTGTAATAAATAAAATGTTCAGTTGGAACACAGGAGCAATGGTAGATTGTTTTTTTTTAAATGTTTGCCCTGCTATTTGTTATAACAGTTTTTTTTTTTTTACATTTAATTGTTTACACACAAATAAATGCATCACTTACATGCATCACTGCGTCAGATGATTTCAAGATTTGAAGTTATAGGACAGTCACAAATAAACAACATTATTAAAAGAAAAACTCGAATATTAACAAACCTCAGGTAATCACAGTTAATCTGCTGACGGTTGGTTATTTCGTTATGTAGACCAACATTAATGAAAAATTACAAGTTAGAAGCCATCATTATAGCAACGCACTAGCAGATTTACCGTACCTGCTTGCATTTTAATGCCAAACATTAGGGTCAGTCAAAAGTCACTACAACTGTCATGGTTAACCAACCAAGTTACGAGTCAGCAAGATATCAACAAATATCATCACGTTCATAAGTTATAGAATTTGCACAGACAAGAAACTCAGCACAGAGATTCAAGAAAATAACTAAATTAATGAAATACAATTAATTTAAGATCACTAGATATCAGCTAGTGAATCGCAATAAGTTTCGTAGATAAGTTTCATGGATACTGTAAACTTTTGTTACAAAATAACACCTAAATGATGAGAAATGCATGTCATATCAACAAAGCTATGAATTTGGTCCTATTGTAAGTGTTGTCCTAATTAAGTGGATGAATGGATAAGATCCTGTTAAGTGTCATGTTATCTAATCTTAACCTATCAGGTGAACCAGCACCTTTTAAGCTTAATAATCTTATACTGTAAATGACAATTCAATATTATAATAATAAACATGACTATAGTGTACTTTTATAACTGTGTCGCGTTTTAAGTGCATTCATGTTTCATGTTATAAACATACTCATACTAAAGTGAATATGCTGTTATTTCCAGTCTGTGACAAATTACTTCTTGTGTGACTCTTCAGAACGTGACACTCGACTAAAACGTCAATAAATCTACAATACAAGGAAGAAGACTCGATTCAGATCTTACTTTGTACAATTTATCACATAAATTTAAAAGAACACTCATTAGATTGCAGCGATACAATAAAACTGGAAGGATTGTTCACCGTTGAGTTCAAAATTTTAACAATGTCGTCTAGGGGTCGCCCGCACACCCACCCGACTCCAAAACGAGGGAGGTTTTACAATTCGAATCATCATCGCAAAATAAAAATAATCACTTTTGCGTCCACACTCATGCCGATAAACAAAACATTCTCTTAAATTAGTTTTTTTCAGGTACGTATCAATTTAAGCATACTTGTGATTCCTACTAAACCCTCCGTCGTTTCGTCGGTCGCGAAGGCTTCGCTGGTCACGAGTTCTGAATCCAAATATTTCATTTATGAAAAAATAAACGCTCTGTTTCGTACTCGTCATACGAAAACTCTTGTATTATGTTTCGCTATTGTTTTACCGATGTTTGTATGGACATTTGGACACATGGACGAGGTTATAAATCAGATCATTAAACATAGAAAACGAGATATTACTCTTAAAGACAACCCTGGCGTACAATACTGTGCAATCTTGCGCGATAATGAAAAATCATCATTGTTTGTTGTACTTATAACTTCTAAAGTCCGATGCGATCGCAACCACGTCTCCTTGTTAATCGAGTACCAAATTAATAAACACGGCGGAGTCGTTTTCAAACAAATACAAGAGAAAAAAATAGTAAATGAGATCAAGAGAAACGCCCATACAAATACCAGTATGTAGGCTTACAGTGTGGCGGTCAACGGAGTGCAGTATTTGTAAATTTGTAATTTCTAATACAGTACAAAGTGCCGCAAAATGCTATCGTAAATTTCAACAAAAATATGCAGTTATATAAGTTGTCAAAATTGCAAAATGCTATTTTAAATGCAGGTTCATATTTTAAATTAGGTAGTTTGTTAAATGATAAATTGTATACTGCATTCCGTTGATTCCCATATAACGCAGGCTCGGTCAGGTGGTAGGTTTGCTCGGTTTGAGATCTGAGCAATAAATCTTACTCAGATCTCTAAGAAGCTGATTGGGCGTTTGAGATACTTTACTGTCTATTAACGGTAACGGTAACTAGAAATGGTAATGGTTTCACTTCGATGTGGTCATACCATTATTATGAATACGAAACACAGAAACAAAACTGTTAGTTTTTTAGAAAATTACCCGATGATAAATGAGTTAATTAACATTATTATGTTGTTTTCTTTGTTAATCTATCTTATGCTTAATTACTCTTTAACATTGTAAGGAGCTCAGGTAAACTTTACATTTGAAAATCATTCATTTCTTAGAACGCAACATGCGACGCCATTTTGACAGTGCGCATAGAGAAAAAGAAGAGACATGTCATAAATTAGGCGCGAATGCGTGTGCAAGTTAACAAAGGAACTAGTTTTCAAAATGCTTTACTGTTTATTGTTTTGTACTAACAAAATGCAAGCAACAGAATACGTTACAAAATTAACATTCCATAGGAAATATTTTTTATCGTTTGCTGACAATGGTCATACAAACAAAATTTTAGTGCAGCTAACAAAAACAATAACGACATCGGTGCCGCTAGCGCTAATAGTCCAAAATAATAACATGAAGACATGATTCTGTCCATCTGAATTAAAAAAAACGCTGTAATACGGGAACAATAGTATAGGACATCTCGTTCAATAGCACAGACAAATAGCCAACAAGGCTAGTGGGGGTATGGCTCGAAATACCTTATAGTTGTGGTAAGGCCTTTGCCCAGCAGTAGGACGTTACAGGCTTACTTTACTTATTTTACAATGATCCCGTAGTTGCCAGATATCAGCCCTCTGTTTACTCCATCTTAGACTCTGCCTATGTCATATGGAGCTTGACTTCAATCCCATTTGAATCTTTACTAATATGATAAAGCTGAAGAATTTGTTTGAACTTTACGTATGTTTGAATTCTGCCGAGATGGGATGAGGTGTGATTTGTCATAGGTTACTGCAAAACATTTGAAGAAGAAAATGAATTTTTACCTATGGGAATGCGTTGTTTTCCCGTGGTCAAAAGTAACTCATGTCCATTCTTAAGTCTCGAACCATCTCCTCACCAAATTTTATTTAAATCTGTTCAGTAGTTAAGGCGTAAAAGCGATCGGCTCACTTGATTTTTCCCATCGGAATACGTCATTTCCCCGCGGTAAAAAGTAGCCTATGTCCTTTCTCGGGTATCAAAATATTTCCATACCAAATTTCATGCAAATTTGTTCAGTAGTTTAGGCGTGATTGAGTAACGGACAGACAGAGTTACTTTCGCATTTATAATATTAAGTATGGATTTTAGTTTCTGTCATGTTTGTAAGTTGATGTGTACCAAACAAAAAAGTTTTCATTCTTACTAAAAGTGTTTGAATCGACAGTAAAGTGTTCTCAAGCGGGCAAGCAGCCACTCACCGAGGCGTGGACGCGCCTACGCGTCGGACGCGACGTGCTTGGGCGTGTACGCGCACGCGTTGGGGTCGAGCGGCGCGGGCAGCCGCGGCACCAGCGCCAGCAGCTGCGCCTTCAGCTCCTCGATCTCCTTCTCTTGCCGGGATATTAAGCCTGGAACGAGTTGTGTACATTAATATTAATGATGAAACAGTAATCTATACTAATATTATAAAGCTGTAGAGTTTATTTGTTTGTTGGAACGCGTTTATCTCAGAAACTACTAAATTGATATGAAAAATTATTTTTACGATAGAAAGCCCATTTATCGAAGAAGGCTTAAAGCTATATAGCATCGGGATACGACTCAAAAGTTCAGCGCCGCAAGAAAAAATGTTGCGAAAACGAGGGAGAAATATTATTCAACGAGAAATGTTGCGACATCTGGGGAGAAATATTCCTTTAAGGAACTTCAGCTGCGTAAACCGTTTAAGTTACACAAACATCATGTATGACGAGATTATATTGCATTAACAGTCCTACAATAAAGATGTCTATCTTATACGGTTTACTCACTACAACCTTTTTTATGTTACTAAATTTGTTAAAAAATAATGCACTATTTTCGAAAGTGTTTTAAACACACGAGTGGATTGTTTTTTATCAAAATGCGGCGCGCCGCTGCAGCCTCACTGCTTCAGTATACAGAGTGACATGACGCTGCGGCCTACCCTCCTGTATGTGCATGTGTCGCTTGGCGTCGCCGAGCGCGGACAGCAGGTCGAGCTTGACGCGCGTCTCGGCGGAGAGCGAGCGCTCCAGGTGCTGCAGCCTCACTGCTTCAGTATACAGAGTGACATGACGCTGCGGCCTACCCTCCTGTATGTGCATGTGTCGCTTGGCGTCGCCGAGCGCGGACAGCAGGTCGAGCTTGACGCGCGTCTCGGCGGAGAGCGAGCGCTCCAGGTGCTGCAGCCTCACTGCTTCAGTATACAGAGTGACATGACGCTGCGGCCTACCCTCCTGTATGTGCATGTGTCGCTTGGCGTCGCCGAGCGCGGACAGCAGGTCGAGCTTGACGCGCGTCTCGGCGGAGAGCGAGCGCTCCAGGTGCGCGGCGCGCTCCTGCAGCGCGGCCCACGCGGAGTGGAGCCGCGCGCTGCCGTTGCGCTGCTCGCTGCTCTCTTCTTGTCGCGCTTCTAACGCGCGGACCTGAGGAAACATGCAAAGAAATATTTATTATAATCGTGTAATCACTTTTGGAGCAGCTTCCGTTTTTGGAGGAGCTAGACCTGTAACTCTTTACTGAAACGACTCACTGAGTCGTAACTTTAAGATTTTTCACTGTTCCGAAACCCAAACGCTGCTTCAAAACGTATCATTTGCAACTGTGTGCGTTACTGGGGCGGCATGTCGACTCGAATCGATATGAGAATATATAGAAAATTTTGAGCCCTATATCCTATTAATGTGCCTATTAATGTGTTATTCCAGCGGCATCTTAATTCCTAAAATTACTCGGAGACCTTAATGGGCACTGATTTGATTTTTGGAGCACATTAATGAGATATAGGGCTCTAAATTTTCTATATATTCTCATCTCGATTTGAGTCGACATGCCGCCCCAGTAACGCACACTTTGCAACTTGAGATCGAGTTCGGCACGCGTCGCACAGGAAGCGAAAGATCCGAAGATTGTTGAAGTTGCTAAGACAGAGAGACGCGCGCGCTTTGATCGGTTCGCTTCGGGCGACTCTAGCGCGCATGTGTACTTGCCTTCTCTCTCACACACTGGCACACCGACGCGCTTAGATGAGAGAGAGTATGCATGATGCAATGTTATTATTTTTAGGATACCAAATTCGCTCGGTAGGTACCAAAAATAAACAGGCACTAAGGCAGTAATGGTACCGCCGTTTGACTAAATTCCTTCTGTTTTAAGGTGTGCTGCTCCGGGGCGGGACCACCTTGAGATTGGTAAATTTAATATGCAAGAAAAAAATGTAGATAATGTGTATATAATTGTAGCCTCAATTAAAAAAAAATGTATATCTATAGATTCGTTGTAAAATCAAAATCAATGTGGGCCCGCTGGAGAGCATACTCACCAGCGGGCCCACCAGGATAATTTCGCTACCTAAGGATTTTTGAATTTATTTAACGACACTATAAAATGTATATTAAAAGTATAACAATCTACTATTGTTAATTTCATATTTAGTTTAGTCTATAAATTGTTACGACCAGTTTTAAATTTGCCTCCGGGATATTAGAGAAGCGCCTGGTAAAAAGGTATTGGCAGAGTCTTTTTTAGGAGTAAGTGAGTGTAGTTTTCTATCAGGACGTATCGGCGTGATATGCTATTTAGTAAGTTAATGACATTATTTAACTGTATGGTTTATTTTCATTAGTTCCTGTAAATATTGAATCAACCATCTTATGGAAGACTATTTTACATTGATTCTATGCTCATTTACTTTAAACAGACGTAATCATAGTTGAAAGTATCTAAAAAAATAAAAATGAAAACGAAAGTGAACTACCCAAATTTTTATGAATAAATAGACTAAACTAAATATGAAATATATTAATACTAAGTCAGTAGATTGTAATACATTTAATATTCATTTTATGGTGTCACAAAAGAAATATGAAAATCCTTAGGTAGAGGAATTATCCTGGTTGATTTTAGAACGATTACATTGATTTTGATTTTACAACGAATCTATAGATTGAATTGAATATAGATACTTTTTTTTTAATTGAGGCTACAATTATATACACATTATCTACATTTTTTTCTTGCATATTAAAGTCACCAATCTCAAGGTGGTCCCGCCCCGGAGCAGCACACGTTTTAAGTACTTATTAATAAGTACCTACAAATGATAACACGTACTGAAAATGGTGGTATCCATAAAGGCTTTAACAATCCATGTTCCTTTAATGAAAACCGTTAGCAAAAATGCAAAGTAAATTCATAACGCGGACTTTTACACCCGATCGAGCTTGGAAGGGCCAAATACATAGGCCGCTTGCCAGCAAAGAAGTTGACAACATGACACATCTTCTACTTATTGTTCTCTTAGGGGCCGTCCATTAATCACGTGAGGCTCAAAAGGCGGGGCCCTTCCCCCGCATGGAAAACGTCACGAAACATCACGAGGGGGGAGGGGGGGGGGGGGGGTGTTTGGTATGTCAGAATTAAAAGTATAAAGTTGTTAGTCTATGGCATGGATATAGTCTATACTCAAGGGCGTGATTTGGTGTCTTCATGAGAAGTTGCTTTGTGCTATTTAAAATAGATATTAGACTACTAATATTGCAATCTTTGATAAATGTAAAGCTTAGTGCAAATAAACAGAGTTACAAATAAATACTCGTATTTTATTATGATAAATACGAAACATGGTGTCAGGTGTGTGTGACCAACAAGATGGAGGCCTACAATATAAAACCGCCGACAGAACTTATTCTTACGGGCACAGAAGGGAACTGGCGATCCTTCAAGCAAAGATTTAGCCTATATTTAGAAGCCACAGGACTGTCTACGGCATCGAAGAGCAGAAAGGTTGCATTGTTTTTGAGCTGCGCAGGTGAGGACGCGGTAGAGGCCTACAACGCGAACATAAAGGATAAGTTAACGGATAAAATTACGCTAGACGAGTTAATACAAGGATTTGAAGATTACGTTGAGCCAAGGAAAAATTTAATTATAAATACTTATGAGTTGATGCAGATGAAACAACAGGAAGGAGAAAGTTTTGAGAGATTTTCTACTAGAGTAAAAACAAAGGCAAATACTTGTAAGCTGGAAGGATTGAAAGAAAGAATAATAATATTGGTGCTTATAATAGGAACTAGTGACAAACTGATAAAAGAAAGATTACTAAGAGAAGATTTAACCCTAGAAAAAGCAATTGAAACAGGAAGATCAATAGAAATAGGAAAAGAACAAGTAAAAATTATTGAAGGTGAGAACAGATACAAAATAGATGCAGTGAAGAGTAGCAGTTGTGAGTATTGTGGTCGAAAACATCAGCCAAGGTCGTGTCCAGCCTATGGTAGGAAGTGTGCAGTGTGCGAAAGATATAATCACTTTGCTGCGGTGTGTAAAAAAAAGAAGAACTTCCAGAATAAGAAAGAAAAGAAGAATGTTCCCGGAGTACAAGGACAACAGGGAGGAAAATGGCAAGGTGCAAGAGGAAATAAGAAAAAAGTGAATGAAATACAGGAAGAAGAAAAACTAAGTGAATCAGAGTATGACTTGGGAAGTATTGTTACTGTGGACAGTGTGAAATCACAACCTTGGATAGAGACAATTAAGATAAATAACTTTGATATTAATTTTAAACTAGATACAGGTGCAGACTGTAATACGTTACCGGTAAGTTTATTTAATAAAATTAAAGGGAAAAATTTACTTAAACCCTCAAAGTCAGTGTTACTTGTGTATAACAAACAAAAACTGAATACTTTAGGATCTGTAGAATTTAACTGCAATGTCAGAGGTAAAGATGAGAAAATAAATGTCAATGTTATTGACCTGCAAGTTCAACCTGTGTTAGGGTTACAAAATTGCATGAGATTAAACTTAGTGTCAAGAGTAGAAGGAATAACATGTTCCGAGAAAGATAGGTTTGTGAATGAGAATAAAGATATTTTTCAAGGGTTAGGAAAGATAGGAAACTATAAGATAAAAGTGAAAGAGGATACAGTACCTGTAATTAAGTCAATTCGCAGAGTACCTAATGCAATCAAAGATAAGTTAAAACATACATTAGATAGTTATGAGAGTAGACAAATAATAGAAAAAGTAGAAGGTCCAACAGCTTGGTACAATAATTTAGTGATTGTAGAAAAACCAGATAAAAGTTTGAGATTATGTTTAGATCCTAAAGAGTTAAATGAAAATATTTTACGTGAAAATTATCAAATTCCATCACCTGAAGAAATTTATAGCAACTTAGCAGGAAAAGAAGTGTTTACTGTGCTTGATTTAAAAGATGGATTTTTTCAGATATTGCTTGATGATGAGGATAAATTTTGCACATTTGGAACACCTTTTGGTAGGTATAGGTTCCTTATATTACCATTTGGCATTTCATCAGCTCCGGAGGTCATGCAAAGAATAATGCATAGTGTTTTCAGTGATATAGTAGGAGTACATATTTACTACGATGACCTTATAATTTCTGGAAAAAATGAGATCGAACATGATAGGATATTAGAACAGGTGATAAAAAGAGGTAGGCAGTACAATGTTAAGTTCAATAGTAAGAAAATTCAGTACAAAAAAGATCATGTCAAGTATGTAGGTTTGTATATTTCAAAAGAGGGCATAAAGGTAGACCCAGATCATATTATTTTAGAGGAGCCCAAAAATGTAAAACAATTACAAAAGTTTTTAGGAATGTGCAACTATTTAAGCAAATTTATACCACAGTATACCAAGAGTACCGAACCATTGAGACACTTGCTTAGAAAAGATGTTGAGTGGATATGGGATAGTAATCATAAACAGGCGTTTGAAGAATTAAAAAAGAAGTTAAGTTGTACACCTACATTAGCTATTTTGAAAAAAGAAGGAATTTTAAATTTACAGACAGATAGCTCAAAGGGAGGAATAGGAGCTTGTTTACTACAGGAAGGGAAACCAATATCTTTTTATTCTAGATGTTACACAGATAGTCAAACTAGGTGGGCCCCTATAGAAAAGGAACTTTTTGCAATTTGTGCAGCTATGGAAAAATATCACCAATTTGTGTATGGTAGAGAGATTGTTATAGAAACGGATCATAAACCACTTGTGAATATAATTAAAAAAGATTTAAATAAAATTTCAGCAAGGTTGCAAAGAATGGTTTTAAAGTTATTAAGGTATAAATTCATAATTAAATATGTCCCAGGGGAAAAAATGTTTGTAGCTGATTATTTGTCGAGAAATTACATAAAAGATAATTCTAAAGAGGAACCAACATTGACAGAGTTAATACATAGTATGGAACAGGAAGTAATACATGGATGGGATATAGATTTACCTATTTCAGATATTAAGTTGCAACAATTGCAAACTGAAACTAGACTTGACGAAAACTTGAACAAAGTATTAAGCTGGCATGAAGTAGGGTGGCCATGCAATGATAGGAATATTCAGGACAAAGAGTTAAAAGTATTTTATAAGTTAAAAGAGGATATCACAGTAATCTATACTAATATTATAAAGCTGAAGAGTTTGTTTGTTTGTTTGTTTGTTTGTTTGTTTGTTTGAACGCGCTAATCTCAGAAACTACTGGCCCGATTTGAAAAATTCTTTTTATGTTGGATAATCCATTTATCGAGGAAGGCTTTAAGCTATATAACATAAAGATACGACTCACAAGACCACAGCAGCAATGAAAAATGTTGCGAAAACGGGAGAAAGATATTTCTTTTGAGAGCTTCCGCTGCGTACGCTGCGGAAACCGCTAAAGTTACACAAAAATCATGTATGAAAGGATTGTTCAGCATTAAGAGTTCTATAATAAAGTCCGCGACAGCATAAGTCTATCTTTTATGGTTGACTTACTACAACCTTTTTTATGTTAATAAATTTGTAAAAAAATAATGCATCATTTTTAGAGGTGTATTATACACACAGGTATTTATTCTTATCAAAATAAATACATTCATCATCACGAGCATTTCATTTAGAACAAAGTTGCCCTTTATATCATTTGATTCCAATAAATATCTTAGGAGCTATCAAAGTTTTAACATAACTCTGCACCAAAATAATGTTCGCAGTTTAAGTACAAAGTGCGCTTGCGCTAATTACATTATAAAGCTGAAGAGTTTGTTGGTTTGAAGTTGAACGCGCTTATCGCAGGAACTTCTGTGTTAGATAGCTTATTTATTGAGAAAGGCTTTAGGATATAAATCATCACGCTGCGACGGGAGGGGAGGGAGCAAACTCAAAACGCGCGGACGAAGTCGCGGGGGACCGCTAGTGAATGATATATTGTACTATAACAATAGGTTAGTTATACCTAAAAACATGAGAAAAGAAATGATGGGAAAAATACATGAGGGACATTTAGGAGTAGGGAAGTGTAAGAAAAGAGCTAGGAAAGTTATGTATTGGCCGGGAATGTCATGTGATATTGAGAACTATGTTTTAGAATGTAAATCATGTGAAAAGTATCGAAATGCTAATACAAAAGAACCACTCATGTCACATGAGGTACCGGATCTTCCATTTATAAAAGTAGCTATGGATATTTGTCATTATGGAACTAAAGATTTTCTAGTGCTTGTTGATTATTATTCAAAGTGGATAGAAGTGAAACAATTAGAGAACAAAACTGCTGAAAATGTTATTAAGAAATGTAAACAGATTTTTGCAACACATGGAATCCCTAAGTACATTATGAGTGACAATATGCCTTTTAATAGTTTTCAGTTTAAGCAATTTGCTACAAAATATGAGATAACATTGATTAAATCAAGTCCACGCTATCCCCAATCTAATGGTTTAGCCGAGAAAGCAGTAGGTATAGTAAAAAGCATGATGAAAAAATGTCAAGATAGTAAAACAGAGTTTAGTATGGCTATGTTACATTATAGAACTACGCCAGTAGCAGGCTTAGAGTATAGTCCTTCAGAATTGTTAATGAATAGGCTTTTAAGAAGTAATTTACCTTGTTCTAAAGAAATGTTAAAACCCATTATACCTCAAAATGTTAATTTTAAACAAGATGTAAACAGGTTTAAGTCAAAGATAAATTATGATAAAACAGCAAAATGTAGAAAAGATTTTGAAGAAGGGGAAAATGTTACAGTACAGGACATACCTGAAAAAGAGTGGAAGTCAGGAAAGGTTATAGAAAAGGTGGGACCAAGGTCCTATAAGGTGGAGAATTATTTAGGAAATTATGTTATTAGAAATAGTAAACATTTAAGGAGCAGTAGGAATGAGCATATTGTAAAAAGAGAGAGTTATTCAGACAATGATATATACATAAATAGAGATAATAATAGATTCAGAAACAGGAGAGATAGTAATTACATAGAGTCAAATCAAAATAGAGATGTGAATAGGAATTTAGAGTCAAACAGTGTAAATGAAAATAGTGATACACAGTGTAATGAAGAAAATGTGAGTAGGTCAAGATATGGCAGGATTATTAGGAAGCCTAACCGATACAATGAGTGAATTTGTATTTGATTACTATTAAGAGTTAACTGTAAGAAAACTAAAAGTAATAAGATATAGTAAGTAAGAACAGTATAGTAAAAAGGTTGGTTAACATAGAGAGAAAACTTTTGTGTAAGAAAATAGTGTTAAGGAAAAATTATTGTTTGAGTACTTGAATTAGTTTTAAAGTAATTTCAGTTTGTAAGGTTTTTTTGATTTTTAGCATAAAGCGGGGGATGTTTGGTATGTCAGAATTAAAATTATAAAGTTGTTAGTCTATGGCATGGATATAGTCTATACTCAAGGGCGTGATTTGGTGTCTTCATGAGAAGTTGCTTTGTGCTATTTAAAATAGATATTAGACTACTAATATTGCAATCTTTGATAAATGTAAAGCTTAGTGCAAATAAACAGAGTTACAAATAAATACTCGTATTTTATTATGATAAATACGAAACAGGGGGGGGGGGGTCTCGTTAGACATCACGTGTATTAATTTTATTTATTTTTAGTCAAAAAGCGCTATTTCTGAACCGAAACTTTGAACGGCGCGAAAATTTGAACGATTTGTTGTCACAAACCTCTTTGCCAATAACAACTGCCAGTGAATAAGAAACTTTACCAGTTGTAACCTTAAATGAAAGTCTTGCAACTCTGTGGGACGAAGACAAAATTTCCCAAACCTCACCAGGTGGAGGGGGGAAGGGGTCAAAAAATGAGATAAACGACCTCACGTGATTAATGGACAGCCCCTTACTCGTTGTATTCTTCCCTTCACATTTCGCTTCACCACCAAGCGATACGGAGGTCTTAATTTTACCTTCAATTACCAAAAAATGATCTCACACTTTTTTATCTTACAATAACAAAACCTTCACTGATTTTTCACAATTCAATTTGTGCAAAAGGTAGACTTATTATTACGATGTGGAATTTTCTACCAGTCGTACTTGAAAGTTAACCAGAAATTGTTAATTGCCTACTTCATTTCAATTTGAAATCTTCGCGCGGATCGCGTTCATCGCATGCATTCGGCTTTTCACGCCCCCGCCGGCCAATAGCAAACGACACGTTCGGCGCGGTCGCGGCCGGCTTTTGATGGTGAAATCACCATCAAAAGCCGAAAACCTACTGAACATTTAGTTCGGTTTCGCACGTCATCGAATGAGTTGGTAAATTGAAAGTATTCTGTTTTCGCTTGACAAATGTCAAAACTGTAAAACAAAAACCGCAGCTGTCACACTTGACAAATGTCAGTGTCAGCATCCGTCATATCTATTTTCAGTTTTCTTTAGCACATTATTTTCTAGTTTTACAATAGAAGTTTGGTTTTTTATAAAGTTAAGTAAGTGACTTTCGTTAGTTTGTATCGTTTCAATGTCCCTCTTGTATTTTTCTGCAAACTGCTGGTCAAGCACACCAAACAGAGTATTAGCAAGGCTGCCGACGCCGTTGATTAAACCTCGTTTTCTTCGCTCATACAGATGTTTGTTTGGAGTCAGTAAAATCATGTTGTAGTAGTTAAGTATTTCTTTCTCGTGTGTCAGTTGAGATAATGTTGTTTTACAATATCTAGGATCTGTCTGATCACATAGCTCGTTGAGACCTTGAAGATAGTTTTCGATTCGTTTTATTCCAGTCCAGTAGTTAGTTAGGTTATAATACATAAGAAGTGTCCATTCATCATGAATCATTTGCAGTTTGCCAACGGTGTCATAATATATGGGTCGATCAAGTTCAAGCGCCGTAATGTGAGCGCCTGACGTCACAGCTCCATATGATGCAGATATAAAAGTAAACAATGCAAGTAGCATTGTGAATAATGACGAATAAATATTTGTTTTATTCGGTCTCATTGATTGCTTCGTAGACGTATCTTGCTGATGTTCTTTAGATGTTTTCAAAGTAGGTGATTCTTCACAGTTTTCAGTTTGAAGTGGAAGCGGTGACAGTTTCGTTACAGGTCGCTTGATTATGCCAGTTTGCGTTTTCAAAGTTGTAACTCGCACATAACCGTCGGTGCCAGGATGAGTTTCGAGCACACGTCCCATGGCCCATTTTCCTGGCGGCATGTTGTTGTCCTTGATCAGCACGATATCATCTTTTTGGATATTTTTAGTTGGTTTGCTCCATTTAGTGCGGCCTTGTAGTTGAGTTAGGTATTCATTATACCAGTTCTTCCAAAACTGTTGCAGCATATTCTCAGTTAGTTGCCATCGTCGGCGTAAGTTAAAGTGTTTGTCGTCACTGTAATCAGATCTCGGCAGTGACATAACCGGCCCTCCCACTAAAAAGTGACCTGGCGTTAAGTAGTTGTAGAATTCGTCCAGATCTTCAGTTAGAGGGCACAGAGGTCTTGAGTTTGTGTAAGTAATGTCTGGAACTCTTCGTAAGTTAATTTTTGATCTCCCAATACATGACGTAGATGGTACTTCATCGACTTAACGGCAGCCTCCCACAGACCGCCAGCGGTTGGCCACCCGGGGGCGTTGAAGTGCCACACCACCTCCAAGTTTTCAATGTGGTCGAAAAATTCAGGTGAAAGTTGTTGTTTGAACTCTTCGAACTCGTTGCGTATCATTTTTGAAGCCCCGATGAAGTTTGTTCCGCAGTCAGAGTAAACGTGCTTAGGGGTTCCGCGACGAGCACACATCCTCTGGAAGGCAGCGATGAAAGTTTCCGTGCTGAGATCAGATACAAGTTCTATATGCACGGCCTTGGTCGCCATGCATACAAAAATAGCGATGTACCCTTTTGAAGTTTTGACCCCGCGCCCTTTGTTGAGCTTGACCTCCACGTGGCCGGTAAAATCGACTCCTGTATGTGTGAATGGTCGAGATGGAGTTATTCTTTGTTGAGGTAGGTCAGCCATAATCTGTTGATTTTCAGTGGCCTTGTGACGATGACACCGCACACAGAATCGAAGTTTTGCCTTGACAGCTCTATTTCCTCCGATGATCCAATATCGCTGTCGTATGTAGGCTAATGTAAGCCTGGCACCACCGTGGAGTGTTGCAGAGTGAGCTTGCTCGATGAGTAGTTGAGTAAAGCGCCCCTGTCGAGGTATGATGCAGGGGTGTTTCGCCTCAAATGACAGGTAAGAGTTGTTAATAATAAATAAATAAATAATAAATAAATAAATTGTTTATTTAGTCACCACAAACTAATCTAAAACACAGTACAGTTATGACAGAAGAACTTAAAAGTAATACATGTGAAAATAGAGAGAAAACATAGGTTTTTGCTTTTAATTATCTAGTTTGTGGAACGCTGGTGCCTGTGGTAGGTAAAAAACCTGTGTTACAGGTCACCAGGTCTCCATCTCCGACCGGTAGTTATTTATTTAATTCATAAATCGGATAATCAAAGTTCGGTAATAAAGTAGGTATATAAAATTAAATTCACATGTGTATGTGTGTGTGTGTGTGTGTGTGTGTGTGTGTGTGTGTGTGTGTGTGTGTGTGTGTGTGTGTGTGTGTGTGTGTGTGTGTGTGTGTGTGTGTGTTGTGTGTTGTATAATTGTGTGTTGCGTGTGTTAGATTAATAAATAAACATTGTGTTAGTAGTCATTTACGAAGCTACTATTAAGAGATTTTCGGTCTTGCCATACGTTTGCTGAAGTAACCATTTAGATAAAGTAATTTTGAGATTAAAGCGATTGAGATGATACAGGGATAACACCTTATTCAGTTTTTTGTATAGAAAGGGTCCGAGAAAAACAAAGAAACGGTGGCTAAAACAGGTTTTTACTTGTACTGTTTTAATAAGAGGGTTCCGTCGATTTGATTTACCCAGGTATTGAGTAAGTGCGTGCTGTTTAAGGACAGAAGCCAATATAAATAGCTGTCTGACGGTAGGCACTTGACAAAAGTCATAAAGTTTGTCAGTGGAGTATAGACGGGGCTTGAAGCAGCATACTTTAAGAACGGCTCTTTGAGCGCGTTCAAGTTGCATAAGTTGGGTTTTAGCAGCTCCCCCCCCCCCCCCACGTTGTTATGCAATAATTCAGGATAGATTTACATAGGGCTCTATACACCAACTTCATAGTTACAGCATCTGCTGGTTGTGTAATGCGACCGCCGACTCGCATTATCCCTTTCTCGTCTAGATAAGGGTTGAGTTTGTAGATCACGCTTTTAGTTGAAATAGTTTCTTTCTTCTTCAATTGTTTATATTCGTCAGCGAATTCTGTTCTTTGAATGAATTTTATAAGTTGTTGTTTTGCAGTTGTTATTTCCGCAGAAGTGAGGTATGCGGTATCGTGTTTTTTGCTGCCACGCATATTTGCAATAAAGCGCAGTATCCATGCCGTGATTCTGCTTACACGTGTTAATGAACTGCATTTGTTTAATAAGTCGTTAATAAAGTTGCTTTCATTTGACCTAGTTAGGGCTTCCACCTTCTTGGTTTTGAGTTCGAGGTTAGTTGTGTATAAACACGTTAAGTTCTTGATATCTTTGTTTTTAGCTAATGTTTTCAGGAACTCTGGACCTTTCCACCATAAGCTGAGGTTAACGAGTTTGCTGGGGTCGAGACCTCGCGTAGCGCAGTCAGCTGGGTTTTGTTCTGACCAAATATACTTCCAGTTTTCTGATGGAATTACTTGTTTGATCTTCGCAACCCTGTTGGCCACGTATCGCTCCCACTTAGTAACATCTCCTTGTAGCCAAGCGAGCACGATTTGTGAGTCACACCATGCTCTTACCCTGAGATCATATTCTTTGAAAGTTTGTTTAGTTTTCTCAATCAGTTGTGAGAGTAATAGTGCGCCACATAATTCCATTCTAGGCAATGTTGTTTTTTGTGTCAGCGGGGCAACCCTAGTCTTGGCTGCGAGTAAGTTTATAGCAGGCGGGTTGTCTTTTTTAGTGACGTAGCTGTAGATGACGCACGCGTAGGCCTTCTCGCTTGCGTCACAGAATCCAAGCAGTTCGATGTTTGACTGTTGTCCGCCGAGCCATCTTGAGAGATTGATATCTTTCACTAGTGAAAGCTCGCTTCTTAGCTTAAGCCAGTCTTTTTCGATATCAGTCGGTACAGTTTCATCCCATTCGACCTTGGCCGTCCACACACGCTGAAAGATTAGTTTTGCAGTGATGGTGACGGGCGACAACCAGCCTAGTGGGTCGTAAAGTTTTGAGATCTCGGATAGTAGTACTCTCTTAGTTAGTTTTGAGTTGGGTTTGTCATCTAGTTCCCAGTTGATTGAAAATGAGTCACTGTTAGGACTCCATCCAAGGCCAAGTGTTTTCATCGATTCTTCATGTTTGAAGTCAAAGTTGTTGTTAGTGGAGATTTGATGTTTCGGCAAGTTTTGAAGTAAAGCGGCATCATTTGCTGACCATTTTCGCAGATTCATGCCCCCGCCTCGTAGTAGCTCTATTAGTGATGTTTGTAGTTCGATGGCTGCACTTATTGAGTTATGACCGCTTACAAGGTCATCCACGTAGAATTCATCTTGAAGTTTTTGGGCGGCTTCCGGGTATTTTGCACTGTCATCCATCGCCAGCTGCTTCAGAGTTCTCATCGCCAGCCATGGGGCACATTTCATTCCATATGTTACAGTGCCGAGCTCGTATTCTTGAAGTAGTTCAGAGGGTGAGTTTCGCCAGATGATTTTCTGCAGTTTTTGTTGACTTTGGGTGACCTCGATGCAGCGATACATTTTCTCAATATCGGCTGTGTATGCGTATTGGTACGATCTCCACTTGATAATGAGCGCTTGGATGTCTTTTTGCAGGTTAGGGCCCTTCTCTTGGAGTTGGTTGAGACTAAGGCCGCTAGTAGTTTTCTGAGAAGCGTTAAAAACTACTCTCAATTTAGTTGTAGTTGATTGTTCGCGTAGCACGCCGTGATGAGGTAAATAACATTGAGGTACGTAGGTAGCAATCGGAGACGCCGGTTTCATGTGGCCTAGTTTTAAGTATTCTTCGATAAAGTCTCGGTACATCAATGCAAGTTTATTATTTCTCTCAAGGCGTTTTTCAAGTTGAAGGAATTGAGATACGGCAGTAGATCTCGAGTTTCCTAGTTTTTCTTCATAGTTAGCACAGAAAGGCATCTTTACGATGTATCTTCCGTTGGTTGCACGTTGAACAGTTGTAGAGTAATGTTTTTCGCAGTAATATATCTCTGACAAGTCGTTTTCGTTTTGAACAATGTCTTCGCTCTCCCGGTACTTAGAGATTTCGTTGAGATCAATAAGTGTAACATGGCAGGCCAAGGTCGAGTTTATGTTCAGTTTGCCGCACAGTATCCACCCCAGTTGTGTTTGTTGTGCAATTGGAGATTGTTGGCTTCCCTTTCGTACTCCATCTAGTAAGATGTCTGAGTACACGTCAGCTCCCAAAAGTAGGTCAATAGGGCGTGACATGTGAAAGTCTGGATCTGCTAACTCTATGTCCTTGAGGTGCGGCCAGTTATCTCGTTCAAACGATGAGTTAGGTAAGTTGATAGTCAGCTTCTTCATTATGAGAACTCTAGTTTCAAATGAGTAGTCAGAGATGATTGACTTGCAAGTTAGTTGAAGGCAGCCTCTGCAGTCTCCAGAGACAGTTCCTACTCCAGTTATAGTTGCGTTCAGTTTTTCCCTGGGAAGGCGTAGTAGTTGAGCAGCCCTTTCGTTTATAAGGTTAACTTGAGAACCTTGGTCTAGTAAAGCTCGAAGTTTTACATAAGTTCCGTTTCCAGTCTTTACTAGCAGTTGTACGGTTGGTAGTAAGATTTCCAGCTCGTCGATAGATAGATGATTGGATGATGGTTGCGTAGAAGTTGAAGGTCGTGAACTTAAATTAGTTTCGTTCAGTTTGGCTCCAAATGTTGTTTTCTTTGTAGCGTTGTGCAATAATGTTGTGCTTCATATTGCATTCTTTGCATGTTTTCGACGAAGTGCATTTGTCGTTTTCGTGGCTAAAAAGGCAGTTTTCGAACACGTGCAGTTTTGCAACAGTGTTATTCCGCTGCGTAGCGTTCATGTTTACGAACTTTGGACATTTCATCAGCACGTGATTTCCGTTGCACTTAGGGCAGTGACCGTAGGTAGTGTGATAGGTTTTCTTTGTTTCGTAATAATTCTTCATAGAAAATGGTTTTGGTTTGGAGTAATTGGGCCTTTGGCTTGCAGATGTGGGAGTTTCTTTCTTCAAGTTTTTCATAGTTTCATATGCCATGAATTTGCTCTCGAGGAAATATAAAAAATCGCTCAAGACTTGTAGATCTCTATGATCTTGTAATTCTTTCATATACTCAGTGTAGGTAGTTCTGTCAAGTTTCTGCGACATTAGATGCACGATGAGTGGGTCCCAAGTGGCGGTGTCAATACCGATGTTCGCAAGTCCATTTAAACATTCAGTAATGACGTCGTGCATCTTCTTAAGGTTGTAGTTATCGGCCTGTTGTATGGTTGGCAGGTTGAGCATGGTGTTAATGAATGATGTAAATTGTAGGCGTCGGTTTTCGTATCGTTGAGTTAAGATGTCCCAGCACGAATTGTAGTTGTCGGCACAGATGCTAAGATGCTGCACTAGCCGTTCGGCTTCACCTCTCAGCTTAGATTTGAGATGCTGCATTTTCTGTGCCTTGTCGATCATAGGGTTGTTGTGGATGGTCTCCACGAAGAGGTCTTTGAAAGAGATCCATTGAGTGTAGTTGCCAGTAAACTCAGGTATCTCTACCTTTGGTGCGGATGTTTCATACGAGGGTCAAACTGAAAGTTCTTAGAACTGGACACTTATAAACAATATAATAAAAAAAATATTCTAAAATTTGAAAAAAGAACTCTTTGCCAATATTACTGAGTATATATTTCATTCATTTGTCATTTGTTTTACGATTTGGCGGCAAATTGAAAATTGTCTGTGTCACGTCAACATGAATTTAACACGAGAAAATTTTCGTGCAATGATTTTTTATGACTTTCGATGTCATTTAAGTCAACAAGAAAGTTATGATAGACTACGATTGGCCTTTCACGATGAAGCCCCATCTCGTGCGACTGTTTACAACTGGTTTAATGAGTTTAAACGTGGTCGCACTAATCTCACTGATGATGTACGTGAGGGACGGCCTTCTACGGCGACGACTGAAAATAACATCTGTGTTGTGCGGCGTATGATAGAGACTGACAAAAGAGTAACCTATCAGCAGATTCGGACAAGCTTAGGCATCGGTATGAGTCAAGTGCACAAAATCCTTCACGAACATTTAGCGGTCAGGAAGCTTTGCGCCCGGTGGATACCTCATAATTTGACTAAGGCTCAAAAACTCCATCGTGTGGATTGGTGCCGTAAAATGATTGAAAGATTTAACGGAGGTGACTCAAATGCTGTGTTCGACATACTAACAGGTGACGAAAGCTGGATTTACTGTTATGATCCTGAAACCAAAAGACAAACTGCTCAGTGGGTGTTTCCTTTCGAGGAGTTGCCAACTAAAGTGAAGAGAGATCGAAGTGCGGGAAAAAAAATGGTGGCCTCGTTCTTTGGAAGGATAGGTCATTTCGCAACAATTGTGTTAGAGGATCAAAAAACAGTTTCTGCAGAATGGTACACTACCAATTGTTTGCCACTTCTCTTGGAAAAAGTTCGAGAGAAACGACCTCGCAGTAGGATCCTCCTTCACCACGACAACGCCTCGTCGCACACCGCCAAGCGAACGATCGACTATTTGGCGACATCAAACGTTGAATTACTGGGTCACCCGCCGTATAGCCCCGACCTCGCGCCTTGCGATTTTTATTTATTTCCAAAAATTAAAGAAAAACTTAAAGGAAAGCGGTTTATGAATGCTGAAGAAGCGGTGGCTGCGTATCGCGATGCCATTGAAGAGACCCCTAAGGACGAGTGGGCAAAGTGCTTTTCCCAGTGGTTCCATCGCATGCAGCGGTGTATTGACGTCAATGGACAATATTTTGAAAAGATATAATAAAACTAATAACTGGCTAATGTAATCAGTTTTTGATTTTCTAAGAACTTTCAGTTTGACCCTCGTAATGCACAGTTGACCAAATCTTGGAGTTTAAGTTACGCCTCATATCATCATACCTGTCCTCCATGCTAGTGAACATTTCGTAGTACTTGGTGTTAGAACCTTTGAGTTTGGCTTCTAACTCCCAGTGTAGTTTATCAACGTCATCCCACTTGGCCTTTAATGAAGAAGTGTTGAGGTTTACCTTCGACATAGCACGGTCGAGGGCCTTGAGGTTGCTGTTTTTCTAGTAGTGAATTAGTTGAGGAAGACTCACTCGTTGCGATATCCTCCAGCATTCCAGTTAGTCCAGTTAGGTCGAATTGTACGGGTTTTTTTATCACGTAGTTGTCGCAAAAGTCCTTGCATGTCGTTCTTTGTAGCTTCATAAAGTTGTTTGGTGTTTTCATAGATGTTCTCAGTGAAGTAGTTGATAGTTTTGTCTTCATAAGTTTCAAGTAACTGTTGGCGCCGTTCTTCGAAGTCGTTCCATTGAGCTTCGAGTGACTCCAGTCGTTTAATTAAATAGTCCTCGTTTTTTCTAGTTCGACTATCTTTCTTGTAGTTAGAACAAAGAGTTTTGATGTTGTTGAAGCACTGCTGTTGTAGTTCCAGCATGCTGATAGTTTTTGTAGAAGGTAGTTAGCCTTCGATTAGTTGACTTGTTGAATCCAGTTAGCTCGTCGATCTGGCACGTAGTTGACGCTGGCAGATGAAGAGCTTGGTGTTGATCCCGTTGATCCGGCTCGAAGTAATGTATGATTACATACACTATAGGTTGAGTTGAGTTGAAGTTGATGAGCACGCACAATAGAAAAGATCACCGTAGTTAAGAAAAGTTATGTTTAATAAAGTAGTTAAAGTTACAGTTAAAGTAATGGTGGCAAATCTTTCCTTGAGTTGTGTATCGTTAGAAAGTTATTGAAGTACTAGCTAATTAAAGTAAAAATATTATACGAGCGATCGCGCGCCTAAAGTAGGGCGCAACGTAAGCGCAAAATAAAGTTGAATGTACGATGGCCTTGCCCGTACAATAACCTAAAAAAACGCCTCGTCATTATTCATTATTGCGTGAAAGTAGTAAATAAATACTAATTAATAGTAATTTAGGAATTGACATTGTGATAGATGACATTAAATGTCGTTTCCTTTCTTACAGGTATGTATTTGTTACTAAACACGTTAATTTCATGTGAATTACCGTACCATACAATATCAAAAATATATATTTTCTTACACAGAAACTCAATTGTGTTTGATTGACTGTGTCATCTAAATCACAAAAATGATAGAAAATATCATATATATTGTAAGACATTTAAAAAGATGGCTCCTTCCCCAGCTTGCCGCGCGCATTAGCGCCAAAAGTGTGACATGTATCTTCTGTCTCTCTCTCTTGCGTCGTAAAATGGCGTCGCGTGTTGTTTTCTAATAAATAAATAATTTACAAAAGTAACCCGTGTTTACCTGAGCTTCGTTTAATATTAAAAAAAAAACTGTCATGACATATAAAAAGTGTGTGACGTACCTGTTCGGTGGCGAGCGTGAGATCGCGCTGCAACTGTTGCGCGTGATCGCGCGCGCGCTGCAAGTCGCGCCGCAGCGTCGCCGCCTCGCTGTCGGCGGCCGCGCGACGCGACGCGCACCACGAGTTCTCGCACTCGCCGCTGTCAAACCGACACATACCTATTACCAAGGGGGTATTGCGCGGGAAACGAAAAGGGAAGGATGGACCTTATTTCTTCGGTTTAGTTAATTGTTTTTTTCGGGTGAATCATTGTGATTGTGTGTCAGAATTGTCATGTTAATTTGTGCTTTTGAAGAAAACAATGCAATTAAAGTGGAGAATTAAGTGAAGCGTGCTGATCGCGCCGTCTTACCCGGATCGCTGTTCCTGCGCCAAGCTTCCTTGTAGCGAGAGCATTGAAATGCGAACCACCTCACATTTCCATGAGTTAGGTTAAGACAGGCTAGTTTAGGGTTAGTTTTAGTTAGAAGTGTTATAAAGTTCAAAATCACTAAAGAATAGTCTGTATGGCGTTAAGCCAAAGACGTTAAACTTGTATTTATAAAATAAATAAAAAATACGTATAACCAATATTACGTATTTAATTTAACAAGTGACTGGACTGGAAAATTAAGTTTGGGATACTAGACTGACTGGAGTGGAAAATCAAGTTTGAAGGCCACTTTTAAAAACATAATTTAAAAAAAAACCGGAATTCCGGAAAATTCGGGAGTGCGAAACAAGTCTAAAATTGTGAGAAAACGACGTCCTTAGAATGTGGTATTTATTTTATAAAACGGTATATCGAGATCACATAATCTTATTGTGCAGTGGCCAGCACATCAGGTTACCCACTTTTGTTACAAACTAGTCTTTATTACAACTGCATAAGACACCGCAGTGTTTACCTTGACGTGCTGTTGTCCGTACTTAGAGTGATTGTTAAGCTCCTAATCAATGCTAGTAGCTATGAGTATGCTACGTGTAAGAAAAGCAGTAGACAATACATACACAGACTGTAGTACACGCGAATTGGTTCTGTAATAAAACTACTAAAGGAGAATGCGCAAACATGGTTTCACTTTGTACCAGTGTTTAAGGATGGAGGAAGCCGGTCATCTGTCCATCCCCTGGCGTTAATCGATTCTGGCGAATATCGATTTACTATAATAGATATAAAGGCACTAGAAACCGAAGAATGAAGAATTAGCTACAATGCTAATGTTTGAAATTGACTCTAGCTCATATTCAGGGTCTGATGATGGTGCTGGTAGGAAACCATGGGAACTCTGCAATATAACGGCACAACATCATCGAGTTTGGGCTTGTTTGAATTGTTTTGACAAGGACTTTGGTCGGTTCGAGATGATATCTAAGGTCTCAAGACGAATCGAACGAGCCCAAGCTGATAAGAGTGCAGCATTGTTTAATTAGATACAGACTACATCATCAGACCCCAAATACGGACCCGAGACCCATAAAAAATATATCGAAAGTCCATTTAACACAGTTTATGCATTAAGAATTATAAAATATTGTATTAAAACGTAACTATCGAAGAAATATTAACTGTCTACTTGAGGTTTTTTCTGCAGTAAAAACAGATAGATAAACAGTATTTACTCGATTTGAGTATTTAGTCGGTAAATACTCACCGTCTGCCTATCAGTAAGTTTATTTGCTTTATTAATTAATAAAAAAATGATATTGTTTCGGATGATATTCGATTACAAAAAACCTTAAACGATGATCGATTATTTTAATCTTAAAAAAAAAAAAAAAATGTGGCGGGCAAAACCAAGAGTGAAAAAAATGTCAAGTCATTTATTGTAATTTTGTGTTGGAATCATTATAATATTGTGTGCAATCAAAGAAAACAATGTAGACAAAGAAGGAAACGAAGTAAAACGTGATCTGATCGCATTTATTATAGATTCGATAATACGGAGCTCGTTCGTATAATTCTATTTGTCAAAAATAACCTAACCTAACTAATGAATTTCGTGAAGCTGCTGTTCACAAATCCGGCGAATTTGAGATTTATTGTTTTGTGTAATTAATTGTTAGTTTAAAACCCTACAAAATGAGGTAGGTTTCATGGAGGTACATCATGATACAATCTGAAACGAAATTCCATACTTCAACGCACAATCTCCTTTTACGATTTCGAAATACCGGAGTTAACAGTGCATCCCATATCTGCCAACACCTTAAATTAAGTAAATATACCTACACCTGATTAAATTCCATAGTATAAAAAACTTAATTTGACAATCTTGCAATCCCGGGTTTTTTTCAAATTACATTGAACAAAAGTACATTCTATAATAGCCAACACCTCAATTTTAGGTAAATATGCATCCGATTATCCGATCACTACATATTAGACACAAAAATAAAAAGGCAAATATCAGATGGTCTCAATATTTTGCTAGATTTTTATCAGTTAATTGATATGCGTGGCGCCTCCGGTAATAAACACGTACGTACGTACGTACTTTGAACTCATTCCAGATGCGAAGATGTGTTCACGGAACCGCCCTACAGCTACGTAGAGCGTTTCGCATACTGCTTGGTACACCACCGCATAAAAGTCATTTATTTATGCAAATAGGCCCATTGAGGACACTTTTACACGTCCCTACCACAGCTTCGGGACAATTTTGGGCTAGTTCTGAGAAGAAGCTGCGTAACAAACTCTGTCACTATTGTCAATGCCTTTTTTCAAAAGGTTTAAAATGTTTTTAGTATTCATTTGTATGAATACTTTGGACTTATGTCCAAACATTATCTTTTATTTAAATAATCATCTAATTTATAATACCATTTCGTCATTAGGGTTTCTTTAATGACATTTTAAAATTCATTCAGTGGTAAGTTTACAATGTGTTCTGGTAGTTTATTGAAGAATTTTATACATTTCCCTATGAAAGAATTACCAACCTTTCGAAGCCTAAATTGTGGAATAGCAAGCATATTCTTATTTCTAGTATTAAAATTAACGCAAAAATTTAATGACAAGAGTGTGTACAGCATTGTATAATTAGTCACCTGTCCTGCCTCTGGTGCTGTCTCGTCTGTCGCAACAGCTGGTTCTCGACATGTGTGCGCGCGCGTCTCTCCTCGCCTAACCGCCGCTCTAGCGACGCTGTTGCGCGCTCGCTGCCTCGCCACGATGACAACCTGAAGACATACGTACGGAATTAATATTAAAGTTTCAGCCTTCTATACCGTAGCGTACCATGCCCATGCTAGGGCATTAGGCTTGTGTAGTACATGTACAATTAGGAACTAGTTCATTGATGTGACCGAGAATGAACTATTCTGTTCTGGTCTTTCAAATCGGTCTTAAGTACAGTTCAGATAAGCAAATCTTGTATGTCTAACGTTCAGATCGGCTCGCGAGAGCAGAGTAAGAACGAATAATTACGAGTAAAAGTAAAAGTAAATTTAGCCTGTAACATCCCACTGCTGGGCAAAGGCCTTACCTCAACTATGAGGTAGTTTGAGCCATACTCCACCACGCGGGCTCAGTGCGGGTTGGTGGAGGGGTGTTTGCAAGGCAAGTGACTAACCCTGCTGTCGGATGTTATCAAGCCCCTGACTAGGCTTAACGACTAATATTAACCGATATTAGCTAGGACCAACGGCTTAACCTGCCTTCCGAAGCACGGAGATGCTCGTGGTGTACGTCACTCATATGGTCAGAATGGTCACCCATCCAAACACGACCGCGCCGTAGGTTGCTTCACTTTGGTATCACTACCAAAGCGCTGCTACCACTGCGCTACGAGCACCGAATAATTACGAGTGTCAGAGTTAAAAGATTACATACGCGTGTGCGTGAGCGTGATGAAAGATGTACTAGACCATATTCTCTGTGTACGACCAGGTGACTAATGCCCGAGTAATCGGTGAACTTTTGCACTAATAGTACTAAAAGACCGAACTAGTTCAACGATAGTACTTCGGAGCCCTCTGTTCAGTGTCCGAATAAGAACAAGACTATAGGGCATTGGAAATTATGAGACAGTTTCCACTAGACCGTTCCGTCACCGACCGACATCGTCGCGTGCCATGCACGGAGCGTGCTCTGTACCCGCAAAATACACTTTCATGGAGCTATCATGACGGTGCGACAGAACGCTGTAGATCCGTTTAATGGGAAAATTAGAGCGTATCGTTTTGCTTTTCGAGTCTCGGGAATGGTATGGTACGGTGTAGTGGGTTCATACTTTTAGGATAATGAAGATTTATGGCAGGTGTAGTAACCTACACGCTAAATTGTCAGACATTATTGAGATTTAAATACTAGTAAGAGTCACATTATTATTCTTGTAGGTTTTATCTATACCAAACCCAAAGACTCGTGGCAGTCCGTGCCATAAATCAATGAAACATGGATGCGCACGCGCAATATACACTATCGCCATTACAAAATACATGCAAAACCCCATTTTCAAACGTATTGTTATCGATAAATGCACGTAACAAACAATACGCATCTCTAAGTCTGTGTGACGTCACCCATTAATAAATAATAAATAAAATAAAAATGATTTCATTTGCATGAACATTTCCATTACATATTCATAAATTAAACCACCCTATTAAGCAATTTTAGAAATGCTTGTGTTAGGGTTTGTTTCGCTCAAAGCCCTTGCAACAGTAAGAAATAGGTATGCTAATTGAAAATTAAATCAACGACAAAAATTTTAGTGATATCTTAGATTAACGAAATATTAATTTTTTTGAAAATAGTGTGTTGTGTATGTGTGTGTGTAATTGTGTGTTATTGTTTGTGTAATGCATGTGTGTATATTATGTATGTGTTGTGAGTGAGTATGTACCTTTGTAACAACTATATCAAAACTATACCATTCTTTCAAGTAAATTTTCAGTTTCTTTATACGTAAGAGATTTCAACCATTTTACTATGATTTTTTTTAAAATAGATTTACAACTATATTGACGTCTAGCAAAAGCTGTATGATACCTTTGAGGTTGAGCCACAGCCAGTCTACGTCAACGCTTTAATGTAACAAGGCCTACCGGAAGTTTTTTGTGCAATTTTAAAATTGTATGGAGTAAATATAGCTTTCTTACCGTAAGAAGGTTACTTACTTTATATAAACTTTCTGATGAGTATATCCTAGGTTTAGAGTACATAATTTTAAGAAGTGACCTCTGAGATCTCTCAATTTCAAGGAATTTGGTCTTTGTTGCACCTCCCCAGACTGGAATACAGTATGTTAAAACAGACTGAGCCAAAGCCAAGTAGACTCTGTATATCAAATTATTTGACATGACATGCCTTAGCAACTTAAAAACCCACATAAGTTTTCTAATCCTTCCTATAATTAGATCAATATGGTTGTGCCAAGAAAAAGTTTGGTCAACTATAACACCCAGATACTTTATAGATTCTACTCTTTGCAGAGGAGGACACCCACAGCTCACGTGCTGATAATTACTACAGCGATGCATTTTGATTTGAAAGTCAGAAATTTGATTTGATTAATGCAAGAGAAAACTATATGCGCTGTCTCATTCATGCCATGAGTCCTTTGGTTTACTATAGTAGATGGTTTAATCATGTTTTACGTTGGCGTGAACTGACAGTCGCCTCGACTTAAACTGATGGGGCGGAAAAGATCTAGATTGGAAACATTTCGGCCAAAAGCGCAACGTAGTGCGTCTACCGACGAGAATACTAGATGGATAGACGATCTGTATTTTCTCTGCTAAGAACTATGGTTAAATAGTAGATAATGCTTAAAAAAATTAAGTACATCATATGTACCGTTTGTTTGTGCATGAAGATTTTTAATTTAATAAACGGATAGACGTTTTTGTAATGATTGCAGGATCACACTGGATGCTGATAGCTTGCAACCGATCGCTGTGGAAATCCTTGCTGGAAGCGTATATTCAAGAGTGACGTTTGCTGATAATAATAAAAGACTCACTTGTATTGCAAAGCCGCGTGTGCTGCTGGTGGTCAGCGCGACGTTGCCGCTCTGCCTCGCCTCTATCTACCTTCACTTCACTCACTTGTGTTGCAGCGCGGCGTTTCAGCTGTTGATGGTCGGCGCGACGTTGCCGCTCTGCCTCTCATCTATACCAAATCTACCTTCACTACACTCACTTGTGTTGCAGCGCGGCGTGTGCTTGCTTCAGCTGTTGATGGTCGGCGCGACGTTGCCGCTCTGCCTCGCCTCTATCTACCTTCACTACACTCACTTGTGTTGCAGCGCGGCGTGTGCTTGCTTCAGCTGTTGATGGTCGGCGCGACGTTGCCGCTCTGCCTCGCCTCTATCTACCTTCACTACACTCACTTGTGTTGCAGCGCGGCGTGCGCTTGCTTCAGCTGTTGATGGTCGGCGCGACGTTGCCGCTCTGCCTCTCATCTATACCAAATCTTCCTTCACTACACTCACTTGTGTTGCAGCGCGGCGTGTGCTTGCTTCAGCTGTTGATGGTCGGCGCGACGTTGCCGCTCCGCCGCAGCGGCCGCGGCTAGGGCCCGCCTCGCCTCGGCCTCGCCTCGCGCGGCGTTGGCGACCTCGGCTCGGAGGCGCCTCACCTCTTCCGAGAGGGAGCGCGCCTCACGCGCCTCTTTTGATTCACGAGCTTCGCGCTGATGGGCCAACGTTTAGGAATTTAATATACCGGGGTCTTTGTGAAGCGATACAAACGCGTCTTAGTCTCGATGCATCACCGACATTTGCGCAATTCCAATTAGTTGCAAAATTCCAGTGTGGGGTAACTATCACACACAACAACGTGTAATATTAAATGCGCAAAACCTCGGACACCCCAAATGATTTTCATGTGATTGACTAAATTCTAAAAGTAAAATAAAATTTAAAAAATTATGTTACGTTTTATGTTCAGTTATAGTTTTAGAGCCATGCCACACTGGCGGATTACAAGCATTTTCAAAGCGGAGCGGCTACGCAGCGCAAACGCCGCTTGTGCGCAGCGAGTACGTTGCGAACGCACAACGATTTTGCTGCGGAGAGAAGCGTAGCAGCTATTTTGTACACTCGCATACTGAAAACCCGGCCCCCGCGCTACTGTTGTAACAAAGTGATGTGTTTATTTTTATGTTTTATGTCACTTTGAATATGATGTAGCAACTCATAAAGGTCTTGACATACGCAGGTAAGACTAAAATTGTCTGGGATTATTTTTTATTCTTTTGCAAAACAACACATAGTAGTCGCTTTCATTCAGTCGATTGGTTGTTATTGGATCCTCCCAATATCTTCGAAGTATTGGTTTGCGTTTCTTGCGTCGTCGAAGTATCAAAGCTAACAGCAGTATTTCCTCGTCGGAATCCATTCTGTGACTGAGTGTATCGTTCGCCGCTCACTCAAGGCGGAAACGTTGCGAATCCGCGACGCGTACGCTCCGCGTCTGCAAGGTGTTCGCTGCGCAGCCGCGACGTTTTCGCCGCGCACCCGTGTCGTGTTCGCTGCGGGCCGCTCCGCTTTGAAAACACTTGTAATCCGCCAGTGCGGCATGGCCCTTACTGGTACTTCTGATAATTTCTTTGCTCTGCGGACGACGCTTTGTCCAGAGAGGATTCGGTAGGTATCCACCGGGCCGCTGCGCCGCTCTGACATTATATTATTACTATCTAAGTTTATAAAGAACCAACCATTGTTTGTTTACGTGTTTTGGCGGGGTTGCGCACGTAATGGTTTGACTTGTTAATAAATAAATAATAATAAATAATAAATATCCTTTGGACATTCCCACACATCGCCATCTAGCCCCAAAGTAAGCTACTCAAAGCTTGTGTTATGGGTGCCAGACAACGGATATAATACTTAAATACTTTTTTTTTGTAAATACATACATGATATACATAGAAAACACCCAGACCAATACAAACAGACATGTTCATGCACACAAATGTTTGTATTGTGCGGGGATCGAACCCGCACCCGCTGCGTAGTAGGCGATTTCTCGACCTCTACACCAGACGGGTCGTCAGACAAATAGACAGGGCAACATTTTAACTAAGTTTTTTAAAAAAAGTGGTTCAATTGATTCTACTCGTTTTACCAATCTACCTATTTTCAAGTTTTGCGCATTCAAAGTTCCATGTTGCATAAACCCATTTTCAAGAATCAATTGATAAGATTGAAAAGTGACTTTTCGTTAAATGATTGCTGATCTTTTTACTATATATACTAGTGATGAAAGAGACTCAGGCTTTTAAGGCTTTTAATAAACACTTGCCTCCTTTTTGACGCCTGACGACTGAGTCAGTTTTTTAGTCCCCAACCCATAGTCATAAGACTAGCTTTTTCAGTCCCAGTCTTCTAACGTAAAACGCTCAGCAGTTACTTAAACAGCTGAAAGGACTTAAACAGCTTAAAGAACTTAAAAGACTCATCGCCTGAGAAGTCTAAAGTCGTAAGGCGTGACTATGTAAATTTATCACCCGTTAAGAGATAAATGAAAATTATGTAATATTACGTACATACATAGGTTCACTCCATATACAAAGTGATACAAAACTACCCGTTGCAAATGAAGGGAGCTACTCAGAATCCATAACTAAACAACTTCCTGCTAAAAATATGGGTTGAAAAACGACTAAAGTTTTTGACTTCCCAAGTCATTTAAGTCTATAAGTCTTATATGTTAACTGACTGAGTCGTATTATTTAAGACTAACAGCTATCGTCCTAATATTAAAGCAAAGCTGTGTAAAAAGAGGCTAGTCTTATTTTAAACGACTTAAAGGACTGAGTCTCTTTCATCACTTATATAAACCCATACATTATGTTCCTTTATATTTGTAGAAATAATTAAAAACGAAACTAAGCTTGACATTTTGTCAAAGCTATTGGATGTGATTAGAACTCACCTGTTCGCGCTCCCGTTCCCTCTCCTTTTCTTTTTCTCTCTCTTTTTCTTTGTCCTTCTCTTTCTCTTTATAACCATTACACTCTTTATTTTTTACACTTTCTTTTGTACTTTCTACTTCTTTAACTATAGTTTGTTCTTTTACTGAAAATAAATAAAAAGAAAAATAAATAAATATTTATATTACACATTGATTAAGACACTTTACGTAGTTAATCCGCGCACATTAAGTGATGTTGCTTGGGACTCCGAAAGAATAGGATCCCATGCCGGTGGATTTTTCCAAGCATAAATCTAAAATTCGTAGTGTTTTGTTGTTGTGTTGTGTGTTGTTCATTAATAAGTAGTATTAGCGAAAACTTTAGAACCATTTAAACATTCATAATACTTTAGTTATTTCGCATAAAATGTATTGTTTTTTCAAGTATACTTACACTGTTCTGTACTCTTATGACTATCACTGCTTTCTTTATCCTTATCTTTATTTTTGTTCTTTTTCTTTTCTTCTTTTAACGTACTAGCCTCTTTCTTTTCACACTTGGACGACTTCACGCTACCTGTGCATCGAAACATAAGAAATTATAAACACTTTTGTAGCAAAATCTTACTTTTAATTGATAGAATAACGTAAGATGTATGGTACACAAATAAATTACCAAATGAAAACAGACCGCCTTTTGAGGTCAATGCCACAAAAAATATGATTAATATAAGCAAAAATATTTTGCAAAATAATTTGTAAAAGCGATCAATAAAGTTCTACTACAAAAGATAACTAAATAAAATTAGGAAGCAATTATTAAAATATGAGTCCCTATTAACAAACAACCAAAACCGAACAGCACACCCAACTGAATTGAAGGTTTTGGCATGATGATGCATTGCTTATATGCATAGTAGACTTTTAAAGTAAATTAAATATATCTTTAATTTAGGCAAAGTCTTCAGCTAACGCCTTTGCATTAGTGTTAACGCTTCAACACACGAGCGGTCGCATGAGAACGCATAGCAATAGAATTTCTATTGTGTCTCGTTCACATACGCTTGCGGGATTAATGGACAACTTCTTCTCTAACACATAGTTAGCTCTGGTGCTCCACATATGAGTGTAATAGTACATTATGATACAAGTGTGCTAAGTTGACCATTATATACAAGGCGATATTGTGTGCGCACGAGCGAAAGCGAGTGCGCCATAAAAAAGCCGCGTATATAATGGTCACAGGCACACGCGTATCATACGACGTTTTTCAACACACTTGCGAAGAAAAAACAAGACTTTTCATTTACTAAGTTTTTAATTAATAAATCATTTAGTAAAAATACATTTCACTCGACTTTGATGGCAAAAGACAATCGCACGCGTTTTTCGCCTCGTTACGTATGCCCGGCAGAGTTAATAAAAGGTTTTCTTCATTTTCTTTACTTGAAGTAGACATTTTCGTTAATATTAAACTTCACAATTTAATCCAAACTTCGTTACAGCCGACAATTACCTATTTATGAAAAATGGCGCAATGTTTCTTTTTCTTGCCGCGATACCGATGCGCGCGCAAGGCTAAGGCGCGAACTAGATCGGCCAACAGCCAAGATTAAAAATCTAATAATTCGTGTTAAAAACACAAATTACAGAAAAAAATAAATGAAAAATCTGGATTAGCCATTTATTGAAATAAATACCTATGTAGAATACTGTTATTTTTCGCATAAATAATGTTTGTTGCTAAAATAAAAGTTATAACCCGACTAAATTACATCGCTTCTTCCTACTTACGACTTGGTACAAGGGTACAAACCTAAATTGGTCGGGTTAATAAACTAAAGGCACTAGTGCAATAATATACCGAAAAAGCACGCGTGTTTAATATCTAGCTAGGATTATGTGCCAAAAATCGGTGGAATAAAAACGTCGTTTTGAGCAAGTGTGTTGAAAAGGTATATAATAAATTGCCACCACACATTAAAAACGTAGATAAGGATACCTCTACAGAGCTTTAAAAGAATACTTGATACAGAACAGTTTCTACAGCATTAATGAATTTTTAGGCATTGTATTGGATGTTATTACTGTATTTTCTCTTTGACACAATAATGTAATTTGTTTATTGTAATATATTTATTCTTAATTTATTGAAATGTATGAACCTATGAACCAAAATAATATTTATTTAATGTAACCTAAAATTATGAATAATTAATTAATATCGTGCTACAATTTAATTAAATAGGCAACAGTTGCCACTCATGTTTGCTGTGCCCTCGCAGGGCGTCACTTGTACTTTATCTTAATATTATACAGGGTGAAATTTTAATCAGTGACCAAATTTTAAGTGAAGACTCCACTGATGAATATGAACAACTTTTACTATGGGAGCAATATTAAAATCGAGAAAAAAAAATTTGCTGTTTCATACATTTTGACCGCGCGCCAATTGAGCTTTTGTACGGAACAGCTCATTTCTTTTTCTCGATTTCACTATTGCTACCGTAGTAGAAGTTGTTTATATTCATCAGTGGGGTCTTCACCCAAAATTTGGTCACTGATTATTTAAAATTGGATTAAAATTTCACCCTGTATATACATGTACCATCTTACGAACCACTTGTGACTTGCAAATCTTGCAATAAAGAATCTGAATCTAAGTCTCCCAAAACTGAAAACTAAACTATGTTCATACCTTTACCATTGGTATGCGCGTGCGCGTCGTCTATGTGCATGGCGAGCGGCGCGCCGTTGCTGTGCGCGTGCTTGTCGCGCGGCGCGCTCGCCGCCGCTGACGCTGACGCATTCGCTGACGCCGTCGCCGTCGCCGACGCTAAGTGCTTTTCTAGCTTATCTAACTGTTGGCGGAAATGAATATTGTTTAAAATGAATGCAGGAGGCTGATTCTCGCGGCAAACGAACTTTTTTCGTGTGGTAATTCGATTGCGAGTTTAACCGTTTTACCTAAAAATCAAGTAAAATATCTGCCCCTAAAAAAAACGTCGTACAAACAAAATCTAAATACATTGAAATCATGACAATGCAATCAAAAACTATTTTTTCTTCGACAAAGGAAATTCGATCGGTGAACTTTTTTCGTATACGAATTGCACGAGAATTGGCCTTCAGATGCGAGGTTGGAGGTTTTTTAAGATACAAATCTTTATTTTTATTTTTTTAGGGTTCCTTACCTCAAAGGTCAAAAATGATCACTTCGTTGTCTATCCGTCTGTCTGTCCCTACCCTTTTTCACAGAAACGCGTGGAGGTATCAACCATTTTTTTCTTTTTTTGTACATTTGATGTTTCCGAAGCCTTATTTTTCCCGTACTATCTGTGTTAAAGCTGTGAAACATCAATAAAATCTAAGCTTACGCAATCAAATGATACAACAGTATATTGCCGCAAATTTTCGACACTCGGAAAAGGAATCAAAACCTACAGGGTCTTCCCGTAAACTCAGTTTTGAATGCAACGTCATAGGCTAAGAACTCAAGGCGCGGTTTGCACCCGCATCCGCCGCGGTTGCGGGCCCGCAGCCTCTGTAGAATGTTAGTATGTAAAAAGTTAAACAAAATTCACGACGCGGTATAGTTCAAAAAAGGTTGAAAATCGCAGCCGCGGCAGCTGCGGGACCGCATATAACAGCGGGCTCGACAGTTTTGAAAAAAAAAAACGGTCTTCCGCGAGTGAAAACCACGCCGTGAGTTCTAACGTAGCGTAGCATAGCGTAACGGTGTAAATAAATACAGAGCGCCACCTAGAATTATCGATCCATACTTATTGCTAATAAGAGCGACGTCTATCTCATCATTTGAATCATTAACACTATTCATGCATTTGCTGTCATAGATTCAACGCGGTTCTACCAAATTATACCTACATACTTAAACCTTGGACGAATAAACCACTGGACGCGCAATGACGAGCAATTTCGCCTGTGCCCCCTTAGCTTTTTGGCCTCACTTACGGGTGACGTCTTGTCAGTACGGTGATAGAGCTCAGTGACAAACATTGTCGGAAAAAATGGGTAAATGTGCCGTATTTTTGTGTAAAAATTATAGCGGCAAGACAAAAAAAAATCCTTTAATCCGTAAGTAACTTTTTATCCCAATAAAGCAGTTATTTTTTATTGAAAATAGTGAAATGTCTTTTCCAAGAGACCAGTTACATTGCCATTTAAAAAAGTGGTGGTCAGTTACTACCAAATGAACAAGATAACGCATACTTTATACGGTATGATTGTCGTACGTTTATCATTCGTTCCCTTGTCAGTTGAGTTATACTTATACTTGACAATTGTCGATAAATCATATCGATAAACGTACTTTTATATTTTTTAAATATAAATACTTTTAAAATAAATTATAAATCTGTAAAATGTTTCACTCGAGAGTAGATTAAGGTAATCTTAACAATACAAAAGTTTGCTTTAAATTTTTAAACTTCATATTATATGACAAACATCCTTATAATATAATTTCAGATTTCCGTAGATCGATTAAGGAAAATAAAGTGGGTAGAAGCTGTCCGAAGAGAAGCAAAATGGATCCCCACAAAACATCACCGAATATGTGGTATCCATTTTACACCAAGCATTAAATCACGCTTGGTGCTAACGCAAAAAAATACTGGTTAATTATCCCATAGGAGGTTTTAATGGTGCTAGGCTATGGGTACTTACGCGCTGTTTCAAAATGTCTTAGGAAGTTCTAGTTTTTGTTACTTGCCAGACCGTTCATATAAAACGATGTTCTATGTTTCAATTGTTCATTTGATGGTTTATGCATTATATGCCCGTAATGTAATTTGTTTTAGTTATAAAAAAATAATATTATATTACAAAAGATTCGTTCATCCATTCGTTCAACACATATCGAATAGATGTATCTATGATCTGTAATCTGTATCGTAATGAAACAAAATTTTATTATAACATTATTTTGTTAGAGAAATAGTGTCATAATTATTTTTTTTAATTTCATTTCGATATACTATTTATAAAATACGTCTATATAAACTCGTTTTGAGTTTTGTATTTTGAATTTAACGATATGAGAGTAGATAAAATAATATTATATTACAAAAGATTCGTTCATTCATTCGTTCAACACATATCGATTAAAAAAATATCGACCCTTTCATGCACTAAATGTCAACAATTGACACGACAATCTCCCCCTGCTCGGCCCGCAGAAATTAGTTGATGATGTTTTCATACATTCGCTCTTGCGTTCCTTATCCAGTGGTTAATTCATCCAAGACCTAAACTAAATGTGTTTAGTCTTTTTCCGCATTGATGGTCAAATAAACATACGGGAATTCGGAAATACACTTCGGCCAGTAGCGCATTTCATTCCTTAGCTGTCCGAATCATAAATATTGATCAGAACCGTTTAGTCCACATGTATGGTATGTCAACGACATAAGGATGGCAGCCGCGCCCGCGACTGTGTTCCGAAGGTGTAATGGGGCTGGGGGAGAGAGCTATAAAGTCATGGTAGAAAATGGCTCAATATCACAACACTAACCTTAAACTGTAGCTGCGCGTGTTCATTTGGGCAGTGCCCGTTCTGTTCCTTCGCGCAGCGGCGTCGCAGCGAGCCGTTCATTTGCTTCGCTTCGCACTCTGCCTCTTTGGCCGGCGGCTGACTCGCCGGCGGTTGCTGGAACAAACAATGTTCAAAAAGTTAGAGGTTAATAACACTTATATCTTATGGACAATTGATAATGTTGGGGGGCGTCAGGCTATTTATTTTAATCTGTTTAATCAAGGCTCAGTTGCATTTATTCCCAAGCAATTTGTAAGAACCAACAAAGCAGGAAGATGTTTTTTTTTTGTTGAAGATTATTAAAAGGCTGTTGCCTTCAAATTATTAGACCAGGGCCAGGCCAGCATTTAGACTGCCAGTCATCCGTCGCAGCCGGCAACAATAGCTGACTTGTTTTATGTGCTGATGGTTAGGTTGTAGTTTTTTAATCAACACTCAAAAAACTTCAATCATAATTTTCGCTGCGTAAAAAAACCTGAAATTAGCCACATGACAATATGACCGGGAAAGTGTACATTGATCTAATTTCCGTAAATGACTCATTACATTGGCTCACGTTTGTGTATGTATGCTCATGAGAGAGCGCGTCTCCGTACACGGGGCGTAAAGTCGCCGTGACGCAGTATTGGGAGCGGCACGTCGCGACACTACAACAAGCCTGTATAAGGCTGGGTATCCATTTGAGGCAGCCTCGGGCCGAGCGGCTGTCTCGAGCCGAGGCAGATCTAGTGGAGACCATGCCGCGAGTCAGGCTTGCCGCGCAGCGAACCAAACGAGGCGGCCGCGCAGCGAGCCAAATCGTGACGGTAAATGGCCATGCTCAAAGACGCCTCAGTGTAAGGCGTGCGTTCAGTGTAGATGGACGTGTGTCGAGATGGCGGTTAATGAGAAAATGAGACAATCGTGGCTCGGGTTGAGGTTTGCCGCTCGATACAATATTATGTAAGCTCAAGTGGAGACGCATGTACTTTTCAAAGCCCGCGGCACACTCAAGATTAGGCAGTTCGGCCCGAGGCTGCCTCGAATGGATACCCAGCTTAAGAGTGGTCGCACCTGGTCGGGCGCGGGCTCGGGCAGCGCGTCGCGCATGAGCTGGAAGTAGAACTCGTTCTCCGCGCGCACGCGCCGCTGCCGCCGCAGCCGCAGACGGTGGCTCACGTACGACTACAACGACAACGACACGTCAGTGTTGCCAACTCTCAAAAGTATTTACCCCTAACCCTAAGTCAAAACCCCCCAAAAATTGCTTCAATAATTTGAAAATCCCCCTAAACTCTTTACCGCAGCGCAGTACAATAATGAATGAAACAAAATGTATCTCGAAAACTCCGGTCACAGACTAAAGATTTTTCATCACAATCTGAGAGGTATTAATTACAGAGCTATTAAAAATAATTACACTAGATGGTGACATCTATCTATATAATCTGGAGGTCACTCGATAGATGAAAATTTACTTTTATTTGATTGGATAGTTCTGTTATATTTAGAATATCGTATATTCAGAATAACCCCCTAAAAATACCCTAAACAAATTAAACCCCTAAAAAAATCCTATTCCACTTATTTACCCCCTAAATTTAGGGGGAAAACCCCTAAGTTCGTAACCGTGCGACACGTCATTGCACTGTGTGTATGGCGCCATGTGTCTATATATCTCATCACTAGGTATCTATACTGATACTAACGGACCCCACGAATTCGTCGAGTTTGCTACCTTCGCATTGCAGCGTGATCTATTATAGCGCGTGATTTTCAAGCCTTCTTCGATAAAGAACACTTGCACACTGCGACTTTTAGCATCCATGCGGTCGCACGTTTTGAAAACGCGCTTCAGCGTCGCGACTCACGCAATGAACAGATTTAATCATCGGTGCAGTCGCGCGTTAGTATCGGTGCAGTTGCCAAAATTCAATACATAATTTGACGATTTGACAATTTAAGTAGCGCAGTGTGTAAATAATGCGGAATAAAGTGGCTTAGACTTTAGATCGATGCAGTCGCAAACCAACAAAAGTTTTTTCAAACCGATCTAGTCATTACTGAGATTAACACGTTTAAATAAACAAACTCTTCATAAAGATGAAATAAGAAAAAAAAAATGCGCAAGGGCGGGACTCGGACCAGCAGCTTTGGCTAACCGGGCCAAACGTTCGTCGAATTAAGCTACCGTGCCGACGGTCCGACCGTGCGAAATTTCTGGTCTCTTATGAATACCTACGTAATAACGCGACTCGTTTAATTGCGCTTACCTCAGGAACTACTGAAATTATTTAAAAATATATTTTTGGTGTTGGACGAGAGAAGAAGCAAACTCAAAACGCGCGGACGCAGTTGCGAGGGACCGCTAGTAGGTAAGTAATACGAGGGTAAATAATATATGACTAGATGAGAAAGAGAGCGAGTCATCGACCACATTACAAGACTAGGCGGATAAATGTGTGTATCGGTCTTGATTGGTTATTTGCTCTTTCCTGAATGATCATTTGATCACGTTCGTGGGTATGTGGTCGACAAAGCGAATACCGAAACGAATTGGTAGCCGTCCTACGCTTTGTGGCAATTAATCTAAGGGTATCACGTTAGGTATTTAATGCAAACATAAGGCCCAGATTAAGTGTTATGCCTAGTTAAATAGTTAAGTTAAATGTGACATGCCAATCTGGATTGAAGTCTTCTAGAATTCAATAGTGATGCAAAATGTGTGAGTTAAATCAGTTTTCTTAGTAACTATGTAAGTGTTACTTCGAAGGTTATATAGCAATTAAAATAAATATCCTTTTGACAAAATAAAATAATAAATATTCTTTGAACATTCCCACACATCGCCACCTAGTCCCAAAGTAAGCTACTCAAAGCTTGTGTTATGGGTGACAGACAACGGATACAATACTTAAATACTTTTTGTTTGTAAATACATACATGATATACATAGAAAACACCTAGACCAATACAAACAGACATGTTCATGCACACAAATGTTTGTATTGTGCGGGGATCTACTAACCCGCAACCCGCTGCGTAGTAGGCGATTTCTCGACCACTGCACCAGACGGGTCGTCGCTTTAAGACATAGCTAGAATTATAGTCTGACCAGCGGACCCAGCGAATTTTGCTTTGCCCCTAGCACCGTCCTCGCACTCGCCCAGTCTCGTAATTTTAAAAGTTAAGAAAAGCACTACAGTTTATGAGTTATCGAGCGGGATGAAAAATTATCAAATTACTAAAATGACTATAAAAAAATAGGGGTTAGTGATTAAAAAGTAAAAATTTACAGTTTTATGTATTTTTTAATGTCACATTATAAAAAAATAAAAACAAAATGTCCAAAAATAAAATAAAAATATTTAAGGGTGAACAACCCTTATCACTTAGGGGTATGAAAAATAGATAGTAGCCGATTCTCAGACCTACTGAATTCGCATATAAAATTTGGTAAGAATCGGTAAAGCCGTTTCGGAGGAGTACGGGAACGAACATTTTGACACGAGAATTTTATATATAACGTATAAGACAGTAAATAAAATCTCACCTTAACCCCTATACCGAGCGTGACAGCGGGATAGCCCAGCGCGTGCGCAGCGAGCGGGCGACACAGCCCCGCCCCCACGCCAAGGCCCACCGCCCCGCCCACTCGCTCTATGCGGAGAGCGCCCTCTATCCACAGCACCAGGCAACACACCGCCACGGTGGGCAGGCACAGCCCTTTGTCTGCGACTGCAGGTTAAATGATTAAAATCAGTGGTATGCATACTGTTAAAAAATAAGTCTAGTATTTCCAGATACTAATGCTTAAAAGTGCGAGCAAACAAGGGCTAAATCCGAAAATACTGACGGCAATTTAGAGAAGTTCTCTTTAAAATTGTAAGTCACCACTATAAGCAATACATATCTTTCTCACTCATACTAGGATAACAGCATGCGGTTTATCGACTTTACTTATAGGCATTCCTACATGGCCTTGGGCATGTCCATTCAAAAAAATCATTTTTTTTTTATTTTGTACTAGGTTATTGCCAGCACTTATACACATCCAAACATTGGTCCCACCTCAGCTTCAGAACAAACAGTACACTATTGAAAAGTGTGTGAATCCTAAACACACTTGATTTCTTTAAAACAAATAAAGGTTTGTTTTATGAATATGATGTTCTATTGTCATCTCATCAGAGAGCTTACTAAAAGAGACCCTTCTTAAGAGAAGTACTAAACAGATTTGTAAACGATTCTCCTTGTTGTAAACTCCAAAACAGGGTTGATCTATATTATCATGAAATATAAAAGATTATGCAAAAATATGGAGATAGCCTTTGTGCGAGTGTGACACATCAAAACAATTCAAAATAGAATGGTTACATCGCATCTTTGTTTTTTTTAAATGTGGATGTAGTGGTTTAGTACCAGTAGTAGCGTTTCATTTGTTAAAGAGAAAACTCAAAATGCAATGAAAAATTAAACTTACATGTGTACCAGGTGTATTGTACCCACACATAGGTACTTGCAGCAAAAAATATGTACTGCACTGGTATAAAGAAGTAACATATCATGTCAGAAGTAAGGGCTATGCATATGAAGAACACTGAAAATGCCTGAAACAAAACAAATTCATTAATTATTTCCTTGTACCATAATAATATACAAAATTGACACTGTCTATGACATTCAATTGTATCCTATAGTTTAGTAACCAGCTTTTCCAGGTAATTTCTTCCTCAGTCTGTACCAACATAAATCATGTAAATTACCTACTGTATTATAATTAATCACAGAACTAAGGCTAATCAACATCAACATGAAGGAAATAAATCTAAAAGGAACCAGTGAGACTGAGTTAATTAGAAGTAATTAGTTATTTCTATTAACATGCTCGTATTACTAGGAAATAAAGAAGTGCACTGATTAGTGAATTCAATATTTAAAATAAGTGTCAAAGTGCCTTGTTTAATAAATTATGTCTTCGTTAAGAAACAGATTTAAAAAAAAAGACACTAAAAGTACTCACAAGTCCTTGATATTTGAATGAGTCGTACACTGATCGGAGCATCATCCAGAAAGGCCAGAGGAACTCAAATCTGAACTCCAACATGTAGTCCGCCAGCACAACAGTCGCCCACAGCATCACAAACTTTAGGTACACCATTGAACTGGAAAACAAATATGTAAGTTTCATATTTTTTTACACATTCTCTAGCTATATTATGTGCTTAGTTAATAGTATTTATTTTTATTTCTTTATTGCTAAAATAACCAGTCCACATCGCAATAAGGAAGTGGCAAAATTCCTCAAGGACGTCTTTTATTTGACCACCTGTGAGAAGACCCCATACAAACGCGCCTTTAGTACGCGGAGTTGGCGAAATTACCGCCGCTCTCGTGGGAAAAACGAGGGAAACACGTGCACCACATACAGAACTGTAAAACGCGCGAGAAAAACATGTGTATGCCATAGTTTTTACGTTTTTTATCACCGAACTCGAGGTACCTAACGAAACCGCGATCAAAACCAGATGGTACCCACTCTACCCACTCAAAAAATATCATGACATGACCCCTTCGCAGATCGGTTCCTCACGTATTTACACTTGAAATATTCGGGAAACTTTGTAGATTTAGTTAATAACGACAATAACTGTGTACACTCACTTTCCATACATTCCTTCGGTGATTTTTGTGCGCTTTATGGGGCGCCGCATCTTGCCACTTTCGGCATTCCGTCTCTTCATATTTTGTCCTCCACGGTGTAAATCACTTTTACAGGCTCTTGGGATAGAACACTTATTTACAGAGAAACATTTATAACAACAAATGCTCCTCGAAAATACTGCCTTTTGTTGTCAATCAGCCTATAGAGAATTTACTGGAGGGAGATGAAAGAAGTATCGGCAAGCTGTCTTTGATTTTATCAAAATGTTGCCATAGTAAAAAAAACTTGAACTATTACTATATAAAACGAGGAATTTTTTCTCATAAAGACTGCCTGCCACCGAAACTCGAAAAGCCCTCTTCTCTGGAACAACATCACCACGCCGTGCTGCCGCCACGCAATGATGTGAGATTAAAATGGTTTGGGATCACCGTCCTGTATCTTCACCGATCACTCGGCATTGCATCGATTAATCGACTAAGATAAAGAAAGAAAGGTTCAAAAAAACATAGTCAATTCAAACGTCACTTTGACATATAAAAAAAATCTAGTCTATGCATAACAGCTGCTGTCATATTTTTGTAAATAGTGGGAAAACGAGAAGAACATTATTCAAATTCGATCAAAAACAAATTTACCTGACTACAATGAATTTGTTATTGCATGAAAAATGTCTAATAACTCCGTTCTAAACTCAGTGCGACAGTATTTGGCTTCACATTATATGCGTGTCGATGAAGAATGGCTTACAGGGTGAGCCCCCATTTTTCTTGAATTACTAGTGAATTTCTTTTCGTAATCTTATAATTTTTGTGTTTTAGATGCGTAGAGTTCTTAACCGAAGATGGTAGTAGTAATTACACTGAGAACGATATCAAGAACTTGGCTAAAGAGCAATGGTTGTTGAATGACTTGAAAGACATTTGCCCTGGGTCTTTACCACCCAATCTAAAGGATAAGGTCAAAACTGTGCTGGCCGATAGGTTTGTCCTTCAGATCAATGCTGCTGTTGATATAGGTAATAATTTGGAGATGCTACTTTTTAAAATATTGTTTATTTTGTAGATATTTATCAACCTTTGGGATTTCTTTATTTTGATCCTGTTTCAAAAATCATGTTTTAAAAAAATATAATAGCAATTTAAGCTACAAAATGCAATCTATTTATGTCACAGGAACACCAGCTTACCAACAATATTTGAAGTTGCAAAAGGTGAACACAGAAAATATAGAAGCAACAACTAAATATGATGATAAAGTACCAAATCACAGGTACATAAAAGTTTTGGTGTCTTTTAACAACATTTGGGATTCTTAACAATAAATCAATTTAATGAGCTTTCTTTATTTTTGCCATAAATTTAATTTAACCTGGTATTTCAGGATGATAAAGTTATATCTGACGGATGGAGTGCAGGAGGTATCAGGCATAGAGTACAGACCAATGAGAAACCTCTCCTGCGATATAACACCAGGGTGCAAAGTGCTTATAAAAGGTATACTAATTACCAACTAAGAGGCTCAGTTTTCTTTATTCATTTAACACCAAAAGATTATTATGATAATTTTGATTAATAAAGGCATTTAAGGCTTATAATGATACCTGGAAATATAAACCATTATTTTTTTACTCTTACCTGCATGTGTGGTATCCAAAGGTAGATCTCATGATATTGAGGAAATCCAATTGACTAACATAACTATGTAGTACATTACAAATACTTTCAAACAAAAATTGGTTAGAACAATATCAAACTGGTAGTTTTTGAGATATACAATGTGTAATGTTAAATGCGCAAAACGTCAGACACCCCAAATGATTTTCAATTAAACTATCCTTATTATGACACAAAGAAAAATATCAAAATATAATTTAAGGTTTTAGGTGGTGTTTTAGTTTTACTGGCACTTTTGATCATTTCTTGCTCTGCAGACGACACTCTGCCGAAGAGGAGTTGGTAGGTACATACCGGGCCGCTGCGCTGCGCTGACATTACTGTTATTACTAAATGTACCGTTACCATGAGTTTACTCTCTAGGGACGACAGTTTTACTCGCTTGCGACAACGTCACTTTTTTATCGAAAATTTTAGTTCCGTCAATGACCGCTAGAGGCGCTGTGAAATTTTCCATAGACTTTTTTACGTCGTCGCTAGCGAGAAAAACCGTCGTAAACTCATGATAACGGTACTGCGCTCATAAAGAACTATTCATAGCTTGTTTACGTATTTTGGAGGATAAGCACACGTAATGGCTTGTCTTATTAAGAAATAGACTGGGCAACATTTTGTTTAATGAAGATTTTTCGAAAAATGTGACCCATATTAAAAAGTGGTTCAATAATTCTGCTCGTGATTCCAATTAACCTGTTTTAGGTTTATGCGCATTTAACGTGACACGTTTGTATAGCACATTTCAACAACCGCACTTTGTCCTTCATACAAACACTATAAAAAAACAAGTTATTTTGCTGAAGTAAGTTGACCCTTAAATCAATTAAAGTTGGCACGGAACCTTCAATGCGCGAATCTGACTTGCCCTTTTTTAATCCACTAAAATTACACAAGCAATCTTATAGGGCCAGTGGAATGTCGTCGCGGCGTCTTACTTCTGACTGAGAGTGCAGTAGAACTTCTTGGAGGAGAAGTCCAGGAGATTGCCATATCTCATTCTCTCGCAGGAATGCTGTCTTCCAAACTGGGCCTGCCCATGACACAAGGTATGTTATATTTAACACTATCGACTGCGGACGCGCATTTTGAGTTGTCTTACTCCCTTCCATCCCGTCGTAGCGCAATGTTTCATAGTAAGCCTTCCTCGATAAATAAGCTATCCAACACAGAACTATTTTTTCAAATCGGTCCAGTCCTGTTTTCCTGAGATAAGCGCGTTTAAACAAACTCTTCAGCTTTATTATATTATAAGTATTGATTGATGGTTCAAAGCTTTCTCTGTCGTAATTGAATCCAAGAAGAATAGGCAGCTGTTTCAAAAAAAGGAGGAAAGTGAAGAGTCATATGTCTCACTAGCGGTCCCCCGCGACTTCGTCCGCGCGTTTTGAGTTTTCTCCCTCCCCTCCCGTCGCAGCGTGATGTTTTATATCCTAAAGCCTTTCTCAATAAATAAGCTATCTAACACAGGAATATTTTTTCGAATCGGTTCAGCAGTTCCTGAGATAAGCGCGTTCAAACCAACAAACTCTTCAGCTTTATAATATAAATTAGCGCAAGCGCACGTTGTACTTAAGCTGCGAACATTATTTTGGTGCGGAGTTATGTTAAAACTGTGATAGCTCCTAAGATATTTATTGGAATCAAATGATATAAAAGGCAACTTTGTTCTAAATGAAATGCTCGTGATGATGAATGTATTTATTTTTATAGGAATAAATACCTGTTTGTATAATACACCTTTAAAAAAGATGATTATTTTTTTACAAATTTATTAACATAAAAAGGTTGTAGTAAGTCAACCATAAAAGATAGACTTATGCTGTCGCGGACTTTATTATAGAACTCTTAATGTTGAACAATCTTGTCATACATGACTTTTGTGTAACTTTAGCGGTTTCCGCAGCGTACGCAGCGGAAGCTTTCAAAAGGAATATCTTTCTCCCGTTTTCGCAACATTTTTCATTGCTGCTGTGGTCTTGTGAGTCGTATCTTTATGTTATATAGCTTGAAGCCTTCTTCGATAAATGGACTATCTAACATAAAAATAATTTTTCAAATCGGGCCAGTAGTTTCTGAGATTAGCGCGTTCAAACAAACAAACAAACTCTTCAGCTTTATAATATTAGTATAGATTTTGTCCTAGACTAGCATGATAAGAGTGTACATGTCACCGGTAAATTTTTAAAACGGATTATAATCTCTCACTTTAGTTCTAGTACTGCCATCAAATTGTAAAAAGAATGCAACGAACTACACCTTTAAATAATGCGTTAAATTGTAAGCAGTTTAAAATAACGGTTTACAAACTTTATACAATTAACAATCCTACGATATATCAAATTTTACGTTGTTAATACGTGTTCCGCCGATGTCTTATTGTTTGTAGCATTAAATGTGTCTGCTTCTCTTGTTTTGAGCTAGAATTTAAGTCAGATAACTCCTAAGCTTACACAATGGAAACCAATTCCAGAGTCGAACCTCAACACCACAATCTCAAATCCACGCAACACCAACATACCGACGCCGCATACTCAGATGCCTCCAGCCAGGCAGAACGACGACCCTCGCCCCGTCGCAAGGGTTACCAGCCTCCAGGTAGCCCACAGCATTGCAGACGACGATATTGACATAGACCACATAGCTGCCATTGAAGCAGAATTCACAAATAACATTGGAAAAGAGTTCACCAACAATCCCAGCAAACGCTCTCGCACAGACACAGAGTTAAAACCGGAGAAGAAATTAAAAACAGACACTGTGAACAACCCTGATGACTATCCTGATGATATAGACTGCTTTGTTGATGAGGATGAAGAGTACTTGAAAGAAATAGAAGCACAGTTCGATGCGCAGACCAATGTTGATGTGGGACCTGTAAAAATATCAGCGGAACCTTTTGTGTATATCAAACAAATAAACGATATGAAAGACTGTGATAAACAAGGAAGAGTTTTCAAAGTAAAAGCTCAGATAATGAAGCTACTATCAAAGTTGTCTGTAGGCAAAGACGGGTGGAGTCTAAAGTGTACACTTATAGATGGTACGGGAAACTTAGATGTGGACTTTACAAGTGATGTTCTCTCGAAACTAGTCGGGTTTACTCCGCAGGAGATGAACGATTTAAAAAAGAAAATGGCTTCCAATCCTGCACTGAAAGAAAAAGCAGTTTCTGTAAGTATTTAAGCTCTATGTTGATATAATAAAATAATCATAGTATATGTATTTGATAAAAATGTAATTGTTACAGGCGCTACAAAAAGCAAAAGACACACTGCAAGTGCTATACTGTATTATAGAGCTGACAATACTAGAAACACCCAAGATTACTTCCTTAGTGCCTTTTGACAGTACCCACGCAGACTCGCTAAGTAATAGAAGTCAAAGTTACAAATCAGTGTTATAGCATTAAATAATTTTGTTATGAAACATCTTTGCTTGTTTTCGTTAACACAATACCATTATATTGTGTACCATTATAAGTGAATCGGTGACCATACTAACTCCAGAACTAAGGTTAACCTGACAAGTGGACCTACAATGGACAGCAAAAAAACCGCGCCACCAGCTGCCCCGGAACTCGGATTAGATTATCTTAAAACGTATAAAATTAACAATTATCAAAGTTATACCTACAAAAAATCGTTTCATGTTTATTATGATTACCTCCTTTTTTCAAGCAATAATCACGGAACAAAAGATTTGCTCTGTATCGACACGGTAATGTTATCTATACAGTATTGTAACTCGGCCAACTCTTTGAAATAAATACCTACAGCCGCGCGGTACCTAAACGTGCGATAGGGCTGCCTTCCCGCATCCAGCATTTTAATTACAATTGCCTACTTTGTGTGTCCATTTAGTGTTGTGATTGTAAATATACTTATTCGTCATACTAAAATGTACTTGAACTTATTTGTTGAGAAAGAAATCGCGCGGCTATTGTTATAAAATAACACACCGTCCGTTCGTCACTGTGGTACAGTCGCGACTGTCTGCGTGCCGACATCGAGGCGCGTAGGTATAGCTCGCGTTTCGTCCGTTTGTATGAAGTTGGAATACTGTATAGATAACATTACCGTGGTATCGACTTGAGTTCGCGATTAGCGTTCTTTTTTATACAATGAGGGTAGTTGGATATTTCTTATGATTTCTTTAGTTGTTGTCCATCCCTTATTTCAGACGAGTATATTTTTGCTAATTTCTTCGGTCAATAATGGATACGACACCTCAGTATCGTTACCATGAGTTTACGACGGTTTTACTCGCTAGCGACGACGTAAAAAGTCTATGAAAAATTGCACAGCGCCTCTAGCGGTCACTGACAGAACTAACATGTTCCATACTAAAAGATACGTCGTCGCTAGCGAGTAAAACCGTCGACGCTAGCGAGTGAACTCATGGTAACGCGTTACCATGAGTTCACTCGCTAGCGTCGACCTTAAGCAGCTTCCTGTACCGTTATAACGGTACAGGAAGCTGCTTAAGCTGTAGTCTGTAGCTCTACTTCAATCAGGTATTCGTAACGTATGATCGATCGGAGACTTCGAATCAGAGATCTTGAGTACAAACGGATTTACAGACGAGCTAGAGACTGAAGTATTCGATCGCATACCTACTAAGTACCGGCAGATCAAGGGCTACATCAGCATCTGCTGCTGATGTAGCTCGTTATATCCAACTTACAGTTTTACGATATTGCCGCCTGAACGCCGTTGAAGTCCAAAGAAGTCTGCGTGACGAACGCCAAGTGGTCATAAGTTCCGATACCGTTAGAAGGAGACTTGCGAAAGATACCTGATTTCAAAACGAGCTGCAAACAGACCTAAATTACCGGTAGTCCACGGCTGAGCAAAACTGGAATCTATTATTCTTAGTGTTGCATGGAGAAAACTTTTGCTTATGGTTTCTCGTGTACCGCACATACAGCGTTAGTTTTATCGTAGGTACCAACGAGCCGCATATGTGAATTGACGTCTTCGCTACATAACTGAAATCCTCGCAGATCATGTCCATACAGTTAATGCACGATCTCATGTTGCGCATGTTGTGTCCCAGTATCTGCGCGACGTCGGTATTCGTACGGTAAACTGGCCAGCTTGAAGCCCGGACTTGAATTAGATAGAACACTTATAGGTTGAGCTGCATGTCGGGCTCGAGCTCGGTTACCTGCTCCAACAAGCATTCATAAGCTTAAAATCGCAATTAAAGACAAGAGAAATACAATCTCCCAAGATTTAAGAAATAAACCTTAAGCTCATAGAAAAGAGGTCTAAAATTGTGTCAAACAAAAGAAATACAACATTTAAAATTATTTTTCTTGCTAGCGCTATTTTGCGCCTAATGTGACCAAAATATAGGTGCATTTTCTAGGAAATACTTCCAACGTATTTGAGTAGGCAGGCACTAGGCAGCCGGCGCGCCGTGGTACCGGGGCGCCCTGATAGAAACTCGAAGGCTTAAAAAAAGAACAGTATTATGTTTTTTTTATTTATCCACTAAAAGCAACAAATGTGGTTGGTATTAATCTTTCAACCAGATTATTACACGATAAATAAACGTTGCAGGTAAAGTATTTCGCTAGGCAAATGCTATTACGCGATAGTGTTCTTTATTACACTGTAAAAAGGTTCAGTATTTAACGTTTTAACCTATTAACCGCCGGACGTCCAGCCCAAAAAACGTGCCCCTAGCGCCGGACACTTATTTTAGAACTTCACCGTAGAGGTGGGAATTAACTTCACGATAATGCAATTTTTGGCAGTATAAAAACTATTTTTAAGTAATCAAAAGTATGGTTTATGGTAAAATATTAAATTCTGAAACCAATAATCATCGTTTTATAACTTAATACTTTATTTAACAAACAACAAACAAAGTTTAGGCAAAAAAGTAGTATTTTGCAAACATTAAAAAATATCGATGATTCAAGCCCTAATGTAACCTTGAATTCACAAACTGTCGGATATATCCGACTGTGGCTCTGTGATTCAAGGTAATACTTTTATTTTTAGTGATGTGCCTGTTTCGATATTGCAGAAACTTTTTTCAGCTGGTCAATCACATACCTTTTTTACGTAATTTGTTTAGTTGAAATTTAATTGTTGAATATAGTAAAAGCATAAATATAAAATTATTTTTCAATAATCATTGACATAAAAATATTGGTATATCTTTATAATTTAAAGAATGAATTGAACAAAGGATCTGTCGACCAGTGCTCTTTGATGCACGCACGAACACGAGGCAATTTTTTTAAGTTTACACACACAACTAGCGATTTTATTATTTCGGGAAATAAGCATGATAATACTTCCATAATATCAATCAACATCACATACCTACATGATATTACATAATTGATACATGGCCCAAGGAAGTGATAATCTAAAAATTGATATTTAAAAAAAAAACATCATCTAAAAACTGAAATTAATAGGTGCCTACGAGTATGACATATCTGCACTTGGTCTAACTCCAAATCATCATCCGACTCGAAATAAGTCATTTCCCTCCCAGCCTTCCAAAATTCTAATTAATTATTCTTCACTGACATGTTTAACGTACCCACATTTTTATAAACAAATTACTAATCATCACAAATTAATATAGACATGTCGATAAAATTATCAACTTACCCTCACTTTGTTAATATTTTTGCCGCCTGTGACGTCATAAGCGGACGGATATATCCGACTCCGGCGTTGGCGCAGTAGTTTATTATTTGTAACAATAGTGATGTCACATCACCAAGAACACTTCAATGTTCATTTGATGATTTTGTGATAAAATCAGCATTTTTATACTTAAAACCAATAAAGTAATGACAGAATAGAATTGCCAATATGATTGACTTATTTCTATCATGAACAACACATACGTATTGTACAATATCTTACTTTCTGAAAAAATATATACACAATTTTACCACAACACTACTGTCGGATATATACGACTGCGGCGTTTCAACTATAAGTAAATCACTAATTGAGCAGCCTATGCGATGTTAATGTTTGTTAATATTTTTTAGATCATATTGTTAATAAGAAGGCTAGAGCATTTCATAAAACGAACGTGTATACGTTTTATTTTATTTATTTATTTTCGTGATATTTTTTCAGCCAATAGTTTGAATAAAATTAGACGAGAAAGTTGCAGTCGGATTTTTCCGACTGTGGCGGTTATGACCCGAATTCTTGCTGTCGGATAAATACGACTGCGGCGGTTAATGGGTTAAAAGATACTTTTATATGGTACCTGGCAAGTATTTTATATACCTGGTTCTGAGCCCTGGTACTTGATTGCAGAGTGCAATTACGACCTATGTCTAATCCCAATGAATCTCATAACATTTTCTGTAAGATAATTTTGATAGTTGTAAGTTTAATACTTTTTGAGAAAATCGAATCAGAGTTCTAAGGTGGTTAATGGCCCGGTTTATTCGATGTCCAGGGTATATAATTTTTTTTAATATATTACTTAAATAAAACACCAGTTAGTTTACAACTATGTTTATTTTAAATACACCTGTTCATAACGCAATAATAGTGTGGAGTTCAATGTACAAAATTATCTCATAATAATAATAAAATACAATTAACACATGCTAACTAACGGTAAGACGGTCTTAGTCCTGACAAATGCAAACATATAAAACAATATTACTTCATAACATAATATTGTTTTTGTCCTACATAGGGAGTAAATCGATATTATTTTTATATTTTCTTGACTCAGTCGATTAAAACTTTAACGAGATGAAATCTTAATTAAACGAGTCCAAAGAAATATTTAAATTAATTGAATATAGACACTGCAAATTAATTAGTATACAAGCAGCTATCTACAAAACGCGATACTCCCTACGATGGACCAAAACCTAACACTGGACCAGCCATATTTAAAAACAAAAGAAAAAGCATTATAGGACTTAAAATTAAATATGAATACACAAATCCAGTGTTAGTAACACCAACACAACATTAAGGCCACGCCGTCGATAAAAGCAAAATAGTACAGCAAGTCAATTTATATGAAGTCATCAACATATAACAGGTTGAGACGCAGCTATGTGAAAGTAAATAGTACATTTCCAACGACGCGGCCTCAAGTAGGGTTTCGTAGACCGCAGACCACAGACCAATTGCAGTGAAATGATGATAGCCCATAGACAAGTGTCTGATTTGGGATCTGTCAACAGCATATGACAATGTAGTTTACTGATCTTATTATTTAGTCCAGTCACCATAGACTAGAACGATCTACATTCCAAATATTTAAAATAGTCGTGGTCTGAGGCCAACTACAAATGAACCTTCATTATAATATACACAGACGAAGCATAACTAAATTGAGCACTCCAATGTATAATTGATACATAATTAAAACTTAGTTGAATTGAAATAACTAGGCATCCGAAAACAATTGTCGAAAAAGTTAAAATCTACATAGTTCCGATACACAAAACTATATTAGTTAAAAAGACCGATGCCCTTTACATAAGGAGAACTCAATTCTTGACAACTGAATAACATAGTAGATTTAAAAATAAATAATATTGTATGTACAACTTAATACGAGTAATGTGTATGACTTGTATGTGAATATAACATTATAAAAGATACACATAATCGCAATGTACACAAATAAATACGAGAAAAAAGTCACAGTTTCAAATCGCATGGACGCCAACCTCGGTAGAGTCCGCAACAAAAATAAATTTACAAAATTACTTTCGTTGCTGACGGTACTGTCCGTAAAATAACAGCATTTCTAGAACTTATATTCATCTGGCAACAATAGATCAGTATGTGATGTTTTACGTTGCACAATGCATCGGCAACGATTTAAAATGCAACTTTAAACAAATATTACCTTGTAGATATTATGGTAAGGTAGTACGTATAGATCAATGTTGCTGAGCAACGTGGGACAAGTACGGCAACAACAAACAAATACTGAAACGTTGTACAATATAGACAACATTGTACAAATACGCACGATGCCAGATGACAATTGTAATAAATACACATCCATAGTTGTTTTTTCAATATTCTTTCTATTGATACTTTCATTGCATTAGCTTCTGTTCCCAGAAGACATAATATTTAGCCTGATTTTCTTTTGCTGGTAATTAATTATTGATCGCCTAATAGGTCGACACATAGACGGTACATTAACTAAACTGTTATTGTCAAATCGCCCCTTAGCTTCCAACACCGTGTAAATATTTTTAAACAATTTCACAGAAGAATCAAAAAACTAGTAGAGGCGAAGCTTTGGGCACGCGTCACTATTTATCAAATTTTGGCTGCTGATTAACTGAAATTGATATAATGTGACCTATGTTGAGACGTGCAATGAGCTATCTAATGTTAAAACCACAATTTTTCGAATTACGCGTTGTTGGAAGCTAAGGGACGTAATGGTGACATTGCTTTAACATTTTCGTGTTCATCCGAGTACAAAAGATACGTTATTAAATTGACCTAATAATTGTTAGACACCACAAGACAATAAATAACTTAGCTAATCATAATTTTCCACAAGCTGTCTCAGACATACCATTAAGAATTGCCGCAAAAATACTGCATGTACGCAAATATATTATTAGGTTTTAGGTCTGTGAGATCAGTTTTAGGCAAAAAGAAATACTTGCTAGGGCAGTTAATTTGGTGTTAACATATTTAAAAATTAAATTCTGTTTTGTTGTTTGAGAACGTATATTAACTTTCGTGTGTATCAATCCTAATTCGCTATAACATACATGCTGTAGTTTTGTGACATATTCAATACAACAAACAAACAGACAAATTCAATTATATTGCGTAAAACATCAAGTTGACACTGCAATGGAAGACTACACATTCATATCTGGGTTGTCAACAGAAAAAATAGTGAAATTCATGGCAGAAACAAAATTACAATATTATTATTACGCGATTATTACTTCTAATTATGCAGAATTTGATTTGCTTGCATAGCTGACAACCCTTATAAATCCAGGAATACGTATAAAAACGAATAAATACAACATTAAAATCAACACCATCACTCGTACATTTACATTTAATCTTACGAGATGAAGCAGCTCTAGCTCTTAGTTCCAAAATAAGTTTGCGAAACTTTTAAAATTCTAAAATGTTGCGAACTCCTAATTGAGAAACAGCTCAAACGAATAACATCGTAAATGCATTCAATTCCATTGTTTCAAACGACTACGAATTTAAATAATCGGTTTTATAGTATTTCTTTACAAGTCGAATATTGTAAAGTATAATTACTATTGTTCATATAAATTATTGTTCTGTTTTGGCATAAACAAGGTTATTCGTTTCCACCGCGCTCTTAAATACCGTGTCCGTAAGAATAAATACATAGCAGAATAAATAAGATTCTTAAAACATTGCGTCAATCATCGAATATTACACGTAATAGGTTAACTAACGAGTTTGGGTATCATCCGCACACAATGACTTATAGGACAGTGACATCGCTGAAACTCTACTAGAAGTGACTGCGCACAGAACTAAATAACGGTCACGGGTTAAATTCAACTAAAAACAAGAAGCGGGTAAATAGCTATTTACAGCACTCAGTAACACATCATGCGGGTTCTATCCGTCTAAGCATCAGTCTTCCACTTAAATGCCACTCCGAAAACCAAACTTAGGCCATCTCTTCGGGTTTAAAAGGGGGTGAAGGAGTTTATAAGATCCTTTCGTAGAAGAGTAGGTAGGCTTGCGCCCTGAGGACCTTTTCTTCTGTTACTTCCGAGACCATGCTGTCTGAGACGTAGTACCACTTGCCAGGAGGTGCTTCGGCTGTTGAGGTCGGGCCTTCACCGGATTCGTAGCCAGATAAATCGGATTCAGAATCTGGGTCTCCGTCTCCACTGCCGGGCGGGGCTGGCATTGTATTCGCGCTCTTGGGCAAGAACCACCATCTCGGGTCTCCAGCTTTGACCGGTTGTCGTACTTTTACATACGCGACATAGTGACCTCCGTGCATACCACCAGAATGCTCAACCACTCCGTACAGAGAGTACAGAAGTTCCGATTGTCCCCTAGCGACGTTTGGTAGCTTCTTTAGTTTATCCATAGCGCAGAACGGGGCCAAATCCAGTATAGTCGGAAAGTCGACATGTTTAGTCATCTTTCTGAACATGCATCGAGGACCAATCTGGAATCGCTTGAGATGCAGAATGAGGATGGCTGGTGGACTGGAGACAAGGAATCGTTTGGTCGCGTTGGTGTACACTGTCTTGCCGCCTTTGCCGTTGATGCGTTCCGTGCAGGTCTCGCAACCGACCTTGTTGTTCCCGGTGAGGAGTTCCAGAGCCGTGAACTGGCTGAGACACGATTGGATGCTGCATTCGTCCTCATCACAGACATATCGGGGTGACGACGGGCTCTGTCGAGAGCCTAATCCTTGCAAGGGAATCTCTTGCCGTAGCATGAAATCTCTTTGAAGATTCGATTTTTCTGGCTCCACGTTGTTGACTTTCGGTCTGGGGATCGGTGGAGGCTCTGGTGGGCTCTCGACGGTCACCGGAGAGGGATACGTTGGCTTCTTGACTTTCATGTCGTCTATAGCCAGTTTTAGCTCCTGACTATAGTAATCAGAATCCTTCTTGGTTTCCGAGCCCTCGTAGTTGTCACCGCCGTTTTCTAGAATATTCTTGCAGCCTTGCACGCTGATGCCTCTAGATACGACTTCGTTCGAGTATTCGGGCGCGAAAGATCTCCGGGACGGTGGCCTATCGACCTCGCTTCTTTCGAAGTCGGACTTTTCGGGAGACATTTTGCTGTGCAGAGGGCTGGACAGATCCAAGTTGATCTCACTCGAGAGAGAACTATGACTGCCGAGTTCTTTATCATTGATCGGTGAATCTACATTGTCGACCGTTTCTGTCGAGTTGTGTTTGGTGGCTTCCGGGCTAGCTACACCCGAGTCTGGGTTAGAGAGGTTTTCTAGCGAGATCAGAGGTTTGTATTCTAGAGGTACAGCGGTGGTCGAAGTGGCCGTGTCTGCGAGTTCAATTTTATCTTTATCAGTATGTTCCGGGGTGTTGTCAGTTTTTTCTTTCCCCATATCGACTGGGCTGGTTCTTATGGAGTCAGAGCTGATGACCTTCTCCGAGTTGTAGCCTGACTCCATGTGGTAAGCTGCGAAGTTGGCGGCCGTGTGCGGTATGGACGGGGTGCCCACGGCTACCGAGTGGGTTTCTGGTCGTGGCGCCTCTTCGACGTTGTCCTCGATGTCCGCGTCGGACTCCGAGGATGACTTACCGTCCTCCTTAGCGGTGCCGTTCGCTTCGCCGGTCGATTTGTCCTCTTTAGATGCGGAGTTACCTGCAATAGAAATTAAGTTGTAAAGAGATGTTATTTCAGAACAGTATGCAATGCAATAATCTTTATGTTTTTTTAATATAGACAGTTTTTTTATGCAATAAATATAGTTTAGTTTACTAGAAATGTACAATGAGGTAGTATTTTCTTGATAAATATACGATAGACAACACATCAATTGTCGTGGTTCCGTAGTAGGGATTTTCTTCCCTGTGTTACGAATACCAGACAACGATTATGACGGGAGCGTCTCCCATTAATACTGAAATACATATTATCATCGACGACTTAGGTACAAATGTTCGTGCTCATCACACTAACATTTACGCCTTGCGGGATTCTAACCCGCTACGGTTAGCTATTAGTTAGGAGTGCTCCACTACACCAAACGCGTCGTCAAAATTATGATGAAAAGCTGTCAATATACATGTGGAATTATAAATGTTGATTGACTGAATTTCATCATTTAAATCAAAATCATCAACAAGGTAAGGAAAATATGGCAAAGAAGCCTAAATTAAGTTATTATTACATACGACAAAGGGTCGAATACCAAAAAACAAGCAATATACACTACCGTGGCCCTTCTTCGCCAATTTCCTGGCTGCCCTATGTTCTTTCTTCAGTTGATACTTGGAAGGTTTGGTTTCCTCTTGCGTATTGTAAGTGTTTTCTTCTGAAATAACATTGATGGATTAGTATGAGCCTTAATATGTCTAATATAAGGCTCCTTTTTGGATGTTAACACATTTCGGGCTGGGTATTTGTAGCAAAGATCAGTCAGGGGCAAAATAAGGTTTCCAATAACATTTAAAACACACGACACACGGTTTTGACTACAGTTTTAGTGCAGTGGTAAGCGTTCCAGAATTCTGAACCAGCAGTCGCGGATTCGATTCTCGCAAGGGGCAAACGTTTGTGTGATGCGCACGGACATTTCGTTCAGAATGTCTTATTCCCATAATGTCTCTCGGTTCCAAAATGTCCCTTTCCCAAAATGTTCACGTCTCCAAAAGCCCATTCGTAAAAAAATAACTTGACTGTACAAATTGGTTGTATTTTATCCATTTTCATATGTTTTCAATGCAATCATCTGTTGTGTCTAGGGCTTGCAAATATTCGAAAATGTTTAATATTCGAATATTTTGGAGACATTATTCGAATAATTCGAATAATATTTGAATAGTGAAAAAAAAATTAAATGCTTGAAACAATGTTTTAATCATATAATTAGGGCCTCATATGCCTTCTTTATTATCAACATAATATAATGGCCTTATTATAATCAACACAAATTAAAAATAAAAGTATTAACAAATGTTGAGTTTTATCAAAAGTCTTCTGTATTAGTTTAACAAAATCTAACATAAACAAAATCTAAATTCTAATACTTTCATGCTATTGAGATCAAATTATCAAATTACATTAAACGTATTGCCAAAATAGGAACTTAATTTTATAATCAGTATTTTTTCGTTATTTGTCATAATCAAATATGGCAATCACTACTTAGTGCCTGCCTTGATAATATGACCTTTAGAAAACTTAAGGCGTCTAAAGAGTCCTCGTTCAAAGCACATCGGAGATGATTGCAAATGTGATTCGAGGAGGAAAACACTCTTTCACATTCAACACTAATCGGCGGAATGCATGATTGAAAGGACAATACTATTTTTGTATGGGAGTTGGGCTTAAAATACAATTCTAACTAACAGAAACTAATGATACACCAAATGAAAGAATAAATTCATATAAATAAAAAACAGACATTTTTGTTAATTTTTCGATATGGGTTTTGTTTTTATTTTCAATCTAAGTCTTTTGTTATTAGCAAGTGCAGCAGAGAGTTGCAACACTGTCCGCAGTAAGTGCGTTTTGTTTACAGGTAGAGAAACATTTTATTTTGTTAATTTTTGAGAAAACGAATACAAAGATACTTAATTTACATTAAAAATCCAAAATGAGGAAATGCCCACTTTACAATCAGCTTGATACTTATCCTAAAACAAAGATTTTTACTCTTTATTTTTTTCTAAATTCGACGAACAAAACGCTGGTTTGATTCAATCCACTTCTTCGTAAATATTGACATCTGTCATATGTCAGTGCCAGCAAATCAAACGTCAAAAGCGGTATAATTCAACGTTCTGTTCGACGCATTTTCAATAATAATAAAATGTTTTCAAAAAGAAAACGGGCGTATTAAAAAATCTGAAAATAATGTTAAATGAAAGTATTTAAGTTTATAAGTAATCCACAACTAAATATGACCCTGTTAAATATTCACGTATTTTAGGCCCAAAAAAAATGATGTCCTTTGTATGCTTGGCTTAAAATATTTGTCTGGGTCCTCCTCTATCAAAAAGCGCCATTTGCATACGAATTGCGGTTTCCAACTCTTCCATATTAGTTAAAGATGTAGAAAAAGGACAACAAAAAGAAAGCGAATGAGTATGGTTTACAATAACGCCACCATGTCGGTCCGAGTACAGGAGCAGAACATGAGGGCGATTCCACTGCGGAGAGGTGTGAGACAGTGAGGTGTGAGACATGTTATTTCTCCGAAACTGTTCACAGCGGCATTGGAAGACGCCTTAAAACTGCTGGAATGGGAAGGAATCGGCATCAATGTTAGTGGCGAATACATCACACACCTCCGATTTGCCGATGATATAGTCGTTGTGGCAAAGACGCTGGACGATCTTGGCACTATGCTCGAAGACCTTGACCGAGTATCCCAACAAAAGGGTCTTACAATGAACATGGAAAAGACAAAAAATATGTCGAGCCTCTTTGTCGTACCCACTCCGGTATCAACATCTACCTGGGACAAGTGATCCAATTGGGTAGGTCCAACTTTGAGAAGGAGGCCAATCGTCGAATCCAAATCGCCTGGGCAACGTTCGTGAAACTGCGCAAGAGTGTCTTTTCATCTCAACTACCTCAGTGTCTGAAGACGAAAGTCTTTAACTAGTGTATGTTACCAGTGATGACATACGGATCCGAAACATGCTGTGTGTTTCTCTACGAGATCGAATCATAAACGAGGAGATACGTAGAAGAACTAAGGAAACGGACATAGCCTTGAGAATCAGTAAGCTAAAGTGGCAGTGGGCAAGGCTTATAGCGCGAAGAACTGATAGCCGTTGGGGCAGGAAAGTTATAGATTGGAGACCCTTTGACCAAAGACGCAGCGTAGGACGTCCACCGACAAGATGGACAGACGACCTTATAAAGATCGCAGGATCACACTGGATGCAGACTGCTAGTGATCGGTCGTTGTGGAAAGCCGTGGGGGAGGCCTATGTTAGGCAGTGGACGTCCTTTGGCTGATAATGATGAATAATAATGATGGTTCGAGTGACAGATAATGCTACCTTCCGAACGTTAACAATCACTTCCGAGTTGCAACGAAGTTCGTCCGGCGACGACGGCTTGTTGGATTGGCGCGAAATATAAACAAACCGTTGTGAAATTTAAGTATAAATTAGTGCCGTCGAATATTCGAATAATCGGTTTTCTAAATTCGAATATTCGAAACTAATTACTATTCGAATAATTCGAATATTCGAATGCAAGCCCTAGTTGTGTCACATCATTTTGGCAATTTGTAGAAAGGTTCATTTTGGGGAAAGAACATTTGGAGAAAGGGACTTTTTGGAAAAAAAGACATTTTGAAATGTGGAACATTATGAACCTGATCGGAACATTGTTTTGTACCTAAGTCAGTTTTCCTTCTGACGAGCGCAAGGGGGCTGCGGGCAGCATCGACAGGTCCGGGAAGTAACACTGATGGCATTGTAGTGAGGAAACTAGATTATTTAACTAGATAGATTTATATGCAACCTACATCTACCTACTGCTGGGCAAAGGTTTCTCCAAACATTTTCTATCGGCCCTGGCACCTGCTGATGGCTCCCAATCTCACGGATAGCTGGTCAAGTCGTCGCACCACCTCTTAGGTCTAGCTCTTTGTTGTTAGTCGTCTGGTGGTGTATATCTCGTGACTATTTAGGCCCATTTATTAAGATTGTTATAATAATAGTCTGGCAAGCGAATGGTGAACGTGAATAAAAGGTGACAAACTAACAAAAAACTGAATATGGTAAAACCATACAAATTAGAATTAGGCAATGTTTTGCAATACTTTCATTTTTGGTTTTTATGAATAGTTTTTATATTTAAAACTTGTCTTGGACATCATATACAGTACTCAATTCATTAGTTATATTTAAAAAAAAAGTAGTTAAATGTATTGTAATGATATAGTTACTCCTTATTTTTCTGGAATCAAGTATCAAGATAATAGTTAGGGAGGCGAATAGGGGAATTTTCGGTTATACTCGAGCGTGGCAGTTTAAGATATGAGAGATACCTTGGACCTAATAGAACAACCTTGTTAAGTATTTAGCTCTATATGTAGTGACGCGCGCCTAGGATAGACGATCAGATTAGTAAAAAAAAATCGATAGTCTGTAATACTCGAGCGCGTCAGATTAAGATATTGGGGGTTGATTTTAGTGTTTTAAGACTAAATTTAACTAATCTGACGATAGGTCCTTGACGCCGCCGAGTTATAGGGTCGCGAACTTGTAAAAAAAAAACGTTAATCCGGCATTCTCGAGCGCGATTTTTTTTATTTTTATTTTGAAGAATATAATCTAAAACGTACTAAAAATACAAAATCTGCCGGTTTCCGCATGACCAGGAGTGTGGAGGAGCCATTTCGTCTTCCGAAAAACGGGTTGCGGCATATAAGTCGCGAACGATACATTTTACAAAAAAAAAGTTTAAATAAACAAAAAGGTAATTTTATTTTACACAAAAAAGGTCTCTTTACATTTTTGTCTAAAGTTAAAACTTTTTGACTTGAAGCTTCATAAAAACTCAAACTCCCGGTTTGTTGAGTATATCTTGAAAACTGAGGGTGTTAAAAAAATGATATGAAATAACGATGATTAAATTATGTTACTTTAATCTCAAAAAATATTTATTTTTCTAAAGCTTCTCGACAATTTTCGTCGACTTGGAAAAGGTTACGCGTATCTGTATACAAAAGTATTATTAACATGTACAGTTTCATGTATGTATATTATTCAATAGCCTGTTGATCCTCAAATTGTTTTTTGGACGTACCGTCAGCAAAACGAAGTGAAGAATAATTAAAAAGAAAGAAGAAAGGAAAAAACAAGAAACCAAAAAACCTTTCCGGTCAGATTAAGAGAACCCACCAACATTTTTGTCAGATTAAGAAAATATGCTTTCAGGATACCGAGATGAACCTCCCCTATGAAAATCTGACGCGCTCGAGTATTTCAAAATAACTATTTTTTTTTGCATTTTCAAAAATTCATCATAACTTATGGTCACGCCAAAATCGTCAGTTTTTTTTAAGGGAGCTTCCTTGGGGCCTACTTAACACCCCTTCCAAAAATCTGACGCGCTCGAGTAATTTTTTTTTTTTTTGCATTTTTGACTACTTTATATGCCTACCCCCCCACCACGCAAACCGGCAGATTAGTATACCGTTGTTATCAGAGGTACTTGGGGCATACGTAGTATGAATATCTGACGCGCTCGAGAATGCCCAAGTAACTGTTTTTTTTTACATTTTTGAAAAACCGTACACGCCAAACCCACCGCTAAAATGGTTTTTACCATACGAGCTTTTCTTTTCGAAATTATTTTATCTTTCGATTTTGATAGGTCTCGACGGCGCCGTTGAATTACGCCATTTAGCTACCTCGCCTCCCTAACTATAAGTGAATGCTCAACAAACAAAAGTTTGATTACCACTGTCATAATGACATTAAATTAACCATAAGTGAATGCTCAACAAACAACAGTGTGATTACCACTGTCATAATGACATTAAATTAACCATTGCTGTTCCAAAAACACTGGGTTCAGCTTTCGCTTGCCAGACTCCAGTCTTCTCCTATCTTAGGCCGCATTTTCACTTACCATTGGATAGTGTCTGGCTGCCTACATAAAAAATAATAATGACATGTTCCAACCGAGCGCGCAAAACTAATGGCCATTGGGCCAGAAAAGTTGTAGATTGGAATCCATTCGATTAAGGCGCAGTGTACGACGTCCACCGACAATATGGACAGACGACCTTGTAAAGATCGCAGGATCACACTGGATGCAGACCGCTCACAACCGGTCGCTGTGTGGAAACCGTGGGGGAGACCTCTGACACCGTGTCATCGTAGAATTAAATAAGTACGGTAACTTCATACATGCGCACTGAGTCTCGTTTATATGTGCGCGCGCCCGTCCGTATGCGTCGTCGCACGCACACACTGATAAAGTATAAGGAAAATAAGGACGAGACAGTCGAGGTACGCGCCCACGCACGCTCTGCCACTGCATTGCTAGTATTATTTCGTGTGCCTAACCGCTTTTTCGTAAAGATGGCTACAGTAATGTCTTAATAATATTATTGTGTCTTTGGATGTCTAAATAATACTGCGACAAATCCAGGATAAATTATTATAACAGACTAACGTAATATAGTAATGATCTAACAAGGTATTTATTTAAGTAAATTTAGCTTATCCCAGCGTATGTCAACGAGACACAATAGATATTTTATTGTTATGTGGTTGCCTGCAACCGCTTGGATATTGAAAAGTTAATAAGCAAGTATGTTAGTATTATAAAATAAACCTAATAACAAGTCAAAAACTGGGTAGATAATGTAAATGCTATTCTATTGGAGTGAGATAATACGTTTTTAATTTGGTCTTTATATTTCTCGGATTTAAAATATTATTGACGGTTGGAGGTCGATTAATTTTGAATCGGGGAACCAAGTACTACGCAGTCCACATTACGAGCCAATGCGGCGAGCTAGCGACAGCCCTACAAGTTAAGGCTATTATCGCTCGCACGGGGCTTGAGTTGGCGTACTTATTTCATTCTACTATGACCGTCTTCAGCAGTGGAAGTCCTTTGGCTGATGATGACAAGGTTGGATCCCTCACCGTTGGGAGTTTTCCTCCTGACGAGCGCGGGCGGCTGCGGGCGGCTGGCGGCGACCGGCAGCGACAGGTCCAGGAAGTACTCCGCGCGGTCCGACTGGTGGTAGCACTCCTGGCACTCCAGGGTCGACACTAGGAAGCCGCGGAACACCTGGAAGAAACAGTCGGAGTATAACTACATTTTAGGATTAACTTCGTCATCAAAAAAAAAAAACTAAAACATTAGCCAATTACAAGGAGAAAAAATACAATAATGTTGAAGTATGATTGATCTGTTGAACAGAACTAAGAGATTCGGGTGGTGTAGATCCGTTTACAGGGTTCTTTTCGCAATTAAAGGACAACATGTTAGCATAATCATTTCGATTTTAATGTTATGCTTAACAAAGCAAATTTTTAAGCGCAAACGAAAAACACGACGGTCATAAAATACAGTCGTCAGAAAAGTGTTCAGTTCTACAGATATTATATTTTTAAATTTATTTCTCCTGTAAGAAGTTTTAATTTATAAGATACTGTTAAATAGGGCAAGTATTTTAGAGTTATAACAATCATTTTACCTGTTCTGGCCTGAGCATTGTGTCCGATGCCTGCTGTCCATAGAACTTGACCTTCTGCTTGACCTCACCATCGACCTTAGCGGGGTCGACTTTGGAACTCATGCCTAAATTGCTCAGGATCACTGACTGATAGCGACGGAGGTCCTCCGATCTGGAGACAACAAGTATGACGTTGTTATTTCGATTTGAAAATAATAATAGGCCTAGTTAAGGTATAAATATGAAAATGTAGATTGATTGTGGTAAGAGAAGTTCTCAATAGTGTGTAATTTCGACCATACGTGTGTACATTTCACGTATTTTTACCGTTTGAAGGTAGAATTATATTACCAAAAACTAAAGCCCTGTTTACACGTAATTGGATCAAGATTTGCAGACAAAAATGTTTTGGGAAATCATACAAATTCATGAATTGTAAGTTTTCCTTACACATATCCACAGAAATGTCTTATGATGGTATTAATTACCCGTGCTAACTACCAATCGTTATAGGTTTCCATTCAATCTAGAGCATCATTACAAAATTGTACTAGTCTCCAAAGCTGCATCATATCATAACAAAAATCAAATCTTGTAGTGACTTCATGGTTTTTTCTTTTTATAGTTTAAGAAATCTATAGCACCTGACAGCCTCAAGCATATGCCTCAGCAGTTCGTGAGCATCGTGCTGGTCTCCGCCTCCGAACTGAGGCAGTTTATTGACAAGGAACATCAGTAGTTTACGAGGGGTGTACACTCCACTTTCACCTGAAATAAAAATAGAAATGTTATGAGTAAAGAGGCTATTATTACAGCTAGATTCTAAGCTTAAAAATTGGTTAAAACTCAGATAAATTAAATCTTGCTCTTTAGGGTGCAATCCAAAAGACTTGAGCTTGCTAGTTCATAGACGAAGTTAATATTTTTGTCTTTGTCACATGATGATAATGTTATTATTTTTTTTGGAAACAGATTATGAAATACATGACTAACATACATACAATATTGGTTTCTAATTTCATCTTATAAGAACACAAAAATAACATTGTGAGTGTTGTTAAATCATTCTAAATCAATGTATGTCCAATTTGTTAGTGAAGTTGGTACATGTCAAAACAAGGGACAAATTAAATGATACAATGAATTTCTGGTATATTGAGTTAATTGGACTCATAAATTAATCATACTAGATCTTTTAAAATGATTAGAAAGGATAGGATTAAAATGGGAATCTTAAATAACAAATGATAATAATTTGGAGTGAAGTAAGTTTCTTAACTAACAAACAATTTAAGCAATGTGTTATGTAACAGCCTCATTATAAAAGCATTGTTTATGAAATCAAGCTGTCCTTATCAATACTAACAACAAAGACACATAAATGTATTACTTTTAAGATAACACCAATTGAGTTCACATATTTTAAGCAAAATGCTCCTCAAGATGTTCAGGATACATCCAGTCATGCAAAAGCAATTGGGTTGAGTTAAAAATACATTTCGTAAATAGGTCAACTTGGCATTCTCTTGGTGATACTTTCACAAAAATGTTTGGAAACTTTTTATCTTCTATTTTTTGCAAAATTTTGCTTGTCCACTACATTTTTTTCTTAAATGTTTCCTAATGTAATCCAGCAAAGCAAAATTAATTTCCAGAGAAATATCCTGATATGAAAAACTGCCATCTAACTAAGGAATCACTAATTAAACACATAGATTTTAGAGTTATTGTAAGTAACTCTAACCATGTTACTGTTAGTTAGTAAACAAAATAATTTAAATGGTGCAACAACTGCAATATCAGTGCTTATAAAGTCTATTTATTTCAAGACTGCATTATCACTCTTCATGATAATGGGGATGTGGAAACAACATAATTTATCATTTGAACAACAATAAGGATGTTGTGCATGTTTGCTATATTGATAATTGTTTAATTATCCATCAGGATAATTAGAAATTTTCGTCCTTGTGGTAACTTAAGACATAGAAAATGCAATACTTAAGCATTGAAGCATATTATATACTTAATTTAGTTTAATCTTATAATCTATTTCTATAGGGATCTTATTATTTGTTAACTGAGCAAAGAATGATCTGTGACCTTAATAGAAATTAGAAATAATAATTCAATTAAGCTATGCTTCAAATCATTCACTAAAGACATTTGAATAGTTTCTTTTGCACTGTTACACACAAGACACAGGCTTCTATTTAAAGCTAAAATTTATTTAATAAGATGTTCAAACATTACTATACTGTAACCTTAAAAAATATGTTCAAAATGTATTAAATTAAAATATTTACCTGACTGCAAGTCTGTCAAGGTTTCAGCCAACGTCCTAGTCAGGGTGCCCCATTCTGCCAACTGTCCTGTAATGGGAGGAAGGTCTACCTCTTTACTTTCCTCCCCGTCCAGCTTCAGCTTCAATTTTCCACCCGGCAAAGTAAACCTCTCCCCAGGAGTTGCCATCTCTTGCAACACTTGAACCAAATAAGGTGTCTGTGCTAAACACTGCATCACAGAATTGAAAAAACATGTGTTTCCTAAGTTGGACAGCCCTCTCACTCTTGGCAAGTTCAATGCTATAGCGTTATCTTTTCCCTTATCTGTCTTATTTAAGTTGTCTACCGGTAAAACAAGGTCAACTTTTGATTTGTTTTCATAATATAGCTCAATGGGAGGAAGGGATTTTGGGTTGCCCCCTGCCATGGCTGCAGCTTGCTTTTTGAGGTATTCTATACACTCATGAAGTTTTTTGGAACTAGAGGCTGTGACTTCGTTATTGCAGTTGTAACAGTATACTTCCCAAGTGGTGGTGTTGGATGTGAGGGCATGGCAATCAGAGTGTGGGGTGTTGAAATGGTTTAGAGCGTGCTTATTCCGCGCTCGGCCACATAATTGCGAGCCGCAGCGCAGGCACATCCAAAGTGTTAGGTCTTCTTCGAAATCTGGGTCAGACACTTCATTTTTAGCAGACTTCTTGCACTCGGAACATTCCTTTTCGAAGCCGCTGGTCTTCAGCGTCTTCTTAAGGCGGGTGAGGTCGATCGCCTTCGCGACGTGAGGACATGCGGATTTGACGTTCTCGTCACAGGACTCTGTCGAATCGTCTCCGTTCTCCCCGGGATCGCTCTGTCTCTTTTTCTTCACCATTGTAGCGATAACTCAGGAAATCTCCTGCAACACGTAACAAGAGACGTGGTATTATTAACCCACGAACACAAAAAGAGAAAAATGACAAATCTGTGTCGATAGTCATTGCACGCGTGACAACGCACATTCATCAGGAACCACATGCAGGAACATTAAATCAGTGCCAAATATCTATTATTAAATCGAATTGCTACTTACAATTACATGCAATCTGATAGAACCAAGATTAGATCGAGAAGAACAAAGAAAAAAATTATTTTTTCTGAAATTTTGTCAGAAAAGTAAACCACGGCCGTCAGACATTTTGACAATGTTGCCAATTTAGAAAAAAGACAGTTTTTTTTGTTAAAGCTATGGATACACACTCAGTAGCCCAATTGAATAATCGACTCAATTTTTAATCGATGTTTTGACATTATGTAAGGTGAAAACCGCCCTAGTTTTAACGTACCGACATCTAGCGGGCAGTGGTGCAACTAAAATTCTGAAACGTCAACATGGTCGTGATGGAACCTGCTAATCAAATTGTGAATTTCCATTGATATTTGTGTATTTTGTGTCTAAATTGGTGAAAAATAATATTAAACAATAACGTCGGAAAGGGACGTATCATTAAGTGCACAGTAAATATGTAGTTGCTCGTAAAGTGCGCTTAAAAAGCAAGATATTTTTACTGCGGTGTTTATGTTGATCAGTTTTATTTTAATAACTCGTGAAAATGTCGCTCCCTGGCAATGGAATATTTGTGGTGCAAGGGGAGATGGCTATGCTTGTCACAGCCATGCGGAGGAGCACCCGCTGGGGTTCCCATTCTTTCCTCAATGAAGAATATGATGTGCTTATGAAAACTTTCCAAGACCTAAAGATAATTCTCAATCAAGTGGACGATCTGAGGCTTTTAGACCCAGCGACGTATTTGAGTCCATTCTTAGAAGTTATCAGAAGCAAAGAAACTACTGGACCAGTCACTAGTCTAGCACTATCAGCTATTCACAAATTTTTGTCCTATGGACTCATAGGTAACTTTCTATCTGTCATTACTAAAATACCATACTTCCAATACCAATTAATGTGCTGAGAAATGGCTAAACCAGGTATTTCTATTTCTTCAGACCCAACCCACCCAAGTGTGCCAGCAATAGTGGAAGACATTGCAGATGCAGTCACTCACGCCCGGTTTGTGGGCACAGACCACTCATCCGATGGAGTTGTTCTTATGAAGATATTACAAGTAAGTGATACTTTATCTGTGATTGACATTAATAAAGTCCACTTTAGAATAGGTAGCCTAGTTTACAAGAATATGTCTAGCATACCTATAAGAAAAAATATGAAAAATGTATACTTGTTACTAACCTTTTTTTGGTTAATTAATAATAATATGTACTCTGATGTTATTGATGATGAAATAGTGACTGCTGTATACTTTAAAACTGAAAAGAAGTATTTTCACTATTATGACACATTTTAAGACTATGCTATTCAGAATTTTATACAAATTGGGAAAAATATACCATCAGCTTTAAAAAAAAAACTCCTTTGTTTCTATTCATACGAGGGTCAAACTGAAAGTTCTTAGAAAATCAAAAACTGATTACATTAGCCAGTTATTAGTTTTATTATATCTTTTCAAAATATTGTCCATTGACATCAATACACCGCTGCATGCGATGGAACCACTGGGAAAAGCACTTTGCCCACTCGTCCTTAGGGGTCTCTTCAATGGCATCGCGATACGCAGCCACCGCTTCTTCAGCATTCATAAACCGCTTTCCTTTAAGTTTTTCTTTAATTTTTGGAAATAAATAAAAATCACAAGGCGCGAGGTCGGGGCTATACGGCGGGTGACCCAGTAATTCAACGTTTGATGTCGCCAAATAGTCGATCGTTCGCTTGGCGGTGTGCGACGAGGCGTTGTCGTGGTGAAGGAGGTTCCTACTGCGAGGTCGTTTCTCTCGAACTTTTGCCAAGACAAGTGGCAAACAATTGGTAGTGTACCATTCTGCAGAAACTGTTTTTTGATCCTCTAACACAATTGTTGCGAAATGACCTATCCTTCCAAAGAACGAGGCCACCATTTTTTTTCCCGCACTTCGATCTCTCTTCACTTTAGTTGGCAACTCCTCGAAAGGAAACACCCACTGAGCAGATTATCTTTTGGTTTCAGGATCATAACAGTAAATCCAGCTTTCGTCACCTGTTAGTATGTCGAACACAGCATTTGAGTCACCTCCGTTAAATCTTTCAATCATTTTACGGGACCAATCCACACGATGGAGTTTTTGAGCCTTAGTCAAATTATGAGGTATCCACCGGGCGCAAAGCTTCCTGACCGCTAAATGTTCGTGGAGGATTTTGTGCACTTGACTCATACCGATGCCTAAGCTTGTCCGAATCTGCTGATAGGTCAGTCTTTTGTCAGTCTCTATCATACGCTGCACAACACAGATGTTATTTTCAGTCGTCGCCGTAGAAGGCCGTCCCTCACGTACATCATCAGTGAGATTAGTGCGACCACGTTTAAACTCATTAAACCAGTTGTAAACAGTCGCACGAGATGGGGCTTCATCGTGAAAGGCCAATCGTAGTCTATCATAACTTTCTTGTTGACTTAAATGACATCGAAAGTCATAAAAAATCATTGCACGAAAATTTTCTCGAGTTAAATTCATGTTGACGTGACACAGACAATTTTCAATTTGCCGCCAAATCGTAAAACAAATGACAAATGAATGAAATATATACTCAGTAATATTGGCAAAGAGTTCTATTTTCAAATTTTAGAATATTTTTTTTATTATATTGTTTATAAGTGGCCAGTTCTAAGAACTTTCAGTTTGACCCTCGTATCCATGTGTTTGTTTGTTAACCTTAATCTTAAATATGTAGGGACAACAGCACGTCAAGGTAAACACTGCGGTGTATTATACTGTTGTAATAAGGGCTAGTTTGCAACAAAAGTAGGTAACCTGACGTGCTGGCGACTGTACTGTAGGCATCATGGCATAGAACATTTTATACACTAAGGTGAACCATAATGTTACTTATTTTTCACCTTATTTATGAATAAATGACTTTATTTTATTTTACTTCATAAGACTGCATACTCATTGGTTGATGTTACCAGGTTCTCCGCACATTGATGCTGAGTCCCGAAGGAGTGATGTTGACAGACGAAAGTGTGTGCGAAATTATGCTTAGCTGTTTCCGCATCTGTTTTGAGACAAGACTTACAGGTATGATATTGATTTCATGCTACAAGACATAATGTCATATCATTATATAAAATTCTATACATACTTCAATGATTTCTTAGTGCTGTTACAAACCAGTTCAAGACAATAACAAAAGAAGCAATACTAAATTGACAGTTTTTGTAAAGCTGTGTATTACACCTTGTGACAACACCTTTTTTGCCTCCCTAAGTTTCTGTGTTGCTGCCCTCTTTTCTAAAGTAACTATTGATAAAAATCATACTGCTTACTTCTTCTTTACAAGTTCATTTCAACCGTGTAACTATTACATTTTGAACTCGAATACTAAATCAATTGATGTAATTCCACAGAGCTCCTCCGTCGCAACGCAGAGCAGTGTTTGCGCGACATGACGCAACTGATCTTCATGCGGTTGCCACAGTTCCCGCCCGAAGACGCCGCCTCGGCAAGTTTCTCTACCGTCGGCCTCTCGCTCAAGAAACGCGATAAGACTGCCAAGAAAAAGAGCTTGACTGGAGTACATAGTGAGTGATTAATTTCAAAAGTTTAAAACAAGTTTTAAAAGAATATTCAAGCTATTTCATTAATATGGTGTCAGTATCGTTATTTGGCCATATGCTAGACGTATTAGTAACTTTTTGTCACTGTGACATGTTCTTTTTCTCATTTTATAGCACGAAAGGCTAGACCGCTAACATAATAATCTACCCATATGGGCACTCATGGAAATTCAAGTGTGCTAATTTAAGTTTAAAGCTAATTTGTTACAGTGGAAACTACTTTATTATGTAGTTTTTAAAACATGATCAGTGCACTTTAATTTTCTTAGAATTTGGTTGCATTATTGAAAAATTATCATGATGAACCATGATACAAATTACATCATCATCATGATTATAATCATTTTTCCACAAAACCGGTCATCCACTCACCAACAGATGGCGTTACGTGTCCGTTGACTCGCGCTATCATCTGGGTTTTTCGTCGAGTACTAGACCTTTTGCTAAGTTCATGTAATTCAAAAAAGGGTGTTTGCCGCTTTGATGGCACACGCGCCGGCAACGGGGCGTGGGGTATGGCCATCAAGACATACCCAACACATAATTTTTTGATCAGAGAGGCTGTTGGCTACCCTCACGTACCGGCGCCTCCTCTGCAGAATTTATTTGCTTATGTCATCAATTGATAATGACAATAATATTCTTATTTTAAATTGTTTAATATTTCCTCAATCATTTGATTATGAGCCAATTTAAGTCAGTATATTATTAAACCAGGACTTCTGGCCTTTGATAAAGCAATAGATCTTCTTCTGGCAAACCGGGTTAATATTTTTACCAACATTTCACTTAATCCACTCGCGCGAAATGCCTGGTTTTAGACCCTCGTATTTGGTTTTTTATTTATCTTAAAAAATTCATAATCAAACATTGTCAGGTCAGGATATAAAGAGTTTTATTTGTTTTCAGGTACAAATTCTCTCGAAAGGAACTCGTCTATGTCGGAGCATGCTAGCACACACGCCGACACAGAAACAGAACACGAAAATAATAGAATTGACATCCTTAGGCACAAGTAAGTGTATCATTTATTAATGCTAATAAAAAAAATATGAAAAATTAATAAGCCGCATCTGAACATTCAACACAACACTAATTACTAAAACACGCTTCCACGGCTTCGGGTCGTATTTTTTCTAGACATAAGTATAATTAAAGCATATCTACAGTCTATCTTTGGACAAACAAATGTAAAAAATATTTTACCCAGTTGGCCATTTTAGGTTCAAAACGTTGCATTATTTCTTGCCTTTACACACGCATTTTTTTTTGCATTAACATTTACAAAGTTTTTTTTTATTGTACACCAATCACATACATTGCTCTGATCCCAAAGTAAGTAGCTAATTGAAAATGAAAATCAGTCACAACGGTGATACTACAACACCCAGACCCGAGACGATATAGAAAATTATGATTTATATATTGACCCGACTGGGAATCGAACCCGGGACCTCGGAGCGGCGACGCCTTAAAACCAGCGTGCTTAGCCACTATACCACGGAGGCCGTCAAAAGTCCAATGAATAATTTAAGCAAAGAACACATTTTGTATTAATTAAATTGGCAGATAAAGTACTCGAGACTACTAACTCACTCAGCGACTGTGAAATGGACCCTCAGCCTCAGCCTGTTTCACAATATACTATTATTAAAGCCTAGCGTTATCTTCGTACGAAATGATGCTCCATATTGGAACTATTCGTTGGTTAGAGCTTATTTATTGATAGTGACGCCTAGTCATATGAATTATAATACCCAAAAATTATGGTCTTATCATAAGTCCTTCTAATATGCCTTCAACTAAACTAACTGCATCACATTTTCACCAGCCAAGACAAGAACCTTATAAACGAAGCGGAAATAACAATAGAACCAGTCGACCCCATCAAATCGCCAACGAAAAAACATGGCCGCCACTCGTCCATGGATCTGGCGAGTCAGAACACGTCAATAACTCAGCTGTTGGAGAAGTGCGTCAGTAAGACTGAAGAAGCTGAGAAGGCGGAGAAAGAAGAGAAAAATGAGATTGAAAGACCGAAGGAGGAAGCTGAGGTGACTGATGGTGAGTGAATGGATTGGTTTAAGCTCTTTGCCCAATACACCGTAACTTATGATGACCGTAATTGGAACGTGTCCGACAACAAATATAGGGTCTAACAAAATTAACTGCATTCCTTCTAGGGGCTAATTCTGACCCTCAAATACTACAACTTTTTGCATCGGACCAACATCGTAATCCCAAAAAGGTTTCACTTTTCCATAGTATAGTGCCGATCAGCTGAGTTTGTATGGAGGAGTCAAAAAAAAACTTGGGATTTCGATGTTGATCCCATACAAAAAGTTGTTGTATATAAGCAACAGAATCACCACCGAGAATGCAGTTGATTTTGGTAAACTCTGTTTTATTTTCATTGAAAACTACGAGACCTTAAGACCGTTCCGTCACCGACACCGTAGCGTGCCATTCACGGAGCGTGTCGGCACCGGAAAAATACGTTCTCGCTCGCTCTTTCTCTCGCTCCATATAACGGTGAGACAGAACGCTGTCAATCCGTTCAGTGGGAAAGGTAGAGAGTATCGTGTTGCTTTTCGTGCTTGACTCGTTCCTAGCACGGTCATAGTATGGCATTGTGCAGTGAAAAAATACCTTTGTTTGTGGTTTAAGACATTTATTCCACAAGAATTACATAAAATCAATCAATCAAATTATTTTATTGCATTGTGTGTAATTTTGGGCAAACTATAACCTGCCCGTCGGGCGTACAATAATAGTAGTAATACACAATCACAATTACAAAAACAAATAAACTTAACATGCACTTATGTGACAAAACACACTTATGTGACTAAGGGCTGATTTTTCAATAGTCAGATAAGAAATATTCGTCGAACAAAATACAATATGGCTAATTTGAAAACGTCACCTAATTGTCAGAAATCATACGTAACTGTATTTTTTTTTAAATCTGTCGCTTTATCAGTCTGATAAGTTTTATCTGACCATTGAAGAATCGGCCCTTAATAAAATAAAATAAAATAAGTAATTTTTTTCGCAGTTTTAAGGTATTTTTTTAGTTAAGTTATAATGTCATGGATTGAGCTAAAATAATGCTAAGCCCTACGCCTAAATGCAACAAAAACTTTTATGAAAACTGAGAGATAATCGCGAGATAATCACAGATAAACACTATTTACATAATTTTAAACATGACGTGCTTTTTTATAAGTTGGTTTAAAAATTAAACATTCAGTTTCACAAGAAAATTAATCTGTTAAGCCTCAAGACACCATATTATAGGCCTTGATAACATTTGATAATGGCTTATTGTGTCTCAGTTATTAAATTAATTAAAGGGCTAACAGGAAATATTAAGAGCGAATATATGAATTTGTGACAATAAACAAAAATAAACACTCAAAAGTTTCTTAAAATAATAGACTTTTCTCCATATCTATCTTTTTAACAAATTCCTTTTATGACGACATAGTTTTTTGTCATAAAAAGCCTGACGCACACATTTTTTTTATTATAAACTAATAAACAAGTAACAAAATATATTTTTCCCACTCACAGCAGAAGTGATAGAGCAAGACGGCAACACCTGCACGAAGCCAGCGGAAGATGGCGTCGAGAAGGAAAAATTAGAAGAATACGTAAACCACAGAGGCATTCGCTTCACCCCTCAAGATGAGACGCAAAATCTGCAGCCGTACGGACTCGTCTGCGTCAGGGAATTGTTCAGGTATGCTAAGTCCGTTAGTTTGATTTTACTTTATTTTCGTCTTCGGGGTTGCTATAGTTATAAATATTTTTCGAAGGTATTTCTGTAAATTGTTTTGATATTTTTTTTACTAAGCTTTCGAAATCTTGTTTACTGTTTGAATGTACATTCTGGCATATTAGTATTGTTCTGGAACGATACATGATTTACTATTAAATAATAATTGGTTTATAGTTACACATATTTGGTAACTAGCTCCTAGACTAGTGCCTTGCGACAGCATCCGCGCGTTTCGAGTTTGCTCCCTCCCCTCACGTAACAGCGTGATGTTTTGTAGCCTTCCCCGATAAATAAGCTATCCAACACAGGGAATTTTTCAAATCTGATCCAGTAGTTCGCGTTCAAACCCTTCAGCTTTGTTACATTAATATAGATACATATAAGTGTGTTGGGTATGCCTGGATATAAGATCCTTATTGTCACTTTTATGTTTAGTTATTAATCCTTCTTTCATGTGTGCCAGATACAAAGCGATTAAAAACGAATCAAGCTTAAAGCAATTAGGATAATATAACATCCGAAGTGCTGAATCACTGCTACCTTATGGTGGATCCACACAGTTCGCCGATATAGTCCTCCGGCTATATACAGCAGTCGGATAGTTCTTACATACAAGCCTCATATATACATTCGACGACCTCCGTGATGTAGTGGCTAAGCTGGGTTTCAAGGCGTCGCCGCTCGGAGGTCCCGGGTTCGATTCCCGGTCGGGTCAATGTAGAAATCATAATTTTCTATATTGTCTCGGGTTTGGGTGTTGTGGTACCACCGTTGTGTCTGATTTCCATAACACAAGTGCATTGGATACCTACTGTGGGATCAGAGCAATGTATGTGATTGGTATCCAAACACAAGCCACGGTATTTATGTAATAAGTAGTATGTATGTTTTTTTTAACCAAGCTCTCACTATTGCCCTTCTATCACTTCCTTCGCGCCGCCAGCATTTTCTTTGTATAGACCTATGGTTGACTTGTAGAGAATGCTTTTAGCATTAAGTCAGCCATATATCCTTTTTGTTTGTGCATGAAGTGTTTTTAAATAAATAATAAAAATAAGTCGGGTTTTCCTTCCTGACGCTATAACTCCAGAACGCACGAACCGATTTGCACGGTTTTGCATTCGTTGGAAAGGTTTCAGGCTCCGTGAGGTTTATAGCAAATTTAAAGAAAATTCAAATATAAAACACCAAAAAAAATATTCTCCTTTTAATCACCAAACGAAATGTTACATAAAACGAAGCCATCTGGTGGCAAAACGGAGTTCGCGGGGTTTGCAAGTAAATAAATATAAATAAATATCCTTTGGACATTCCCACACATCGCCATCTAGCCCCAAAGTAAGCTACTCAAAGCTTGTGTTATGGGTGCCAGACAACGGATATAATACTTAAATATTTTTTTGTTTGTAAATACATACATGATATACATAGAAAACACCAGAAACCAGACCAATACAAACAGACATGTTCATGCACACAAATGTTTGTATTGTGCGGAGATCGAACCCGCACCCGCTGCGTAGTAGGCGATTTCTCGACCACTACACCAGACGGGTCGTCAAATAAATAAATCTAAGCCAGCGGGCTGTGTGGATCCACCGTAACATGGGCCTGTATTCTTCGACCAGGTTCCTGATCTCCCTGTGCAACCCGCTGGACGCTCAGAACACGTCGGGCATGGTCCACCTGGGGCTCGCGCTGGCGGGGACGGCTCTGGAGGTGGCCGCCGACCAGCTCGCCGCGCGCCCCTCGCTCTTCTACCTCGTCAAGGACCCGCTCTGCAGGAATCTGTTGAGTGTGAGTAAATCATCAGCATCATTATTCATATATATCATCTTTGGAATGGGCTTCCAAAAAGTATTCAAACATCTACCTCGAAATTTACCTTCAAAAAGGCATTGCGAACACTTTATAGAGACGAACTCACTGACCCGTCTCATTGACATTAATTTATCTATGTGTACCTTATTATGTATATTTTAATGATGTGTATTTTTATATAATAAATACATATTTAATTATTTTTATATACTCGTATATAAGTAATAGGCAGTATGTATGTTTATCATTGTGTTAGAGTTATCTCTATCGCTATTCTCTTCTCTTTTATTGCCTGTATAACTTTACTTGCACCGCCAGTATATATATTTTTCTCTGTCCTGACCTATGGTTGACTGGTAGAGAATGCTTTTGGCATTAAGTCCGCCATATGTACCATTTTATGTTGTGTGCATGAAGTTTTAAATAAATAAATTATTAGCCAAAGGATGACCACTGTTGAACATAGGCCGCTCCTACAGCTTTCCACAGCGTCTGGTTGTGGGCATGCATGCAGTGTCATCCTGCGATCTTTACAAGGTCGTCTGTCGATTTTGTCAGTCGATAAATCTATATGCAACGTGTAATGTTAAATAAGCAATACCTTAGACACCCCAAAATATTTTTTATTCGATTTACCTAGTTCAGAAAGAAAGAAAAAATCAGAGTTTTATGGGGTATTTTAGTTTTACTGCTACTTCTGATAATTCTGTATTCTGCGGCCGACGCTCTGTCTAGAGAGGAGTCGGTAGTAACGCCGGGCGAGGTGACATTATTATTATGACTATCTTTGCTAATAAAAAAAAAAACCTTTGCTTGTTTAAGTATCTATTTTGGCGGATTTGCGCACGTAATGGCTTGATATAAAAGAAATTTGTGTTAGTTACTATTAATAACTCAAGAACAGCTGAATCGATTTGGCTGCAAATTGGTGGGGAAGTTGCTTAGAACCAGATGAAGGACATTGGATACTTTTTATCACGTTCGATGGGGCCTGGGCTGAGGCGAAACGGGGCCTGGGCGAAACAATTTTCTCTGGGAACGCTTAACTTTAAAAAATACGGGGCTGGGCGGGACGGGGCTGGAGGTGAAATAAAGTTTGCTGGATCGGCGCTGGAGGTAGCCGCTGACCAGCTCTTCTACCTCGTCAAGGACCCGCTCTGCCGGAATCTGTTCAGCGTGAGTAAATCATCAGCATCATTATCAGCCGAAGGACGTCCACTGCTGAACATAGGCCTCCTCTACAGCTTTCCACAGCGTCTGGTTGTGGGTCTGCATCCAGTGTCATCCTGCGATCTTTACAAGGTCGTCTGTCTCGAAAAAGATCTAAATTGTTTATTTCATCTTACAAAATACCTAAGTTTATTTCTGGTTGTAGTTATATTTAGCAAAATTATAAATATTTTTGCACCTAAAGTCCGTTTCTTTTTCTTGGCGAATATTGTAAACAACCTTGACATTATTTTTTACCGAAATACTTTATTGAAAAAAAAACACATAAATTACCCACTACATAGGTAAATCGTTTAACACAGATTAGCGGTGGCGTTATTGGTTGAAAAAAAATATTCGTTAAAAGTTAATGGTTGAATAAAAATATCGATATTTTTATTGGTTGAAAATATCAGTTAATATTTTTATGCCGATACATTATTTTGATATTTTTAACTGTAGTTGAATATGGTTGAAAATATTAGTCAATATATTTATGCAGATACATTTTTTAATATTTTTCACCGTAGTTGAATAAAGTAATTACTTACACGTTTTTTTATATTCAATGAACTTTCCCTTCATACTTTTACAGGCTTAGGACTGTCTAGCATAAAACACAATGGACAATTAAAATGTCACACAAACTATTCTTAAAGTACGCAAGTCAATGACTTAAATAGTATTTAATCACAACAGGTCTCAATTCACTCTTTAATCATAACGATTATTAAAACAAATTCGCGGCATCGCACGTCACAGCCAGAGGATCACAACAAAACACAAATTAAGTAAACAAAACATTGCAAGCGAATCCAACGTTCATCGGTAAATTTAATGATATGTACCTTATTTTGCACGCGTCAGAGCCTAAAGTCGAAAAAATATATACGCATAAATATCAGACTCAATTAAATATATCGAAAAGAAAGCTGTTCCATACGCCGAGTAACATTATTCTTCCTTAACCTAACGTAATAGAGTTTAATTTCAATGCAACTGTTTCTATTTGTTTGACTCGCACATTTTATCGGGTCTACCTTGTTTCGCAGAATTTTTATTGTCATAATTTTATTTGGCATATCATCAAAAAGCATTCACTCATTTATCAGACATTCAAAACGCATAATCGTGTAAGCTAGAATCATCTTTAGGCAGAAATTTAATATCCATAATAGTCTTAAAGCAGAATCATCCTAACGCAGAAAGATCACAGATAGAATCGTCTTGTGGCATACAATTCGTATTTATAGTCATTAATAGGCAGAATCATCCTATCGCAGAAAGTTCACAGTCCGAATCGGCTTTTGGCATATTTTTCATATTTGACATTCTCCTATAGACCTTAATTTCTCTGTGTATCCCAAGTAGTTCTATCTCAGCAATACTAACATACAACATGCATGGCAAATCAAATATGCGGCATGCAAGCAAGCATTCAGCATGCAAGCAAACAAGCAAAGCATGCAGCAAGCAAGCAAGCATGCAGCAAGCAAGCATGCAGCATGCAAGCAAGCAATAGCTTGCATGCAGCATGCAACATGCATGGTTTCTGTCACGGCTCCGGCGCTGCGGGGCTCCTGCAGTCCCACGCGAGCTTATCGTCGCAGATGGTTTTCGCTCACCACCTGCTCCTCAGCTCGCGGGCTGCCTTGCCCCTCCGCGCCTACGCGATTTTGAATTACACTCTAGGGGTGGGGCAAACAAGACTGCGTGGAGTCGGTTTTGCACCGATTCGTTTTTGTCACTAACTTTTGTACCACAACCTAATGACTTTTTAATTCAATTTTAGGGTAAAATACTATTTAAAAGAAATAGCAATATGCTTAGTGAAATTATTCGAAACGAAATTCTGCTTTCTTCATAGTATGCCTAGTCAAATTATGCCAAATAAACATCGTACTTAATAAACATTATGCTTAGCGAAAGTATGCAAAGTAAAATTTTGCCAAAGGTAATTATGCCTTATAAATATCTGCTATCTTAAAAGTATGCCATTGTAAATTCGGGCATATAAATATTCGACCAAACAATAATTATGCTAACAGAAAATGCTGCCTGAATAACATTCGACTAAAGAAAATTATGACAAGTGTGTTATGCCAAGTTACTTTCGGAGCAAAAAGATTCTGCCAGATAAAGGGAACCCCATTTTATCACATTACACCTCGTCTCACTGGGGCGACCTGGCGTCGCCCCTCGCGTCCTAAAAAATGATTCAAATTTAGGCTCTAATCTGTTTGGCAAAGGCTTAAGTTAACTTACTCTATAAACTAATAAATTTATCGGAAAGATTGAATACGATATTTTTATTCTTTGCGGACTTACGTTAAAAATACTCATGAGGTAATTTTATCAATCGGTGAGATTTATCTATATGAATAAAACTTTTAGTTGCGTTTAATTATTAAGGACTCGAATAAATATTTTTATTCGATATGGTTAATAATATTTATTGAATAAAAGTGATATTTTTTTTATTAGTTAATTTTAACTGATAATAGATATATTCACCATCTCTAACACAGATCTTTTTAAATCAAATAGTAAATTAATTCACTGATGTTATTTATGAAGTAATAAAAAGATTGTTTACATTATTCAACTAGCATAGAAAAACGGACTTTAGATTTATGGTCGTCATGTTCTTGGTAAAACGTGAATAAGGAGGTCCTTATTCACGTTTTACCAAGAACATGACGACCATAAATCTAAATGTAAAGCAGGTGCTTTAGATTGATACGAATTATGATTTTATTACAGCTCCTAGGCACAGAGAGGATATCAATCTTCGCTCTAGACCTGCAAGTGTCCTTCCTTCTCTTTGAGGCGCTGCGGTTCCAGCTTAAGTTCCAACTAGAAGCCTTCTTCAAGAAGATCATTGATATCATATCCATGGACACCTCCAAAGCCATATATGAGTTGAAGGAAATCCAGCATTTGGCTCTAGAAAGCTTAGCCCAGCTCTTCAGGATACCTGGATTTTGTACTGAGCTGTATTTAAATTATGACTGTGATGTTTACAGCATGAACGTTTTCGAAGAGCTAACAAAATTACTGTCGAAAAATGTAATTTCATCTACAGCGTATAATATCCATTCGTTGTCACTAGAAGTGTTGCTAACAATAATAGACGCGATAGAAATGGGCACGCAGACTAAAGTCGAAGCAAAGAATGAGATAGAAGCGCCAAAAGATGAAGAAGAGAAAGAGACGAAGTACGGGCGCAGTGGTCACGTGACGTTGGAATTAGGTGGTCTGGATGACGCGTCTGTGGTCAGTGACCACGTGACTCACGATATCAGCCAGTACTTCGTGCCAGGGAGGGCGGGGAGACATAAGCCGTCGAGTACACTGCCCACTGAAGCGGAGTTGGATAATATTAGGAACATGAAAAAGGTTAGTCCATAGCTTTATTTAACCTTCCTTTAAATATTATGGCATAAAACTGATTGTCTGTTATTCTTTAAAATTATTTAATGTACACATTGCTGTTTGAAACCATCGAATCGGATTATTGGTTATGTGTAATGTTTATTTTTATTTTATATAAGTTTAACTTTCGCACATAAAGCCATACAGACAATGCTTCAGTGCACTAAACTAGCATAACCTCACCTTTTACATTGAAATGCGATGCTGGTTCGCATTTCAACAAGGAAGAATAGCGATGCATTTTACTTTCAAAATCAAATGTAGGCTTAGCTTTATCACAATAAAAATACTGTAATTCTAAACACTGTGTAGTTTTGGTATTGTATAAAGGACTTTGCGGGACCTGCGCATAGTTACGACAACCTTATAGCCTGTCTCATGAAGTCTCATCCTTTGCAGTGGGTAACCCAAGGCACAGAGCTATTCAACCAAAAGCCTGAACGTGGTATCGAGTTCTTGCAAGAGCATGGTGTTCTAAAGACTCCTTTAGACCCCCACGAAGTCGCCATCTTCCTGAGAGAAAACCCCGATTTGGATAAGAAAATGATTGGTGAGTTCAATTACTACAAAATATCTAATAGATACACAGACACATGTGACTTTACACACGCTTAGACCTTCAGACAATGCGTTTTTGATGTTTCGAAATTTAGACAGTTTTTTTTTACAATTGTCAGGAAGTTTGAGCGTTGATAACACTGATGTTTACCTAATTCCAAAAGAGGTAGAAACAACCCTTGAAAAAAACAATTAACACTTTCATAATTTACTATCAGTATATTGCCAAATTTTAAATATCGTACGAATATAATACGAAGCAGCAGACTGTCGCAGTCACTCCCGGCTAGTGTGGACAAAGGGTGTTTAAAAGGTACTAATATTCGAATGAAATAAAGAAATCCGGGTATAGCATTTGGCAACAAAAGTTTATTCAAATTTGCTATTTCACAATTACCTTTTAACACCTTCAAAAAAAAACAAATACAAACTTAATAGCTCAGAATACAGTAGAGACTAGGTTAGGTTCTAATTTAGTTATCAATATCTATACTATTACAAATCTTAATGTTCACAAATTTCTAATTAAATAAAGATAAACCACCAATTTAAGTGTTTAATTACCTAAATAAATTCCAAAATTTATCCTCAAAGGGATTCCTAAATTATGCCTAAATTGATAGCTAAATTATCCCACTTTTCCTAAGTTAAAGTAAATACAAGAAAACCAACCTTGGATTTCAACGGAGGTTACTATTTCAAATCTTTGTTGCATCAAACTACAAACAATTCTGCAACATAACCCCAAAATTTCACCGATACCGATCCATTCTCAAAACAGCAGACAAGAAGCAAATCAATCCATAAGGAAGTTCTGACTTCAAAAATTAATCCAAATGAGGTCTAAGTAAGGTCTTAGTAAGGTCTAAGTAAGGTCACTGAAAAGAATTTACAAAAGGTTAGTTCAACGCACAAACCAAAGTAAAAGTTAAAAAACACTAACTTTTCATAATAAATATTTACCTGAGGTTACAACATGATCACCAAATTGTGAATGTTCAACTTACAGACACATATCAAAAGCGAAACCTAGAAATGAAAGAAAGTTCTAGTTAACAACCAATTTTTTTTCTAAGTGAGGGTGGTTATACTTTTCATCACCCTATTTATGAAATCTATAATAAACCAATTTAATACCTGCAAAAGCTGGCTCGCCATATAATTTCTGAATTGATTACTAAACATTTATGCTAATTATTCTATTTGAGACCTGAAATGATAAAAATTACAACTCTCAATACAATATGCCCAGATGTAGGTAGGCTACATTTTCTTTACAAGGATTTCCAAAGGAGTTTCTCAACAACTTACCATTTTTCCAGTCATTTATATCAAATCATTTTCGAAATTAATTCATCCAAATTGACATGTTGGCGGCGTCTGAAACGATAAAAAGAACCATGTGCTCAGACTCTAAGAAATGTCTCGCAACAAACAAAAATCAACGCAAACCTTTCTGCAGATACTTACCAGGAATAACTATCAAACTACAAAATAATTTGGGGCGTGCGCCATAATCAAATATCTAATTTATTTCATTTTCACACACGTTCCACTCCGACGCACGACCAACAGTGCGGAACCGGAAAAAAGGCAGCTGTCACACTTGACAAATGTCAGTGTCATCATATCTATGCCAAAATATGGACTGGAGTCCTACATCCATTTAGCTTTTCGTTTCACGCGAACTTATATAAAAATATACAACGTTACAATACCCCCCTCCCAAAGAAAAGAGGTTCACTACAGTGAACCGAAAGCTGTCCCCAGCTTCCGTAACTGTAAAAATATGTAATGTTACCAAATGCCAAAATAAAATCAAAATAATTTCCTTCCACTATCCAACAAGTTCAAACTAACCTAAGAAGACATTCTATTTACTATATCACTAGTTGATATTATTTGAAGGATCCAAAAGTATAAACCAAAAACTACATCTAAGAGGCCTCAAAATAAAACTCCTAACCATAAATAAGTACAAAGCTTCGAAGCTCAAAAAAATAAAATTAAACCCGTAATCCATACAGCCATTTCATGCATAATGACTATATAGTATCCTTATATTTTCTTACCGTGAAAGAAAACACAGTAACAAACATCCTCAACCTTTTTTATTATTATAATTTACTCATAATCATTAAGTAAATTATGTTAAAATCCTGAAAAAAACATCGCCAAACCAATCTGGAATGACCTAAAGCTAGACAACAATTCAAAGTCATAAGTTACAAGAGACTCTCCTTAAAGGTTTCAGCTAAAACAAATCCCCAACCAAAGTTATATCATTCATCCACAAACAAACCATTCTATCAACCTCGCCATTCATACTTCATCATACAAAACAAACAGTTTTATTTCCAAATTCAAATAAAACTGAACTCTTTCACTTTTGTGTTTAGAATTTTCATCAATTTAAACACAACTAAAGAAACTCAAGTCGAACCAGAACTTATGCTTTAATATCCTTAATATGCCACGAACCGAGTGAATGACCATCCATCGTCTCCAACTCGTAAACCAATGGTGACAAAACTTTAGTGATCCTGCACTTAATAAACTTTGGCGCCAACTTGGCCATTTTAAAGTGTTGGGCATCACTTTGAGTGTAGTTGGTCTTCCAAACTACATCACCAACCGAAAATTTCGCATTTCTGCGCCTCAAATTATAATAAGTGGCATTTCTAGCATGAGCATTTAGCATGTGTGCACGAACCTTCCCAAAAATGTCCTTAAGACAACCGAACTCACCGGCATACTCCTCCCTAGGCATATTCACTGAATACTCCGCCTCGGTATCCCTGTAGAATGATCCGTTGATGACTGGTTCCCTAGCATGTACTAGGAAGAATGGAGAAAACCCAGTCGATTCGTTGACAGCACTATTGATTGCGAATTGTATCTTGTGCAGGTGTCTGTCCCACGAACGATGGTTTTCCTGAACGAAAGAAGCTACCGCAGTCATCACGGTTTTGTTGTACCTTTCCACAAGGTTTACCTGGGGCGTGTATCTGGGTGTGTAATGATGTTTCGGAATGTTGTAACGAACCAGTAACTCCCTAAATTCTGATCCCGTAAATTGTGTCCCGTTATCCACAATCACGGTTTCAGGAACTCCATGGGTTAATATAACATGATTTTCAAAATTTTTTGCAACATTCGCACTAGTAGCCCGCCTAAGTGGAAATAACAAAGTGAATTTACTAAAACAACACGTCACAACTAACAAAAAGGTAAACCCTGATTGTGACCTGGGTAGAGGACCAACTAAATCAACGGAAACCACTTGGAATGGTCTCTGACAAACCTTAGGATTACCCATCAACCCCAGAGTTCGCTTGGTGGAGTGTTTATAAGCAGCGCAAGTATCACAGTTCTTAATGAATCTTTGCACGTCAGCAAACATTCCGGGCCAAAAATATCTCAAACAAAGTTTTCTGTGCGTTTTAAATACCCCTAAATGTGCTGCTGTCGGTACTGAATGATTCTCGCGGATAATTGTTTCTCTGCGATCCTTACGAACGACTTCCTTCCAATCAAACTCTGACGTCAAACTGTACTTACCTTTACTGTACCTGTACAGTATACCATCCTTAATTTGGTAATTTGGGACATTGGTCGGGTTATCCTGACAATTTTTAAACAAACGGTCATACCAAGGATCATCGACCTTTTGTGACGTTTCTACATCATTTATGATACTAACAGGCAAAAGTCTAGATAGTGCATCAGGGACTACGTTATCCGTACCTCTCCTATGCTCTATCTCAAAATTGAACTGGGATAAGCGACAACCCCAACGAGCTAATCTTCCCGACGGGTTTTCAAGTTTAAGAAACCATTTTAATGAGGAATGGTCAGTAACAACCTTGAATTTCCTAGAACCCAAATATGCCTGAAATTTTTCAACTGCAAAAATAACCGCAAGAGCTTCCCGCTCGGTTGCACCATAGTTTTGCTCAGCTTTGTTCAATGACCGGCTAACGTAAGCAATAGGATGTTCACGGCCATCAATTTCTTGAGCGAGCATACCACCCAAACCGTACGCAGAAGCATCGCAGTGTACCGCGAAAGGTTTACTGAAATCAGGCACAGCCAAAATAGGTGCCGTAACTAAAGCATCCTTCAGCTTATTGAAGGCTTCTTCGGCTTCATCAGACCATTTAAACGGAGGTGAATTTTTGCCCTTCGAAGTCAACCTGTTTAAAGGCGCGGCTATTGTTGAAAAGTTCCGAATGAATCTGCGATACCATGAGCACATTCCTAAAAATACTTTAACATCATGAGCTGAAGTTGGTGTTCTAAATTCCATTATAGATGCTACTTTACCAGGATCAGTTCTTAAACCATGCTCATCAATAACATATCCCAGATATTTAAGAGATTCTCTAAAAAATTTGCATTTTTCCCTGTTAATTGTCAAGTTAGCCATTTTAAGTTTTTCTAAAACTCGATTTAACAACAAAAGATGACAAGAAAACGAATTTGAACAAATAATTATATCATCTATGTAACAAAATACTTTACCGCCCTCTATATCACTACAAAAGTTCTGATTGAACAGCATGTCCATCAGTCTTTGCTGTCTAGAAGGAGCTCCACAAAGACCAAAGGCCATAACTTTAAATTTAAAAGAACCTCGACCCGGAACTGTAAATGTTGTCTTTTCCTGTGACGCAGCATTTAAAAGGATTTGCCAAAAACTAGAAGATAAATCAATAGAGGACAGAAACCTGGCTTCCTTTAAGCTGTCTAAGATTTGAGGAATATATGGAATGCCATAAGAATCACTTTTAGTGACAGCATTTAACTTACGACTGTCCAAACAAAATCTCCATTCATCGTTTGGCTTTGGGACCAAAAGTACTGGATTGTTCCATGGACTTTCACTTAGAGCTACCACATCAAGGCTCAACATCCTGTCTAACTCCTTGCCTAAGGCTTCCTTTTTCTCTGGAGACAAAGGATATTGTCTGGCCTTAATAGGTGCAGCATCACCGGTGTCAATCACATGTTCAATCAGTGTTGTCCTACCTAAACCTGCCTTTTCAGTTGAAATTTCCTCAAACTTGTCAATCACAGTAGCTGCAAGCTCACGTTGTTCTGGAGTCAAATTGCCATAAGGT